>JAPPVO010000019.1:83213147-83915959 GCA_030407325.1 Camellia japonica | reverse complement strand
CCCTTGCCACGTGGCGGGTGGTGATTGGAGGAGCAGGAAAAAAAAGAAAAAGAAAAAGAAAAGGGGACCAATGAGAGAGAGAGAGGGGGTCAAAGGGGGTGGGGGGAAAAGGGGGGATGAATCATTGTTGTAAAGTTAAATATCATATGACTTGGACCCCCACAAGGGGGGACCCCCATGACCCCCTCTCTCTCTGATTGGCCACTTTTTTTTTTTTTTTTTTTAAATTTCTTCTTTTTTTTTTCCTTCTCCAATCAGCAGCCCCCACGTGTGTGTGTGTGTGTGTGGGGGGGGGGAAGGGAATTGGTGGTGGTGCAGGTGGTGATTGGAGGGGGTGTCAATCACTTCCGCAATATTTAACTTGAACATGGGGGCTATTGTTTGCACCAAGTTTTGCCAGTCTCTGTCGACAGATGGTCCACTTAATCGAGGGCATGTGGCCAAGAATGTCCACCACCTGAAAGTGGGCTCTCTGCATGTGGGTCACGTAGAAGTGATAGGGGAAGTTTTTACCACCAGTCATGGAGTTAGTGGGCACACTTTCAGGAGGAAGCATGAGACAAAGCAGGAGCCTTGCTCTGTCGACAGAAGTTTAAAACAGTTGGTGGCCATGAAATAAACACAAGAAAAGGGAGCTCCACAGATAGAAGTGGAGGTTTAGTATTGATATCCGTATACTGTTTTTGTGGCCCATCATTGCATGATCCCACACGTCTACACCATAACTGCCACCCCCTGACTTCGAATCTTCAAGTCCCCTCTGCCAAATATTGACTGTTCCCCGTCGACCTTCCTTTTCACCATTGTGGGGCATGTCCCTCATCATTATGAGTTAGTGGGCATACTTTCAGGAGGAAGCATGAGACAAAGCAGGAGCCTTGCTCTGTCGACAGAAGTTTCAAACAGTTGGTGGCCATGAAATAAACACAAGAAAAGGGAGATCGACAGACAGAAGTGGAGGTTTAGTATACTTGGAATGCCTAGAACGGAGATCGTTCGTTTCGCTATCCGTATACTGTTTTTGTGGCCCAGCATTGCATGATCCCACACGTCTACACCATAACTGCGACTGTAACTGCCCCCTGACTTCGAATCTTCAAGTCCACTCTGCCAAATGTTGACGCTTCCCTGTCGACCTTCCTTTTCACCATTGTGGGCCATGTCCCTCATCATTATGAGACAAAAATCGACAGAATATTGTCCACTAAACACAACCACAATCCTTGCAAACTGGGCCACTGAACCACAACACTAGGCCACTCACTGTTACTGCCCCTGACTATGAATCATCACACTCTGCCAAATATTGAATTTCCCCTGTAATTTAATAAAAATATGTTCAATGTTCTGTATTGTAATGACTTAAACACAATTGTTGTCCTACATTTTACGTAACGAAAATACACAACTTATTTATATCAAAAACAAAATATACATCTCGGGTTTATAATCAAAAAAATGGGAACTACTTTTTTTTAAAAAAAGTTCGCTCATATTTTCAGCTAAATTATGATTGGATATTAGATTAAAAATTCCTCTTTGCACCTATTTTTCCCACATCCTCCCAACAGCTGCTCCATTCAACTAACATTGAATCTTGCATGCCACCTGACTTACACGCTGGAGCAGTTACTGGCAGTGCTCATGGATTTAGTGGCCACCCTCCAAGAGGAAACATGAACGAATTGGGAGTCTGTATCTGTCGAGGAAAGGTTAAAAGGATCTGGGCACAGGTGGCAACTTCAATTATATGCACTTCGACAGGTACAAGTGAAGCTTTTATGTGGTTTCAATACACAGAAATGACCGTGCAGTTACAGAAGTTGCACAGAAGCAGTTGCAGAATTGGCAGATCATGGGGTCGTGGGAATTTTATAGCTATAAAGGGCAGAATGTTTGCAGAGAGAGAGGACATGAACAACAACACAACTTACTTTCTACATTGTAACTTCTGTGTAGTTTTTTCCCTTCTACTTTCTACTTTGTTACAGACAACACAACAACACAACAACTTTCTACTTTCTACTTTCTACTTTGTTACCATCAGTTCATCGAAAGAAGTCTTCATCCTTTTCAGGCATTCAAACCAATACCACAATTGCTTGATTTTCTTCTTCAACTTGTCAACTTAAAATTACTGCTTCGTTGCTGTCGATATAGGCCCACCATAATTTTACTAACAATAAACCCATACTTCCAGAGTAAACATGAAATAATTTCACAACTCCTGTTCGTAACTCGTAATTCATATACCAATCGGCATGGAGATAAAGTAACGAGTTCGTTGGGTTACTTTCTCCAAATTATACAATTACCTGATTCACCTCATCAATTGTGTTCGAATCATTTTTCCACACTGCTGCTTCAACACTACCGTATTGCCCCACAGGCTGCTTGGAATCAGGAGAAACATCAAAAAATAGTCGCCGTTGCTTAATGTGCGGTGTACTTGGATCCACCAACCCAGTTTTGCAGCGAACGGGCGATGACTCCGCATTGTACTCACGCTCAGTTATGTGGGGTGTATCTGCATCTGAGTTAGTACCCACTGTTCGTCTAAACCGAACCTTAGGACACGTTCGCTTTGTGTGCCCAATGCATTTGCAATTCCCACATTTTCTTGGTCTTCGACAGTTGGACGATGCCCGTCCTGGGTTCCCTTTTGTCTTCACAACATCAGGATCTTCTACTCCAAATTGTCGACGGAATGAATGTTTCCCTCTGTCTCCATTCCCACCGTTCAAATTCCTCTCATATAACTCCTTCATCCGGCTCGTCATCGGAAGACATGCATCCCTAGCCTCTTTGAAACCTTCCGTTGATTGCGAGGCATAGAAACACATTTCGTTGTAGGAAGAACTCAATATCCCATACCGGGCCGTCTGTGTTGTAGTGCTATCAATTGAGGGTTGAGGCCATTGCTGGCCATCCTTGCTTGCAGCCCTTGTCCATCTATGCAGCACACAAGTTGGGGGAATTTGCGTGAAATTTTCGGCTTTCATAACACATATCATGTGGCAGCAAGGTAGCCCCAACGACTCAAACTTCATGCAAGAACATCTCATTGCAGCATCCACTGGACTGTGTGTTACTATCCATGATCTGTCCTTCACTTTGTACTTATGAATATAGTAGCATTTCTGACCATCCGGCAAAGGGAACACGTCCTTCACATTCAACTTCCCCTCTTCTAAGATTTCATCACGGAACATTCTAAATATATTTCGGGTGAATAGCTCAGCTCCATGTCTCTCTATATCTCGCAATGGAGTAATCAATACCGGAAAAGTGTTATTTGTTTCAGCATCATCTCCAGCCTCGTTATACCTTATCCTTGCAAGAGCCCGATCATAGTGCCTAACAAATTCATATAGCTTCAATTTGTGTTGGAGGAAGGGATTGAAATAAGCATTCATACACTCCGAGCGCTGAGTGCTCTTCATCCCAGCAAAGAAATGTCCACGCATATATGCCTCAGCCCACATATGACGCTTCTCATATGTCTCCAACACCCAACTGTTGGTTTGAAGTCCAAATTTTTCGACCATTGTCGTCCAGCCATGCTCAAACTTTGTCTCATCCGTTTCCATGTCCATGCACTGCTTGAAAGCATGTGCAAAGCCACTTATGTGAACATTTGAAAGAGCATTTTTCCCAAGATGCCAATTACATAATCGATGTCTTGCGTCTGGAAATACTCTTCTGATTGCCTCTCGCATCGCCTTATCCCCATCTGTCAGTACGGACACAGGTGCTTTATTGCCCATCGCCTCCATAAATGTTTCCAAAACCCATGTGTATGTCTCAATTGTCTCATTAGCTAGCAAAACACATGCAAATATCGTGGTCCTAAAGTGGCTAGTCACACCAGCCAACATGACAAAAGGTTTCTTGTATGCATTGGTTCTGTAAGTTGAGTCAAATATCAACACATCACCAAACTTTGCGTAGTCGGCCCGCGATTTCGAATCTGCCCAGAACAGATTTTGTAACTTGTTATCGTTACACACATCATACTTGTAAAAAAAACGTGCATCAACATCAAGTTTTGCACATAGGTAAACCAACGCACCCTGCGCATCACCATCCTCAACTTCTGCTCTACGTTCGGCTTGAATATGGTTGTGCAGATCCGTACGGATGAAACCAACATTCTCATAAGACCCGGATTGATTTACCATATAGTCCATGATTTGGCTAGTCTTCACACCGACATTGCGCATAGCCATTGCTTGAGCTTTGTCAGCGCTGTTTAAACTGCGATGTGACCTCAGATACATCACACAGTGTTGTTCCGCCAATTCATGGTTGTGGTCTGCGACGAAGTGAGTCACAACATACTTTCCCCCTTCACCAGCATCCGCATCGTACCGTATGCGAAATTGGGCCTTGCAACCTACTCTTGTTAGTGCCTTGGGAGCTCTACTCTTCTCAGCAACACGGTCCAAGTATTTTGGTAATCTCTGACCCTCCCTTGAACACAACCACAGCCTACTAACGACCTTTCCCTCTTTATTTGTGTTAAATCTGGATTTTCGTATACTAAATCCCTTCGCTTTAGCATACGCATTGTAGAAATCTTCTCCATCTTCGACCGAATCAAATTTCTGTTCCAGAATAGCACGTTCAACATCACCAACCATGTCATTGCGATGAGCATCGTCAACCATTTCTTTTTTCACGTCGGCTCCGCCATGTTCACCGTTCATGTTGGTTGCTTCTTCATTGCTCGGACCACCTTCGCAACCATGATCAGGTTCTGCCCGACTTTCATTCATCAAACGAATGTCATCTGCTTCATTTGGAATGTCATAATCATCACCTTCCCATTTAACTTCCGCTGGGGCCATACTGCACATGACATTACTACAAACAATTACTTGATGACCGAAAATTGTTAACACAAACACAAACATGACATTTTCACACGGTTTAGCTGTTTGTGCAAACACAAACACTCGCTTGAGAAAGAGAAAGAGAAAGGTTAGTTGCCAATGGAGGGGTTTCCGTTGGAGCGAAGCGTAGAGCGGTTGAAGTTAGGATGGGGGTTTAGTTGAGGGAAAATAGCTGAAGTGAACGGGCCAGAGAGACAGAGAGGGAGACAGAGAGAGGGAGACAGCTCCATACCTCATATCTAGTTCCAGAGAAGGGCTTCACTTCAGCAATGGAACCAACACAGCCTTGTAGTTACGTTGTTGTTGGAAATCGCCCGTTATACTGTTCCCTACAGAGCTTCGTCAATGGAACGAACCCAACAGGGGCTTCTCCCTGTTAATGGAAATCAACAGTTACACTGACTCAACCTTACACAGAGAGGAGAACAGAGAGAGATAGAGACGAAATACAGAGAGTGAGTGGGATGCAATCATGCAATGCATACAAGCATTAACCGGCTGCCCCGGTTTCAACTTTTTCACGATTAAACAATTCAATGGTCTTGATCAATTATTGTAATCTAACGGCTAACAATTGGGTTGCATATGGTGTGCAACCTTAAGGGGGTTGCACACTTAAGCATACCCAATGCGTAGTATTATTGTTTTAATAATAAAACAATTGAAATCAAATTCTATATTAAGGTCATTTTACACTTTTGGGTTGAAGTGTTTTGAATTCAAATATGTCATTAATGCTGGAATTAGGTAATCAAACATTTAATATAATGACTCCGTATTAATTTTATATCTTTCCATAGTAATTATAATTAGTCAAATCCCATAAATACGGCGTAAAATGAATTAAGTTACTCGAGCTCGACTTCCGTTCATTATATAAATAATTCATTATATAAATAATTCAAACTTAAACATATTTTAAAGTTTGTCAAGTTTATAAGTCAATTTTAAACAATTTATTGCTTTTTGGCATCTGGGTTAAAAGTTAGCTTTTTGCTTTTTGATTTTTCGGATCATATCACTTCTCTATTTTTTTACATGTTTTTTCAAAAAAATTCAAAAAAAGTAAAAAAAAAATCAGTTTTTAACCTATTTTCCAAAATAAGTGATTCGATAAATCTATATACACTACCAAATTTTTTTTTTTAGTTTAACTCGTTAAAAATTCATTTGAAATTAGCACGGTATGTAAGCAAGTTAAACTTGAATACATTTTTAAATTCGTTAAATAACATAAATAATTTGTTACTTGGCTCATCGGTAGTCCTGCACTATTATAAATACCTTGCGGTGGAAAGCCCTCAATGCTCATCTCCATTACCCATCTCTCTCTCCCTTTCTCATAACCCTAGTATGAAATTCACAAGCAGTGACATGAATTCTCATTTTAAGAATGAGATGCGGATGTTACACCCTGATTCACCAATGGCATGTCAAGTATGCAGTAAGGTGTGCTTTGGTCAACAACGCTTGTTGAAGCACTTCCTAGAATCTCACATGGAGGGTAACCTGATTATTTTTCCTGGAAGACAATGTGATGTGAATCGTAATAATCCTCACAGAAATGACCGAAACCACTATCCCAATCATCTCCGTCCTAGTTCTTCCTCACAACCACCATCGTTGTCGCATGAAATAAGACAACAATTCAGTCACAAAAGCATGAACCGAAACCCTAATTCCAAAAAACCACAAGTTGTTTCTACTACACCACAAGTGCCTTTTAGAAACAACCATTCTTTCTTTCCAAATCTATCATCATCATCGCATGTGCATGCAGTAGTGGTGGCTCAGCCGATGGCACAACCAACTCCACTACCAATTATCCACTACCACACAATGAGTATCGGTGGTGGTGGTGGTGGTGGTGGTAGTGGTGGCGGCTACTATATGTTAAGGCCTTCGCAAACCTTAGCGCCGCCACCATATCCATTGGTTATGACAAACTATGTGTTTGCCCTAGAAGCCGATCGTGCGTTTCAGGCATGTTGGTCAAGCGATTTCACAAAGCCATTAATCAAGAAGTTAGATCATCCGATTCGGAAGATGGTGGAAGGAAAAAAACTATGGTGATGATGGATTCAATTGGAATGGGCTTGATTTAACCTTAAGGCTCTAGATGTTTGAAATTTCCATTTTATTACCGCATCTTTGTCCTAAATCTTTGGTTTTCTTTAATTGTTTGTTTCTGCATTTGTTTTCATTTGTTTTCTTTGTTTAGTTTGTTGGATGCAAGGTCTTATATCATTGTAATCCTTTCTATATTTGTCATGAGTGTTTGAAATAAAGTTTGTTCTTCATTTTGACATTGCGACTAAATTGTATGAAGTTAATTTGTGTCATTGTCCTTCTACCGACTGGAAAAAAATGTTATTACATTAATCTCACACCGTATCATTAACTAATTTCACATTTACATACATGGGTAAATTATACCAATTTGTCATTAAATTTGATAAAAATCGCATTTATGTCCCTGTAATTCCAATTTCAACAGTTGCAATATCAATGCAGACCTGTACACATTGACGCAAATTTGATTTTACAGAGATTTTGTAGAGAATGCATGTTTGGAGAGATGAAAATGGGGTGAAATTACTAATTAAATTGTTCCCTTAAAAGCACATATGACATACAAGTGATCATTCTCCATCACTAAAACTATAAAGACTGTGTATAATTTAAGTTGTACACATTGTTCTGCATGGAAAGCACACCTATATAAGATCCAACAAAGCAATTTGAGTAAATTAATAAGAAAAATGGAATAGAAAAAAATTTAATGTGGTTTCGGAACCATTTTTTTGTTTTTGATTGATGTAAATGAATAGCAATTTGGTACAGTGTGTATAACACTAACAAAAAATTCTAAACCCTAGCAATTTTGACAAATAAAACATGTTTTGAAATGTATAAAATATATACATATATATATATTTTTTTAATTTCTTGTTTATATTACTCAAATTTGGCAATCTAAGAATAAAATTATGTTTAGTTCTTGTTTTTTCATGTACTTTTTTCCTTCTCTATCTTGCACTTTACTTTCCTAAATGTTGCCTAATTTTAATGATGTAGAGTTGAAGGAGGCTAAAAATGAAGATGAGAGAGAGGAGTTTTAATATGAGAATGAGCAACGTCATTGATGTGAAATTGAGAAAATAAAATTACGGGATGTAACTGAAGAAAATATAATAATTTAATATTTTTTTTTGTTTAAATTACACTCACTTCTCTTTAAATTTGAAAAAATATATAATTAGTTTCACATTTTTAATATAATTATACCATTTTTCCTTTTAGTAGTAATGGTAAAATAATCAAAACTAACGCAGATGATAGGTAGACACTTAAATAAATAAAGATAAATATATATTTTAATATAAAAGAGATGATAATGTTATTTTTATTTAACTAACGAATTATTGATGAAAATAGATTAACATAATTATGTGAATTAAAAATTTAAGAAAAACAAGTGTAATTATATAAAAAATTGTGAGACTAGTTATATTTTTCTCAGATTTTTAGGAAGATGAATGTAATTTTCTCTTCTTTTTTTTTTTTTTTTTTGTCGTCATAATTACACCGAATTTTTTTTAATAAAATTAAAGAAACCAAAACTAACATAAATAGTGGTGTTAAGACATAAGGAAAAACTAACGGTCGGCACATGCAATACCTATTTAATTCAAATAAGTACAAATAAAAAAATTATGGTGGTGTCACATGCACTAATTAATGTACACACTAGTGTACTAACTAGTGTTATGCTATTATTGCTGACCCTATCTATTATACAAATTACAAATACCCAAAACTTCTAAAATTATGCCACATCATCTATTATATACTAGTTAGTATATTAATTGGTACATGTAGCATTATTCAAAAAATTATTATATATTGTATAATACTTAGATGATAAGAGCCTTCTAAATTAAATCAAAGGTCATAGGCTTGAGTCATATACCTCCCATCTAACTATTTTTTTTATTTTTTTTTTTAAATAGAGAAATGAGAGACACGTGCCATAAGAAGAAGTCAGTAAAAGCTTGGATACAAAATCCAGCCTTCACTTAGTATAATAGTATACATATATATTTTAGTGTAAAAGTGATAGTATTACCATTTTTGCATATATATAACTAACAAGTTATTAATAAAAATAATGTTACATGCTATATGAATTAAAATTTTAGTAAACTCGAACGCAAGTATATCAAAATTGTAAAATTAATTTTTATTTTTTTCCAAACTGCAATCAAGGTCAATGTAATTTAACCTATCAAATATGAGAAATGTAAAAATTCTTTTACATACCTAAAACGAATTACTCACAATTGAAATAGGTGGATAAAGCTTATTATATAGACTTATAACATACTAATTTTAAATTTACATCTTACGCTACTTAGGTTGTCACGACCCAAACTTGTCCTTAAAAGTTTAGGCCATGACCGGTCTGCATTTAGGCCTCAAAACAAAAACTTGAAATATTTAAATCATATTAGGGCCTAAAGGGGAAGCAAAATAAATAACAGGACGTCCATTAAGCAGTGCTTATATGCCAGTATTAATCATGCCATATAAAGAGTTCACATTCACAGTTCTTCTGTATACAGGTCCAAGTCATATCGATATATATATATATATATGAAGTTCACAATCCAAAATTTACATATTAACTAAGTGTTCAACAAAAGCCATCAAAGACTTAACTAAAATGTGGCATCAAAGGAACTCTTTAAGAAGGAGTAAAGGCTCCAATTTTGGAGGCTTAGCAAAACAGGTCCTACAAAAGTTTCCTGAAGCTGACCTAGGGCTGACCTCCGAGCTAATCACCTACGTAAATATACATAAATACAGAGTGAGTGAAACTTAGTGAATAATAGTAAAGTAAAGAGAATCCAATGAAGAGATTTGAATTAAATAAGAGCATTCATCATGGTCACGTTAAGTATAGCATTATTCATAATCACATTTTCAGAACGGCCTCAGCCCACATGTAACAGAACGGCCTCAGGTCCAATCACGTATTAACAGAACAGCCTCAGGCCCACATATAACAAAACGGCCTCAGGGTCAATCACATGGTAACAGAACGACCTCAGTCCCAATCACATGGTAACAGAACGGCCTCGGGCCCAATCACATGCTAACAGAATGGCCTCGAGCCCAATCATAATAACAGAATGACCTGGGGCCTAATCATAATAACAGAACAGCCTCGGGGCCCATTTCATATGCCATTGTGATCCAACATTCAATCATCTCCAATAAAACATAAGTTGCATAAAACATGTCAAAGTATGTAAACATAACATATAAGCATAACATATAGTTATACTACTATTACTCACAGTGGTTTTCCAGAAACGGTTGACTGGTCCTCGAAACTTGACCTGCAATCACAATGCACAAAGTATAACATAACGAAACATAGAATTACTCTCTTGATCAAATTTACTTCTCTTAATCTTTTCTTAATCAAATAAATCAATCTTTTACTTTGCTCTTTAACCAATTATTTATGTGAGTTCTAAACTTATTAGTTCTCAATAGGTCATAATTCATATCAAGGAAAATAGGCAGAAATGGAATGAAACTGGGTTAGGAGAAGAAATAGCATGAAACGATTAGAAAGAAAGTGAACAACCTTCACTAATTTGAGCATATCTATTTGTGTACTCAGAATTTGGATATAAGACTATCACCATTTGAAACTAGACTTTCAGGGCTTGAATTTAGGCTCAAGAATCACTTGAAATGGAATCCGAATGAGAGAAAAATGTCTATTCAAAGTTAGGTTGAAACAGGGGAGCTCCGCACGTGCGGGACCAAATCCGCACGTGCGGGAAAATCAGGGCACGTGCGGGGGCAAGTGCAATTATTTCAGAATAAAAAATGTTGCTTTTCAATTATTTTAGAATAAAAAATGTTGCTGGAAATAGACTTTCGCACGTAAGGAAAGCCCCACCGCACGTGCGACTTTGGGCAAAATTCTACTGCCGAAAATATCTGTTGGTTCTAACACTTGCTCTTCCATTTTTCAAGCTAGTTTTCAACTCAAATCAGTCAAAAACATGTAAAACTAATAGAAAACATGAGACTATGATTGTTTTCTAAATCAAAACATCAAAAATACAATGAATCTTCAAGCAAGAAAGATCAAAATCCTTGTTTTAGTTCTTTTTCAAACTTTTCAAAACTTTTTCTTTCAAATTCACATAGATCTTCATTTCATATATAATTTAATGAGTTCAAACCATACAAACCCTCAAGATTAAGGCTCAACTTCTCACAATCAACTTCATTTTATACAAATCAAGGCCCAAAATCTTTCAAACCATGTTGAATTAAACAATTCTAACTTCAATGCAATTCATGATTTCAAAGCAAACCCAAAATTCCATTTACAAGCTCAAAAACTTGAAGTCAAGCACAAAATCAAAAGCTATACATGTGATGAGTTCTACTTTCAAAATCCATTGAGAAAGTCCTTGAAATCTTTAAGAATCTTAGAAATCATGCAAGAAAACAAGTTATAAACATGAATCACATGAAATCATGTTATGTTCTTGCCTTATATGACAAAATACATGTAAAAACTTCCATAAACTCTATAAGCCAACTCTTAATTTATGATCTTCAAGGTTTGAGAGGTAAAATCTTACCTAGAGTCTTCATAAACACTTGATCTTGCATAATCTTAACAAATCCAAGCCAAATCTTGAGTTTCTCTACACACACACACACACACACACACACACACTCTCTCTCTCTCTCTCTCTCTCTCTCCAGAACTCTCTCTTTCTCTCTACGTTTTTTGTCTCTACCAAGGGCTAAAGATGAGCTCAAATATATATAACATGTTATATATATATCTAATTAGGCCAACCAAACATAACTTAACGAATCAGACAAAATTAATTTTCAATTAAACTTTCCAAATGGCTCTAAAAAATCCTATTAGCATAACCATGTACTCAATTTCAGTTTCTGAACCCATTAAAGTCGTCAATTTCAACTTACTTAAGGGTTTGGCTTAAATAAATCTAATTAATTCATTACGAATTAAATTTTTACAAAACTTCATATTATATTCTAAAAATTATGCTAATCATAACTGTAAAGTCAATTTCAGTTTATCGCACCTCTAAGACTTTCAATTTGCAGTCCAAAAGTCGTAATTTCAACAGATTTTCTTATAACCGACAGATACAATCTCATAAGCACATAATTCACACATTTAAACATGAAATTTCACATCAAACATATAATCACATAGATAATGAAGGAATTAGAGTATAAGCAACATATGAAAGAGTCGAGTTATTACACTCTTCCCCCGTTTAGGAAGTTTGGTCCCTCAAACTTGTCTTGGTCTCATAGCATTATCCAGTCAAATAAAAGCTCTACCAAATCAAAGCAAACAACATTCTGCCCTGTCATTCGCAACCAAAGTAAATTTCATTCTAACAATCTTAATTCGCTTAGGCCCATAGTCAATAGTTTTACTATTACAAAATTTCCATTCGGAACATCTCAAATAGTTACGAGCTTCGTAATATAGGCAATTCCAAGCAAAAGTCTATCCATCTAAAAGGAAAGGCTGAAATCAAATCCAGATTATACCGGATTTGGCCTCATATTCCGAGGTATAAGTAGTCATAACGGTGCAGGTGCTTTCTTGGGGTAAGTATAAATATCCTCTCTTAAAAGCATTTCCTTTTGTTAGCTCATTACTCGATTCCTATCCCTTTTTGTCATTTTAGTTTTCCTATGTTCAGATAATTATTCCTGTTCTACTGTAACTCTCATTGACCCATCACGATATTTCACCGAAGTCTTAGTTCCAGACGTACATGACATCTCCATAACCTAGTCTAGTTAGTTAGTTCATTCACATGCAATTCAGAATAAGTGAGTCGGTACATTTCCCACAGGCGGCACACAAGTAAATGATTCATATAGGTGGCGTAATTCATCTTTTAAGACACACATGCTCTGTGATGACAAAAAGCGGTAAGTTCTCAAATTCATAAAGTTCATCACGTTTTCACAAAGTATTCAAAATATAAAATTCAGTTCCTTGGTTCACAAAATCATATAAGCTATTATATCGTTTCAAAGTCATATTTCATAGTGCTAAACTAGTGTGTATGCCATTCTTTTATTTTGTATAAACAAGTGATAGAAAGCAAATTCACAATCAATATCATTAGCCCCTTACTAGATTTCAAGAGAAGTCAACACGCATAACTTCTTGTCACAACCATTCATAACACGTTCCAATGTCTCGTTATTGCTAACATAATTCAAAATGTTATGCATAACAATTCATATCAAAATGTCTATACACAGTGTAAAGAACTGATCCAACAAAGGAGTAAAATTATAAGTCCAAATCTTTCCATAGCAAGGGTGATCTATCGATAAATTTCATTCAGAGTATCGTATATAAAATCTCATTTCGACAAGAAATCGCAGGGGGACTCCACAATTAAAGTTCAATCAGGCTATGTAGCAGCTGATAGTGAACACATTCATATTGTCGCAGTTTTCCATAGACAATCATTAAGCAAAGTAGCAATACTCACCATATGATAATGAAGCAATTTCACCCCCCATCTATTCAACAGATTTAATTCGATAATTTCTTAAGGTTCAGGAGAAGTTTATCCATAATTCCCAAGAATATTTCAAAGGCCAACATCAATTCTTTCATGTTCAATACATTCACAAGTCTATTATTAGCCCTCTAGCAATGCTCAACAACAAAAGTTTATTTGCCATCCTATTTCCAAAAGTTCTACACAATGAGTAGTCCACAGTACACAGTTCAAGTTCATAGTTCTAATAAGCCTCTGAGTTTAGTCAGCATGTTTCCAAGTTTTATCGAATCAAAGAGTGTTTAATTTTCATACTCATTGCCACATAACCATTTTACACATAATCTGCATCAATTGTTCCATTATTCCAGTTAAAACTCTCACCGTTTATTTGTTAGGAATAACTCTCACAGTTATCAAATTCATGTCCATGTTAAATCATAATCATATCACTAGGTATCATAGTAAATCGCCAAATACAAGGTGAGGACTAATCAACAAATTCTTCATATCCTCATGGCCAATTCAGTTTCTGAACCCATTAAAGTCGTCAATTTCAGCTTACTTAAGGGTTTGGCTTAAATAAATCTAATTAATTAATTACGAATCAAATTTTTACAAAACTTCATATTATATTCTAAAAATTATGCTAATCATAACTGTAAATTCAATTTTGATTTATCGCACCTCTAAGGCTTTCAATTTGCAGTCCAAAAGTCGTAATTTCAACAAATTTTCTTATTACCGACAAATACAATCTCATAAACACATAATTCACACATTTAAACATGAAATTTCACATCAAACATTAATCACACAGATAATGACGGAATTAGAATATAAGTAGCATATGAGATAGTCGGGTTATTAAATAGGCCATCTCCAACGCTGCACCAAATCCATTATCAAATTCAAATTTGGTAAAAAGGTACTCTTTTTTGTGCTCCAATGGTTTCATTAAACCTGTACCAAATTAAGAAAATAACAAATGTTTCACCAAATTGAGGATCTAGGCACCTTTTACCAGAACACTGTGTAGGAACGTTGCGGATGGTACACACAAGATGATCGGTCGGATGTTCGGCTGGTTGTCCCCTGGTTATCCTATTACTTGAACAATTCCCAGAACAAAGCAACGGTTTGAACTGTCAACAGGCTTCCAAAGTTGTTTACTTTCGAAGCAAATCTATCTATATCCTCTCGTCGCTCTTTGCATTCTCTCTCTCTCTCTCTCTCTCTCTCTACATCTTCTAGATTTTCCAAAAGGCATACATCGCACAAACATACATCGCTTTCGCTTTCCTTTCTTTTGCTCTCTATACCTCTACTTTTTGCGTTCCTTTCGGAAGATGAATAGCCCTACAATATCGGACTCCTGCGGTTCTGAATCTGATTTCACAAGTGCAATGTGAAATAGATAAACACCAAAGAGTCCAAATCCGACAAATCTTTTGGAAAATCAATTTTGAATCAAATTGCCAAAAATAGACTGCTTTGCCAGATACAGAGTTGCCACCTAAATATTTTTAGAAAATTTAGGAAACCCATGAATCGTGCCAAAGGCTACGTGTCCGTCATCACCAAGATTGTCTCGGCTCGGGAACTTAGATACGAGAGGGAAAGGTCATGAATTGAGCACCCCCCTAGCCCGATCAAAGATCGGCCTCTACTAATCATGATGTGAATTTTATTTACATTATATACTCTTGTTCCGATTATTAGGCTAGCATTACTATGTGATGTGCATACAAATATAGACTAATTTGCAAAAATTAGAACACTTGATCTCATGTTTGTTTTTTGAAAATTGTTTCGAATATCTACCACTTGAAAAAGTGATCGCATATAAACATTACTTAAATTATTCCAATTCAAACAATTAGCCTTCATCCACAGGTATTCAAGCAGTTTATATCAATTAAGCATTTAACCTCATGACAAGTATGCTAAACATGGCAACACTAACATACAATGCAATATGCTAAAACAAAGAAAAGCTTACCTAGTACTCTAAACCAAAAAGATGAAAGAGTTAGAAAAATGCATGATCTTAACTATGCAATATGACTAATGCAACACATGCAATATGCAATTACTAAGCTCGGCTACTAATATGGCATATGAATCAATTTGATAACATGCGGTCTAAGCACATATTCAAATAATGTTTAACTAACAATGCAAGTTAGAATGATGTGCCGAGCTCAATGCATGCAAGACAATGGATGCAAGGCATGAGAGATGTCAAACTAAACATGATGCCCTAATCTAACTATCATAAGCAGGTAAATAAAAGAGAAAAGACATGGGGTTGGAAGACATACACATTATTACAATTTTGCGCCCTCACGTAGGAGAGTCCAAATAAACTAACTAGCTAACTAATTAAGACTACAAACCCAAATGAAATAAATTAACTAAACTAGCTAATTAATTATTACAACAACAAATTAAATAACTAGTCAAGAAATAATTAGAACCCAAAACTAACTAATTATTTACAAAACAAAATTAACTAGCTACATACAGCTAATTAATTACAACGCATTTAAAGAAATGACTAAGCTAAGTAATTAAACTAAACAGTCCCGGGAAGCGAGGAGTGCTCATGCATGCGCGCGGATTTCCACCCGAAAAAGCCACTGTTCTGTTGCCAAAAAGCCTTTGTTGCATCGTTAGAACACTTACACTATTTTTCACCTCAAAATCAGCTCTGTTCTGTTTCAAAAAGCCACTGTTTCATTTTGCAAAGCTAGCCGGTAGGCCAAAAGTAGTGGCTGGCTAGCCACAAAAGTAAGCCTGCTAGCCACAAAAATGAGCTTGCCGTTCAAAAAAGTTAGCCAGTCGGCCAGAAAAAGTGGCTGGCCAGCTACTGGAGCCTAGTCCCTCCTGCTGTAATAGAAAGCATACAATGCACAAACAGGATATTCTCAAAGGTATGTTTGTACACCTTGCCCCTCCTTATCATCAAACAACTCAAAGAAGTTGCGAGCTCAATTCATAAACCATAAATCGATACAATTTCATTGCATGATGACCTAACCAAGGTGTACAATTTCAATAAATGCAACATAAAAGACTCTCAAAACCCCCTCCCTATTATGGATTGATTAAGGGAAGTGGTTGACAATGACTTTTGAACCGTTTTCATTACAAACAAGTATGAAACGATTCAAGACTCAAAGGTTCAATTAACGTCCGATTGAACCCTAACCAAGTTATTATCTTGCATCATTTTAGTTCCAATTTTATTACTCCATTTTAATTACCAACCATTCCTTAGTCAATTAAGTCCAAGAGTGAAGATTAAGTCCTCTAATGGACAGAAGCATCAAACCAAGAGTTATTTTGGGCATGAGAGAGATATCATGTCGTTTGTAATCAACCCTTAAAGGGATTAAATCATTAAGCACAACACCTCAATCTCATGCTTAAACAAACAAGTAGCTTGAAACAACTCTCAAAGCAAAGCAAAAGCCAAGAAATAGGAAGGTTGCAGAGGTGATTTAAGGGTGATCACAAGCATGGAAAACAAGAAATAAACACTATTAACTCAACTAGGTTAGTGGCTAAGGCCTAAACCACCAAGCCTATGAGGACAATTACATTACAAGTATGCAATACAAGGCTCAAATGTAATGAACAACCAAAAATAGTCTTAAAATAGTCTAAAAATAGCCCTAAAACATGTTGGAATTAAGACAGAAAAAGCTGGAACAATAAGCTAAAACATGGAGCATGTTAAGCTAGTAAACAAGTACAAGGAATGGGAGGCTACCCCCTCCATTTTTGGGACTTCAAAACATTGTTTTAGCCTTTAAAATAACTCTGAAATTCAGTATTTAGAAGCTCAAAAAAAGTTGACAACAAGGTGGGAAACATAAGGGCAAAGGCCTAAGAAATGAGGTACAAAGAAGGGTGATCCACCCCTCGACCCTTATTGGCCTTAAACCACAAGTTTTAACCTAAAAAACACAGAGTGTAAACAGCCCAAAAATAATCAAAAAACAGTAGGCAAAATAGCAAATAAAGCAAAGTAATAAACCAAGACTTATACCTCTTGAAGAGGAAAACCCTTTCCAAGTGTTAAACCAACACTTGCACACCTTCAAGAGCTCGAAGTAGGCTCAAAAGTACCTGAGCTCAAATACCACAAGGTTTGGTTTAGAGTGTATAGGCAAAAGCTTACAAAAGCTTAGGAATTTACAACAGAGAGAGAGAATTGTAGAGAAAGAGAGATAATTTTGCTCCAAAAATGTTCAACCCCGAAAATGAAAGGGGAGGTCTCTTATATATAGAAAAACATCAAACTCTCTCAGAAATATCAATACATGCACGTGTAGGCAGGTGCATACATCTGTGACAACAGCTGGCACAGCTGGCCAAAATATCTGTAAAAATACACTTGTGGCCGGCAGGCAACTAATTTTGGCCGGCAAGCCACACAAGTGGCCGACAGCCCACATAAGGGGGCCGACAGGTCCCAAGGTTTTTAGGCTTGAAAAACTAGGGTTTTGGTCCAAAACAAGGCAAAAGGTGTATAGGGTTTGAAGGCTCAAAGTTGTGGCATTCTGCTGAGGACTTCGAGCACTTAACAAGCATATACAAATTTATCATTGGGTGCGCAAGCGATGGTGTCCAAGTCATAAGGGCGGTCAAAAATGGGGTGTCTACAGTTTCCTCTCTTTGACAGAACTCGAAGTCATGAAATGACGTGAGTGAATGTCAAAGCCCGAAGGTAACCTATTTTAACAAGGCCGTAAGACTTGGACAAACAAACAAAATACAGATGAAGTTGGTTGAACCTGAGGGTTGCCTACGTATCCCGTTGCAAGGAATCAAACCAGCGTAGTTCAAGGGCAGAATGCAAAATGATACACAATGCAACAAAACAATGTAATGATATACAATGTAACAAAATAATCAAACCACAAGCAGTGCAAAACCACACAAATACCATAAAGGGATTGAGATGCAAAATCAAACTACGTTTTATATGGAAAATAAGTGGGCACAGCCAAACGACACCTAACACAGGCTGAGTGCCTACATCCTCAATACTAGCCTCAGCTCAACATGGATGCTTACACATAACATAACCATGTTTCAACGTAAAAGGGGTGCGAGCACATGCAAAACTATGTTTTTCATAGAAAAAGTATAAAAATACAAGTAATTGGCTGGTATGATATAAGTGAGGAATGATATGTTAGGGAAAGATAATGATCTTAAATGCTGAATGCAACAAGACAAAGTACGATGCAATGAATGCAATGGATGAAGTGAATAAGGGGCACAGGCCGAACCACATTTTACCTAGAAAAAGGCATGGACACAAAACAAACCACGTCTAACACAAAAAGGTGTTGACACCCTCAATATTGGCCTTAGCGCAGCATGGGTACTTACACATGACAAAATCATGTTTCAACGAGGGAAATGTATGAGCATATACCAAACTAAGCTGAACATGGAAAAGATGCAGGTGATAAAATGGATAATACAGTAGATGCATGCAATAAATTCTATATGCAATGCGATAGATGTAATAGATAATAGTGGATATGATGTAGCAGTACCTTACAGGGGCAATTGTCGATGACTCACCTCATGTTGCTGGGGATTTTCCTCTTTTTCTTGATTCATCTTCACGCGCTTCCAAATCATAGGTACTACTTTTCTCCCTGGCCATGTTTGTAACTTTCCCTATTCTCCAACAGGGTGACAGACTAGGTTGGTTCAGTATCCAGAATTGAGGCGCATACAATCTACCTTAACCTATGGGGCTGCCATACAGATTTCAAGCCAAGGATACATCCCTGGGTATTTAAACTAGACGTTAGTCTCGAAAATCCTGAACCTTTGCGTTCTAGGCCTCGGCCATTCGAACTCTAGTTTACACTGTCTCAGTTGATCTCCTAGGAAGTCATTACAAACACAGTTAGGTGGCTATACCAGACCGCCTGAAGTCATTTGAGCATGACAAACACCAAAGGAATTGCACCTCTAGAGGATTTAAGGTCTCCTAGACCACGTGAGTGCACAAGATAGTGCGATGCAAAGTGAATGCACAAAACAGTGCTATACAAGTGCACAAGACAGTGCGATGCAAAATGCACAAGACAATGTAATATGGGTGCACAAGACAATGTGATGCAAGTTTACACAAGACAGTGTGATACGGGTGAATGCGCAAGATAGCGCAATGTAGGTGCACAAGACAGTATGAGTCAGGTTGCACAAGATAGTACGATGTAGGGGTGCACAAGACAGTGCGATGTGAGTGGAATGCACGAAATAGATGTGAATGCACAAGACAGTGCGATACGAGGTGCACAAGATAGTGCGATGCAAGCGCACAAGACAGTGTGATACAGGTGCACAAGATAGTACGATACAAAGTGCACAAGATAATGCGATACAGGGTGTACAAGACAGTGCAATACAGGTGCACAAGATAATGCGATTCAAAGTGCACAAGATAGTGCGATACGAAGTGCACAAGATAGTGCGATTCAAAGTGCACAAAATAGTGCAATACAGGGTGCACAAGATAGTGCGATTCAAATTGTACAAGATAGTGCAATACACGATGAGATTGTTCGGTAGATGCACGAAGTGGTTTGTGCAATAGATGCACAGAATGATTGATTGCGCAATAGATGCACAAAGTGATTTGTGAGATAGATGCACAAAATGATTGATTGTACGATAGATACGTAAAGTGGTTTGTGTGATGACCAGTGATATAAGTGGGTATGCTTTAGAAAATGTAGTAAACCAACAAAGCGGCACTTTAGAAAGCACCTCATGATGTGAGTGGCAAAGAACCGCTCTACTCTAACGGGGATCTCCTCTTTGTATTCTTCAAAATTTTCTACCTTCAACTCATAGTTCAAAGGTCCTTAGATATTGGCAAGGAGTAACATCTGCATGCAAAAACCACGGATGCTGCTTTGATCGCCATTCTTACTTGAAGCAAGCTTAAACTCGGGGTCGATGTACATATATACTCCGGAGAAATGGCGAGGCCTGAGAAGGTGCACCTGGAATGCAGTCTCGAAATTTGCTGAAGTTGAAACACACTAAAATGCTCCAAATTTTCCCTCTTTTCTTTTGCTTTACAGTCCGGAACCTATATAGCTTCAGATAGGTTGGGAATGGCACAGCACTCTGAGCACAAAATGATTTATTTTTGAAATTGAAATTGAGAATGAGTTCTTGATCGGGTGTTAAGCCTATGACTGACCAAAGTCAAAACGACTCAAACAAACGACTCAAAACAAAAACAACAAATACAACACTTAGATGTTTGCTACCCACCAGTGGAAAATCCCTCTGTTCACGGGAGCCCACTGCTTCTCCAGATATTGTTTTCCACACTTTTCTTATTTATGGCTCTCACATCATTTTGGCCCTCAATCTCTATTTCTCTAAAAAGCCTTTTCCTCACTTTTTCTCTCAGTGCACATCATTTTATTCTTTAATCTCTCTTATTTTTTTATCCCTTCCCTTGGTGGTTGATGGATAAGCAGGAAGTTGTGAGCTCTTGCCCCTGGTATTTTGCTAGATTTTCCTTCTTTCGCTCACAACTAGTGAGCTTTCCCACAAAGGGGTTGTGGTGCGACTGGATGTGCAACAAATCTGCAACTGACATCGATTAACAATGCCCTTGGCTTAACTTAACCAAGATAAGTTACAACCTGTCCCACTGGACAGATATACAATTGATTGGTCTCACACATTGCGTTTTCTACTTCCCATTCTGGTTCAGATGCTAATTTGGGTGTGATTATCCAGATGAAGGAATCGAATATCCAGCTCTATTTCCAGTTCGTGCTTCACACTTGGCTTGGTACCTCACTGCTTGGAGGATGAGAAGTTTTTGGCCTCCTTGCTGCTAACTTTAGTTGTGCCCTTTCTGGCAAGTGCGTTGATAATGGGGAAAAGACAGAAAACCTGACTCAACCGTGCCCCTAGTTCATCATTTTGACCATATTTTGTTCCTGTGTTTTTGGCTTTTTGCTAAAATAATTTTGATCAACATGAGGGTTATATTAACATGCTTGTTCGACTTTCTGCTTTGAAATCATGTAAGTTAGGTTGTGAGTACTAAATTTTTTTCTTTTTTGGGTCCAAAAAATGCTCAATTTTGGAAAAAATGAATAATTTTCGAGAGAATTAGTCAACTTCACTAAAAATAACCTCAAAATTGTTTGCAAATGGCCACTACCCGACCAACGAGGAATTAACTCTTGAGATGCACAACCTCAGATCTGAACTTGATTTATCTTGTAGCTGAATCTTCTAATGGAATAGGACAATCGATTTTGAACAAAAATGAACACGAAGATGAGCCACTGCACATAGATAGAAGCCGAGTTTGAATAAGGATAAGCCAACCAACATGGATGAGACAAGCAGGTTGAAAATGGTTGGGGCCAACTTCAAGATGAAATTGCCTACGTATCCCAAAGATGGGAATCAAGCCATACGTAATTCCGGGTTTAGGGTACACTCGGTATTAACTCTCTCCTTTTGCGCTCTAACTTTTGCCAAAGCCGTCTTTCCGGGTTTTCAACCTGTGAGCTATTTTTCTTTTCTTTTCATTTTTATCTATTTTTCTCTTTTCTCTTTTCTCTTTTTCTTTTTTTTTTCTTTGTTTCCATTTTTTCATTTTTGTTCTTTTTCTCTTTTTCTTGCTCTAATTTTTGCCTGGGTCGCCCTTCCAAGTTTTTGGCTCAGTGAGCCTCTCAAAGATAGAAAAGTTAATTTGTCCATATTGATTGGCCATAGGATCTCTAAGCCATCTAAATCCACGAGAATGGATACTGTTCTTGACTAAATAGTCTTGATGATGTAAGAGCCCATCCAATTGGGTTTGAATTTGCCCCTAGTATCGCGGATAGGAACTTGACTGTCCTTCAGCAATAAATTTTCTTCTGTCCATTTATAGGATCTGGCTTTCTTGCTAGTCGCCATTAGCTTGAGAACTGACTCATCTTTTGAATCTTCAAGCACATCTAACCTTTTTGCCCCAAGTTCAAGGGCTACTTTTCATCCAGCTTTGCAAGCTTCCTTTGATAACATCTGACCTTCTTGCCCCTAGTTCAAGAGCTGTTTCCAATTCGACCATGCAAACCTCATATTTTGGTTGATCGTTGAACATTCTGAATCAAAGTTTGAAAGCAATGGGGTCGAGTCTTGAGGCCGAGATTGATCTTATGCTGTACAATCTCAAGATCAATTCCAGGTATGTCTTCGTGGGACCACGCAAAAATATTTTTTAAATCTTTTAATAAAACGACTAGTCGCTCGTGCTCCTCTAAAGACAATGTAGAACCAATCTGAATCAAGCTAGGATCCTTCTCAATATTCACATTAACAGACATGAAATCATTCATCAAGGGCTTAGCAGGCCTCCCTTCTCTCAGTTGATCAAATTTTTGCAAATCCCAAGGAATTCCTCCCTCTTTGTTTTCATCACAGTGTAGAAAAGTTTTGAAAAACTTTGGTCAATGCAATGATTTAAAGGCACATAAAAGTAGGTAAAAAGTATTGTCGTTTCATTCAAAACTTCTGGCTCAACTGGCTCCGTGATAGAAACAAACTCAAAATAAAGAGTGAAAAAACAAACAAAAACAAACAGGGAAGTGATGTTCGAGTTAACACCTCCGAAATCACCTAACCCTAACACAACAAGACTGACTCAATACCCAAGTTTAAAAGTACAATAAACAATATTTTGCAAAGTGCTAAAACAATGTGTGCCATCCACCACATCTGTAGTAAAATGAGTGCCATCAACAGGTGGTTCCTCCTCGATCACATAGTCACATTATCCCCCTAAGTTCATTGATCCAGTGCTGATAGACTATGTAGGACCTGGTGGAGTGATGACCTTATTATCAATCAGATCTTGAACTTCATGGCGAAGACAAAAACAACCGTCAGTGTCATGACTGGTTTGTTGATGGAAGGCACGGTACTTGGCAGCATTATACCTGGATGGAAGGGGATCAGGGAAAGGCCGAAGGTCAAGGGGTTTGAGATGGCCTTGTCCTATGAGGATTTGGAGAGCTTTGGATAAGGTTATGAAAAGCGGATTGTAGGTGCAGTTACCAGTCTTGGAAGGATTGATAGAGGGGTTGGCAGGTGTTGACTGGTTTAATGATCTTTTACAAGTGTAGGATTGGAGCTAAAATGGGTGTTTCTGGTATGGCATCCATTTTCATGGCTTGCCGCTTGATTCGAAATGCTCCCAACCTGAGTGACAAAAGTGTCACCCATAGTTTTTGCAACAACTGCAAGCACTTGCTGTTTGTTCAGCCCTTCAACCATGAAAGCCTCTATAGCCCACTGAAGATGTGCATCAGGATTGATACTTGCCCCGGCCTTGTTCTTGCCACTTGCCTCCACTTTGCCCAGGGATTAGGTCGTTACATCGAGGTAAGGCCTAGTTGTTATTGACATGCCACCACCCAGACTTGAGATACCGCCATTTTCAATTACAGCTCGACCCAAGATTAAGGAGCCTTTGGCTTGAAATTTCTAGCCTGTGATGTGGTCGATGATGGAGCCAAAATCCCAAAGGTTAAATCTGCCACAATTCTCTGCAAATCTTTAATCGTGCTCATTAGCTTGGAAGTAGTGGGTTCATGGGTTTAAGATGATTAGTTCGAGTGTATCCATCATACACAAGTCCATGCTTTCTAGAATGAACACCTCAGGCTTGGGTGAATGGGCTGGAGTGATGTATATGCTAGGGTTGTAGGTGGATGGCAGTGTATGGATTAGGTTGAGGTGTGAAGATAATAGGTTAGTGGTTGCCTGAGGTCTTTCTGGTAGAGCTATGATCTCTTCGTCAATAAGATCCTGAATCTTATGACGGAGGCGGATGCAATGGTTTGTATCATGACCGTGCTGTTAATGATAGGCATAGTATTTAGCTAGGTCATTTCTTGGTGGAAGAGGATTTGGGAGGGGTCGGGGTTCGGGTTATAGGAGCTTTAGGTACCCTTTTTCTAGCAGCGTTTTCAAGGCTTGAGCGAGACTCATGAAAAGATGATGGAAAGTTCGGGCTTGGGGCCAAGTTGAAGTGGTTAGTCTTTGGCTATTATCAGGAAGAGGGTTTTCGATAAGCATGGTGGCAGTGTTTACTTCTAAGCATTTCGTAACTGTGCTACCACCGGTAGTAGCATTGGAATTGCAAACAACATTCTTCCTCATAAACTCATTACCTTCCACAATGAGCCCTTGTCTGATGGCATCCTTGATTTGAACCCCAATTTCATGGAGATCCGTAAAGTTGAATATCATTTTCAGCAATATCTCAGCTTGCCTAGCCATATCTTACTACAACGAATCTACTGATTGCTAAAGACGGATCAGTAAATCCTTTAGATTTGTCAAAGGCTGAGCCATGATAAGGGTAAATGGTCGTGCTCTAAACAGAGGTGATCTAGCTAGTAAATGTCGGAACAGTGGAACCAGTGAGCCCTGTCTGGCCCTTCTTTGCCTTGCCACTGGTGAAGGAAACACTGGTTGCCCTTGAACTAAATCTCTAACCTAACAAAGTCTATCAACACAAGTCCAGAGTACCCGGGGGACATCAGAGCCTTCTGAAGCTATGGTTCCAAGACTACCTTGCAAAAGAGAAAACAAACAGCACCTCAGCCCGATTTCACTAGAATGGATATGATCACAGCTCAATGACTGTACTCTCTACTGAATTCTGCCCCACAAACTGATATCAACTATACCACTGATATGAAGCACCCATATACAGTTTCACCACAAAGCACATATCAGGTAAAAGAGAGCCAAAACACCCCTATGAGGGGTAGGGTTACCCTGTCCTAGTTTTGTCATGAACTAGGGTTTCACTACTTCAATCAAGCGGTTTCACGCAATCTTGCATTCGGGTGAGCATCTTGTCCTAAGTTTGGAATAGTCTTTATGGCTTTTTTATATGCAGCTAGGCCAAATGATCGAAAGGGATACCTCAGCAAAACTACCTAATATACCTCTCACACCTAACACTGAGAAGTGAAAGGATGATCAAATGGTACAGCGGTAGCCCAGATCCAAGGGTTGTGTTCCCAACATAGCAGAGCCCACGACCGATCAGCCTTTTGGCAAGCTTTTGGGCAAGCCTCCGGCAAACCGTCCAAGAACAGCAAATGGCAAACACAGTAACTTAAGCGCACCAATGCAAATACAATGTAAAGAACATATAAGTGTAGATAAAATTTCACGTCATGAATTTTAAGTCAAGTTCTCTAAATCCCCAGCAGAGTTGCAGAAACTGTAGCTTGACTTTTCGCGCTCATTTCGGAAGACGAATAGCCCTATGGTATCGGACTCCCGCAGTTCTGAATCTGATCTCACAAGTGCAATGTGAAATAGATAAACACCAAAGAGTCCAAATCTGGCAAATCTTTTGAAAAATCGATTTTGAATCAAATTGCCAGAAATAACTGCTTTGCCAGATACAGAGTAGCCACCTAAATATTTTTTGAAAATTTAGGAAACCCATGACTCGTGCCAAAGGCCATGTGTCCGTCATCACCAACATTGTCTCGGCTCGGGAACTTAGGTACGAGAGGGGAAGGTCATGAATTGAACACCCCTGCTCACCCGATCAAATATCAGCTTCTACTAATCATGATGTGAATCTTATTTACATTATATGCTTTTGTTCCGATTATTAAGCTAGCATTACTATGTGATGCGCACGCAAGTATAACTAATTTTCAAAAATTGGAACACTTGATCTCATGTTTGTTTTTTGAAAATTGTTTCGAATATCTACCACTTGAAAAAGTGATTGCATATGAACATTACTCAAATTATTCCAATTCAAACAATTAGCCTTCATCCACAGGGATTCAAACAGTTTATATCAATTAAGTATTTAGCCTCATGACAAGCATGCTAAACGTGGCAACACTAACATACAAAGCAATATGCTAAAACAAAGAAAAGCTCACCTAGTACGCCAAGCCAAAAAGATGAAAGAGTTAGAAAAATGCATGATCCTAACTATGCAATATGACTAATGCAACACATGCAATATGCAATTACTAAGCTCGGCTACTAATATGGCATATGAATCAATTTGATAACATGCGGTCTAAGCACATATTCAAATAATGTTTAACTAACAATGCAAGTTAGAATGATGTGCCGAGCTCAATGCATGCAAGACAATGGATGCAAGGCATGAGAGATGTCAAACTAAACATGATGCCCTAATCTAACTATCATAAGCAGGTAAATAAAAGAGAAAAAGACATGGGGTTGGAAGACATACACATTATTACAATTTTGCGCCCTCACGTAGGAGAGTCCAAATAAACTAACTAGCTAACTAATTAAGACTACAAACCCAAATGAAATAAATTAACTAAACTAGCTAATTAATTATTACAACAACAAATTAAATAACTAGTCAAGAAATAATTAGAACCCAAAACTAACTAATTATTTACAAAACAAAATTAACTAGCTACATACAGCTAATTAATTACAACACATTTAAAGAAATGACTAAGCTAAGTAATTAAACTAAACAGTCCCGGGAAGCGAGGAGTGCTCATGCATGCGCGCGGATTTCCACCCGAAAAAGCCACTGTTCTGTTGCCAAAAAGCCTTTGTTGCATCGTTAGAACACTTACACTATTTTTCACCTCAAAATCAGCTCTGTTCTGTTTCAAAAAGCCACTGCTTCATTTTGCAAAGGTAGCTGGTAGGCCAAAAGTAGTGGTGGCTAGCCACAAAAGTAAGCCTGCTGTCCAAAAAAGTTGGCATGTCGGCCAGAAAAAGTGGCTGGCCGGCCACTGGAGCCTAGTCCCTCATGTTGCAACAGAGAGCATACAGAATACAAACAGGATATTGTCAAAGGTATGTTTGTACACCTTGCCCCTCCTTATCATCAAACAGCTCAAAGGAGTTACAAGCTCAATTCACAAACAATCAATCGATGCAATTTCATTACATGATGGCCTATAAACTAAGGTGTACAATTTCAATAAATACAACATAAAAGACTCTCAAAACCCCCTCCCTATCATGGATTGATCAAGGAAGTGGTTGACAATAACTCTTAACTGTTTTCATCACGAACAAGTATAAAACGATTCAAGACTCAAGGGTTCAATTAACGTCCGATTGAACCCTAACCAAATTATTATCTTACATCATTTTAGTTCCAATTTTATTACTCCATTTTAATTACTAACCATTCCTTAGTCAATTAAGTCCAAGAGTGAAGATTAAGTCCTCTAATGGAAAGAAGCATCAAACCAAGAGTTGTTTTGGGCATGAGAGAGATGCCATGCCATTGGAATGAACCTCCAAAGGGATTAAACCATTAAGCACAACATCTCAATTTCATGCTTAAACAAACAAGTAGCTTGAAACAACTTTCAAAGCAAAGCAAAACCTAAGAAAGGAGGAAGGTTGCAGAGGTGATTTAAGGGTGATTACAAGCATGGAAAACAAGAAATAAACACTATCAGCTCAACTAGGTTGGTGGCTAAGGCCTAAACCACCAAGCCTATGAGGACAATTACATTACAAGCATGCAACACAAGGCTCAAATGCAATGAACCAAAAACAGTCCTAAAATAGTCTAAAAATAATCCTAAAACATGCTAGAATTAAGACAGAAAAAGCTAGAACGATAAGCTAAAACATGGAGCATGTTAAGCTAGTAAACAAGTACAAGGAAATGGAGGCTACCCCCTCCATTTTTGGGATTTCAAAACATTGTTTTAGCCTCTGAAATAACTCTAAAATTCAGTATTTAAAATCTCAAAAAAAGTTGACAATAAGGTGGGAAACATAAGGGCAAAGGCCTAAGCAATGAGGTACAAAGAAGGGTGATCCACCCCTCTACCCCTATTGGCCTTAAACCACAAGTTTCAGCCCAAAAAACACAGAGTGTAAACAGCCCAAAAATTGTCTAAAAATAATAGGCAAAATAGCAAATAAAGCAAAGTAATAAACCAAGACTTATACATCTTGAAGAGGAGAACCCTTTCCAAGTGTTAAACCAACACTTGCACACCCTCAAGAGCTCAAAGTAGGCTCAAAATTACCTGAGCTCAAATACCACAAGGTTTGGTTTAGAGTGTATTGGCAAAAGCTTGCAAAAGCTTAGGAATTTGCAAGAGAGAGAAAGAGATAATTTTGCTCCAAAAATGGAAGGGGAGGTCTCCTATATATAGAAAAACATCAAACTCCATCAACAATATCAATACATACGCGTGTAGGTAGGTGCATGCATCTGTGAAAATAGCTGGCACAACTGGCCAAAATATTACAAAAATACACTTTTGGCCGGCAGCCCACACAAGGGGGCCGGCAGGTCCCAAGGTTTTTAGGCTTGAAAAACTAGGGTTTTGGTCTAAAATAAGGCAAAAAGTGTGTAGGGTTTGAAGGCTCAAAGTTGTGGCATTCTACTAAGGACTTCAAGCACTTGACAAACATATACAAATTCATCATTTGGTGCACAAGCGATGGTGTCCAAGTCGTAAGGGCTCAAAAATGGGTGTCTACACTCTGCTGATAACATCTTATTCTCCCAAGCATTTCGTTAACCATTCAATTCCCCTTAAGATCTATGCTTTCTCTCTCTTTCCCTCTCTCCCTCCCTCTCTCTCTCTATATATAGCTCTTTTTCTGTTTGTCTCCCTCCGTGTGTAAAATATGAGAAGAAGGGAGTGATGAGTTGGTGTTTGATGGATATATGATGGATTGGGAAATAAGGGTTTTGTTGTGATTTATGGTCAATTGAATAAGAACAAGGAAAGGAATTTTTTTTTGTTTCTTTGGAGCTATTAATGGCGACTTTTGAGGATTAGAGCTGTTTTGGAATTTTATTATGATCTGGGCCCTCAAGGAAATAGAATTCCTGGGAATTGATAAGGATTTTACTATGATTTCTTTGATTTTCTTTGGTGAGGCAATTGGGTTTGGCTGTTTGAATTCATAGGATGGGAATCATATTTTGTTTTATTATTTTTTTGTTTGCATGGTTTGATGGTTTTTGTAATTGAACAATTCCCAGAACAAAGCAAAGGTGTGGACTGTTAACAGGCTAGTGAATTTTAATTTTTTTTCATTTACTCTTGCTGGTCAACCGGTCGGTCGTCCCATCGGACAACCTATGTTTTGATGACAACTACAAATTCACCGTTGGAGTGGCTGATATTAGATAAAGGAATTCATGCTTTATTTTACTCAGATTTGATGAAATATTTAGTGAATCGTTGGAGATGTCCTTAAAAGATAAAACTTTGGACCAATCTGTTCGTCTTTTGAGAAATTTGATTGAGAGATTAAAAATAGGGTAAACTACATTATCTACTTCATATTTGGTCATTTTCTCACTTTGATCCTTAAAATTTATTTTTTTTCTATTTTGGCCCTTCATGTTTCATGTTTTTTCAATTTACTCCTAAAGTTAATTCCTGTTCAAAATTAGACAGGGATGTCATAATAACTGTCACATAATATAAAAAAGTATATTATTATATTGAATTTTAAATTTATGTTAGAGATATGATTTATATATACTAAAATATTTTTATATCACGTGATTGTTAATGTGTTATTTTCTGTCTTATTTTTAACAGAAATTAGCTTTAGGAGTAAAATGGGAAAAACTTGAAACATGAAGGGCCAAAGTGGAAAAAAGTAAAAAAGTGACCAAACATATATTTTTTATGTTATGTGACATTTATTATGACATTTTTGTCTAATTTTTAATAGAAATTAGTTTTAAAAATAAATTGGGAAAAACTTGAAATTTGAAGAGCCAAAATGGAAAAAAACAAACTTTAAATACTAAAATGAAAAAGTGACCAAACATAAATGTGGCAATGTGTAATTTACCCTTAAAAATATTGTAAAAACCTTTATCATTGAGGAGATTCTTAAAAAGAACCTAAAGTATGATATGTGGAATTCAATCAAATTATTGCTATCAAATTGATTGAATAGAGATTTGAAATTTCGAACTAACTAGGCCTAGTCTAGTTAGCCACCATGACTTTCTTAAGGGCTTTCTAAGAAGTCATGAGTTCAACTCTCTTTAGGGAGAGTTGAATTAGGAGGCAAGTATTTGGTGTTTTGCAAATGTGGGGATGCTAACTCCTATAAGTACTAATCTAACAACTGACAATTGACTTTCACCAATTAAAAAAAAAAAAAAAGAGTGTTTTAAAATTTTTGTTTTTCTCCAACATTGAAATAGTGCATTGCATCAAATATTTAGAGGAAATGTTAGAAATTTTGATTTCCTCCAAGATCAAAATTAGTAATTTTTTATTGGCTACTCAATTTATAAATCTAAATTTAAATTTTGTTCATCAAAAGTCCACACTCTCCATGAAAAATGCTTTAGAGCTCGAAATTATTGAGGCTCGAGTGGCCCAAATTCAAAACTACATCGTTTTGATTTTTTTTTTCCCTCTCTTTTATCTACTAAACAGGGAGAAGTGGGAAGAGAGAAAAGGGAGGAAGAAAGAAGAAAGAGAGAAGAGGCGTTGGCGGCGCGACGGAGGCAATGGCGTGATGGTGATGGCACGACGGTGGGTCTCTTCCTCCCTCTTCTCTTAACAGATCTATGTGTGTATACACAGTATACACACAGATCTGTCTCTGCTCTATCTTTTTCCTCTCCTCTCCTCAATTGTTGTGGGTTTGTTTTTGAATTTGATTTGGTTTTGATTTGTGTTTCTGCTCTATTTTGATTTGTTTTTGGATTTGGTGATTTATTTTTTTGATTTTTTGATTTAGATTTTGATTTTGATTTTTTCGAAGAACAGAGCAAAGCAAATAAGGAAGAAGAGAGGGAGAGGGATGAAAAAAAAAAAACAAAACAAAACAAAGGTGTCAAAATGACGTCGTTTTGGCACCTCGAGCCACAAATGAATTCAAGTTACGTAGCAGGACTGCACTCTCCATAAGGATATGATTAGGCGACATAACCAAAATGCCTATGTATATATATATACAAAAATGTTTAAGACCTCTAAATGAGGAGTTCTAGAGGGAAATATGAAGATGGGTCCCACCTTATGATTTGATATTTTGACTTGTAATATTGTATTATTATTATTGTTATTTTTATGTATTACCATATCTCTAGAATTGACATTAGAGGTACAACTCTAGTGCCCCTTATTAGAGCTACAACTCTAGTGTCCTCTATCATCACTCAAATATATACACAGTGGAAAACCAAACCCTCTATCGCCCGGGGGGATGGAAAACCATACCCTCTGTCTCTCATCTTCTCTATTCTCTCTCTTCTTCACAACTGTCGTTACCGTCCTTCACTCCACTGCCTTCTTTCATCACTCGCTGGCAGTGTTGTCGCCGCTTTCTTAACGGATCTGAGCAAATCAGATCTATACTTCCTTCAGATCAGATCAAATAAGATCTGTTGCTGCCACCTTCTTCTTCCGTCAGCGGTGTCGCCGTCGCTGGTATGGCTCCCCACGGCTATGCCCCCGCCGCCACCTCGGTGTAAACACCCCAATTTTGATCGACCCTAAGACTTTGGTGCTTTCTTTTGATTACCCGATGATGACAAGTAGGATGTGTTTCTCACAGAATCCTCAGTAAGAGAGATGGAATTTGAACTTTAATCCTAACATTCACCATTATGGCCAAATTGTTTTAAAATACTAAATATTTCATTAGTTTAGTATTTTTGTAATTTTACATAATTTTATGTGTTTGTTCATATTTTTTGTGTTTTTATATAAATTGGTATAAATTATATATTATATATATATAAAATAAAATAATAAAAAGTTATATTATTATATTATATGTTTCATATTATTATATTATATGATTAGCATTTTATGTATAGTTATAGTATTATATTATATGTTTAGTATTTTATGTATAGTTATTATATTATATTATGGAAAATGAGCGGGAGCACTAATTAGTGCTACCACTAATGATGTGGCAGTAGGCCCTACCATGAATGATTTGATGTTTTGTCTTTGGTGTTGTATTTTTTTTCTTTTTTTATTGAGTGCCATGTCATTAGTGGTCTTTTTAGAGCTCCAAAATTAGTGGTCTCTATCATTGTTGTTATATTATATGTTTAGTATTTTGGTATAAATTATATATTTTAGATATTTTATATATTATATTATATTATAATAAAGAAAAATAATAAAAAATTATATTGATGTCGGTCAGCCTTCGGCTGCCGACATCAATCTCAGCAAACATATATAAATAAATATATATATAATCTTTATATACTTTATATTATTATATTATATACAGATATATATTATATAGATTTATATTATTATATTATCTATTTGTTTCTTATATAAAGCAACCAAATGGAGAGATTTCAAGGGCAAAAGAAATTGATTCAAGAAGCAAAAAATTAACAAATTGATTCAAAAGAGAGTTAGAGAAAAAAAAGAGTAAAAGAGGAAAATTTGTCTACATTTCAATCTTGAGCCAAAACACTTCCAAGTTACTGAGAATTTGAGAACACACTTCCTACACTTGAGGGTGATCAAGAGGGAGTTTGTAAACTAAGGAGTTTATCCTTTCCTTCGAAGGTGAATTTCACAGACCTTTCATTTTCTTGCATTTCTTACTTATTTTGCTCTTTTGCTTTGATTTATTGTTATATTATATATTGTTGTAATCTAATTGAAAGTGGTGAATTGAAGTCCCATATAAGTTGTTTTTAGCATGAGAAAGAGACCTTCCATGCTAAATGGTTTAATCTCTTCGAAGGTTCATTACCAGGGCATTACATCTCTCTCATGCCAAGAACAACTCCTTGCTTGACGCTTCTCTTATTTTAGTGGACATAATTCTCATTGTTGGACTAAAATGACTTAAGAATGGCAAGGTAATTAAAAGGGCTAATAAATGGGTTAAAAGAGGTAAAACAAGATAATAAAATCAAGTTGGGTTCAATCGGACGTTAATTGAACCCATTGAGTCTTGAATCATTACATACTCTTAGTGATAATAATGGTTTAAGAGTCAACGTTTACCACTTCCCTTGAGGTAACTCCATGATAGGGAGGAGGTCTTGTTGGTCTTTTCTTTTCATTCATTGAGCCTTTGTTCCATCAAGCCATGGATCATCACGTAATAACCTTGCGACCATTGATGATTTGTGGATCGATTCTACTCCTCCCTTGATTTGTTTTATGATAGGGTGGAGCAGAGAGGATAAACATCCCCTGGAAACACTCTGTTTGTGCACTATTTCTTTTCTGTGGCAGCAAGGCAGTATCAAAAATCAGTGGCCATTCTCATAGTAGAACAGAAAAGAGGCTAGGATGAAAACAGATTATTTTTCTGACTGCGAAACAGAACAGAAACTAGACACTAAACAGAGAGTTTTCGGGAGGATATTCTTATTCGTATACGTGCGACTCCTCACTTCCCGTGCCTTTGATTTAATGCTTCAATAGTAATATGTCGTAATTATTACTTAGATCAATTTGAATTTGTAATAATTAGTTAATTTGGCTTGTTAATTCGTTTGGATTTGTAATAAGTAGTTAATTCGGACACTCGAATATTCGGACCCTCCTGCGTGAGGACAAATATGTAATAATTTGTATATCTCTTCCAACCCTCATTCTTTCTCTCTTTTATTTATCTGCTTATGATGAATAGTATATAGCATCATGTTTTCCTTATCATTTTTCATGAATTGCATCCATTCGTTTTGCATGCATAAAAGTTCGGCTCATCATATTACTCGAATGTCAATTTCAAACTCCTTACTTGAATACATGCGCTATCACATGCCTTGGATTGACTCACATGCCATGCTAATAGTCAAGCCTATTAATTGCACGTTGTATGTGTTGCATTAGTCATATTACATTATTTAGAATCATGCATTCTTTTTCTTTAACTATTTTCTTTCTTTTGTCCCGTCTTCGGACATTTGAGGTAAGCATTTTTACTTCAGCATAGTGCATGAGTGTGATTGCTGCCATATCAAACATATTACCATGAGGCTAGGTGCTTAGTTGATATACTTGTTTGAATGCCTGTGGATGAAGGCTATTTCCTGAAATTGGGATATTTTGATTAATGTATCTATATGAGATCACTTTTTCAAGTGGTACATATTCAAAACACTTTTTCAAAACAAACATGAAATCAAAACATTCCAACTTTCGTGAAAATTAGTCTATACTTGTGTGCACATCACATAGTAATGCTAGCCTAATAATCGGAACAAGAGCATATAATGTAAATAAGATTCACATCATGAGTAGTAGAGGACGATCTTTGATCGGGTAAGCGGGGGTGCTCAATTCATGACATTCCCCTCTCGTATCCAAGTTCGTGAGCTGAGACAATCTTAATGATGACGAACACGTGGCCTTTGGCACAAGTCATGGGTTTCCTAAATTTCTCAAAAAAATATTTAGATGGTGACTCTGTATCTGGAAAAACAGTCCATTTTTGGCAATTTGATTCAAAATCGATTTTTCAAAAGATTTGCCGGATTTGGACTCTTTGGTATTTATCTATTTTACATTACACTTGCGGAATCAGATTCAGAACCGCGGGAGTCCGATATTGTAGGGCGTATTCATCTTCCAAAAGGAGCGCGAAAAGTCAAGCTACACTCGACTTCTCCTCCTCCTCATCCGCTGCCACCGCCACCTCGTCTAGATCGTTTCTTCGTCTTCAAGTTCAAGTTCCAGATCGGCTTCTTCATTCATCTCCATCTCTCTCTGAATCTCTCTTTATATATATATATATATATATGTTGTGAACAATTTCCAAAGGTTTCTCCTATAGCTGTTCTGATTGCGAATTTGATCTCAACGTCGATTGTGCTTTTTTGATTGCTGTCAGCACCAGAATTCCTAGTAAGATTCAACATCGCAACCACGATTTGCCTACTCATATGCTATAGATACAGATACAGATTCAAAGTGCTTGTTCAAAATGGACCTTAAATGTGCTTTGCAAATGCCCCAAGTATTGGCGTCTGAAATCCACCAACACCTTTTTTATCTATTGCTTGTTGTGGTTTGTGTTTTTTTATTATTTGTCTCTAGGGTTTTGAGCTGAGATCTGGTAAGGTTTGGAGGAGATGGCTCAAATCTGAACAGATAGTGGGTAATGGAAGTTGTTTTTTATTGTTATTGTTAAACAAATCTATTCAAAATTTGAATAGATAGTGGCTCGGTGTATTTCAATAACAAATATTTGAACAGAAAAAAAAATAAATAAATAGAATTCTAGGGAAAAAGTTGAACAGATAATAAAATTTGAACTGATAAGGGAAAAGATTGAACTGATAGTTAAAAAAATTTAACAGATAAATTAAGAGATAAAATTAAAAATATAATATCTTCAAAAATAATAAAAGGACTTCTCACTAAACAATTTCACAAATGGTAGACTTCTCACTAACAAAAAAAAAAAAATACCTATTAAATCTAATGCATTACACATTGTTAGATTGCACTTTTCAATAATTGTTTTTTTAATTTTATTTTATCATATGTGATATTATTAATAAATATTATACAACAATTTTATTTTTATTTTAATATTTTTTTATTTTTAATTATGTATAACATATATTTTTAATGTAATACTTAATTATTAATTTTATTTTTTTTAGTGAAATTTTTGTAGATTGGCTTACCCCATTTTGATTGAATTGATGTTCCATGGTCCATATCCAGACATATACAATCCATGCTAGACTTTCACTTCTGGGCCCAAACGTCCTCCAACGCAAACATCCGGGGCTTCATAAGAAGCCCAGTGAAGAGTATACGATTGTGCTCTTACTTTATTTCTATTTTTTTCGAGACTTCTTGCCTAGAAAAATTTTAAAAAGTTATAAAACAAAAGTCAAAAAAATGCTTAAAAGTAACTTTTCAAAGTCGGTAGATCCTTTTTGTTTTTTGGTAATGCAATACAAATAAAAAAGTGTGTTTGGTTTTAGTTTTTTAAATTTAATTTTTTTTAAATTGATTTTTTTTATTTTTTCGTGTTTTTTAATTTTTAGTGAATATTTTTTAAATTTTAAGTAATTTTTTTACTTTTTTAGATACACTTTACTTAGATGTATCTAAATAGTAAAATATTTGTGAAAAAATATTTTAAAAAATTAATAAATACACAAAAATATTAAAATGTATTAAATTTTTGTATTTTTTTTAAATATTTTATGGTATTTAGTGTATTTTTAAAGATTTTTTTCATAGATATTATATTTTTTAAGTGTGTTGATATTAGGTGCGTCTAAAAATTAAAAACAAATGTGCTTAAAATATTAAAAAATTCATTGAAAATATTAAAATACGAAAATTTAAAAAGTAGAATTTTTTAAAAATTATTTTTGGAAAACTAGAATCAAAGAAGTTGACATTTTTGTATAATATGATGTTACCAAATTAAGGGCTTTCACTTGTGAAACAAAATACCAATAAAGATGGTGGGAATATTTTTAGTTAAAAAGTAAGCCTCCGTTTGGGAAGTGGGTTAATTTTTTGGCTTTTTGGCTTTTTGGCTTTTTGGCTATTTTAGCCTGGGCTTAAAAGTTTGGTTTGGGAAGGGCTTTTTAGCTTTTTGACTTTTTTGACTTTTTTTGTGAGAGAGGAGTGTAATGATTATGGGTTGGATGTGAAGTTTTGTTTTTTGTGACTAAAAAAGCCTATTTTGTCTTTTGTGGCTAAAATAGCCAAAAAGCCTGGCTTTTTGGCTTCCCAAAGATACCATAAAAAGTCTAACAATTTTTTTTTTAGTTTTTTATGGGGGGAATTGGTCATAAACCCCTTACTATCTAATTTGTCTTTCAAAATGACAAAAATTATATATGTACTTTCAAAACCTTCTAATATTTTAAAACTTGTTTCTTTTACTATATTACCCTCATATTTATCAGCTCTCCTATTAAGTCATCCTCACAGTTTTATTCTGAATCAGAATAAAGTTTACTATGATTCAAAGTAAAATTTTATATCGTTAAGCAAATCAACATATTTTTAACCAGAGTAAAATTTTATTTTGAATTATAGTAAACTTTACTCTGATTCAGAGTAAAGTTCACTATGATTCAAAGTAAAATTTTATATCGTTAAACAAATCAACATATTTTTAACCAGAGTAAAATTTCAGAGTAAAATTTTACTTTGAATCATAGTAAACTTTGCTCTGATTTAGGGTAAAATTTTACTCTGAAAGTACAATTTTACCATGATCTAAGGAGAGTATCCATTTTGAATCACACTAAGTGTAATGTATTAATAACCTTGCATGTTTGGTTGCTGAGAAAATCAATATGTTTTTAACCAGAGTAAAATTTTATTGTTTCAAATCTGTCTCATACATACATACAATCACAGATATATATATATACACTCACACACTCACAGATATACATACATACATACGCTTACTCACTCACAGATATGCATACATACACTCACACACTCACAGATATACATACATAAACTCACTCAAAGATATACATACATATACTCACAAATATACATACATACACTCACTTACCGATATATATACATATACACATGTATGTATGAGTCATATATACATACATACATACACACATATATATATCTCTATATATACAGGCATACCTATACATAGAATGTATGTCTATGTATATATATGTATTTATCTTGTAACGCCCTCAAAATAATGCATAATACCCATCATTTAGACATGCAGTGATATAAGAAAATCAACACCTTTCCATTCATCAGAGTAGTTCTTACAACAGTATTACATGTTAACAAGAAAAGCAAATGCCCTACGAGCTTACAACTTTCCAAGTCAACACTTGGTTACACAAAAGAAGAGTACTAACTCTATACAAAATAAGCCCTTGGCTTGATATACATGTAATACAATCAAAATAATCAAAAAGAGTCTTCAACTCCCATATCCATCCAAGCTAAGTCCTTGGATGAGGCATGCTACCTGTACCTGAAAATAATGTCCCATATAGGGTGAGCCAACGCCCAATAGAGATATGCTAAACACAGTATGAGCAGTAACTAAGACATTAGCAATTGATAAATGTTTAATTCCCATAAATCAATTCATAACCCATTTCCATTACATGACCACTATGTCCATGTTTTATTTCATTTTTCATTTCTTATCAAGTTCACAATTCACAACAACGGCTCAGAACCTGGCCAACCATTAACATGAGATAGTGACTCATATTAAACCTTTCTCATTTCACAATAGATAAGCATATAAGCTATATCAACATCTCAACAGATAAGCATATAAGCTGTACCAACATTTCAACAGATAAGCATATGAGCTATATCAACATTTCCATAGATAAGTATATGAACTGTATCAACACATTAACTGACAAGCATAAGAGCTGTATCAACGGAGTCCATCCCCTATCTCCTCCCAAACAACATCCGATTTAGAGGTCCATCACCTATCTTCCCCTAAACCATGGAGTACATCCTCTATCTCCTCCCGCACACACAACGTATATACACATAGGTCATATACACAAACAATCAATACATAACGTTAATGTATTCTATCAACCGTCATACTCTATGACACATCCAGTTGATTAGTTTTAGTTTGCCTAATCATCATGCATTGTCTACAACAATCAAAACTACCCTCCACCGGTAGTCCAAGCAATTATTTCTAAACAGATAATAAAAGTTTCAACAGATAAAATATCAATGTTTTCAAAAGTGAGCGATTAATAAATCCAACTCCACCATTCTACCATATAATGAGCCAATTTCATTATTTCCAACTCAATTCCATATAACCACAATTTTTTCAAATTAATTATACCAATTAATTTATACAACAAATTAGGGTTTTCTACCACATTTCCTAATATTGACCCAATGGTCTATATATCAACAACCAACAACAATATCATTATTTTGAAACCCAAAATACACATTTTTAGAATCAAAATAACAAAACCCCTTTTCAACATTTTCAAACCCTAACTTCCCAAAATCAACCATTTAACAAAATGCCCAAAAATCTAGGTCAAAACCCATAGCAGTGAGTAGGAATCTCTACCTCAAATTCGGAGCCCAATGGAAGAAGATGACGAAACTCAAAGTGCTCCAAAACTCAATATGCTCGGATCAAAACGTAGCCCTCGACGATCAACACAACTTTTGTAAAGACCTAAGGTAAGGAAATCACTCCTACTAGATCAATACCTAGAGAGAAGTTGAGGTTCTAGTGAGAGAAGCTCTCTAATGGAGGTTTGGAAAAGTAAGAGAGAGAAATGGAGTTGAAAAAGTGATCCAAAAAGTCGGATCTCAGTTTTATATAAGAGTCGCCTCGCTCGAGCGTGGAAACCCCCGCTCGAGCGTCACTCACAGACTCCCGCTCGAGCGTCGGATGCACGCCCCCAGAACTTTTGCAGAACCAGGTTCCCGCTCGAGCGTCCAATTCCCCGCTCGAGCGTTACATACAAACTCCCGCTCGAGCATCCAAACGCCCGCTCGAGCGTCCAACACTGCAGAGGAAAATACTGGGAGATGGAAAATCACGCTCGAGCATCAAAACACCCGCTCGAGCGGAGAAGCAACAACGAAGGGCCCGCTCGAGCGTCAAAATCTCCGTTCGAGCGTAAAGGCAAAAATCTGGACAACTACTTTTGGTTTCTAAGCTCAACCAACCTGTTTCAAACTTGCCCAACACAACCCAAGACTCAAATGCAAGGAGTAAAGGATGCAAACAAGATATACACAACCACCAACTCCACGGACCCTAAGTTCGGATACAACAATTAAAGAAAAGGGGAAACCGGGATCGCTATATATCTTGTGCGACGATTGTTTAGTGCCATCAACGATGGAGGAAGAGCAGAGCAGCAATGGGACTAAATCTATTCACTACGCAACTAGATCTCGTCGCCGGAGATTGCGAGGATGGAAGAAGTGAGATCGACAGACGGCGGCGACAAGGGGGAGAGATCGACGGGTGGCCTCTAACATGGTTGTGAAAAGAAGCTGTGTTTAGAAGGGAGGAGAGAGACGGAGAAGGTGGGGAGAGAGTGGGTGGAGAAGGTGAAAAGATTTAATTGAAGGTATAATAATCTAATAAAATATTTAAATAATAAATTTTGTACTTTATGCAAGACTTTATAATTATGAGGGGGTTTAGAAAATATAATTTTTTTCCTAATCCTTTTAACAATGAAAGAAAGGTAAAGAGGATTTATAGCCAAATTTTTCTTTTTTATATGCCTTATCGTAAAAAGTCAAAAAAATTATTTAAAAAATTAAACCTCAAAACAACTATTGTCCAAAAAAAAAAAAAAAAAAACCAACCTTGATAATTTTAAATGAATCTTTTTTTATATGGTTAAAAATATTTTCAACTTTAGTCGGCCACAAGGTCACATCAACTAACCTTTTTGATTCTACATTGAGGCCTTGTTTGGCAAGTGACTTTTTTAATTAAAAAATCAAAAAATTATTAAAAAAGTCAAAAAGCTAACAACTTATATAAAAAAGTCAAAGATTCTCTTTTCTCTCTATTTTTTTCATATCTTTTCATAAAAAGCTAAAAAGTCATCCTAAACATACTAATTTTTTTAGCTCATATTTTAGTCAAATAGTAAAAAAGTTACTAAGGCCAAGTTTGGAAAGTTGCCAAAAAGCCAAAAAGTCAAAAAATTACTCAAAAAGTTAAAAAATTATCACTATTCACCAAAAGTCAAAAATTACGGCTGCACAACTTCTAATCATAATTTTCCCCTACACACTAATTTATATAATTTTTTAATACACATTTTTTCATAAAAAGTAAAAGAGTTAACCCAAACAACTATATTTTTTTCTCAAATTTTTAATTTAAAAAAATAAAAAATACACTTATTTAAGATACTCTAAACAACTCTTAAATTAGCATGCTCCCAAAAAGGCCTGAATATAGAAAGAAAGTTCTTCCTTCTTTAGCTTGCAAAGTATTTGAACCAAACAAAAAGTACCAGGAAGATTATTTTGCTTTTTTGACTCAACGTGTTACTTTGTCAAAAGGAATAATAATTACAAAATAAAAGTTAAAATATATTTTTAAAATTTTTTTACTTATTAATTTTTTGTAACTAATTTAAATTATTTATATCTGATAAGCTCTATACAAAGTTGCATTACTCACACAAATTTTCAAAATTTAAAAAAAAAAAAAAAAATTATGAATAGCTTTACAAATTGCACTAAATAAGGTCATTTTTAGGGAAAAAAATATATATTTTATATAACAGAAATGACTATAAATGCATCCCAAAAAGTTAGTTGGTCATTCTAACTTTAATTTTTAATTTTTTTTTTTCCAACACCATTCTAAGACCATTTCCAATCCCTCATCTTATATTTCATTAAATTTAAATTTGATAAAAAATTGTACAAAACTAGTGCTCGAGCGCATTATCTTTTGTTTCATCAAATTGAAGATATCTCAAATTTTTCATCAAATTGAAAATATTGGAATCTTTTACCAAATTACTGTAGAGAGTTGTTAACTCTTGAGCACCGGACGACTGGCCGGATGTCTCCCGGTCGACCATCTCCTTGCAAATTTTTTTGAAAATTTTACACTGGTTGGTCAACTGGCCGATTGTCCCCTCGATCGTCCTGCCGATCGACTATTGGTTTGATTAAATTCCAAATTACTCCATTGAAACATACGATATCAAATCAAAATTTTTATTTTATTTTTTTTATCAAATTTAAGTGAAATTTGATGAAAATTTTCAAGCATTTGAGATGTTCTAACCCACAATTAAATTATTAAAATGACCAAACAAACTCTAGCTCTAACTACCCTCTCCGAGGTTCGATAGTCCTCTAACCAGCTCTGACCAATGGTTTGTAGTTATAGGGATGAAGGTTCGCAATAGGGAGAAAGGGGATTGCGGGTAGTGAAGGTGGACCTAGTAATAAGTGACCAATGGGGGCAAATTTGGGATTAACTGGAGTGTGGAAAAAAAATATATCTATATATATAAGAGGCGTTTAACTGCTTAAGATTCATCTTTTTAATTTTATCATTTTATTTTGAATAATTTATTAATGGTGGCTTATATGTTGAGTGAATGTTTTTTTTTTTATAATTATGCAACATTCTTGGTTAATTATGCAATAGGTTTTTTCGTAATTACGCAAATATTCTTGGCCAATTATGAAATAGGTTTTCCCGTAATTACGCAAATATTTTTGGTTAATTATGAAATATAAATCTTTTATTTTTTTAACAAATTACAAATATACCTATAAGGTTGGTTTAAAATATCAATTGATCCTATAATACTTTCGTTTGTTATAAATTTTAATTTAACACAATACTCATGAAAAAAAAAAAGTCTTCCATGCAATAATAAATTATCAAAATTGCTTATTAAGAAATATTTCTCATATCATTAAAAACTGTTAATTAGCTTAATGATTTATTTATTAACAAAATGGTTAATTGAAAAATATTTTTCATATCATTAAAAATTGTTAGTTTACTTAATGATTTACTTATTAATAAAATTGGTAATTTGTTATGCGAGTATGATATATATATTAATAAAATTAGTAATTTGTATATATATATGTATTTTCTTCTACTTCTTTATTAGTTCAGTGAATTATTTTAGTAGTTTTTTTTTAGATGGAAGAATTACCTTAGTATTTGTTTTATATTTATTAGTTGAGAAAAGTTGCACACCATAAATTCACCCAAAATGATATGGCAATAGAATTGAAATCTACATTATTGGGTGTATAACATAACAAAAAATAATACATATCATACCACATAATTTTATCATATATCTAATGATTTGTTCTATTCAATTTCACAGAATAATATTTTAATTTTTTAAAAATTATCAAAATACAAAACTTAAATATACTGTAATAATAGTCCGTGCCTTACACAGGCCTTTCAAAACTAGTATATATATTTATATATATAAGTGGCGCTTAACTGCTTGAGATTCGTCTTCTTTTCCAATTTTACTTTTTTATTTTGAATAATTTATTAATAGCGACATATATGCTAAGTGAAAGTTTTTTATAATTACGCAAACATTCTTAGTCAATTATGAAATATAAATCTTTTATTTTTCAATAGATTACAAATACACTCATAAAATTTGTTTAAAATATGAATCGGTCCTATAATATTAGAAATTACAACTATCATTTGTTAAAAATTTCAATTTAACACAATAATCAGGAAAAAAATAACAAATTCCTATGCAATAATAAATTATCAAAATTGTTTATTGAAAAATATTTCTCATATCATTAAAAACTGTTAATTTTTTTAATGCTTTATTTATTAACAAAATAGTTAGCTGAAAAATATTTTTCATATCATTAAAAATTATTAATTGACTTATTAATAAAATTAGTCATTTGTTACGCGTGTATGATTTATGTATTATTGAAATTGGTTATTTGTATATATATATATGTGTGTGTGTGTATTTTCTTCTGCTTCTTTATTAGTTTAGTGAATTATCTTAATATTTTTTTTAAAATGGAAGAATTATTTTAATATTTTATTTTATATTTATCTGTTAAAAAAAACTAATGGCATATTATATTCATAATATATAAATTAGCAACAAAAAATTAGCACATTATATTCGTAGTACATAAATAAGGTAATGTGCTTCGAGTACATTTTTATATTTTTGTCTAACTCAGCCTTGAGTAATTTATAAATTAATAGTTTATTGATTTGTTACTCGAATATAATGTGCTTTGTCACAATTGTATTTGTTTTACAAGTGTAAGTGATTTTATAAATATTCGTTTTTCAAATCAACAGTTTGTTTCGAATAAATTGTAATTTATATGTTCCAAACAAGATATGAAAGCATAGATTAAAGCAAGATAATAGATGTTTTGGAAAGTAAGAAAAAAAATAAAAATAATCTTGGTATTGGGTTCTTATTTGCTAATGAGTAAGTGGAATGCATTGGATTAGCTTTTAAAGGAATCAAAATGACAAACGTGGGATAATCAACACAAACATGGGATATGCTTTCATTTTTTCTTGAGTGATACTTTCCAATGTGTAACACATAAATAGGTAATCGCTCTCCTCGATTTTGTTTTTAAAATCTTTTTTTTTTTTTCTTCAAATAAGTTAAAAAATGAAAAGCAATCACTATTTTTATATGATTTTTTTTTCTTTGGGTCACAAATATTTTTTAAAAAATTTAATTTATATTTAATTTTTGTGTTTGTGTTTGAATAGAATACTCTTAACGTATCACATGTCCGTACTCTTTAACCAATTATCATTTATTATATTGTTCATAGTTCTCAATCACCCATCACAGTATTTCACCTATCCATTTTTTTATCAATTATAATATCAAAAATACCATGTATCCCTATTTTGGATTACTTAACTCTACCCCAGAAAAAAAACAGAAGAAAAGCGACACCACGATTCATGGGACAAGTGGTGCAAATTCAAACATGAATGAATTTGTGTGAATTTTCTAGCTATCAACATCTAATAAGTATATAGTTCCAAAAAAAAAAAAAATCTAATAAGTATGTACAAACAAACAAACAAACAAAATACTAAATTTTTATACGGAAATAACATAACATATAAACATATAATGTACATTATAGTAATTAGAATTATCAATGGATTAACTACACTTTCACCTCTATAGTTCGACTCAATTTTTACTTTAGTCTCATTGTTTTAATTTGATCTCTAATTTTAATTTTAATTTTAATTTGGTCCTAAGATCTAAATTTTTGTTAATTTTGCCTACATATATACACATTAGAAAATTGTTAAGTTTCCTAAATTGTTAATTTTTATATCCAATTTAGACGAAATGACCAAATTAAAACTACACTTAAAGTGTAGGATCAAACTATTCAATTCAAAATTAATTTAAATGAAATTTGAATCAAACTATAAAGGTGAAAAGTGTAACTAATCCTTTTTAAATATATTGTTGTTATATCATTTTTGTAACAAATTCTATTTAAAAAGTCTAATAATTTAGCATTTTTCTTATTTTAACTGCACACCTAAATTCATGGTTGTTAATTGACTATTTTAATTAATTTTTAAAAAATTTACAAGAGACCTACGAAAAAATAAAAAAAAAAGTTAAGTTTTTTGTAGTGACTGCTTGTGACGGCTCGAGTCTATACTCAACCCATTTGGCCTTCTGGTATACTTGCACATGAACCGTATCATCTTATGTTAATCTAATTGTCATTGTTGTTGCTATTTTAATTCTCACACTTGTGTTTTGAGTTCTAAGTTTTTGAGAGAATAAATTGGAGAGTTTCGACATAAATTTTGGGCTGGCAATCGATCGCATTTGGGTAGCGATTGATCGCTCTTCATTTTATTTTTTGGAAAACTTAAGCATTGTGTAAAGATCGAAAAGGGATTGATCTCATTGGGTCGATCGATCGCTCTTGGTGGTGCAATTGATTGCTCTGCCTATTTATTTTGAGAGAAATTTCAGCAATGTGTAGCGACTGATAGGGGATCGATTCGTTTGTAGGCAGTCAATCGCTTCCTTAAGTGCAATCGATCGCCTTGTCGAAAGAAACTTAAATCAATTTTTTCCTTCTTTTCCTCTCACTCTTCTGTCTTCTCTCTCTCTCTCTCTCTTCTATTTCAAAAACCGGACACTCTTTCTCTAAAACTCTTACATTTATCACACAAAACACCCAATCTTTCTTATCTAGAGTTAAAGTTTGTTCAAAACTTGTTTACTAAAGTTGTAGAGCTCGTCGAGGGTTTTGATCTTATCAAGCCCGATTGTTATTTGGAGCAATTTTGAGTTTGGGCATTTGTCTATCTCCTCTTCAATCTTGAAGAAGGGATTCTCTTACCTATATAAATTTGATTCGAGTAGTATATGTGATATTTTGATTAATTATGAGATTGTGAAAAATGTTAGAGCTTTTATATAATTATTGTATCAAAAATTAGGAGTTTAATGTATAATCATATTCTCTCAAAAACATTTATTTTCATAAACACGGGTTGTGCATGAATTTATCAAATCTATTTCAAAAAGGCAAAAGTCCTAAATTTTTTCAAAACCCTAAAAATTTGAAGGCTGATGAAATGTTGAATTAATACCACTTTTGGTAAATTGAAAGTATCCATGAGATTATGATGTATTGAGATAACTGTTTGTGGCAATCAGTGAAATGTTGCATTATTGTGTTGTAGAGATTGATTGATGATTTAAGCGAATCGAAACCATTTGAAAAATTATGAATGGAGCATCTCATTTTATTATCAGACAAATTATTATTTTTGTCATGTTTATGAAATGATTGGAAATTATTGGAATTGTTGAATAATTGTGGATGAATCCGGATAGTGTATAAAATGATTTAAAATGTTGAATTAAGGTGGCTTGAAGTCCTCAGTGAAAGACCGAAAATTAGTGTGGAATAGGTATTAATTTCCTTTCGGTTAACAACCAGTAAAGTGTGGGTGATTTTGGTAGTTCTTTAATAAACTACTAGTAGATATTTACCTAGAGATTCACTATATTTTCAAATTAAATAAATACCTCTTTTTAATTATGAAAGTTGAGGAAAATGAAAAATTGTTTGGTTAATTTCATGTTTAAAGAATTGTTTTATCATGAAATAACACGTGTATCCATTCATAATCATACTCGATACCTATCTATCTAGTATATATATATTTGAGATATCTCCAAAGAAATAGGGTATCCAATCAAATTATTGGGGACACATTTAAAGACATCCATATAATAAGTTCACCACGGATCACAGGACGTAAGTCCTGTTTCGAAAGGTTTGTTCGAACTGTAAAGAGTTAGTCTGATGTCCATAAATTGGTCCAAAATACCCTATATATAAATAATAAAAAAATTAAAAAAAAATTCACGATGTAGCTGCCATTTTTATTCATTATTCATCATGTGATAAAACGCATAGTCAAAGTTTGATGAATATATTGAGCTGAGCATGAATTGATTTTTGTCTTTTCATTTTTACTATATATATGGGCGCGTGAGGCTTATTACACGTTTCGTTTCAGTGATCAAAATTATTTATTTTATTTAGTTAGTTATATATATTATCTATATGAAAAAAAAAGTTAATTCGATAATTGTGACATATTTAATTAATTACATTTATCTATAATAATTAAAACAAGATGACAAATATATTTTTTTAAATAAATAAATTATTTCTTTAGTGACAAACATAATAAATTAGATAAGTTAGATTACTGGATCGGCTAAAAAAAATTTATAAGTGATATACATGAATTTTTTTATAAAATGAATAATTTAAATTATTAAAATAAAATTTGTAATAAATTCCATAAATTCAAACATAAAATACTTTGAGTGGTATTACATATACCAATTGGTTTAATAATTAGTGTACCAACATATGCTATGACATTGCCATTTCAAAATTATAGACTCCATCCATTATACAAATTGCAAGATCTAAAATCTCTAAAATTATAATACATCATTTGTTAATACACCAATTGATATACTAATTGGTACGTATAGTTTTATTCATTATTCAAAGCGTTATGCTAGGGACTCCAAATAAATTATTAAATTTTTTATCAAACCTCTTACCTGAGTGTGAGATCCACCCATGTGATTTAAAAAATTAATTGATGAAGAGCAATTATTACCAATTACATAGAATAGCATTGAATGGCCCATGGGAAAGAAGTAAAAGTATATGTATTAATTGGTATATTAATTAATATATTAATGGATGATGTAGTAATTTTAAAAATTTTGAATTTTTGTAATTTATATAATGGATAAGGTCATAATTTCAAAATGATAATGTTATATCAATTAGTATATCAACGGATGATGTAACAATTTTAAAAATTATAAATTTTTGTAATTTGTATAATGGATAGGGTTATAATTTTAAAATGATAATTTTATAACATATATTGATACACTAATATATGGGTAAATTACAAATATATCCTTTGAGGTTTGCTTAACGTAGATATTGCCCCTTTTGGTTTGGAAAATTACAAATACCCTTTGTTAGAATTTTTTATTTAATAGAATTAACTAAAAAAATGAAATTCATAATTATTCTCTTATACAATAAAATACTTAAATTATTAATTGGAACATATTTCTAACATCATTAAAAAATAATTAATTGATTTGATGATTTATTAATAAAATAAGTAATTTGTTATGAAATTAAAAATTTTAGGGAATGAAATATAATTTCTAAAATTACAAAAAATAATTTATATTTTAATTAAATCTTAAAAAATATATTTATAATATATCCTTAATATATCAATTAATACGTATAAGTGAAAATGGTATACTCTCTACTTCGCGTGCTTGATGCCTTTTTTTTGTGGACCTTTTTTTGTCCAGTCCCATAATAAAATAAAATATAAATTAAATTAAATTAAACCAACCCTCAAATTCAAACCTTAGATCATCTCCAACGGTGAACCAAACCCAACATCAGATTCAAATTTTGATGAAAAATTCACTTTTTCAAGCTCCAACCGTTGCACCAAACTCATATCAAAATGAGAATTCAGCAAACAAAACATCAAACTGATACCAAGACACAGATTTTACCAAATCACTGTTACTGACCGTTGAAAGTGGTACACAGGTCAACCAACCGGTTGCCCGGCCGGTTGACCAACCGGTCGCCCGGTTTCCTTTAAATTAGATAGGTTCAAATCGGTCAAAAAAGGTTCAAACAGGTAAAAAAAAAAAAAAAAAAAAAATTTTGCCTACCCGGTTGACCGGCCGGTCAACCAACCGGTCAACCACCTGCAAACAATTGATGAATTGGACAGAGTCTTGCAAAAAAAATTGGGAAGGATGAAGACTAAGGGAAGTTGATGAGAGAGAAAATTATTGGAAGTGGACGTCTGATTGTTCAGGCAAAATTTGGAAGAGCCCATCCCTTGTCCTGCCTGATTGATTCCATTTGTTTGAACACTTCCAAATGTGAAGTGGACGTCTTTCTCATCTTTGAGAAGGTAATACAGTTCATGACGGATTGCTCCCCCCTAAGGATATTTCATACATGACAATCCGATGAAGACTCAGCGGATCAGAGAGAACCAGGCTTGCAAAAAACAGTTGTAAAAAAAAAATATATACATATATATATATATATATTTACACTTATCGGTCGACCAACCAGTCGACCCACAAGATTTGATATGAACCGTTGGAGCATGAAGTATCAAATTGAAGAAATGGTTATTTTTTTACTCAAATTTAATGAAATATTAGGTGAACCGTTGGAGATGCTCTTACGTTGGCCTAATATGCAGAATCTTCTAATGCATCTCACCGACACCTATGCTACATCATGTGCCTCGTTTATTCTCTGTTTGTTTTTTACTTAAAAATAAAAAATAAAAAACTTTTTAACTCCTTAAATAAAGACAAATGTTAGTAAGCAACAGTTTACATCTCCACAAATTTTTCCTAAAAAAGATCTCGTCAATAATTTTTTATCGGTAAAAAATTTCGTTCACTATTTTTACTTGCAAAAAATTAATGACGGAATATTTTTATGAAAAAAATTTAAGGGGATAGATCATTTTTAGTTAGTAATCTCTAGAAGCATTACTTAATATTAGAATTAAAGTAATAAATATTTTTAAAATAAATAAAAATGTTAAAAAATATAAAGTTAGTGTTTTTTAATAGGCTTTTAATATGTAAACATATTAGTCTCTTTTGCTTTTACTATGTAAACATGCAAAGCATTTGTTTTGGCCTTTTGTGTTATAAAAACAAAAGAGGAGGGTTTTTTTTTTTTTTTTTGGATTCAAAAGAAATAAAGACAGAGTTAAGGCATTAAGCCTTAAATTACACAGAGGAGGTGCCTAGAATATCTGCAACAAGCAGACTTGCAACCTCAGTAGGAGGGTCATTCAAAAAAACAAAAGATTCTTGGTGTTGAACTCTTAAATTAGCCGAGCCATCAGCAACTTTGTTGTCTTCTCTGGGGCTGTGTTGGATGGTGCATTTGCACCTCTGCATTAGGAACTTTGCATCTTCAAGGAGGGCCCTATGCTGAAAGTTTGGGCTGGATTCTTCTTGAATGAGTTTAACAACTTGCACAGAATCAGTCTCAACCGTAATGTCTTTCAATCATTTCTCTAATATGATAGTGAGACCCCTATACGCTCCCTACAACTCTGCTTCCAAGCTGGTGGCTTCCTCCAGTCTCCCATGGTAGCCATGAATCCAAGTTCCTCTCTCATCCCTGAATAGGCCTCCATAACCAGCTGGTCCAGGGTTGCCTTTTGAGCATCCATCAATGTTAATTTTAATTGTACCTGCAAAAGGTAAAGCCCAATTAGTTTTGTGTTGGAGAAGTTGACCAGTAAGGTGATCAGATTTGAATGCATCATAAATGTCAGTGGCTTGTTGTTGAATGTATCTGGTGGCTTCATAGACATTGCATTCTTCATTCCTGAAAACAAAAGTGTTTCTATCTTTCTAGATTTTCCACACAGCAGACAAAAATACAATACTCCAAGGGACTTGATAAATTTTTTTCTCCTGGCATCTCAAATTAATTTGGAGCCACTGATTCCAAGATTGATGTGCACTGATCTGCAGCCAGCTATGGCTGCGAATAGCAAGCCAAACTTCCATAGATTTAGGACAGTCTTTAAAAAGGTGGCATAAGTCTTCTTGAGCTAAATTACACCTGGGACAACTGTCATCCATGGTCAAGCCTCTAATTTTTCTATGATAGTTGGTCAAAATTTTCTCATGAAAGAGCAACCAGCAGAAGCCCTTAAGTTTTTGAGGTATTTTTTGTTTCCAGATCCAATGCCAGCTGACATTATCACTATCCTGATCCAAATTTGTTAGGAGGTCATAAGCAGCACTAACAGTGAAGTTACTAGAAGGAGCTCCTGTCCAGTGGCCGTTATCGAGTACCTCAACAAATTGGGGTAGATGGATTTGGGATATGTCAAGTAGAATGGACTGAAGGATGAACTCAGTAAGTGAATCAAGGTTCCAAGACCCATCTTCCTTAATAACCTCAGCCACTTTCAAACAGTTAGAGGTATGGTCGCCTGGGCATTGAGATGCAATAGTAGTCTCTCCATACCACTAGTCATTCCAGAAGGATATATTCTGACCATTACCAACTGACCACTTCATACCTTTTTTCAGAAGATCCCTGGTTTAGATGATGCTTCTCCAAGTGTGCGAAGCCAGTCTATTACTAGGCCAATCTATCAATGATTCTTTGTAAAGATACTTACCTCTGAGGACAGCAGACCATTGAGTGTCCTTGTCACTGATTAATTTCCAACCAAGCTTAGTTAGAAGTGCTAGATTATGGTCTTCAGCTCTTTTGATGCCAAGGCCTCCCTCTTTTTTACTCTTGCAGACTTGTCTCCAATTAGCAAGATGGACTTTCCTCTTGCCAGAAAGGTCTCCCCAAAGGAAGTTTCTATTAAGTTTATCAAGGTGATGGCACACACTCTGAGGGAGTTTAGTAGTTTGCATGATATAAGATGGTATGGCTGAGGTCACAGATTGAATAAGGGTAGTTCTGCCAGCTAGGGAGAGGGTATTGGCTTTCCAAGTGGATAGTTTGTTTTGAACTTTTTCCATGATGTCATTAAACATACCCCTTTGAATTCTACTACGAAGAAGAGGGACTCCCAGGTACTTGCCCAGATTTTTAGTAAGACTTATCCCACAAAACTGACTCACTTCTTTTGCCTTTCTACTATTCACATTTGGAGAGATGAACATTTTTTATTTGTGAAGGCTAAGTTGTTGACCAAATATGAGACAGAATTCATTAATGATACACATAATGGTCTCACAGTTAAGTTGGCCAGCTTGTGCAAATAGAAGGAGATCATCAGCAAAGAACAGGTGTGATATAGATGGGCCCTCTCGAGCTGCTTTAAGACCCTTCCACTGTTTTTTCTCCACTTTGTATCTAATCATATTGGACAATCTTTCCATACAAAGAACAAATAAGTAAGGAGATAAAGGATCACCCTATCTTAAGCCTCTACCAGGTGTGAATTCATCCAAGGTTTTCCCATTCCAAAGTAAAGAGGATCTAATGGAAGTAACACAGGACATAATAAGATCAATCCAGTGAGAATTCAGATTAAATTCCTAAAGGGTATCTCTAAGAAAATCCAAAGAAATTTTATCATAGGCTTTTTCAAGATCTAATTTAAGAATAAGGCCGCCATGTTGACCTTTCCTATGATGAAGGGTATGGATTAATTCTTGGGTTATAATGATATTGTCATGGGTCGACCGGCCAGGGAGAAAACTGCTTTGGTTAGGACTGATAAGATTATGAAGAAGGGGGCGAAGTCTGGTGACAAGAATTTTGGTTAAAATTTCGTAAGACACATTGCAAAGGCTGATAGGGTGAAACTGCTTAATGGTTTCAGGGTTATCAGACTTAGGTATAAGGGCAATGAGGGTTCTATTGATTTCTGGGGGTATAGCCTTTTCAAGAAAACAGCTTTTGATGAAGGCACAAACATCTTGACCAATGATGTCCCAAAATTTATGGTAAAAGATGGCCTGAAAGCCATCCCTGCCAGGAGCTTTGAAGGCATTAATATGCTTAGTGGCTTCCCAAATCTCATGATTAGTTAAACCCCTAGTGAGCCTGTGATTCTCTTCAGGTGAAATGGTGTGAGTAGCAATATTATTCCAGTGGCTAAGTTTGACGATTGGAACAGCTTGGAACAAAGCTATAAAGTAATCTTGGATGTGTGTTTTGATAGCTTGGGCTTCCATTATCCAGTTGCCAGAATCAGATCGTAAGGAATCAATTTTAAGTCTCTTCCATTTGGTGATAGTAGACACATGAACATATTTGGTGTTTCTTTCGCCTTGAGTAATCCAATTAACTCTAGATTTTTTAAACCAAAAGAGCAGGTTAATAGGCCATTATCTAAATTTATTAAGAGTAATGCCGGAGATTTTAAATAATTTATTAAATTTTTTACTAAATCTTTTATATGGATGTGGGACTTACACACATGTGAATTTGTGTAGGACTCATACATACGTGAAACGTTTGGTAGAAAATTCGGTAAATTATTTAGGATTCATAACATTTTTCTTTATTAAAGGATAAATTGATAATACCAAGAATAAAGGGTGGTGTTAGAGGTGTTTGGTGCAGTTGGTAAAATAGAATATAAATTATAACCTTAATTAGAAGTTGTTAGGGTTATTTTGGGAAGATAGTTAAAAATCATCTTCTACCTTTTAATCCATTTTGTGTCACATCATCTCGTACATTTTTTACACATTTTTTCAAAAAAAGTCAAAAAAAAAAAACCAAAAAGCCAACTTTTAATCATCTTCCCAAAACAACTTTAATTTGTTTGGTACAATTGCTGGATTATAGATTTAAGTTGCTAAGTAGTATTTGATAAATAAATTGTGAAATAACTTTTTGACGTGTAAATGTCATTTTTATCTCTGTTAATGTAAATTGAATTAACAATTGTTAGTTATAAATTGAATTAATTATTATTATTATTTTGGTTATTCACTACTAGTCAATACATCTCCCATAAAAAAATTAATCCATAGTTCATTTGGGCCTTTTTCAACTTTCAAAAATAAAAATAAAAAATCTAAAAATATAGCGTAAATTAACATGCCCACAACAACAATTGAAAATTAGAATTAGAGGGTGAACAGCTTCTCAAAATCAACTTTTTTTAAATTAAAATAAATTATTAAAATCAGAAACTGTTTTAAATAAGTTTAACTAAACAATCCAAAATAATTTTTCCAAAATTAAAATCCATAAGTTGGCCAAAGTAAACCACACCAAACACCCACGAATGCAAGTTAAAATTAGAATACTTAATTTTTGTAATTAAAAAATAAGAGACTAATGTAAAACTTATGTGACAATTAAGGTAGAGTTTGGCAATTATATTTTTTTAATAAATTTTTTATAATTTTTTTTTTTTTTTTAATTTTAAACTTGACTATATGAAAAGTAAAACTAATTTTTTTTAATGGCTAAAGTAAAAAGAAAAAAGAAAAAAAAGAAGGGTAAATTACAATGACATTTCTAAGATTTGAAGAAAATATAATAAAGTAATATAATTTTGACATAATTACATTAAGTAGTTTTAAAGTTTTAATTACATAACACTCAGTTCTGTTTTTATCAATAAATCATTAGATATAATAAAAAAAATAGGAAAAATTATTTATAAGTCCTAATAGGGAGACTTATGCTACATATGGTCCTACTAAAAAACTTATACTCCCATAAGTCCTATGGGAAGTTTGTTGACACATTTACCCTCAATATTAGTTGTTAATATCATGAATAATAGTAAAACCATATATAGAAAATTGAATGTTACCATAGATCATATCTATATAAACGTAACGTGACACATGTACGTAATGTGACACATACATAAACGTAACGTGACACCTACATAAACGTAACGGGACACCTGTACGTAACGTGACACCTACATAAACGTAACGTGACACCTATGATCTATGGCAATATTCAATTTCTTATATAGGAAATTGAATGTTATCATAGATCATATCTACATAAACGTAACGTAACGTGACACCTACATAAACGTAACATGACACCTATGATCTATGGCAACATTCAATTTCTAGGAAATTGAATGTTGCCATAGATCATATCTACATAAACGTAACGTAACGTAACGTGACGTGACACCTACATAAACGTAACGTGACATCTATGATCTATGGTAACATTCAATTCTAATATTAGAAATTGAATGTTACCATAGATCATATTTATATGAAACGTAACGTGATACCAACATAAACCAGCAACATTTTCACATTCAATTTAAAAAAATAAAAACTCATTAAGTTTGCGAAACGTAACGTGACACGTTACGTTACGTTTATATAAGTGTCACGTTACGTTTATATAGGTGTCACGTTACGTTACGTTTATGTAGGTGTCACGTTACGTTTATGTAGGTGTCACGTTACGTATAGGTGTCACGTTACGTTTATATAGGTGTCACGTTACATTACGTTTATGTAGGTGTCATGTTACGTTACGTTTATGTAAGTGTCACGTCACATTACGTTTATGTAGGATCTTGTGGAATACATTCCTATCTAAATATGACTTGAGACTCTATAAAAAATTACCCAAGACTTAGCCTAGCATAAGTGTCTGAAAAAGGACTTATAAATAAGTCACTTAAAAAAATAATATTGTCATTTCTTTTACACTAATATGTATATATATATTTTTTATTCTTACATATTCACACTTTCTACATTAATTATGATTTCTTATGCATTACTAAAAGACAATCGGTTTTCCAAAACTCAAAGAAGGTAAATTTACGCCCTTAAAAAAAGGTAAAATAATTACTTCTTTTTTTTCTTCAGTAAACTTCTTTTGTATTAATTTTAATTTTAATTGTTTACTTTTTAGATTTTGGGAGACTTATTTATAAGTCCTTTTTCAGACACTTATGCTAGGCTAAGTCGTGTGTAATTTCTTATAGAGTCTCAAGTCCTATTTAGATAGGAATGTATTCCACAAGATCCTACATAAACGTAATGTGACGTGACACTTACATAAACGTAACGTAATGTGACACCTACATAAACGTAACGTAACGTGACACCTATATAAACATAACGTGACACCTATACGTAACGTAACACCCACATAAACGTAACGTAACGTGTCACGTTACGTTTCGCAAACTTAATAAGTTTTTATTTTTTTAAATTGAATGTGAAAATGTTGCTAATTTATGTTGGTGTCACGTTACGTTTCATATAAATATGATCTATATAGGAAATTGAATGTTGCCATAAATCATAGGTGTCACTTTACGTTACGTTTATGTAGATATGATCAATGGCAACATTCAATTTCCTAGGAAATTGAATGTTGCCATAGATTATAGGTGTCACGTTACGTTTATGTAGATGTCACGTTACGTACTGGTGTCACGTTACGTTTATATAGGTGTCACGTTACGTTACGTTTATATAGATATGATCTATGATAACATTCAATTTCCTATATATGGTTTTACTATTATTTATGATATTAACAACTAATATTAAGGGTAAATGTGTCAACAAACTTCCCACAAGACTTATGGGAACATAAGTTTTTTAGTAGGACCATATGTAGTATAAGTTTCCCTAATAGGACTTATAAATAATTTTCCCTTAAATTTTTATATATTGTACGATCGTGAAAAGTTTTTTTTTTTTTTTTTCTTAATACAAATTTGAAAAATATTACAATAAATTAAAAAAAAAAATCTTTTCAATTGTTATCAAACATAGTCTAGAAGGATGGCTAGAATTTGGCTAAACAACAAAAATCCAAAAAGTATAATTTTTTTTTTTTGACTACCAAAAAGTAGAATTTGCAGGAAATTCTATTTTCTCACTATACATCTTCTCTTAGTATACACATTTATTAATTTGATTATTAATTAATTTTTTTAATTCACATACTAAAAGTTATAATTATACCATTCACTTATAATCATTATACCATTCAACCCTCCTTTTCACACCTTTTTTTTTTTTTTTAATGTTTTTCGGTTTGGAGATTTTGGCATTGGTTTTTCGAAATTATACATTTAATTCAAAATTTAACTTTCGAATAAAATGATTAGTTCGACAAATTTGTTTCGAAAGAAAATAAAAATAAAAACTTTCAGCAATTGATATCCGAATATAATGAAATAATTCATCACTGGTTCTCCGACTGAAAACCGCGAAAGAAAAAAAAATTCTACATGAAAAAGCTAAGGTAGCGTTTGGTAACATTTATGTTTTTTGTTTATGTTTACAAAAAATTTATAAATTGGTTTTTGTTTATTTTTAGAAAAACATGAACTACAAAAGTGTTTGGTTTGAACAATGTTTGAAAAATTTTAAAAACATAAACTAAAATATATGTTTGTTCATACCTAAAATATTTATATTTATTTTTATTATTTATGACAATGAGATCACACACATTATAATTGAAAAAAAAAATTAATTGGAAAAAAATTGATTGAAAAAAAAATTTGTTAGTCAAAATTTTAAATTTCTATTTAAAAACCAATGTAAACTCATTTTTTTAGTTTACGTTTTTTTTCTCAAATTTACAAATTGAGACAACTATTTATAAACCAAAAAAATTATCAAATAAGTTTTTATGACAGTTTTTAAAATTTTTGTAAATATAAACTGAAAACTGAAAACTGAAAACGAAATGGTTACAAACAGGCCCCCTTTTTATCATTAATAGAGTATAAATTTAGAGATGAAAACAATTTGAGAGTTGTCATGAGAGTATTGATTTGCAAACAATAGAGGAGTATAGAGTGTGTAACAAGCAAAGTAACAACAATGAAAAAATTAGGATTTAGTTTTTTTTTTTTTACTCAAAAGGTGTACATTGATTTTTTTTTTTTTTTTTTTAAAGATGTGTATAGAGAATACTTTTATATAATATTATAAATACTAGTAGATGTCCATTATGGTTATTTTAATTTATGATATAATTGTCATTAAAATAATATTTCATTAAGTATATGTACTAAGCTAATCAGGTGTGTGGAAATAAAATTTTCCACAATGTGCTCCTAATTAAACTGCAAACTTTGGGTTAACTCTTCTCAATTAAAGCAGATCCACAAATTAGATTAGTAATTAGGAAGAAAATAAAAAGAAAAATTAAATAAAAAAATTCATAATCTATATCTATACTATATATTAAGGAAAATTGGGTTTCTAATGAAAAAAGCCTTGTGAAACTCAAAACCTTCATACTATTTTTCTAAAATTCTTATTTTTTAAATAATTAAAAAAAATCCATTGACTAACTTTTATTGAATTATTAAAAAATCTTATTATGTTTCAATTTACACATTTCAAAAGAAAAGTTAATTAATAAATTTATAAAGTTAAATTTAGAAATTTGAAAAGGAAAGTTAATTGATCAGTTTTAAATTTTTTTTAAAAAAAATCTTTTAATTTTTATTGAATCATTTAAAAAAAAATCTTATTATGTCTTGATTTACACATTTTAAAAAGAAAGTTAATTAATCTATTTAAATTTTAAATTTAGAAATCTGAAAATAATTAGTTTTAAAATTTAGATTTTTGTACCACTAAAATATAGGAATCAATTCACATATAAAATTCTTATTTTTTAAATAATTAAAAAAAAAATCTATTGACTAACTTTTATTGAATTATTAAAAAAATCTTATTATGTTTCGATTTACACATTTCAAAAGAAAAGTTAATTAATCCATTTAGAAATTTGAAAAGGAAAGCTAACTGATCAGTTTTAAAATTTAAAAAAAAAAAAAAAAAACCTTATAATTTTTATTGAATCATTTTAAAAAAATCTTATTATGTCTTGATTTACACATTTCAAAAAGGAAGTTAATTAATCTATTTAAAATTTTAAATTTAGAAATCTGAAAATAATTAGTTTTAAAATTTAGATTTTTGTACCACTAAAATATAGGAATCAATTCACATCTTTCATTGTTTATTTCTCTTGATGTTTAATTTTTTAAATAATTAAAAAAATTATTAGATAACTTTTATTCCCTTATAATGTGATTGATGATCCATTTTAAGAATTTACTTCTCCTACCAAATATTATACCTTTGTTTGGGAAGTTGGCTATTTTAATTTTTGACTATTTTAGTAGGCTAAAATTTTTGTGTTTGAGAAAATTGTTGAATTTTTTTTTAGTTGAATGTGATGTTTGTGAGAGAAAAAGTAAAATAATTATGAGTTTAATGTGACATTTTGTCTTATTGTCTATTTTAACATATTTTATTTTTTTGTGAATTTTAGCCTAAACCCACCAATTGTAGTCTTTGCCAAACAAGGCCTATATAGTTTTTTTTTGGATTAATTACCTAAAAGTCCTATCTACATATTTAGTAGTAGCTTAGGTCCTGTCAAAAAGTTTTTGAACCAACAAGTCTCATTTATAGGTAAAAAGACGTTTTGCCCTTTAACCTAAACAAGTGTATATATAATAGCATTGCTGTTAAACTAGATCAACACCAAAACCAAGAATATTCTCAATTTCAAAATAGAGAATGATTTCAGTGTATAATTATTAAAACTAAGAAATTTCTCAATTTTTTTTCTAGTATGAATTGAGAATATTATTAGTTTTAAAAAATTCTCAATTTTTTTCATGATTAAAATTGAGAATATTATAAACTGAGAATGTTCACAATTTCAAAACAGAGAATAATTTCAGTTTATAATTATCAAAACTAAGAAATTTCTTAATTTTTTTTCTAATATTAACTGAGAATATTATCAGTTTCGAGAAATTTCTCAATTTTTTCATGATTAAAATTGAGAATATTATCAATCTACTCTCTCTCTTACATTTACCTACTCCTCCTCCATCTACACTTTCCAAATCTGAAAATCTCCTAATCTAGTTCTAGATCTAGTATTTCAGACGACAAGTTTGAAATACCTTGTCTCCGACGAGAACGGTTTTCAAAACAAAATCAACGAGTCGTCACATTCACACTATCAGCAAAACACTTTTGGTCATTCTGTTAATAATATCATCATCGACAATGACGACCATCATCAAGCAGACAAAGAAGAAGATGATGATGATCAAGTAGTAGAATGCCCTGTCAGAAATAATGTTGTAAAAACTCCAAGTCTAAGGCAGCGGCGTACAAGAGAACACAACGACGTTTCCGTCTTTGCAAGAGACGAATGATTGTGAGCTATGGTGATTGAAAACTTTCTCTGCTATGGAGTTTTGAGAGAGGGAGAGAGAGATAGATAGATAGAGAGAGAGAGAGGGAGTCTATTTGGTTGTTGTCATTGGGGAGTGGGTGTAAAAGTAAAGAGAGAGAGAGAGAGAGAGAGAGAGAGAGAGAGAGAGAGAATGAAGACATCAATTGTTGGTAGCAATGGAGGAGGTATTGGAAGGGTAAATTGGTCTATTAAAAATTAATGGGACTTGAAGGAGTAAATAATTTTATTTAGGACTTAATAGATTATAAGTTCATAAAATAAGACTTGTATGTAAATGCCCTTTTTTTTTGGATATTGTATGTCAATACAATAAAGGATCCAAAACTATTTTCAAATATTGATGATGTGTTTGGCTCATGGTTTTTGGTAGAAAATTTGAAAGGGAAAAAGAAAATGTGTGAAATTAAGTAAAATATAATTATATTTCAATCATATTTCACCTATCTTTTTCCTTTCTTATTTCAAATTCCTACCCAAATCCATGAATCAAACATAACATAAAGTTGGGTACATATTTTTCAAATTGAAAATTTTGAATTAGTATTACTTTTTAAAATTGTGTACTTTAAACTCTTATCACACATATCTCTCTATATAATTATAATTGAAATTTATTTTAGTTGCTATCTCAAAAATTAATTACAGAGTCAAAGAAAATTTGTAAGTCCTAAAGTTTTAAAGTAAGGATTTTATATTAGAATTTGTTCAAAGGTAATTCTCTTAATATTTATAATTTTTTTTATTGATTGATGAAAAGCACCATAGACATTAAGATTTTTTTTTTAATTTTATGATATTGAGTTATTAAAATATGATGTATTATAGCTTAAATCAAGAGTTGTTGAAAAAAAAAATCGACTCGAATTAGATTTTCTAGATTAATTTTTAATATTTAATACAATATTGAAATCTCCAAACTACCTCATACCGGTCACGAACTGATAAAGACAATTTTTAATGATTAGGTAAAGGTCACATTAACATAAATATTGAGTTGAGTAGCTTCTAGGTCACTTCCAATGTTTAGTCCAACATCAAGAGTCAATCATAATAAATTTTCACATAAGAGTTATGACATACGACAATTTATAATTTTGAGTAGACAAATTTTTTAGTAATTCTAGGATACCAAACTTTTAGCCGGAGTTGGTGGTCGGCGGTATGCTCTGGTGGTCAAAGCTTGGTGTATCAAGAAGTCCATCATCTGATCATCTTGCTCCATTCGGATCGCCTTCTTCACTGCCCGGCTCAAGAATTGTAGGCGGAGCCGCACCAGGGACCTCTTCTGCTCCCTCGTATAGCGGGAGTACTCCGTCTCCACCTTAAGTATCTCGGTTCTGATCATTTCATCGGCGGCACTTATACAGCGTTGGCGGCTAAAGTAGGGGCTAACAGACATGGCCCTCATTCCTTGCATACGGAAAGTACCCCACGAGTCGAGACTGACACCGCGTCCTGGATAGTCCCCTGATGACATCCTAAGGTGGAAAAGATTTTTATTAGTTAATCTTCTTATAATAGTGTGATAGAATAAAATAAGATAAAGGGGTAAGGGCTTCTAGAATCGCGTATAGGGTTGCTAGGGTTAAGGGTTGAACCTAGGCTCTGATACCAAGTTGTGACGCCCCGATTCTACACTATTGGTTGCAGTCAAGGGAGAGTCACTAATGAGTCCTATGGTCAATAACCAAGTAAGATTCCAGATCGCTGAAGGAGTCAAAATAGCCTCCCTTCTAAGTCCAGCTTTCTTAGGCAGCGCACTACCTTTTTGATAGATCTTAAAAAGTATTGACACAATGTCACGACCTAAACCTGCCCCTATAGGTTTAGCATTGTAACCGGCCAGTAATCCATGGATTACCAAAGGCCTTTGAACAGATTAGCAAATAGTAAGGGGCTGCGGAAGCAATAATACAAAATAAACATGCATAAACATTTCAAAACTTATATGTATATATGCATAAATATGCCAGTCCAGGTACACAATATTTACAACATGTACAACCCAAGACCTGTCTTTACAAAACATATACAGATACTAGCATGAAAGACAAAAACAACCATAGCATTAGGCTTCGATCGGAACCTCCTCGGGAGGCATAACGGATGGCTGACAAAAACAGAACAGAATGCCGTCAACTCTGGCCCTGGTCATGTGCCGTCTCACCTACATACATAATATAAACTGTGAGCGAAAGCCCAGTGAATAATAATAGAGTAAAGGGTTTAATTGAATGAGTTCGTACAGATTCAGAAATCACAATCCAGATTTGCATCAAATTCATCATTTGTCCAGATCATATATATAGACAGAAATCATAAGTCATGATTAATTTACGTGATACATCCATTAGCATTAACAGAACAGAACGCATACGCGTGAGGTTACGAATAACCAGTTCCATAAAGGAACCTCCGGATCCGGGTAACAGAACAGAACAGAAGCTGAGCCCCCGTGACAGGGCCTCCGGTACGGGTAACAGAGTGCAGACAGAAATAAGTTCCATGAAGGAACCTCCGATACCGGGTAACAGCTAACAGATATCACATGATGCTAAGGATGTCACGAAATACATATCAGAAATTGAACAATCATTCATTGTACAGAACATATCATTTCGGAAAACATATCTTGTTTTATCACACAGAAAGTAGATACAGTTTGAACATAACTTTACTAAGGCCCCGTTTGGGAAGAGGCTAATTTAGTAACTTTTTGGCTATTTGGCTAAAATATGAGCTAAAAAAAACTAGTATGTTTGGGATGACTTTTTGGCTTTTTACGAAAAGATGTGCAAAAAGTAGAGAGAAAAGAGAATCTTTGACTTTTTGGTATGGGTTGTTGGCTTTTTGGCTAATTTAGTAACTTTTTGACTTTTTGGCTAAAATGGAGGGTTCCCAAACGAGGCCTAAATTATTACTCACAGTTGGCCTTAAAACAGACAGACGGAGCAGATTGATCACACGACACGCGGCACGTGACCTACATAACACATAACGGACACACACTAGAAACACACATTCTAATCACACAAAACTTACGTCGTTGGTTCTTAATGTGTTTCTAACCTTAAAGCCTCACTATAGAGTCTTAAACATGGCCTAGGAATGCCTAGGATGGAATGAGGATGCAAAGATGCCTTGGAAAACATTTTTCAAAATTTGCTGAAAATAGGGGTCTCGCTCGAACGTAACTTTCTTCGCTCGAGAGAGCGTGCCAAAACAGAGGGGTCGCTCGAGCGTAGACTCCTTCGCTCGAGCGGTCTGTAAAAATGCAAAAGTACTGGTTGTTGAATTTTTACGCTCGATGCACGCCCGATGCTCGCTCGAGCGTGAGACACACCCTTCGCTTGAGCGTAGGTCTCGTCGCTCGAGCGTGCGTCTGCGTGCACTAAAAACCTGAGAGCTCGCAATTTATGCTCGAGCCACCATTCCTTCGCTTGAGCGTAGCTCTGAACAAACGATGGTCGCTCGAGCGTAGAATCCTTCGCTCGAGCGAGGAAGCCAAATTCTAGAATTTCCAGATTTGTCTCCCAAGCTCAAACCAAGCATTCAACTACCCAAATCTCAACCTCTTGGGCCCATTTTCTGGAAAAACACTTTAAACTCATAGTATAACATGTTTTAAAGATCAATTTTGAGAAATCAAAGCCCAAAGGTGAGTCAATTAAATACTATTTCAAACAAACTTCCAATAAATATTAAAGAACAAAACATGCAAGTGTTCATTTGAATTCAATGCTCCAAAAATGTAACCAAATGCAAGATTACACTCAAAATCATGATGAACTCATGGACTATAACTAGAATATGGTCTTGCATGCAAGAATTTCCATGAAAATACTTCAAATTGTTATGATATGGATATGCATGCATGATTTAAGCTCTAATTCAACATGTTTAATTCAATTCTTGTCTTAGATCACTAATGTCACATGAATCATGCAAGAAATGACTTGAATTCACAATCAAGAAGGTAATTCTCCTACCTTAAGTCTTGAATTCCAAGTATGGAGGCTCAATTATGAAAATTCCTCTACAATTCTTCAAGTTCCAAGCCAAAAACTCTTGTTGAAGCTAAGTCTCTTCTCCTCTCTCACTCTCCTACGTTTTGTCTCAAATATGGCTGAGGAAATGATGTATGAAGCATGCTAATCAAGTCCCAAACAAGTTTCTTAGAAGTGGTCCACCAAGTGGTAGTTTCGTAAATAATTGAACTAATGTAATTTAGCGTTATTTAATCTAATTTAATCGTTCCAAATCAAATTTCAATTAAACTTACCATAAAATTCTATAAATCCTAACTAATACTTAACACAAAACAATTTCGGGATCGGGCGCCGATAAGGCTTTCAATTTACAGTTCAAAGTTGAAACATGAACAGATCATTTTATGGCAAACAGATAGAAACACAAAGATAATGCAATACACATGCAAATTAATTCTAGATTCCTTCTAAATTACTGTTAAGCATAATTAATCATGTTTTAGCATTAATCAGAGGTCGGGGTTATTACACACAAGGTCTCATGAGCAACGATAAGGTTCATACATATACGTAGAATACAAATACATAACAACCACAATATACTTAATTCAAAAGATGGTTCCATTACATTACATCCCAAAAGAAAGCTTAAATCTTCACATGAGTCTTACAAAATATCCAAAAAGAAACTTCTAATTTTACTAGGATAACCAAAAGTCTTCGAAGGTTTCAGGCTCGTCGTCTCCAGCTATGAGTTCCTCTTCGTCACCTGGCATGATACGCCGTGAGCTTTGAATGCCCAGTAAATACACACACACCCCATCCCTTTTTCCCAGTCCAATACGCAATCACAATTATAACATCAAGTAGTAAAGCATGATACTCAAATAAATAAATAAAGGGTTAAGTTAGATGTTAGTAAACTAGAAATCCCCCAAAGAGATTTCGTCCTCCCAACCACAAGAATCGGACGCGGATTATTCGGTATGCCCCCCTCTTTTGCTGCTTTATTGCAGAACTAACCTCGGATGCCTACCAACGGTTATGTACCATGCAGCGCCAACCGCAGGGCCTCAAAAGAGACGGTAAAATAAGGCCTTGCCCGGATCCCTCTGTACACCAAACCACCTAGGGTCCGAATACAACCGCTCCGTTCAAGGGTCCCGAAAACCACTTGCGCAAGACTTTAACTTCCAAATAGGGAACGCATCCCAACAAACCATACATCACATATTATCATCTTTTCATTACTCAAGTGTTCGAAAACCCAATACCCTCCCAATTAGGTTTCCCGTTGAGTTAAATGTTTTACATCAAGGTTAGTCCAACTTACAAGACAATAATATCCATATAAGCATGCATCCTTAAGATGAGGAAGATAAATAACATAACCATAACACATATAATATCATGCCAAAATATGCTCATAAGCTAATAAACATTTTCATGAATACGAGGGCATAAAACATCCATGCATAACGAAATTTCCAGATTTAATATCACATAAAGATTAAAATGAAAGGTCTATTCTAGATCTTTCATCAGACTCGGCCTTCCTATGGTTCGTAGAGAATTTGATCTAGTTTCTAGAACATATTTCGGAAATGGGATTGCTTTTCTAGATTTCAAGTTATTTAGAAAACATTCTAGCGCTGTCCAGATCCGTCGACCGTTACGAAAATTTGATTTTCTTGCAAACCGCTCAATGTTTTTCAATGAAACCAATTTTAGTTGAAAGATAACTCCTCAAGGAAGATTTTGACATAAAATAGAGGTTCAGAATAATTTTATACATTTTTCTGGAATTTTTGGAAGTGGGCTGCGAAAAACAGATTCTAAGGTACCATGCCCAAAACAAGAAGATTTATGAGAAAAGGGGTCCACCAAGGGAAAAATTTCATTTCTTTTGTGATGAAAACAGGCCAACTAACGTACCTTAAACTCAGAAAATTTACTTGGAAGTGTGCCTTTGGAAAGTTTGAGAAATTTGTATGAAAAAAAAAAATGGTTTTGTGCCAAAATGGGAAAAATACAAGAGAGGTAGAGTCAATACTCAACTCTTGGCACCTTTAACACAAGTAACTCATCAAAAACATATCTGAAAACATTATTTAGAACCATTAGAAACATGTATTTGAAAAAGGAAAATGAAAGAAAAGGTTGTGTTGTGGCTTACTTGTTAAGCTTTGAACAAGAAGGCTCTCTTCTTCCTCTCTCTTCCTCTCTAGACTTCTCTCTCTTGCTCTCCTTTCTCTCCTCTAGCCGAATGTGTGTGTGAGTGTGTTGTTTGTGCTTGCCAAGCTAGGGGATGTTAGTATTTATAGACAATTTTTGATGTAAAATGTCCTAAAAGCCCATTAGTTGGAAATGGATAGAAATGTTAGGATTTGTTTGAAGTTTAAAGGAATAGGAGTGATTTGGGAGGCTTACTCAAGGATTAGGCAACATCTAGTTGAAATGAAACTAGTTTTGGAATTAGCATCCTAGGTCTAGGGTACTAGGTTTGTGGTTTTTCTAGAATTTCATGATGATAAATTTTGAAAATTGTCTCCTCACTTTCTCCTAGAATGGCCAGCCCTAGGGAAGGGTGAAGGGGCTATTTTTTAATCAATTTAGGTTCTAGGGCACACTCCTCAAGGTGTATATATATATATATATCTCACTTGATTGATGGTACTTATGGTACAAGAGTACATGTACTAGTTTTTGGAGTAAATTTTGAATTTAAATAAAGAGTGAGGGTTTGGAGTTAAATACATGTATTGGAACCCTACTTATGTAGAATTTAATTAAATTAGGTTAGGGAACCTAATCCAGCTAGGATAATTCTTGTTTTGATAAAAAAAAAAAAATGCTAACCGACAAGATTCGAATTAATTCAAGTAACCGAGGGGCTTTAAGAAAATAATTCAAACATTAGGGTCTTTAAAGTGAATACATATTTCAGGGGCTTCACAACCTATCCCCCTTAAAACAATTTCGTCCTCGAATTTCAACTACATACTGCCTTCGAAAAGCTCGGGGTAGTTTGCCTTCACCCAATCCTGGCGTTCCCAAGTAGATTCCTCAATTCCCCGATGACGCCATAGCACTTTCACAAAGTGAACCGTCTTGCCTCTAAGGTTCTTCTCTCGACTGTCCTGTATTGCTATCGGTCCTTCTTTAAATGTAACATCTTTGTCAAGACTGATCTCTTCCCATTTGAGGACGTGTGTCGGGTCAACGATGTATTTTCTCAACATAGATACATGGAAGACGTTGTGTATCCCTGTTAACTGCGGGGGTAGAGCTAGTCTATATGCTACTTCGCCCACTCTTTCCAATACCTCAAAAGGTCCAATATATCGTGGTGACAGCTTCCCCTTTCTCCCAAAATGTACGACTCCACGCCTGGGTTGCACCTTTAGGAACACGTGGCTGCCTACTTCAAACATCAATGGTTTTCTCCTCCTGTCTGCATAATTCTTTTGACGGTCTTGAGCAACCTTTAACCGTTGTCGGATCAATTTGACCTTCTCAGTAGTCTCTAGAACAAGTTCGGGTCCTATCAGATTTGCATCACCCACCTCCGTCCAACAAATCAGCAATCTACAAGGTCGTCCCTATAATGCTTCAAAGGGCGCCATACCGATGCTAGCTTGAAAGCTGTTGTTGTAGGCGAATTCAATTAGGGGTAGGTGTCGTTCCCAACTTCCTTGAAAATCCATTACGCAAGCTCTCAACATATCCTCGAGTGTCTGGATGGTGCGTTCAGATTGTCCATCTGTTTGTGGGTGAAAGGCGGTGCTAAAACATAACTCAGTACCAAGAGCTTCTTGCAGGCTCCCTCAAAATCGAGAGGTGAATCGTGGATCATGATCTGACACAATAGATACCGGAATTCTATGTAGTCGAATGATCTCCCCAATGTAGAGTCTGCACATAGACTCTAAAGTGTTGGTCATCTTATAGGGTAAGAAATGTGCTGACTTGGTGAGACGGTCCACTATTACCCATATAGCATCGCGCCCCCTAGGTGACTTAGGCAATCCTGTCACAAAATCCATCGTCACATACTCCCACTTCCATTCGGCTATCGGTAGAGGTTGCAACATTTCCCCTGGTTTCTGATGTTTCGCCTTCACTTGTTGGCATGTCAGACATTTTGCTACAAATTTAGCCACTTCCTTCTTCATTTCATTTCACCAATACTGCCTCTTCAAATCTTGATACATTTTAGTCCCTCCTGGATGTACCGCAAATGCAGAATGATGACATTCCTTCAGTACCTTTTCTCTAAGTAACTCGTCACTTGATACAAACAATCTACATTGGTATCTTAAACTCCCACCGGGGTGAATTATCCAATCAGGCATAGATTCTCCTGATTCTAGACGTCCCTTGATATAGGCTACCTCTTGATCGTGCTTCTGGGCCTCCATAACCTCATTCATCAACTTAGGCATCACCTTCTGCGCACTAAGATATGCTCTTGTATCTTGAGATTCTACTTGGATCCTGAACTCATTGAGTGTCTTAACCATATCCTATTCCTTGACGGAGATCTTAGCCATCATCCCTCTGCTCTTGCAACTTAGAGCATCTGCTACTACATTGGCTTTACCGGGGTGATATGAGAGAGTGAACTGGAAATCCTCAAGATACTCCATCCATCGTCTCTGTCTCAAGTTAAGGTCCTTCTGTGTGAATAGATACTTCAGACTCTTGTGATCTGTGAAAATCTCAAATTGTTCCCCATACAGGTAATGTCATCATTGCTTTAGGGCAAAAACTACGGCTGCTAACTCCAAGTCATGTGTGGGGTAGTTGCGCTCATGAGGTTTCAACTGCCTAGATCCATACGCGACTACTTTTCCATTTTGCATGAGCACGCAACCTAACCCTTCTTTAGACGCATCGCAATACACAGTGTACCCCTCTTCTCGTTCTGGGATGGTCAAAATTGGTGCACTAGTTAACCTCTTCTTTAGCTCTTGGAAAGATTTTTCGCAAGCTTCGTTCCACTCATACTTTACTCCTTTTTGTGTCAAACGAGTCATTGGTTTAGGTTCTAGGGCACACTCTTCAAGGTGTATATATATATATATCTCACTTGATTGATGGTACTTATAGTACAAGGGTACATGTACTAGTTTTTGGGGTAAATTTTGAATTTAAATAAAGAGTGAGGGTTTGGAGTTAAATACATGTATTGGAACCCTACTTATGTAGAATTTAATTAAATTAGGTTAGGAAACCTAATCTAGCTAAGATAATTCCTATTTTGATTAAAAAAAAAGTAATGCTAACCGACAAGATTCGAATTAATTCAAGTAACCGAGGAGCTTTAAGAAAATAATTCAAATATTAGGGTCTTTAAAGTGAATACATATTTCAGGGGTTTCACACATTAACAAATGTAATTTACTACTATCATATGGTAATTAAAATTACAAAACTTATAAAAATGAAATATATTCATAGTTTATAGTAAATATAATTTTTGTAATTTATTCTTTATTTTTTACTAATTAAATTACGACATGCAATTTTTTATTAAGAACTTAGAATACACAATTAATGACATCGGAATAAAATCTTCTCATATGTATAATTCTGATAAAAAAGAATAACGGGGTTTTTTTTTTAAGCTCCCTAATAATAACAATTTTCTGCATAAAGGACATTAAAAAATGTAATACTGCCTCAGGTCCCTAACCAAAATACCCGCGCATTTTATCAATTTCTTGGACCAAAATACCCTACGTCTGTTCATCTTCAGATGAGTTGATTTTTTTGACCTATCTACTGGATATTCTCCTTTGTGATACTGGTACTGATGTTGGGTATTTTTCGGCGAGTACGAAAACAAATTCAGCAAAACAAAAGCACTAAGTTTGGCAAATTTGATTTTCTGGGTAAACAAACAGAGTGGAGTGGAGTTGATAGATGTATATATATATATATATGATACATACATATATATATATATATATATATACAATCTGTTGCTTACTGTCTTGACTAATATGGATATGATAATTAATCAATTAAGACCATTTGCAACCATAATCAAACAGTCACTCTTAGTTATATTATCTATGGTTGCAAACATATATATATATATATATATGATACATACATATATATATACAATGTCAGCACATATATATATCCAGTGTTGAATATAACATCTTCAGGTTCAAAATTTCTCTGAGTGTTGAATATAACGTCTTTTGATTTTTTGGGTTTAGTAGAATTGGAGTTGTTTCTGGAAAAGCAATATTTGAACCCCTACTTGAAGAATATTGGAAAAAGAAGCTTGAGGAAGAGGCAGCAGTAAAGGAAGGCTTAAAGTGATCCAGAGAAATTTGAATTTTCTCTGGATTCAACCCAGAGAAATTCATAGCATTAAGTTTAAAGAAAATCTATCACAAACTCATAGAAGAACTATTAATTTGTTTGTACAGGAAATTGTGATTGAATCAGCAGCAGCAAAACCAAAGACAAATTGATCAAATCAGAGTTTTATCGTTCCAGAGAAATTCTGGACCAGAGAAATTTGAATTTTCTCTGGGTTGAATCCAGAGAAATTCTTTGGAAGTCCAGAATTTCTTGCTTCCAACTGATGATGGGTTGCTTTCCTTCCAACTGTCAAAATTGAACTGCTTTCTGTGCATTTGGGGCTTCTTATTGAAGCTTCTTGTGTTCTTGTTTTTGTAAATTTATCTGGCTTGCTACATTTGTGTTTCTCTATTGTGTAATTTTATCTGGCATGTTTATCTTTCTTCATTATTTTCTCAAGCAAATTATCTGTGGCTTACTACTCTATTGGTGTGTCTAATTTTCTCTGGCATTTATAATTTTCTCTGGCCAAATTACTTTTCTTACTTGTGTGTCTAATTTTCTCTGGCAGCATTTATAATTTTCTCTGGCCACATTATGTTTATGTCTTGTGTCTAATTTTCTCTGGTATGTTTATTTTGTTCAATGCTCCATTTCCTCAAAATTTCTCTGTTGTGTAATTTTCTCTGTCATGTTTATGTTGCTACCTTGTAATTTTCTTTGTTGTGTAATCATTGCTACCTTGTAATTTTCTCTGGAATTTAATGTTTATGTTTTCATTCTATAGAAATGGCAAAGCGTAGAAGCAACACAACCCCACAAACCCTGAAAAAGAAACCAAAAGTCTCTGTGTCTGCGTCTTATGATCTTAGATCAAAACGCAGTAGCAGCACCAGAACACCACAAAAAAAACAAGTCCAAGTTGAAGAAGCAATAAGCGTCAAGATCAAGACACCAACTTCAAGGGTGATTTTCACTCAACTACAAGCTTAACATTTTCTCTGTCATTTTCATTGGATTATAATAACAAACCTAAGATTTTTTCTATACTACAAAGAAAAGTCCAGAAACATGAATAGTGCAAAAAAAAAAATGAAAAGTGCAAAGAAAACATATCAGAAAACTTTGAAAAGTGCAAACATATAAAAACACATAAAAACACAACATATAAGTCCAGAGAAATTTGTAATACTTATCATTTGTAATACAATCATATGATTTTCTCTGGACTACAAAGAAAAGTCCAGAGAAATTTGTGAACTTATATTCACTTTCAATATAACAAAAACAAAAACACATTAACATCAAGAGACAAAAATATATTAAACACAAGCACATAAAAAAATCACAGAGAAGATCTGTTATGTTCACAAAACATTCAATTCAAAAAAAATTTAAAAAAAAAACAAAACACTTACTACTCTATTGCTACATCTGTAAATTTCTCTGCCTACTTACAATTTTCTCTGTGATTTTCACTGCACTACAAGCTTACAATTTTCCCTGTGATTTGAGTTCAATTATAGTAACAAACCTGCAATTTTCTCTGCACTACACAAAAAATGCAAAGTGAACAAAAAACAGAGCACAAAAACGCAGAAAAACAAAGCACCAAAAAGCAACTCATAAGCATGTTGACAAAGAATGAAAAAGCAACTCCAAAAATCAAAATCAACTCCATCGAAAATTCATCAATAACAGATAATGAAAAATTAACTTCAAAAATCAAAAACAACTACACTGAGTTCGTCTCTCTCACATTGATCAAAACGAAAAACAAAAACCTAATTCAACACCTACACGATCAAATCAAATCAAAAATTGAAAACTTATCTAATTCAACTCCACATGAAATCAAATCAAACACAATGAACCAGATTTCAACTCCTACACGATCGATCAACACCTACAAACAACGAACATGATTTCAACTCGTACAGGATTTCAACACCTACAAACAACGAACAGGATTTCAACACCTACAAAAACCTTAGAAAATCTCCACAAAAATCTGAATCGTCAAGTTCATCCTCACGTAATCTCCCACAAAATATCAATATGATCTTTAGCTGCCAAATTCAAAACAACGTATATTATAAACAAGGGTAAGACAGGTATTTTACACTCTAAAATAACATTGAGGGACCTTAGGCTACAAAAGAACACATTGTGGACCTAATCCATTACTAAAAGTTGGATAGGGACCTTAAACTGATTTTCCCAAGAATAAAATTTAATTGATTATAAATCATTTTTACTATAAAAATTAGTGAAACATCCCTCTCCAACTTTTTGTACCAGGAGTGGTCCAAGATGTTTTTGTTTATTAGCTAAGGTCTCTTGATGAAATTTTTCTGTAATTATATTAGAAAATTTTCAAAATTTCTTTGTGAAATTAGAGAAATTTTTTCTATAAAAATTGAAATTTCTCTGAGTCGGGTATAAATTTATTTGAGTTGAATTTTTTCTGTGAAAATGTTGAGGGACCCTAACCACTATGAAAATATTATATATTAGTTTTCTTATAAAATCTTAATATCAGGAATCTTAAAAAAAATGTCCTATAATTTAAATAAATTTTATATTATTATTTTACTTTAGAAACTAATTTTTGATTATTTATTTATACCCGTAATATGTTAGTTTAAATTTATAACAAAATAAATCAAGAATTTTTAAATTTAAATCCTGATTTTTTTATTTGCTTCTAATTTAAACAATTTCCCTATTTTCGTTAATTAAAATGAAAAAAGAAGAAGAAGATTTTAGTCAGTAAACTTAATATTAATGTATATAAAAATTTTAAAATATCATTTTTTCGTTAAATTTAATGACTAAAATATTATTTTTCAGTTAATTTTACTTAACAAAAATGAATAAATAAATAGCTTACATGTAAAAAAATAAAAAAATTAGAAATTATTGAAATATTAAGAATTAAAATTTGGGGGATGCACCAATAAATCCCAAATTAATAACTTATGCACTGTTTAGTCCTAAAAGTTTTCTTATAGACTGAAAGGTCCCATTACAATGTTAATAACATCAGATACAATGTTAATAACATCAGAGTCATGTTACAAATATTAGATTTCAAACATCTAATGTTCATCAAATTTCAATAATGTTTGAAAATATAGGATGAAAAACATCTAATGTTCATCAGATTTCAATAAATTTTGAAATTATAGAATGAAATATCAGATCATTTACATCATTTACATCATACTGATGTAAAAATGAGACTAAATGGAACATAAGAAAATTTTTAGGACTAAATGGTTCAACTTTCAAAAAGTAGGACTTATGGGTAAATTTTCCTTAAAATTTTATTTTGTTACAAAATTTAAAATTTAAAATTTATTTTATTTTATTTTATTAAAAAAAAAAATTGGTAAACGTATTCTCACTGGTGGTTACCCATCTCTTGTAAGTTGTTCTGTACTTTTCCTAATATCTAGACTTTTCACAATCACTTCCTTTTAGAACGAAAGGAGCAGAAATCAAAGATCCCCTCCCCTCTCTCGCACTTTTTCTTTCTCTCTCTAGTTTGTATTATATATTCAGAACTCGTGGACCAGTTTTTATCGTGTGCTTTCACACGTCTTCTCTTTATCTATCTCTTTTTCCTACCAAAACCAAAACCAAACCAAAACCAAACCCAACCCATTTCTTCGAATTCATTCACCTTCTTGTATTTCATCTGAATTTGATCATGGAGGATGCTAATGGTAAGACCCTTCTGATTATTTTCTTGGGATTTTCTTTATCTTTCTGTCTTTTATATCTATGTTATAGCATCTGAAGTTTTTAAATTTCTATCTGAATTTTTGTATTGGGTAGTTTTTGGATTGTCTATTTGTTACATTTCGATGACATTGCTCTGATTCTTGATTTTGTGGATCTATGATTTGGAAATCTCGGTTGGGTCTTTCTTGTTTTCTTAGTTTTGGGTCAAATCTGTTGTTGGGTATTTTTTTTTTTATTGGAATTTGGTTTGAGTGATTTGGAGAGAAAAGATCTCGGTTGGGTCTTTCTTCTGATTATTTTATGGTGATCGTGATTTACTAAAATGGAACTAATTATTATCTTACAGATAGATAGATACATATTGCTATAGATATAATAGATAGTTTTTTTTAAATTAAATATGAATCAAATTCCATCTTTAACTTAGCATTTGAAGATTTTTTTTTTTTTTTTTTTTTTTTTTTTTCAAATTTGATATTGCTTAGATTAGATACTATTACAATTTTATTTTGGATTTTCCATATATCTATATATATATATAATAAATTAGTTTTGGGTAGGATTAGTTAATTATCTGTATTTCTTACATTTTTTTTAAATCAGAAAATTTTAAATTTTAATTAGTAGTTAGGGCTCTCACAACTTCATTAATTTTTATTCTTTGGGTTAGAACATAAATTGAGAGAAGTTTGGTGAAGATGAACGATGTTATTTTTGCTGTGTGTTATTGAATTATTTTATCTCAATTGTAACTATTTTATTTATTTTTTCTTATCTTGTATCAGGCATTTTCACAAATCACCTTACTAAATTGCTTATGGGGACTTACGTGTAGGTTCTACTAAGTGGACTATCGTCCAATAGGTCTTATGATAATTAATGATATTTTTCATCATACACTATAAAAAAAAAAGTCACTAATTGTTAATTTTCAGTGACAGTTTGAAAATTTTATCACAAAAAATGTCACTAATTATAAGTTTTAGCGATAGTTTAAGAAAATCGTTACACAAAAAGTCACTAATTTTCAACTTTCAGTGACAGTTTGAAAAATTCATCATAGAAAAACATCACTTATGATAAGTTTTAGCGACAATTTATAAAAATTGTGGCAGAAAAAAGTTACTAATTGTTAATTTTTAGCGACACATGTAAAAAATCATCACAAAAAATTATTTTTAGCGACAATTGTATTAGGATTTGATGAAAATTAAGTCAAACTATCAGGACCTATTAGTAGTTTTTTATTTATTTATAAAATTCATACTAATATAGAGGTCTTTTGCATATGTACCAAAATAAATGTAAATGGGTTAAAAATGTAAATCATATGATACATACATACAATTGGGATTGGAAGAGGATCAAGTTGGCCCTTGCAAATAGCTTGATGCACTATCTCCCTTCAAACCCTTTGAGCAAAAACGGCAAAAGGAAGGAAAATTCATGGACCAACCCCATCATCTCCACCCCATATGAACTACGAGATCACCCCAAGGCCGCCTTCATTGTCTAGGGGTCACGGACCGACCATAGAACCCTGCTTAATAAGTGGAACGCATTAGTTGTTTGCTCTCAGGTTGGGCAGTAAGGGTTGGGAGAAGGGCAATCACTCATTCTTAAAACCACCGTTCTTAAGACCAAAGAGTTGGGCAGAAAAGGGGGGAACATTCTCTGTTCCTGGTTCTTCTGTAGCTGGATCTTTCGGAACTATAAGAATCCTTAGTTAGAATGGGATTCCAACTTAGCACCCCTTGAGTGAGATTTTGAGAAGAGTTGCTCTTTGGAGAGCACAGTACGATGAAAGTTGTAAGTTGTGTTCGGGGGGAGTTATTGTTTATCGTTGGCCTCTATGGTAGAATCAGTCGGGGGACCTGAGAGGCGGTGGTTTACCCTTCGGCGGATGTAAGTGGTTCGAGTCCGCTTATATCCAACTCATGAACTTAGCCGATACAAAGCTATATGATAGCAACCAATTTTCCAGATTTAGTGGTTCGATTTATGATTTATCATTCATGGACGTTGATAAAATCCTTCCATTTAGCAACACCTTAGGATGGCATAGCCTTCAATTTTTCATAATTGTATGTATCATATGGTTTATATTTTTAAGCTATTTATATTTGTTTTGATCCATGTGCGAAGAACCCCAACATCATTTCAAAATATGATATTAAGTCATGTGATTCATTTTGCATCATGTATTTTAAAAAAAAAAAAAAAAATTAGTAAAATTCATGCTAATATATTTGAATGAATTTTATAGAAAATAATTTAAAAATACTCGACATATTGAATCACGTGACTAAAATGTTTATTTTGAAATGATATGGGGATTCTTTGTACATGGAGCAAAACAAACCATAAATGACTTAAAAGTATAAACCACATGACACATAATTGTGAAAAGAAATCTATTTATTAACATTTTACAAAATACATGGTATGAAACAATGTAATGGTTGAAAAAAAAATCTATGTGGATGAATTATGCAAACCTAATAAGTAAGAGAATATTGTAGAAGAGAACACTGGTATACTGCGAGACAAAGTGGAAGAGAACATTAATATTGTCGAATACAATTACGGCTATATAGGTTAAAATGATTAGGGATTAAATAGATATAATTACAACAATTAGAATTTTTTGTTTTAGAAAATCAAGAAGGATATAAAATCATGACAAGATTTTTGTTCAATTAGTAGAAGCTTCGTAGAAAATTACGATATTTCCATTATAGTAAGCTTTAATATATGGTTACATCTTGTTAAATATATGGTACTAAAAGTTTTCAATTTGGAAGTTCTATTCATGGCGTTGGTTGCTTTTAAGGAAATGAAAATTTTAGTGAATTGTTTATCATATTTAATGGCACATAAATTTAAATTTTGAAATGCAAAAATGTATATATTCCTTTTAAAAGTGATAAATTATCATTTTCCTTATTTTTATGATTATAATTAGATTCTAGTAAATTGCATCCATTTTACACAAATCTAAATTTTGAAATGGTTAAGGAAACTTTCCTTTTCAAAGTCATAATTTATGGGTTAGTTAGAGTTCTTTATGGGATTATTAGATTTTTTTTTTTAATTTTTTTATTTATGATTAAATGAGAATTAACCAATAGAAAAAAAAGTTAATTATTAAAAAATCGTAAAGTATAGTATGAGATTTTGGAGGTTCCACACCCTTCATCTTTGAAAACTTCCTTTTGCTTAATATATATAGATTATTTGATTTGTAATTAATTATTTGAAATTAGAAAATTAGTAATAAAAACGGTTAGTAATTTTGAGTGTGTGAACTTTCTTTTGCTTAATATATATATAGATTATTTGATTTGTAATTAATTATTTGAAATTAGAAAATAAGTAATAAAAACGGTTAGTAATTTGAGTTTGTGATTTATTAATTATTATTTTTTAAATTGCAAAACTTCTTCTTTGTTTGATTGTAAGGAAGGAATGATTAATTTTAGGAATAAAAAAACACCTTCTTTGTTTAATTTGTAAAATTGGAAAAAGAGTAAAATCATATATGAAATTGAGTGTGTGATTTATTAATTAATTTTTTAAATTGAAAAATCAAGAAATTGAGGTTGAATATATGGAGCTCTCACATCCCTTCTCATTAAAACCCCCTTTTCCTTAATATATAGTAGATAGTATAGATAAAAAGGCTAATCCCTATAAAAAGGTTAATTTGGTAATATAACATTATATATATATATATTCTTTTATATAGCTTAGCCAAAATAGTAGAGAAATCAATGTAATTTCTTTTCTTTTGTCTCTTAAAGAAATCACAATATTTTCTTTTCTCTCATAACTTGCATCATTATTTCTTTTCTTTTTCTCTCCTAAACGTAGTGTTTGTGCATACGGTACTCCAAGTTTTTTATGGCACTTCTCTTTCTTTTTCTTTTCTTTTCTTCTTCACTTCTTTCATTTTCATTTTGGTTCAAAGTCTTTTAAAAAAATGGTTTGTCATGGAACAATAATCACAAATAAGTATTCAAATCTTGAACCATACTAGGTGCTGATAGTGTTCCAATTTTCTTTAATTGGTTCGTTTTGAATTATGGTTTTCTACATCAATATGTGGAACATAGGCAAAAAAACCATTTTATTACCCATTTGATCACAAACATTAAGGTTTCTTGTGAACTTCTTGAAGAAGGGTTCTTCTGAACAGAGTGAAAGTTTTTTTCTGGGTGAATATAGATTACTTCCATTGCAATTTGAATAGTAAAATTCTTGGATAAAAAACGGAATTTTGAACTTGCAAGTGGCCAGATTAGCAGCCTTTTACCTAATTGATATAATCCCGCTATTTTTCTATAATATTTGGAGGTTGTAGTTGTAGTTTAATTTTATTGTGTTCTTTTTTATAGTGGTAGTATCCTTTTACATTTGTTTCATCTACTCGGCATCATTAAAGTTTATCTACTCGTCTTTTTTGCCATGTAAACTAGTGTTGGGAGCTAAGGATGGAACCATTTCTGTTGCTTCTGCATTTGCTGGTTACCATGAAGGTGAAGTCAATCTTATGTCTTATTTCGAAATGTTCTTTTATTCGCATTAGTTGATTAAGGTTAGATCTATATACGTACATATGTATATATCAAGACATACAACTCTATGAACAATAATGGTATCAAATGTGTCATTCTATATAATCCATTTGAACCATTGTTGTTGTTTTAGATTGTTCATATTATACTTCTGAATCAAATTTTAGTGTTTGGTCATCTAGAGAAACTGTCGTATGAGTGTTTTGTGATTTTTTTGGGGGGCATTTGATGAGGAAATAATAATATGACGCACCTGGTGAAGATTATATTGATATGCATCTTTATTAATGTTATTGTGGTTTTGATTTCCGTGTTCGTCTACCAGCTGTGCAGGATAGAGACCACAAATTCTTAACAAAAGCTGTTGAAGAAGCATATAAGGGGGTAGAATGTGGAGATGGAGGCCCATTTGGTGCAGTTGTTGTTCGTAATGATGAAGTTGTTGTGAGTTGTCACAACATGGTATTGAAAAACACTGATCCAACTGCACATGCTGAGGTTACAGCAATAAGAGAGGTTAGAATTTGAAATTGCTTATTTGGCCTTATGTAATTTATCTGTTTACAACAAAGTTTCATGGTGCCTGGTTGTTTTAGGAGTTCTTCTTGTTGAACTTTGTTATTATGTTGTAGATATTTTGGTGATTTCTGATAGTGACTTGATATTTCTCAAGATATCCTTAGTTAGTTGAATGTTTACAAGATAAATTTATGAAATGTAATTATGCAGTTTTAGTTCTAAAATTACCCCTTTGCATTCTATGCCACAAGGACCAAAAAAAAGGCCAAAAACTACACAAATCCAAGAATGAAGTTTCCTTGTCGAGTTATGCTGTGGAGATTTCTTGTATGAGATTGTTTACCGCCTCGCTACTTGATAAGTTCCTATGGTAACTTTTTTGTATCTGAGTTGAGGGTACATAAGAAACTTTTTTAGTTATAACATTCACTTGCTCTTGCTTTATGGTGGTTCTTGCCCATTCTCGTATGTGACAACTGGAACTATAGTATGATCATTATTATTTTTTGAGGATCAAAATTTCTTTTCATTTTGTTGTTTTGATTAGCATGGAAATGGAAAATATTTCTAAAATGTTTTGGAATCGTTAAATGGACCAAACCAAATCAAACCAAGCTAAGCCTTATGTCCCAATCAAGTGGGGTCGACTACAAGGGCTCTATGCTCAATAAAATAAAATAAAAATCCATATCCTTTTTTACTATCTCAAAACAATTGTTAATCACTCAATCAATTTTATTAAACATAATTGTGAATGATTCTAAAAGTGAGTTCACAACAAAATGAGGTCTAAAAATTTACTTAAGACAGTAGTAATAATAGTATTACTATATATCTTATGTGGGTTTCTCATACATAATAAGGTTTACCTTCTTAGTCATTGTGAAATTGTTTTTATCCACTGGTTTTGGGAGTCTGATATAGTTCTGATTCCTATCTCTATATTCGTCAATATCAGCATATATTCATAGCTTTTTTAGGTGGGGCAAAAAGAAATGGACAGATAGTAATATGTGGCTAACTTTTGTTGGTATACAATTTACAGACCCTTTGATTTGCTTGTTTCTTGAGGTCGGTCTTTTGGTTTGGTTGTGGTTCAATTGTGTTGGTTTTTGCATTTTCATTTTGATAGGTTTGACACAAGTCTTTAAGTGTTTAAAAAAGGTTTAATCATAAAAGAAACATCTGTTGAAGATATTTTGAGAAAAGAAGTATGGTTTGGAATCAAATAAGATGGTCTTGCAAAGGTTACACCATTGAACATGAGCATTGGATCTATCAAAGTTTTATGAAAGCATTCTTTATCGTAATTTGTGAATTTTGTCATCTCAACACTAGATATTTGAAGTTGGCTGGTTTTGCTTATTGGCATGACGTCAAAGAAAAGCTATTGGAATAGAATTCTAGGTGATTTTGATTGGCCTAAGAAGTTTGATGTGGGTTAGCGGATAGAGATTTGTGCCTGAGATTTCTCAAAACCATTAGATTTAGCTTAGCTTTGAAGAAGTTGAATCTAGGTTTTATCGGGCATAGCATAAGAAAGGGCTCAAACATTTTCGATTTCCTCTTATCCATGGCACATGTTGTGGCTTTTGTACCCTAGCGGACTAACTTCCATTCAGAGACGGCAAATCATAAAGTAGTAGCACACATACATTGTAAGCAATTCACTGATTAGTGACTAATATATTTTATGAAAAATATAGATCTGTTTTGCTTGCTCTATTTTCAATTGCATAAAATTGGAAAACATGCTCAATAAGTGTTATTGTTATGTGAATATTAATATCGTGTTTTATTCTACATCTCTTGTATTATGGATGTTTCTCTTTGAAGTTCCACTTTTTGTGCATGAGAACATGTTTACTGCATGTTTGGCAGCGTATGCCTGAAATTTGTAGAATATCAAAATTATAAGGGTTAATTGCACTTTACCCCCTTAACTATTATGGAATATCACCTTACGCTCTCAATTTCAAAACTGTACAATTTGACCCCTCAACTATCGAAAACTGTACAAGACCCCCCTTCTGGAGGGGTTAAAAGTGAAACAATTTTAGTAGTTGACAGGTCTAAATTAACGCTGGGGGGGGGGTATGGTGATATTGAGTGATACACAAGTGAGTCAAACACTAAGGTGACAAACCTTTTTTTCTCCCCAGAATCAATGAATAATGGTCACATGACTCGTAGAAAGTTGAAAATTAATACATAGGCTAGAGCTATTTTTTTAAATGGATGCAATTTCATCATGTAAATTGGATTCTCTTCATATTCTCATTTTACACAAAGTAAGACTGTGCGATGCTTGCTAATTCATAGTACAGAAACTGGTGGCTTTTCTGGTTTCCTTGTAATTTATTCTGTTTGAAGGCTACCTTCTAATATGTATCTCAACAAGCTGGCAGTTTTAGGGACGGTATGAATCGAGGAATTAGATTCAGGGTTTTGCAATAGTAGAGAAAACTAATCAATTTTGGTATAACGCAAGCTTTGTTTGTCTTTGTTTTGTTATTGTGGTTCTATTCAAATGAAGAAACTTTCAAATATCAGAATCATATTTTAATGACAACGCATTATGCTCATATCCTAAAAAATGTATACCTTAGTTTTACTATTGCAGTACTCGTTGAAACGTAGTTTGTAGATATCTTATCTTTTGCACTTTTGACGTTTTGGTTATATTTCAGGCATGTAAAAAGCTCAATCAAATTGAGCTCTCCGACTGTGAAATATATGCCTCTTGCGAGCCCTGCCCAATGTGCTTTGGCGCTATCCATCTTTCAAGAATAAAGGTCCAATTATCCTTGTCTGCCTTTTTCCCCCTCACCCTTTTCTATTGTAGTTCTGCTATGAACATAGAAAGGAACACAGAATAAATATAAATGGACATGATTTTCACAAAAAAAAATAGTATGGCTCACTTCTGCAAAAAATTTGCCCATCCATATACATTTTGTGTCCAATTCTATGATCGGTTTTTGTGTTATTAGACTTATTCTTTCTATTGTACATAATATATGCGTGTATGTGTATATTATATGGGTTGCTTATTGCTTTTTTTAATTTAAGAGTCTGTACAAATATTTTATACATGTTCTACTTATAGCTTACTAAGTTGAAATAGCTTAAATAAAGCTAGAAAAGGTTATTATTGGGAAATTAGAGGAGGGATGTTTTTAACTTTTACTTTTTTATTATCAATTTTCAATTTACAAAAAGTTGCACTAAACAAGCGCTTTATCTAATAACTGAACGGAGCAAGGTCATTGGTGCAGTGAAAAAGCACCAAACCCTTAGCTCCAAGCTCAATGCCTGGGTTCAAGCCCTGGGATCCCCTTCCCCTATCCCCGACCCAAAAAAAAAAAAAAAGAAAGAAAGAAAAAGAGACAATAATTGGAACATTGCGTGTTTCAGTAATTTTCTTTTCACCTCACGTTTTGCTCTTTGGTGCAGAGGTTGGTTTATGGAGCCAAAGCTGAAGCAGCCATATCAATCGGATTTGATGATTTTATAGCGGATGCATTAAGGGGTACCGGGTTTTATCAGAAGGCTCACTTGGAGATCAAAAGAGCTGACGGTAATGGAGCCGTGATTGCCGAGCAAGTATTTGAGAAAACAAAAGCCAAGTTCCCCATGTATTAATTAATCCCATATCTTACCCTTAACCAAATTATTGCGAAACTGTCAAGTTTGCCTTTGTATTATTATTATTCCATCATTGCTTTTGCATAGGACAAAACTGAAACTATTCATTCTGGTGAAATGTGGATCCCTTATCACATTGTATTTGACTTCTATTTTTACATCTTTTTAAGGGTGACATATGTGACATGATTTGGAAGGTTATGTCAGCTCAATTGATATACTAACTACCGTATCAATTGATGATACGACATAATCTAAGAGGTTTTTAGAATTTGTAATGTGATTAATGAGTAAGGTCAATAATAATGTCATAATTAATGTTGATACACTAATTAATATACTAATTGATACATGTAACACTACCGTTTTCCATAACCAGAAGATAACTTGGATTATTAAGATGGAGAAATGAGTGGAGGAAACTGTCGATATTTTTGTCCGGACAAGTTTTTTTTCCTGGGACAAAAATGAAAGTGAATCCTTAATCTTTACTGAGGGAGAAGATCAAATGATTCATGGATCACCGATCTATTACTCTGGCTATGTTTGGTTACCATGAAAAAAAAAAAAAAAAAACACACGTGAAAAGATCATAACTCAGTGATTTTGTTTTTTTCTCCCTTCAAATTATACTTGAAAAAGATTCCCTATTTTAGGGAGTCATTTTTTCAACTACTCTGCTCCATATTCTTTCTTTATTTTATTTAAATATTATTTTATTAGAGAGAGTTGGAGAGAAATTAGTTTTACAATTTTTTGAGATGGTGACACCGTAACCTCTTTGGAGAGATTGTTAGAGATCATTTGACTTCTAAATTTTCAATCCAATAAAGTAGTAAAATTGAGAATAAGAGAATTGTTAAAGTTACCATGCCAATCTTAGAATTGAAATAAAAAGTTTAAAATGTAAGGATTTTAAGTTCCCAATTGTGCACTTTGCTTTCGGAGGTACTACACAATTCAACTTAAATTCTTCATTTTATGTCCGTAGCTTTAGTTTATACGCTGCTTTGGTCCTCCAGCTATAATCTATTTCTCTGATAAATAAATAAAAATTAAAATCACGATGAAAAATGAAAAAAAAAGGTGCATCCCAACAGTCTGTGTCTTGTAACTCTCTTCTCTCTCTAACCAGACACTGGGAAAAAAATTACAAAAAAGAGATTTCTAAGGATTATCAGCCGGTTTTCTTGGGCACTGTTTCTAGAGTAAATAACAGTCACATGTAAATCGGCAAACATAAAGACAATGTCTATGGAACAAATTAATCACGTTACAAGGAACAAACATGGATCTTGTCAATCTTCTTCCTCGGACGCTTCATTCAACCACTGCACCAAAAATCCATAGATGAATTTGCAAATGTTACAATAAGACAAGCTTGATATAGCAGACTTATTGTGCTACTTAAGAAAAACAAATAAAAGAGCATAATCATAGAGTAACTAGATTCTATGGCTTTGATTTCCCCAGTCAAATGTATGTTTATTTTCTGTTATTATATGCAAGAAAATAAAGCAATACATAAAGAATTTAAAATGAAAAATAAAAATAAAAGACAAAAAGGCTTACTTGGATGAATTTTTCTGACTGCTTCAGAAAAACTTTATCAGATTCGTCTGCACCTTCTTTTTCAGTGGCCCAATTATGAATAGCATCTTCTTGTAAAATGTCTTTGTCGTACAAAAGATGCAAAACCTAATGATGGTCAAATCAATCGAGGAAAAAGATGAACCAAACGACTGACAAATCACTTCTTGTTTGTTTTATAACTTTGGATAGAAAATGAACGATATGAAACAACTCTCTCTCTCTCTCTCTCTCTCTCTCTCTCACACACACACACACCCAAAAAAGCTGTTACAATTTATAAGGGGCATAGAGTTACCCACTATCTTGTCACCATTGCAGTTGACAACCACCCTCATTGGTTACCATCATAATGGGAGTTTAGATTTTAGCGAAAATTTACCAAATTAATAAAAGAATCTAGACTGGATGCACAAATACATTTTTCTAGGAAAAAATATTCTGCAAAGACCATAGTTATTGGCCCCTAATTGAGCATTAAGCTTATTTGATAGGCATCCTGTTTTGATAGGATTCACTATTATAAAAACTATAGGACCTAGGGTTACTTATAGGAGTTTTATTGGAAAGTACTACAAATGAAGTTATAAAATAAAAAATAATAATAATAGTTGTTGTAAGTAAATAAACTTTGCAATTTTTAAAAATGAGAGGAATTCCAGGTATTGTAGGATCATGTTTGTTAATTACAACAATGCATTTACATAATAATCTAATGCTCAAGGCACAAAGCATTTGCATAGATAATCACAATTCCATGAAAGCTTACTTGTACAAATATTGAAGAAAATTCCTTAGCAGATTCCAAGCACATTTCTTCGAATTTCAATATGACTTCAATCTGCAATTATTCCAGAAGTAGATTATTACATGAACTTCTGTGGAAAGTGTTAGTTAGACATCATAACTAAGGCACTAACATATAGCATCATTGATCAAGTGTCCAAGTTTTTACTCATAAAAGAATAATACAAATATTATTCTCCATTAATAAGCCAAATCTAAAGTTTCAGTATGATGTCCAACATAAATCAAAGTAGAGCTCTATTTGAGAATTAGAACACAAAGCAACATACTAATTGGGTAATTTGCTAACTGGCCATGACCACAAAGGCCTTAATTTTTTAGTCCAAGTGAGATTTAAGCTTGTCTGTTAAATCAGCCTGATCAAACCACTTGACAAGTTGAACACATGATACTTTTCAAGCAATTCAGTTATTTTCAACCCATTAAATGAATATGCAATCATGCATTCACGCATGCAGTTAAATATGCAATACTCAAATTCAGCTGAAGGAAAACTTCAAAAACAACACCATTAGAAACAAATCAGTTGGCCTCAAGATGCAAATTGCAATACTATTTTGTATATATCTGGATTTTGGAACACAATTGTAGGCCTGAATGCTTAAGCACCAAAATGTTTTCTAAGCATCACCAACCTATTGCTAGCCTACACAACAAATGATATAGCAAACACTCATGTCCCGGCCATACAAGTTGTCTAAACCCTTTGCTTCCAAAAAAGTCAAACAACGTATGGCCATTGAGACATTGACAGAAATGCAAGGGTCTACACTCTACACACCTACAAGTTATTGTTTTTCGATAAATACTTTACACAGTTACAAGTTGGCCATGAGTTACCATTACTTCTACTTTGTTTATTACATATGTGCCTACTTCAACCTTTATTTTTAATCTTAGGCCTTCTATTTATTTTCTTTAGACTTAAGCCAAAACCCTAGATGTGTTTCACATATCTAAACATCAGACGTGAGCCCCCGTGTCCAAAGTGGGTCCAATTTTAAACTAAATTTAAAAATAATAGGACAAATTTGGATGTGTGCCCGACACATGTTGGTGCATGTCCAACATCTGTGTACCGGGTTAGCGAAATAAGTATCTAGTACATTTTGAATGTTGGGTAAGGCTTGGGTACAACTTGGGTATAGGATGGGTACATTTTGCGTACGAGATGGGTGCATTTCAGGTACTTTGTGAGTACATCGGGATATAAATGTAACTTTTTTTTTTTTTAAATAGTAGTATTGGAACAACTATATTGTGCCTATTTTTTATAAACTTATTAAAAATAGTGCATTTTTGCAATTATCAAAAATTTTAAAAATACTTAGGGTTCTTTTTTGGCTGCTTCTTCTCTTCGACACTCCCTCTCTCTATCTTTGGTTTTTTCAACAAAACCCTCCCTCTCATAGAGTATCTATATTCATATCTGTTTTTTACCCTGTGTCTATGTTCTCTGTTTTTCTAGTTGTTAATTATCTTTTGCATTTGATTTGCTAATTGTAATATATCATGTAACAAATTATTTTTTGAAAAAAATTATCGCTATACCCCGACCATACCCAAATTGTATTTTTTTTAGGTCTTTCCATATCGGCATACCCTTACCCGCACCTGTGTTTCCTAATCTCTCAGACACAAACACAACTTAGTAGGCGTGTCCATGCCACCTAGGTTACAAGAGATGAGAGCAATATTTGACAGTAAGGACACTAAAGAGGTGGAACCTTTTGTAGATGATGAAGGAGGGCATGGTGATCAATAGCATTTATAATCTGGGGAACAAAGAATATTTGGCAGAAAGTTCGACACTATTTTGATAAGCAAGAAGTTTAATACTTTTTGCATCCAATAAGCTTGTTTGTATGATATTTGACGAGAAAAAAATCTTTTTTATTTCATCAATTGTAAGTACGAAATTCGATGTCTGAATTTATAAACAAATGGAGTAGTGAATGTTAGCATATTATATTATAGCATATTATATTCTTATCTGAGCTTTTTTGGTTTGTAATTCTTCTCTGCCCTCAGGGCTCGACTTGTAATTGTCTCATCTTATAAACCCTAATCTTCATTTATAAATAGGGAATGATATTCTATCAAACCCTAAACTGGTTACTCAAGCTTCATGGTATCAGAGCTGAACCTCTAGGGTTTCGGCTCACCCTTGTTGGTCGACCTTCGCACCAACGACTCTAGGGTTCAAAACTTACCTAGGTTGAATCTGCTGCGATCTTCAGCTCGCCGTCGTCACTTAGTCGATCTCCTCAGCTCGTCGCCGTCGATCTTCAGCTCGCCTTCCTCTCGTCGATCTCTGCTTCGTCTTCCTTCCTCTGTCGTGATCGTCACGCAGCTGCCTCCCTCGGTCGATCTCCTCAGCTCGTCGACCTCCTCAGTCGATCTCCTCAGCCCATCGATCTCCTCAGTTGATCTCCTCCGCCAGTCGATCTTCCAGCAGTTCGTCGATCTCTCTCTGGTTATACTCTCATCACTGTTTGGTATACTTATGTCGTGTATATAGACCGTACCAATACATATATAAATGAATAACTAAAAAAAAAAAAAAATGGTTTCTTAATTTTGTTATGCTTTTATAGTGGTCATTGTGCCTGTTCTTTCATCACCACTTTCCGGGTTTGTGATTGCCACTAATTTTGTTGCGGGTTCGGTAGTATAATATCCATGACAGATTCCACCAGTGTGTCCCCTACTTCTCAAACACCGAGGAGTGAGAGTCCCATTATACCTACTACCATGACTGAGAACCCCAACCCTAGTCTGAAAATTACCACCTCTCTATTTAATGGTAAGAACTACCTAACATGGTCTCAAAGTTTGACTATGTTTTTGAAGAGCAGAGGGAAGATGGGGTATGTTGATGGCAGGATACAGGCACCTAGTACCACTGACTCGGGTTATGCCCAATGGGAGATTACCAATTCTTTAATTATGGGTTGACTTATTCATTCGATGGTTCCTGAAATTGGTGAAGGCTACTGTCTATTGAGACTGCCCAGGATGTTTGGGATGCTGTGGCTGTCATCTATTCCCGCAAAGGGAATTTCTCACAGGCATTTAAATTGCGCCGCTCTATTGAGAGCTCACTTCAAGGGGAGCAGACTGTTCTTCAGTATTTCACTTTCCTCACCAACGGCTGGAAACGCCTTGACCACCTAGAAGACTATAAGCCTGTTTGCTCTGCTGATTCTGTCGGGTACAAGAAGTTCATCGCACGGGAACGGGTCTTTAAATTTCTGGCAGGCCTAAATATAGAGTATGATCCAGTTAGGGGTCAAGTTCTGGGTATGGACACTCTTCCTTCACTTCAGGAGGCATTTGCCTATGTACAGAATGAGGAGAGTCGCCGGTCTGCTATGATGTCCCCTGTCTCTACTGACCGCTCAGCATTACTGTCTACTCCTCGAGATGGCCTCCGCTTGACTCCCATCCCTCCGTCTGCAGCTAAAGAGTCTGTAGTCTGTGATTATTGCAAGAAGCCGCGGCATACTCGTGAGACGTGTTGGAAGCTTCATGGGACTCCATCCGGGGGTCGAGGTGATCGGTCTGGTTCTCGAGGAGGTCGGTCAGGCCAGTCTAGAGGACGTGGTTCTTATTCCCGAGCTCATCAGTCTAGTGCCGTTGATACACTTGATTCTAATTCTGCTTCTGTTGGCCAAGCTTCTGATACTGAGCTGGAGGATGCTTTGCGCCAATTGTTGGACCGCCGGTCTTCTACTGCTCTCAGTACAGCTTCCTCGTCCTTTGCTCGCTCAGGTAACTTAGCCTCTTCTCCTTGTGTTTTCCTGTGTCATAAGTCTTTGCCTTGGATTATTGATTCCGGTGCCTCCGATCATATGTCTGGCTGCTCTGATCTTTTCTCTGTCTATAAGCCCTCTTCAGGTCAGGACAAAGTTAGGATTGCAGATGGTACTGTTTCTTCCATTTCTGGAAAAGGTTTAGTCCAAGTCACTCCTACCATACATCTATCTTCTGTTCTCCATGTTTCCAATTTTTCTGTTAATCTGTTATCCTTGAGTCGTCTTACCCAGGATTTGAATTGTAGTGTGACGTTTTTCCCTGATCATTGTCTTTTTCAGGATCTTGTCACAAAGAGGACGATTGGCAATGGTAGTGCAAAAAATGGTCTCTACTTCCTGGATCAACCGGACAAACTTGCTTATTCTTCCACCACGTCTTCTACTACCCCAGCTGATTTATGGCTGTGGCATCGGCGTCTTGGGCATCCTTCATTTTCTTTACTTAAGCATTTATTTCCTTCTGGTTTCGCAAATCATCATGTGTCTGACTTTCTTTGTGAGTCTTGTCAACTTGGAAAACAACACAGAGCTTCTTTTGCTCCCAGTTTGAATAAAAATTTAGTTCCTTTTTCATTAATACATTCTGATGTTTGGGGTCCCTCTCATGTTATGTCTGTGAAAGGTCATCGATGGTTTGTTACATTTATTGATGATTTTTCTCATGCTACTTGAGTGTATCTCATGAAAGATAAGAGTGAAGTTTTCTTTATGTTTCGCAATTTTCATAAGATGATTTGTACTCAGTTTGGGGCCACTGTCAAACTGTTTCGTTCTGATAATGGCGGGGAATACATAGATTCTAGGTTAGGACAATATTTCTCTTCTCATGGCATTATCCATCAGACCTCTTGCACCAATACCCCTCAACAAAATAGGGTGGCGGAACGCAAGAATCGGCATCTTCTTGACATGGCTCGGTGCATGTGTTTTTCTATGAGTGTGCCTTGACCCTATTGGGGCGACGCTGTTCTCACCGCTACCCATCTTATTAATCGTCTCCCTACCCAGGTCTTGCAACAACAAGCTCCTCTTCACATCCTCCTCGGTTCTCAGTCCTTGTTTTCCATTCCTCCCAAAATCTTTGGTTGTGTCTGTTTTGTTCATAATCTCTCCTTCTCGTGGTAAGTTGGACCCTCGCTCCCTCAAGTGTGTTTTCCTTGGTTACTCTCCTACTCAAAAGGGGTATAAATGTTACCACCCTTCTTCTCGTAAGTGGTTTGTGTCCATGGATGTTACTTTCTTTGAGTCCCAATCCTATTTCTTGTCCTCTCAGGTGTCACCGTCCTCATTTCCGGGGGAGCCTTGGTGTGAAGTGAGTCCTGTGCTTCCTATGGTGGACCCAGTTGTTCTTGCACCACCCTCTTCTACTGTGCTTTCTATGGTGGAACCAGTTGTTCTTGCACCACCCTCTTACTGGGACTATAGAACCCAATGTCACCAAGGAGAAGGACGGGCATGTTTATGTCCGGGACATAGATAGACAACAAGTTAACTAGATACAAGAGACCACTTCTGCTCCTCCACTGCCATCTCCTGCTTCTGATGAGAGTCTAGGTAACTTTGAATCTCGAGTCCATTGATCTTGATGTTCCTATTGCCAAGAGGAAGTGTGTGAGATCTTGTACTCAACATCCTATCTCACAGTTTGTGTCCTACTCTCATTTGTCATCCTCATATAGAGCGTTTGTGTCCAATATTTCCTCTGTTAGCATTCCTAACCATTTTCAGGATGCTCTTGCTACCTCTGAGTGGAAACTAGCCATGATTGAGGAAATGAAAGCACTTAAGAAGAATGACACTTGGGAATTGCCTGAGTTACCTACGGGCAAACGACCTGTGGGATGTAAATGGGTATATACTGTGAAACACAAAGTAAATGGGTCTATTGAGCGTTACAAGGCAAGACTTGTGGCAAAAGGGTTTACTCAGACATATGGCATTGATTATCAAGAGACCTTCGCACTCGTGGCTAAGATGAATTCAGTCAGAGTACTTCTCTCTCTAGCAGCTAATCTAGATTGGCCGCTTTATCAGTTTGATGTCAAGAATGCCTTTCTCCATGGTGACCTCGACGAAGAGGTATATATGGACATTCCTCCTGGTTTTGAGGATCATCAGACAGAAGGCAAAGTATGCAAGCTTCGGAAGTCATTATATGGTCTCAAACAGTCTCCAAGGGCTTAGTTTGAGAGATTCACTCAGGCTATGTTTAAATATGGCTTCAAACAGAGTCAGGCAGATCACACCTTGTTTGTGAAACATTCCTCACGTGGTAAGACTACAGCACTTATTGTTTATGTAGATGACATAGTTCTTACAGGCAATGATAGTGGGGAAATACCTCTGTTGAAGAAATATTTAGCTAATGAGTTTGAAATCAAAAACTTGGGAAGCTTGAAGTATTTTCTGGGAATTGAAGTTGCTCGCTCTAAGGATGGGATATTTATCTCACAGAGAAAATATGTGCTTGACCTATTGAAGGAAACTGGGATGCTTGGCTGCAAGGCATGTGCCACTCCACTGGAACCCAATCAAAATTGGGAGATGATGAAGGAGGAGAAGCTGTTGATAGGGGGAGCTATCAGCGATTAGTGGGTAAGCTCATTTACCTATCTCACTCCCGTCCTGATATTGCTGTTGCTGTCAGTGTGATTGGTCAGTTTATGCATGCTCCTCATCAGATTCACTTGAGGCTGTCATGAGAATCTTGAGATACTTGAAGTCTACTCCTGGTAAGGGTCTTTATTTTTCAAAGTATGATCATCTTCGTGTGGAAGCCTATACAGATGCTGACTGGGCTGGATCAGTAACTGATAGGAGATCAACTTCAGGGTATTGCACCTTTGTTGGAGGCAACCTAGTTACTTGGAGGACAAAGAAACAGAATGTGGTTGCCAAGTCAAGTGCAGAAGCTGAGTTTAGAGCTATGGCACAAGGTGTGTGTGAACTTTTATGGATCAAGTTATTGTTGAGTGATCTAGGTATTGATCAAACAGACTCCATGCGGTTATACTGTGATAATAAGGCCGCCATCAACATCGCTCACAATCCAGTTCAACATGACAGGACAAAACATGTTGAGATTGATCGCCACTTCATTAAGGAGAAACTTACTAGTGGTACCATTTGTACTCCTTTTGTCCAGTCTGGTGAACAACTTGCTGACATTCTCACCAAGGGGGTTGGGAATAAACCATTTCATGACATATTAGGCAAGCTGGGCATGAGAGATATCTTCTCACCAGTTTGAGGGGGAGTGTTAGCATATTATATTATAGCATATTATATTCTTATCTGAGCTTTTTTGGTTTGTAATTCTTTTATGCCCTCAGGGCTCGACTTGTAATTGTCTTATCTTGTAAACCTTAATCTTCATTTATAAATAGGGGATGATATTCTATCAAACCCTAAGCTGGTTACTCAAGCTTCAGTGAAGTCCTTTTTTCCATTTCATCAATTACTGGACATTCACAATATTATGATTGAGCATTGAGAATGTGAATCAATAATAAAATTTGAAAGCAACATTGTTTTGTTCTCCTAACAAAAGGTTCACATTGTAAAATCGTAAGGAATACAATAAAATGAAAAAGTATGTGCATGAGAAGCTTATAATGCTAGGGGACTTCTAAAAAATTATCCTAATTGCCAAATTTTAGTAACCATAGGAATGGATACAACAAGTCAAAAAGTGCCAAGATGATCAACAAATACGAACCTCCTCATCTAGGCTTGGCAAGTAATACTTTAGAAGCTTTTGCCATGTGCCAATTACATTTGTAGCATTCCCAAGCAATTCACCTGTGGGAAAGCATAAAAAAGAACAATTATATAAATGGTGATAGTTATACACATGAAGTGAAGACAAGACACTAGACTTGAAAATCACGGGTGTGCTTGGTTTGTGTTTTGAGATAAATTTTCAAAAAAAAATTTGCAGAGAGAGTTTAGAAATTTTTTTGGTTTGTTTGGTTATATATTTTGAAAATAGTTTTGAAGTTTGGGAGTTTGGGATTATTTGATATTTTGTTGTAGTTGAGTAGATGTGTGTGAGAGAAAAAGTGATTGAGAAGGACAAATGAGAGCGAAAAAGTGATTGATTGATGTGTAGGAGAGAGAGTGATTTTGGAAAAAAATTCAAAAAATTTGAACCAAACAAAATTTTAAAAAAATTTCTCAAAAATTGTATCTTGAGATACAAACCAAACAAGCCCCACATCTTCCCGTTCACAGCACAAACTATTTTCTCTCATACAATTTTCAGCAAAAGAAAATGATGTAGCTGAAGGAATCTACAGAAGATGAGACAGAAATAAATGTGTAAAACTACTTACTAGTTGAACTGTGTGGCGTCTCCAATGCCAATTTCATCATTGAATAGAATAGGGCACTGGCACAGTCCACAGAAGTCTTATTGTATGACAACCTGATCCATAGGATAAGCAAAGAATGACATGGTAGGATATTGATGAACAATAGAGCCTCACTAAATGCATATGTAAGCATCATTATCAATAACAAAAAACAGACTAGTTCAGTAAACTGGAAAAGAGATTGGATGCATCAACAGTTTGACATTACCAGTTTGATAAAAGGCAAAGTATTTTTTTACTTAACATAGTCAAGGTAAGACAAGCAAAAATAGTTTCATATGGATTGATCAAGAGCATGAAGACCAGCAGCTGGACCAATAAGAAGAAATGATTTGATTCAAGTTGAAGCACGAAGATAAGAGGAAGGTTAAGGCGAGAGAAAAAAACAAAAGAAAAGAAAAGAAAAGAAAGAAACAGATACAACCTACAAAGAAATACATGATACCCGTTACACTTGATCGCCCCTGTTACACTGGTCAATACCACGATTTAGAACGATGCTTGCAAAAATGAATTTTTACTATTGGAAGTAACAAAAAGATGTAAAATTGCCTTTACATAGTCAATGCATCATGCATGTGTAACTATTCATATGTTTTTCCAATATATTTTATGAACTATGAGAATGTGACATTTAGTAAATACGTAATTACCTATTCCTACATTTATTTATATGTATGGTCTTGGAAGAAAGTTACTTTTTGTTAATATTAAATTTGATCTAAAAGAAATTAGGGACCAGCTATGTCTTTGGTAGGCATCTCTAGTTCAAACGAGTTCAGACAAAGACAGCCAAAAATAGACACAAATTTACAGTTAAATAAAAAGTTGCCTCATGCTTGACCAGCCCCAGTTTCTTTGACTTACAATATAAACAGGCATCCCATAATTCAAACAAGTTAACTGAGAGTTTATCAGAGTTTGAAGCTTAAAGGAATAAGACAGGCCAGATGAATCACCAGTTTAGCAGTACATAGGGTGGGCCACTACAGGTCTGAAAGCACTTGCTTATAATCTACTCTGCTCTATGGTAATTGTACAGATTTACGGTAGATAAATGATGACACTCCAAAAATTATTTCCCAGATGTGTGCTCCTTTTATCTCCGACAAAGTCAACCATCTTAAAAACTGTGAAAATGTAAGTGACCCATCCTACTGTCTGACTCCTCCCGGCAAAATTTGGTTTCAACCTTTCCTGATCCCATTAATCTAGGGTAACCTGGATTTATTTACAAGAACGGGACAAAATCCTCCTAGCAGTCTGTTTTTACTACTCTTATCACTTCGTTGCCTTTTACTTTCTAGTTCTAGGTACAGGGATACTTCACCTTAATTTGCTAAATTATCTTGATTGTGGAAACAACAAAAGATGAATACATAATGCTTGTTTTATAAGAACAATATTGAATGGTTGAGGATAGATGAATGCATCATGTTCAGAGGGCAGAAGAGAAAATCACGAGAGAGAGAGAGAGAGAGAGAGAGAGAGAGAGAGAGAGATTTCCATTTGCTGCTTGTGGACTTTAAGGGAGAAAATGAAGAAAGGGAACCAAAAAAGGAAATAGGTAACTAAGGACAATGAAAATTATTGATGTAAAAGGTCCTAGTAATACCAAACCAAGCCTTAAGTCCCATCAAATGGGGTCGGCTACATGAATCCTTCTTCTTCACACAGCTCTATCAAAGGCCATTTCGTTAGTTAAATTAAATAGATCTATATCTCTATTTACAATGCTAGCCAACGTTAATATAGCCCCTACCCGGTCCCCTAACACTTCCATCTACCGTCACTACATCGCATCTCTTCACTACTGTCTCTGTTGGTCTCCGTTGAATATGACTAAACCATCTCAATCAATTCTCTCTCAACTTATCTTCTATTAGTGCTAGTCCTACCCATTTTCGAATACTCTCATTCCTAATTCTGCCTTGTCTTGTCTTGTTTAGTCTTGCCACACATCTACCTTAGCATCCTCATCTCAGGAACACTCATCTTATCTATATATTGTTTATTGGTTGCCCAACACTCCGTCTCATACAAAATCATTGGTCTAATAGCCGTTCTATAGAACTTACCTTTTACCAGACAACTATATCACAAGAACACACACACACGTGATGTGAGCACCCCTGTACAGCCCAGGTATGTGATAGCCCAGTTTAGTATAACGTAAAAATTGAATATTACATACCGCAGTGAGTTCACTTCTAATACAACATGTTCTTCTGTAATGTTTTCTTGAACAGCCCTCAAAAAAGTTGCTTCAACCTACAAACAAAAATAGAGAAATGAAAGTTTAATGCAAACATAAGGTGTATCCATCATCAGCATTATAATCAACCCATACCTCCTTTTCAAAGTAGATATAGTCATCTCTCATGTCCTCAATATTATCTTCAGAACCAATACTGTTAGAGTCAGGTTGCAGCTCTCCTGAAGGAGGTAAAAGATTACCATCTTGAGCTGACATCTCGACGTCATCATTTGCAGCTTGTATAATCTCAGCAAGTTTATCGGCAGGAATGGGTGCAACAGAATGTCTCAATTCTTCTTCATAGCCTCCTTCACCAACAGACCATATGAAACCAACTCCACCAGCACCAACCTGATTAATTATTAGGGACTGGTGTTAGAAAATAAAATTATACATCGAGTTGTGCCCTCAATCACATGTCAGGTCAGGAGTAGTATGGCCAGATCTATCAGGATTTTATTTTACTACCAAAGAGATAATAGATTGGATATAAAAGATGTCATAGACTCACAACTCAGGAAGCTCACCATAAAGTGAATACTTTTTAGCGAATAAACTTTAAATATTCACCTTTGTTTATGAACTTACACTAGGTATTTTTGGTTCTTCTAATAGATTAATCATTTTGGTTGCCTCAACGACAATGAAATTGGAAGCATAATACTAACAACACACATTAAAAATTTGATATTCAAATATGAATTAAGTTAATGTTCATATCAAATTTAACTTACGAGGCAGATGTGTCATAAAGTGGAGGTGACTTTCAAGATGAGGCAATGTCTTTTGGAGTTTGAAGATTGACTATAATTAAGATATATCAAGAAAAATCTAGGTATAAAAGAATCTAAAATGTAGTATATATAAATACATGTTCATCCAAAATCTGGGTCTAGAGCAGCAGTTTTTTCCTTCATCGGGCAACACTAGGCTCTTCACTTCATCAGTAACATTGCTTAAACAGACAATAAGAATGGACCCACACAAGTCTTTTGCAAAAGAAAAATAAGAGCCTTTGCAATCTTTGTAATTTCTCTATTATCTACTGGAAGTTTGGCCTATTTTCTGCACCACTTTGCGCAATTCTAATTCCTATATATATGAATTTCAATAAGAATACCTCACTAATTCAAATCATGCACAAACGCATTGAAGTTGTCACAGCAATGAAAGATACAGAATTCGGCACATTTTGCAGGATATAAGCTAGAGGATAAGAGGATTAAGAACAATGAAAGCCAAGGAAAAGTAACCTCAGATGTCGCCCACCGCTGTGTCTCAGATAATTCAGATGTTAGTTTCCCACTCAACTTATCCGATGTACAAGTAATTGCTGCATGGCAAACAATTTAGAGTAAGGGTATACCACAACTAGAAAACAGTATATATCATACTAATAAATAACTTGTGCACATGCATGCACACGTTCACACACACTCCTTATCCACACACAAGCCTGATGGACATTATGCCTAAGAGCAACAGGTTCTTGCTTTCAGTAGCAAGCATAAAGAGTTAAAAATTCACAGTTGGCATTTTTAAATAGAGCAAATTTTGTAATGCTTCCAGTAACAAGAAGGCACCTCCCTCAAAGTAACCCTCCACCCCCAAGAAAGAAAATATAAAGGTAATGCAAGAAATTTAAATCTTGGTGGTTTACTGATGTTCAATTATTAAGTGTTACATTACCAAGCCTCAAGTCCCATCAAATGGGAACAGCTATATGAATCCTTCTTCTCTACTCAACTCTATCAAAGGCCATTTGGTTGGTCAAATTAAAAAGATTCATATCTCTATTTATTACACTAGTCCATGGTAATCTAGGTCTACCCCTTCCCCTAACACTTCCCTCTACCATCACTGTATCGCATCTCTTCACTGTTGGCTCTGTTGATCTCCATTGTATATGACCAAACCATCTTAATCTATTCTCTCTCAACTTATCTTCTACGGTGCTACTCCTACCCATTCAAGAATATACTCATTCGTAATTCTGTCTTTTCTAGTTTTGCCACTCATCCACCTTAGCATCCTCATCTCAACAACACTCATCTTATCTACATATTATTTCTTAGTTGCCCAACATTCTGTCCCATACATCGCTGGTCTCATAACCGTTTTGTAGAACTTTCCTTTTAATCTAGTGAGTACTCGTTTATCACAGAGTACCCCAAACACAGTCCTCCACTTTAGCCATCCCGCCTTAATTATATAGATCACATCTTCTCAAACCTCCCTAGATAATTGATCCTAAATGACAAAAATGTTCACTCTTAGACAGTTCTTAGTTCTCAATCTTTACTTCTCTATTTTCATTGTTACTATTACTAAAATTACACTACATGTACTCTTAGTTCTGCTTATCCAAAATCCTTCAGATTCAAATGTTTCTCCCCATGTCTCTAACTTAGTGTCAACTCATTCTCTAGTCTCATACACTAATACGATATCATCTGCAAAAAACATACACCATGACACATCATCCTAAATATTTCTCGTCAACTCACCCCCAACTAAAGCAAAAAGACAAAAGGTTGAGAAATTTAACTAAAAATAAATTTAGTTAATCACTGGGGAAACAAATATCATAAGCATCCAACACTCAAATCATTTCAGTCTAATACATGGAACCAAGTTAAGTCGTGATCATCATATAAACTAGTAAACACATCAGTTGTATAATGCTATAAACTTGTAACATGTAGTTGCGTTGCACAATTCAAAACAACTTGAACAAGAAATCACAAAATGTTTTTCGGATTTGGGACATAATTTTCTTCTCATAGATGGGAATGGATTAGTTCAATTGTGAGGCTAACAATGATTCCATGTTTTTATTTCAACAATTATCTTATTCTTCATACAAGTCAAACCACTACTTTGCCGAACTGATAAAATGTCTCCAGAATCCTACAGATAGAGGACTGTAAAGGTTAATCACGCAAAGCACTTTCTTAGAATTCTACAATTGGCAAAATTAGATTATCCATCCATAATACAAATTAGCTGGCTTGTTTTTGGTTTTTCAAAAACACTTTTCAGAAAATTCTACTTTCTTGTTTTCCGTTTTTTCTTTTTCTTTTTTACTGAATTTTTTAAATATTTTAAGCAATTTTTTTAATTTTTAGACACACCAAACATAAATACACATAAAAATTATAATTTTTGTGAAATTTTTTTAAAAATTCACTAAATACCAAAAATACAAAAATATATATATATATATATATATACGAGAATTCAGTATATTTTTCATATTTTATGTATTTATTAATTTTTTAAAATATTTTTTCACAAATTTTTTACTTTTTAGATACATCTAAATAAGGTGCATAAAAAAAATGCTTAAAAATTTAAAAATATTCACTAAAAACAAAAAAAAATACGAAAAACAAAAAACTTAGGCCTTGTTTGTCATAATCTAAAAAAGTCAAAAATCCAAAAAGTCACTATCCTATTTAAGTCACATCACCTCTCTACCACATCACTTCAAACCCAACCTATATCCAACCCATATTTCATAAAAAGTTAAAAAATGCACTTATTTAGATCATCCTAAACCACCCCTTAATCCAAAAAACTCAAACCAAACATAGTGAATGTATTTCCATTTCATGCTCCTGCCATTGAAATCAACAAAAATCCAGATTTACACAAGCAGCAATATAAAAGATCCCAAGTATTAAGAAGTTACTTGGAATTTCGACAATCCCACTGCTATCATCAGCATATTCCAGCTCCTCATCACTATCTTGCTTGGTTGGCTGTTGAAGTAATGATACCTTTGAGTAAGCAGGAACAACAAATTGTTGTCCTATTACAACCTGAAAGGCAGGAGATCATGATATGACTTATAAAACTAAGGTTGGACAAGCGAGCATAGTTTTGAACTTTACATCTTAAATTAACCAAACAGTGAAATTCCTTTCTAACTTTTTTTTTAAAAAAAAAAAGAAAAAAAAAAGAGCAAGTATGTATGATTTTGAATTTTTGTGTGAATTTCTATTTGAAAATCCCAAGCAAAAATAAGATTGAGCATATGAGCATAACAAGTACACGAGGAAAAGACTAAACACAAACAGGTTTACTTTAAATTGTAAATTTGAATTATCTATGTAAAAGCTTTAGTTTGATAAGTATGTATAGGGCCTAACTGTTCTAAAAACGAATCCATTAAAAGCTAAATCATTTTATATGAACATACTAAATTTCAAATACCTTTATTAAATATTTATCTTCACTCAATCACTCTCTTGAAGTCTCATAACATAAAAAACAGCAGCACTACACCACAAAAGTAGGTGCAATTGTGAAGTTGTTTGAATAGATAGACAGTTTACTTTGTTCTTCTCTGCAGTGGTTGAATGTTTAACCATCATTCATCCAGCATACCCTCAGTTCATGAGAAACACCTCAATAAATTCACATGGTACATCAACCTGACTATGTAATCTTTGGTTAGTCTAACCTTTCCTAATCCTTTTTTTTTTTTTTAAAAAAGCAATATAAAAACTTCTATTAATAAATTAAAATGGAACAATACCAGGTAAAACAGAGAACAAGAAGTCCACCAAAAATACAATAAACAATAAAAATATTACAAATTACACACTGACCTCCAATCCTTACAAATCAAAAAAAATTTAAAAAATGAATCCCTTGAAAAGATTTAGAGACTTAAGCCCATACGAAAGAAAAATGACAAATCTTATCCTATATCCTGTCTATATCCTCAAATTTGTCAAAAAAATTGTGTTCCTTTCTAACCAAATCACCCAAAATATGGTGAAAGGGTCACAATCCAAAGAACTCGAGCTTTCCTCTTGGTGCAAAATCCCCTATAGATATAATAACTGCTTATGTTATATATGACATACAATAAATATATAAATTATATATTTTGTGTCCCCGCGTGTCATGTCCTATAATTTTTTGAAAATGTTCATGCTGGAATGTTCATGTCCTGTGCTTCTTAGTCTGAAGGGAAACACAAACAAGAACAAAGCTCCAAGGATTGTCACCTTCTATTGCCTACCAAACTAGTATTTGGCCTCCAGGAGCTTGTATTTGCACATCACCCATTTCTCAGTTCACACCATTTTTTTCATTCAAATATCAACTACTGAACAAAAACTCATGGTCAGAATATCAAGTATCAGCACAAAACTATACCCATATTCCTTCAACCTAATTACCATAGCATGTAAAAATATATATATATATATATATAAAAAACACCCAAACCAGTCCTAAATAGCCCCTAAACTATTTCCTTTCATTCGTGAAGCTTTGCCCTTTTGTTATTGGGCTTGCACCTTAAAATTCTACATGATTTATACAAGCTTTTGGCTGCATAAACTAGTAAATTCAGCCCTAAAACTAGAGTCTTCTCCTGCTCTGCATCTTATTAAATTTGGGCTTCAACTCATGTCTCCCTCACTCGTCCTACATCTTGTATATTTGGGTCATGGATAAGCCAAATACATCTTTTTATTCATATTTTGGATTTTTGGACTCTATGAGCCTTGAGGTGATGAGTGCCAAAATGCAAAACTTTTGGACTACTGTCAAACTAGAAAAGCTAATACCTTTAGTAATTAGGTTCAAGGAAGCCTGCTTCAAACCAAAAGGCACTTATGTGTGAAAACTGTAAAGGGTTTCATAAAGTGGTAATGAGGGTCATATCAATTTCAACTTGGAGTAGAGCATTTGCAAAGGCTAGGAAATATGGAATGACATGTAGGGTAAAAAGGGCTAGTAATACTTTAGCTCAATAGCAGGCCCAATAGCATTGGCCAGACATCCCAGCTTCTATAAGACTGCATATCTAGTCTAACTTCACTTTTAATGTTCCAAAATCACACGTAAGGGTACATTATCCGCTCAGGAATCATTAATTTTGACTGAATTATCTTCAACGACACATCAAAATAAGTCCCTAAATTTCATTACAGTTTTCTTATTTATAAGATTTGTAAGTAATTTAGTCTACTTTGAGATATATCTTGCCAAAGTATGCAAATCTTAAAAAATAAACAAAAGGCTATTTTTCAACCAAATTTCTAAACTTATCCCAACAAAATTAGAAACATGGGGAAAATGGAATTTCGGCTATTTTAAGGGTAATAAGGCACATAATTAAACAAACCTTGAAAGACAAAACTACACCAGGTTCCAAAACTGCTCCAGACTTCATTATCACACCATCACATACTATGGCATGTCTTATTGTACAGCCATCTTCGATGGTGACATTGTGCCATATATAGGAACCCTCTATTGCAACATTTGATCCAATATTACACCCTTCCCCCACAACTGAATTTGAAATTTTTGTGTTGTTCCCAATAGTAGTGCCATTTCCAATTACTGTAAAAGGACCAATTTGTGCAGAACGTGATTGCACTATCCCTGAAGAAAATCAAAGTCAAGAAAACTGTAAATAAATACTTTTAGAGAACTAGCATCAGTTTGTCAGTTTATAAGTATGGATGCTATGCCACAGAGAAGTGTAGTGAACATCGTTGCCCAGATGCAATTAGTGACATATTAAGAGATCAAAAAATGAAGTAGGCCATTATTCATAGGGATATTTGGCCAAAGTCCCTCATTGGTCCCCTTTAAAATGAAAAGGATAGTCCAAACTTTTTTAATTTGTAAGCTCCTTGGAGAAGAAGCGCCTCTCTCATCAAGGACAAACAAATTTGTTTCCATTTTTTTATAGACAATCTTTCCCTTAGTAATTACTTTTATATTTCGAACTTTAAAATGATATAGCTTTTGATCTATATATTGGTTTTTAATAAAATTAATCACTATGTTTGGTTGTTGTTTTTCAAACTCAATTTTTTGAAAATTTTAGAGTATTGGTTATTCCGAAAATTGAGTTCACTTTTCAAAATGATATGTTGATGATTTTAAGGAGAGACAGTTTTGAATATATATATGTTGAGGACTTTTCAAATTGAAGTTTCCCTCCAATTTAAGGAGAGAGACAATTTTGCAAAAAAAAAAAATTGTCACATGAAAAAGTACTCTCATCTTATATATATATATATATATGTATATGTACATGCTATATATGTATAAAAACATAATTTGGTATGTAGCCATTATGGGTACATATCCTACCATTAAATGTAGGACTTTATCATAAAATTTCCACTCATTTCAACCCAGAAAACGTAAAAAAAATTTCCAAATTGGCATTAAAAAATTTCTTTCATATAATTAAATTTTCATAAATGTTATGCAGAAAATTTTGTAAATCGTAAATTTAAACATAAATCTACGATTTTGTAAGTAAATTTAAACATAAATTTACAATTTTGTAAATAAATTTGTAAACAAATTTACGATTTTTTAAATAAATTTAAACATAAATTTACAATTTTTTTTTAATACCAATTTGTAAAAAAAATTATGTTTTAAGCAAATTTGTAAATAAATTTACATTTTCCAAAAATTTGTAAATAAATTTCCAAAAATTACGATTTTTTTTAATGCGAATTGGTAAATAAATTTTCTGCATAACATTTATGAAAAAGAAATTTTTTAATGCCAATTTGAAAAAAAAAAATTACGTTTTCTGTGGTTGATATGAGTGGAAATTTTATGATAAAGTCACACAATTAATGGTAGGATATGTACCCATAAATGGGTTGGGTACATACCAAATTATGTTTTCATACATATATATATATATATATAACTAAGATGAGAGTATTTTTTGATGTGACAATTTTTTTTTTTTAAATTGTCTCTCTCCTTAATTGGAGGAAAACTTGAAATTGCAATGATGCATTTTTTGAAAACCAAACAAAGATTCTTTTTAAAAACATAGTTTTCAAATCACTTTTTGAAAAAAAAAATCAAAAAAATGGAATCAAACATAATGAATAGTTTTAGAATCCTCTTGTCAAGATCTCTTAAACAAGATCCATGTTGGCTATGAAATTCTTTATAAAAAAAAAAATCGTCATTTTTTTTCTTATTGAAACTAACGTAAGTAGTAAACTTTTACTATTTACGTCAATTACGACGATATTTTTTTTTTAAGAATTTCATAGTCAACCTGAATCTTATTTGATAGATCTTGATGAGAGGATTCTAAAAATACTAATTTTATTAAAAATCAACATCTAAATCAAAAGTTATATCATTTTAAAGTTTAAAATATTAAGTTAGTCGCTAAGGATATTTTAGTAATAGTGGTGTGTGCTTGATTTTTCAATGAAAACTTTTCGTGATTGTCCTTAATGCATTAAAGTTTTGTTATGAGAGGGCTTTGACCAAATCTCCCTTATTCATAATGTAATCATATCATTATACTACTAAGTTTCATCACTCAAGTAAAATTTTAAAAGTGGGAAAAAATATTAGCAAATAATTTTACTAAAATACAAATTTCCCCTTAGGTTTTGAAAAGTACATTCCATCCCTTGAAGTTTCAAATCGCATGACAAATACCCTCTTTTGTTAGTCAACCGTTAGGTCAACTAACTGATTTTGCTAATGTCACTAATTTTATTTATTAAAATACCTATTTAACCCTCAACACTTTTTCTCTACACCAAAAAAAAAAAAAAAAAGAACGAAAAAAATGGATGGGTAGGTAATGAGGCAGCGATGACCATTGTGTTGATTCCAGTGAGGAAGAATAGAAAAAAATGAAGGAAAAAAGAAGAGGAGAGTGAGGATGAAGAAGATGAGGGTAGTAGAATCATGGGTAAATTACCAATAGGTCCTACTTTTGGAACTTATTACCCATTAAGTCATATTGATAAATTTATTATTTTCTCTTATTTTTTATGGATAAATTTACAATGATAAATTTATCAATAAGATTTATACATAAATAAGTCTAGTTAATAAGACTGATTGGTAAATGTCTCTAGAATCATTTTCTTTAGGTGTTGGAGGGTAATCAAGTAATTTAATCTTTAATGTTGACACTGTTAAAAGTCAATCTCTAATTAGAGGGTATTTGTAATTTCTCAAACTAGAGAGAGGAATTTGTATTTTAGACAAACCTCGAAGGGGTGTTTGTAATTTATCCTAAATAAAATATTGAAACAATCAAATACATAGGAGAGGATAACTAGAACTGAAAATGCATTTAGCTCCTCCAGAAACCCCCAACATATTGTATAAGGAATCTCTATTCTATTTCATTTACTGTATAAGCACACAATTAAATAGAAGGCAGAGCAATAAATTCAAGTGATAAGATTATTTTTCTTCGCTTATTGAGAGAGAGAGAGAGAGAGAGAGAGAGAGAACCAAGTGTTTACTACAGGGAAACACATAAGTAGCTTGGGAAATTGCTTTTATGATCCTTACCTGATGATCGGTACATGCCCTGCCTTTCAAGTTTAGCTGCATTATTCCCAAAAAATTGGACATCTGGAACAAATGGGTATGTCCATCTTTGAATAATATCCTTGCTAACAGTGTCATAGCTTCGAAAGTTGTCAATTCTAGCCGCATAACTTGAGTAAATTTCATGGGTGAAAATTTTGTAACCCATTATCTGAAAGCATAAGATGATAGTTGACATATATCAAGAGGGAAAAAAATTTCAAAATCAATATTAAAAAAAAAAAAAAAAAAAGGGTGAGCAAATTAGAGACCAAAAATGCAAGTGGTCCAATAGAATGTTTGGATTTTATTTTACTTTTTATAAAGTGCAAATTTTATAAGAAAGGAAAGCACCACAAAAGGGGATGCACCTTGTAAACACAACATATACAAAAGCAAAAATATCTCCTCCTATGTAACAGGAAGAATATAGAACACCCACAAGCAATCAATAAAATCACACGAGGAAAAAGAAAACTGCTCCCTAGGCCAAAAAAAAAGGAGACAATGACCTTCCCTTCTAGGCAAAAAATGAAGTCCCAATTTTTTCAAAAGATCTTTTGTTACTCTTGTTCCACAAGCACCAATAAAAAAAGTGAGGCAACTTCCCACGTCTTCCTAAACTTACTCGCGGACAACCTCTGTTCCAAGAAGTAAACAATTCTCTAATTGAACTAGGCACCACCCACTCCACATCAAAAACTGAGAAGACCAAACTCCACCTTACTCACAAAATGGCAATGCAATATTAGATGATTTGCACTCTCCCCTCCCTCTTACAATGCAACGTCAATCCAGTAAGAACTTGCCCCCTCCTCAAGTTAACTGTAGTCAATATAGCCTCTCTAGACACTTCCCAAGCAAAGAAAGTCACCACTAGGGATTTGTCCTCCAAATCCCCTACGAAGGAAAGCCAACATCCCCTCCTTTAACCATCTTCCAATAAAAGGAAAACATGCCGCTCCCAGCCCCTTTCCAAACTAAGATATCCTCCACTCTTGGTTGGACTCGCTTACCCTGAGTCGTGCCAAGGAAAACCCCCTACAAATTTCACCTCCCATACCTAAGGGGTCTCCTGAAAATGGGTGTCCAAACTACGCACGTGGGTTTAGTTTAATACTCTGCCACTGAGCCTTCTGGATTAGACGCCATTCAAAAGAGGTCCATAAAAAAAGCCTCCCACAAAGGAAGACGCATGCATTCAGAAGAACCAACTAGAACACGAAAGGAAGAAGGTTGAAAAGAATGCATGTTACAAATTTAGGCCTCGTTTGAGAACAGGCTAATTTAGTAACTTTTTGGCTATTTGGCTAAAATATGAGCTAAAAAAAACTAGTATGTTTGGGATGACTTTTTGGCATTTTACGAAAAGATGTGCAAAAAGTAGAGAGAAAAGAGAATCTTTGACTTTTTGGTATGGGTTGTTGGCTTTTTGATTTTTTTAGTGACTTTTTGACTTTTTGGCTAAACGGGCCGCTTCCCAAACGAGGCCTAATATAATTCAATATTTTAACACTTCTAGTGCCTTCTCTAAGTTACAAATTTAATTCTTCTTCCTTTGTTGAAGGTTGAAAAGAATGCATTATTTTTTTACGGAGGCAATGCAGGTCAACCTTTTAAACAAGTAACCCTTCTAAAGCAACAAGAAAACACATTACACGTGCCAAATATATTTTGTTTCTTATGATTACCAACCTGCTCCTTAATCATTTAGATAAAGAAGACTCTGAAGCAAGTCCACATCCATTAGGTAATTAACTTTAGTGAATTCTTGGCACTTAGGCATTGCAGTCTCTAAAATAACCAAAATTCTAGCTTTCTTAATGCAGGCTGCTAGAGTAAGTGCCATGAAAGTACAATTTGCAGCACTTTCAAGAGTGTTCAGGCAAACTACAATGCTAAGTTCAGTCATATCCAGATGGATAGCAATTCTTTTGTGGCTAGGTGATTATTTAGACCCTTGACTCGCATCTTGGCATTTGAGACAGGCATAGAAGAATTTCCATTCGCCTTAGGAGTAAGGACAAGTGTTACATCAGGTGTTTAGAGAAGCGAACCTTAAAGATGGTTTTTTGGTACAAGGAAAAAGATCCAACTTTTGACTCTTTTAGAAGCCACCAAACTCCCCCATGCAATCTAGTCTCATAGTTGTTTAATAATTTGAGGCAGTATTTCTGTTTCTTGCTTTAGAACATGGTTCCTTTGGTTTTTCCCACTTTTTTACTTTTTAGGTTTGCAACCCTAGGCCTTCTTGTGCTATTTTCTTCAATGACAAATTCATCATCCTTCAGCATTGCACATTTTTTTTCTTCAATAAAGTAGTCCTATAGTTGCTCATCACAAAAATATATAAAGGGCATCCAAGTGCACAAAGCTCTAGCCACAGCAGGTCTAGTAATGGTCAAATGTATGCAGCCTTACCCCGTGTGCATAGAGAGATTGTTTTCATTTTTTAAACCTATGACCCGCAGGTCACAATGAAGCAACCTTACTATTGTGCCAAGGCCAGCCCCTATCTAAAAATACAATAAAAATTGGAATAGTGATACAAAGAAAACTTAATGACTTTGTATGAAGTTGACTTTAAATTCATTGAGGATAATTTTATTGCAGAGAAATCCATCTTTTCAGCTAGAGTTATTAGCCCCAATCCAACTAAACATCCTTTACCTAACTAAAAACAGGATCGAACCACTCTATCAATCTATCCATTCATTTTAAATCCGTTGTAGTAACTATAATTGAAGTCACTTCAGAATATATAATTTTTTATTTTCGGCAAGTATTTCCAAAAACATATATACACATAACGAAAATTTGATAGAACCAAGACAGGATTGGAAGTTATGAGTTACTCATAACAAAAAGAGAGAAAAAGAAAATCATTCATTAACAAACTCCTCAATAAGAAGAGAGATTAGGTAAACAACATGAGTTGACTTCAACAGAGTTCTTGAAGCTAAGTTCAGACATTGTTTCAAGGTGTTCCACATCAATGCATTCTACAATAACTAAAATTAGAGCTTAATGAGAACATGAGATAACATTTAGACTAACATGCTTAATGGAAGACATTGACAACACTAAACAATTGGAAGATAAGGACAAATAAAGAAGAAAATAAGCCAGCTAGAATCCAGACACCCAAGTCTTACGCAAGTTCAGGAAAGCACAAATAGATTAGAGTTCATGCACACACACACACACACACAACACATTTGTGAATGCATAATTGAAAATGAATATACATGTAAAAAAATATATACATTCTTGTATGTTTATATAGAAACAGCATTCAAATGGCAGACGCTAAACGCTTACGACAAAGTTTTTAAGTTGAGTTGTGTCCATATTATATATATATATATATAGAGAGAGAGAGAGTATCTTTTCGCAATCTAAAGATGTACAATGTCCAAGACATACATCATCGACAAGCAATCCCTTAACAAAATGACGGCGCAGATGTTGATAGTCAAAATTGTCGGTAAAAAGACTCAGAACTTCTGGAGAGCAGATGTCAATATAACAATCCTGCAAAGAGCAATTTCACAGATTAGGTGACTAGTATTTGAGTACAATATAATGTGCAGGAAGAATGACAATGAGTTTGTGCATGCTGTACACAGATTGGAGAACCAATTTCAGGTCATGATTTTCTTCATACTTTGCTTTTGGTTTTGGTGGACTTCTTGTCCCTCTTGTACTTTTTGTTTCGCTTTCTTCTTTTTAGTTAAACTTTCTTTGTTGTCCATCAAAAAATAATAATAGTTCTTGTTTCAATAAGATCAACACTTGGTAATTATGTTTTAATCACCATTGTCATTAATATTTGAATTTGAAATTAGTATATAAATAAACTATAAAATCAAATATTTACGCTGAAATTTTGTATTATTACAATATCATTCATATTGAATAATTAGCTTTGTCTACTTGTTACTGAGTGGATCAATATGTATTGTCATTGGACTCTCTTCCATGCTTAAAGTTTGATCTACATGTGAATGATGACACCATACCCTGCCCACCATTTGAGGGAATTCCATTCCAAAAGGAAAGAGATTGCTGTTGTCGATGCCAACTCTGAAAATTGTGCAGAATGGCAACAGGATGCCCATTCCCACCCTCAATTTTGACAACCAAACATGCATTTGAAGTGATAACTCATTATGACACGAGCCATTTTTTTGCACTCTACTTCTCTAGACAACCCAACTAAGAAGCACGGACACTTCTAAGAAGGTGACGTATCCATGTCATGTCCGTGTCGAACACCGACACTCTTTGGACACTTCTCCGACATGTGTCCGACACTCTTCAAAATCTGTCCTATTTTTTAATGTTTTTTAAAGACCTGGACACTCTTTGGACACTTAGAGTTGGAGGACACACGTGTTTGTCGCTTAAACACATATGTCTATCGATTAGACACAAGTGAAACTAATTATAAGTTTGAACTAAACAACTTAAAATACAATAATAAAACAAAAACCATATAAATTTATAGAAGTTAGTGTCATGTTGCATTTTTTTATTATCTTTGAATGATATATTCATATATATAATATATAATAAATATATAAAATTATATATTTTATGCGTGTCCCTCGCGCATCGTGTCCTACATTTCTTGAAAATTGGTGCGTCGGCATGTCCATGTCGTGTTACGTGTCCGTATCCATGCTTCTTAGCAACCCAATCAATTTAACTCAACTAAACCAAAGACACAAAATTCAAGATCATTACTCAAGCCTTGGGCTTGGGTTTACTCAGGTTGAGTTTTTTTTGTGTTTTTTTGGAACAGAAACAAAATAATTTTTTTAAACAAGAAAAAAACATTTTCTTATTATGTTTGAGCACATGTTGACCACCATCCAACCCAACTCACCCAAATTGCAACCTTGTGAATCATTCAGTAATAGGTCAGCTAATACCACATTATTTAATTTAGAAAAAAAATGTACATATTAATTAAATCGAAACATATACGAATACGACACAATCATGTCAGCCATAATATCATAGGACAAAGAAACAAATTGCATACTTGTTTATCAGCTATAATTTATAAACATGCAAATTCTAAGATGCTAAAAATTGACAACTAGAAAGTATGAACATCAAAGAAACACATATACGGATACGGACATGGATACGGGGCACGGCAATTTCCAAAAAATCAGGACATACGCACAACTAGGAAATGTCAAAAACATATTATTTATATATTTTTATTTGCTATATATATGAATATCACACCAACAAACCACAAAAAATAATGAAAAATTAACTCAACATGAAAAAAATTATTTAAAAAAAAAAAAAACTCTAAACATCACTCAACATACCAAATATGATTTTGTCAATCACAAATCAATACATAACAAATGTCAAAAGCATTTAATTTAATAATGAATAGATCATCCATCAAAAATAAATAATTAGTCAAACGTCTCCTAGGGCATGTTTGGAGGCAGGACACATGTCTGTGAAGTATCCCCAACATGTGCAACAAAGAATAGATAATAGAAAGAAGAAAAAAAAATACACACCATGTGGCATGACCGACACATGTTCTGGCGTGTTGGTGTCCAACACATGTAGAACAAGGCTACGGCGACTAATTTGAAGTGTTAGTGCTTCATAGATGAAAGTGTAAGCATGTTAACTGCATCATTGCTTTCATTATTTCACAATTATTCGCAAAATTACCAACCAAAGTTGGAAAAAGGTTAGTATATTGGAAAGATAAGCACTCCAAGCACAAGAGGGCAGAACTCGTCACTAACAGAAAAGAAGGCAATTATAACCAAACCAGAAAACTCAGGAAAGACTAAAAAAAAACCTGTTTGTCATTGTGCAGAGAAACAGAAGGATTATCCGCAAGTAACATCTTATCAAGAGTTATTGACCCTTTTAAATGGTCAGCCTTATCCTCATAATATAAAAGCTGCTTTGTTTCAGGATCAATGGCCATAAACAGCTCATCAGTACCGAGCCGAGACTGGTGAGTAAGCGGCGAAGGCTTTGACTTTTTTATAACCATAGTCATTACAGCATTGCTATTTTTTTTCCTTCTCTCCTTGTGTTCTTCAAGTGCTTGTGTGAGCGACATGTTGCTCAATGTATCTCCACTTATAAGGATGAAATCTTCATATATCTTCAGAAGCAAAATCAGAAAGATGAGATTGTAACAGTATAAAACAAATTAGAAACGATAAACGGTTGAGGGAAAAAAAAATAAATAAAAATACTTTGAGATAAAAATATCAGTAGCAACGAAGGTAATGCACGTGTTAACTACAGTTACAACCCTAAACATAATGCAATGGTATTCTAGTTGTGCTGGTAGGTGATGGATTGCATGTGATTTGGTATTCTGAGGTTCACTATTGTAGAAGAAAATGTGTTGTATTAGTGAAGGTTTATATGTTTTATTTTCATTTTGTTTAAAGGGATATAAATCATTTTAGACTTAAATGTGTTGGATAAGGTAAATTTTGGCATTTTAAAATATCAAAACGGTGACATTACCTTCTTTGTCAATCTCATTCATCAGCCATTAACAATGTCGAGGTCCCAGCATATTCTCAATTTAAGGGGGTGCAAAGTTATTGCACAAAAGGGAAGGTCCTTAAAACTGTCATAAACCTCAAGGAGAATTTTTCGAATTCCAACAAGTGATGTTTCATCAGAATTACACCATCCCACAGAAATGCATTCCCGCACAGTTATTTTTACCATCTCTCAGGCAATTACAATTATCCGACATGGGATCATTATTTCACTTCCTTTTCTCTTGGCAATCATTATTCAATTTTTTTAAAAAAGAAAAGAGAAAAAGGAAAATCCAAACATTAAGGCCTTGTTTGGTTTGCTTTTGAGAAACAAATTTTGGAGAAAAATTTTCAAAATTTTGTTTGGTTTAGTGATTTTGGAAAAAAAATTCCAAAATCACTTTCTCTCTCCTACACATCAATCAATCACTTTTTCTCTCTCTCTCTCCTTCTCAATCACTTTTTCTCTCACACACATCTACTCAATTACAACAAAACAACAAAACATCAAATCATCCCAAACTCCCATACTCCAAAACTATTTCCAAAATATACAACCAAACAAATCAAAAAAAATTCTAAACTCTCCCCAAAATCATTTTTAAAAATTTATCTCCCAAAACCAAACCAAACCAAACACACTCTAAAACTCCAAGAAGATTGCCTTCAAAAATTCCTTTTGAGAAGTAACATTTGGACAAAGGGTTTTTTTAATTTTATTTTGATTTTTGAGAAGAGAGACCAAATTCTTTGTCTCAATTGGAAAAACGGTTCCCCCCCCCCCCCCTTGATAAGTAACATTTGTAATATCACATCTAGAACATTAAAACCCCTAAAAAAGAAACAAGAAACTATGTTCTCTTTTTCTGATAGAATTTTTAAACCAAAACTACTGATGGAATGCCCCAAAAGAACTAAAAAATGAAAATGAATATCTACGAGGAGAGATCTTGACATACCACATTCTGCTCATAAATCAAACGCAATGCATCTCCAGCACTAACAGAATTGTGAGATTCTATTGTCTTGATCGTAAAGTTTGGTTGACCGAACCACTTGGAATTATTTAAATAATCAATCACTTGCCTGGAATGAGCACAGCAAAAGACAAAAACTTCTTCAACACCAGCTGATTCAAGCCATGCTAAGGTGTAATCAATCATAGGGATGTTGACCAATGGTAATAGTACCTTCAACGGCAAAAATTGTATGTCAATGAAGAATTGGCATTATAAGAAAGATTACCATCAGCAGGAATAAACAAGTCCAGAAGAATGCATTGTTAATACCACATGTCAATCTAATCAACCATAGGGGTGTCCACAAATGCAAATGGTACCTTCAACACGGAAAAACAGTCAAGTAATGCAATAATTGTCGCCACAAAATGATAAAAGTTTTTAAACATGAGTTGCAATATTCAAAAAAGTCAAGTATGCATCCTTGATTTTTTATCCTTGATTTTATTCTTTTTTTTTTTTGGGATAAGCACACCGGTATGCATCCTTAATTGCACATGCCAATGCCTGGTATATCTCCAAAATCTTAATAAAATGAACATCTTTGTGCAAGTTCTATTTTATTATCAGTGCAGATGAGTTGCATAAGTTGACGCCAAATATCAACTAAAAAATGTACCAATATGCTCTAACTTTGATTGACAAAAGATGCTCAACCGGAGGGATCTGTTACATTTTTTTCTATATGGGTAAGCATCGGTTTCCATTACTTGTCTTCAGATCCTAATGTTGTGTTTGGTTCATGGATTTGGATAGGGATTTGGAAAGTGAAGAACAAAAGGTATGTGAAATATAGGTGAAATGTAGCTATATTTCATTCACATTTCACCTACCTTTTTCCTTTCTTTTTCCAAATCCCTACCCAAATCCATGAACCAAACAAAGCCCAAAAGTTGTTTCTAAGCTTATACAAGGAACCAAAATATCTACATTTGTAAGGAAGGAAGAAACAAAATTTAAAAAATTAAACGAGAAAATAGAATTGGTAAAAATATCAGAAGGAATAAGGTAGTATAATTTTCCAAAACTAGAGTAAAAAAAAGTGAAATTTCACCATAATATGAGCGCCACCATGAAAATAAATAACTTAAAATTCTTGAATAAATTTGCCACACATAAATTTAAGCAATACCAGCATAATTAGCAACAGTAAACAATTCTTCAATTATTTAAGTAATAATGTTGGAAAATTCTACAAACCCATTACTTACTACAATTTTTCTATTCATTAAAAGATCTAAAAGAAAATTGATTAAATCAGAGCTCAACATCACTATCCAAAAATTACAATCACAATCACAATGGTATGGTAATAGTTCAACACAACTCTGCATATACATACATACATACATACATACATACATACATACATATGTATATGTAGAGAGAGAGAGAGAGAGAGAGAGAGAGAGATTACTTTGGGGCGTTCGAGGGTGATGGGGCGGAACTTCTGGGCGAAGCTATCGGCCAAGAGGACGGCCTGTAAGGGTGCTCGAGCCAACTCTTCTTCTGCATCTTCTGAAACCCTACTTGCTCCCTTCTTCTGTACCATTGCTGTGCTAGCTTCTTCTTCTTCTTCACCTCTCTCTCTCTCTCTCTCTCTGTCTCTCTCTGTAAGACCTCTTCGTCTGCAATGGAAGTGGATGGGAGGGTTTAAAATGGTGTACCCGAATCGGATTCGAATGTGGTTGGTTGGTCCGAATCCAACTCCACCCCTTCCTTTTCCTTATTCCGATAAATAAAAGTTTGGAGAAATTATAAACACATCTGTTTAAAATATGAATTATCTCTTATGATTTATAAAATTATAAATATCATTCTATCAAAATTTGTTATTTAACAAAATTAATTAAAAAAATAAAATTTATAACTGTTTATTTATAAAATTATCTAAATTATTAATTGAAATAAAATTTTAACATTATTAAAAATTATTAATTAGCTTGATAATTTATTAATAAAATTTATTTGTTATGAAATTATAAATTTTAGAGGGCATAATGTAATTTTTCAAACCACGGGAGATAATTTGTAATTTAAGTAAATCTCAGAGGGTGTGTTTGTAATTTATCCTTAAAGTTTTTATTTTATGAACAAATATGGGGGAGCTTCTATATACACACAAACCATTTCCTCTCTATACAAATCTTTCTCAATACACACACTAAAAAAATAAACCTAATATATTTGACTCACTACACACACCTCTAATTACAAATATACCCTAAATGTAAATTTCACACACACACCCCCCTCACACACACACACACCCGTGAACCCCTCTCTCACACACACCAGCTGAGAACCCTCTCACACACACACCCATCTCTCCACCGTTCCTCCCAATCTTCAATCTTCAATCTGAAGGGCAGCGTATTGCAACTTCAATCTGTGGGCATTGAACTCTTCACATTCGGAAGTATTGGCATTGAAGGGCAAAGGGCATTGAATCTTCACATTTTAGGTTAGTTTACACAGATTTGAATCTTCTCAATCCTATTTTATTTGTAATGTGGGTTGATTTTTACCATTTTCGAATTTTTCCGTCGTGGTTGCTGTGTTTTCCTCATTCGGAACTGGTAATCCGAAATTTTTGTTCTTATTCGGAAATCTACTTCCGAATTTTATGGTTCTATTCGGCACTATAGTTCCGAAAATATGTATTTGGTTCGGATTTCAACTTCCGAAAATATTGGTTTTGTTCGGTTTTCAACTTCCGAATGGTAGTTTAAATTTCGGACAACAACTTCCGAACAGTATAGATATTTTCGGTTCTCAACTTCCGAACAGGTTTTTTTTTTTTTTTTTTCTTTCTTTTTTTTTTCCTTCTTAATTATAACACTTCATTATAACGCTTAATTATAACACTTAATTTATAACACTCATTATAATTAAAACACTTATTCTTTAGGCACACTTATTCTTTATTTACACACACTTAGTATTTTTTGCAGCTAATATGGATTCTGAATATCAACAACGTGTCCCACCTACTGTTTCAAATAGACGACGTCGTCAATTGGACGTAGACCATGAACGGGGATGAGGGCGTGGGCGCGGACGAGAGGTCAAGGTCGTGGTCGAGGTCGTGATCCAGTTGAGGTAGAATATGATATTCCAAGTGGCAGTCAAAGTGGGGGCCGAAGCCAAAGACGATTTGAAGGTTATGATATGCCTGACATTGCTATGGAGGATACTTTACCTGATTCTCCTCCTGTCCAGGAAGAGTACCTTACTCATGCTTTTCCAGGTGGACCGACTGATCCGTCAATACTGCGGAGTTTCAATAGTCATGTGGCTGCAGCTATTTGGCACAGGGAGGTAAACATTCCTCAGTAAAACTGAAATTCATTTGTATATGAGTTTTTATTTTATTTTTGTATTGTATGGTAGTTTGTAATGAGATATCATTTGTGTTGTAGGAACGAGGGCCCCTAAAGTGTCATAATCACTCTTCCAAGATCCTTGCATGGCCATGGTGGTTAGTAGAGAACAACAACCAGATTCAAAGCCATTATTGAGCAGTCTGGACTGTCACAGTTAGCTCGTTGCACTTATCGGTTCGTCAACAAGCTTCTAATCTCCAGTTTTGTTGAGAGATGGCAACCTGAGACGAACAATTTCACATGACAGTTGGTGAGATGACCATGACCCTAGATGATGTTGGCACTATTCTGGGGCTTCCCATTGTAGGCAAATCAGTCAGCATACCAGATGTGACAGATCATCATGGAGTTACATTACTGTTTATGGCTTGGGGATTAGTGAACGTGCAGCATATGAAGAGGTTTCTTCTGCTGGTGGCAATTCAGTCAGGCTGAATGGTTGCGAAGTCATTTTGCTAGTGTGACAGATTCAGACCCCGAGGAGGCTATACAGTGCGCTGCAAGAGCTTATTTGTTGTTCCTGTTGGGATGTTGTAGACACCCCATTTTTGACCGACCTTAAGGCTCAGACGTCACCGATTGAGCGCTCGGTGATGTTGCATACTGTGCTCATTCAGAAGTCTCAGAGTCGCGGCCGTGCGCCCCGCCTCCGAACTTCCGAATCCTCTTCTGTGCCTTGTCTCGATTTGCGAACCAGACTCGGTTTTCTCTGTTTTCTTTCCTGAGGGAAGGGAGTGGTCCTGTAGACTATATCCCGGTGGCCGTGAGCTACTTTTCGTGGCCGTAGGTCATTTTGCCCATTTCGGAGCCCGGTTCCCGGTTTTCGGGGCCGTCAGGCCATGTGCCTCGGCTCGGGACCGCCCAACCATCTCCGATTTCTCCGGTTCTTGGCTAGTATCTCTGTTTTATCATTTTGAGGAACACTGGGGCCCCCGATGCCCACTTCGTGGCCGTATGCCACTCCCGGTGCCTACAGCGGGTTTTCGGGACCCCGAACTGCGTGATTTGGGCCCCGAGCTTTCATTTCGCATCAGGTTTCTCCGTTTCTTGGCATGTACCTCTGTTTCATCATAACGGAGACACTGGGCCCCCCGATGCCACTTCGTGGCCGTGCTACTTTTGGTGCTCATAGCCGGTTTTCGGGACCCCGAACCGCGCGGTTTGGCCCCGAGCATTCATTTTGTATCGGTTTCTCTGATTTTTGGCAGGAACCTCTTTTGTCATTCCGAGGGACACTGGAGTTGCAGATATCCACTTCGCTGCTGCCGAACACCACTTCCGGCACCCGCAGCCCATTTTCGGGATCCCGAATGGCTCGGTTTTGGCCCCGAGCGTTCATTTCTCATTAGTTTTTGTTCAATTTGGCAGGTACCTCTGTTTCAACATTGGAAGATCACTGGAGGGTAGGAGGCCAGCAATATCCCAGATAACCAGTTTCGCTCCTCCGGCGCCCGTTTTGCTCACTTCCGGCCAATGTTGAACACCCTAGGCCCATTTTCTTCCAACCAAAGCTACATATCTGTGATGAGGGCACATGGGAGGACCCTAAAAACTACTGGTCAGCCAGAAATTCCAGGTTTCATTTTTGAGCCCCTCCTTCCAGCTCTATGTTGTGGCTCCTGCTTCAGAGTTGCCAGATTTCAACCTTGGGGCCTTGTTCTACACACATGGGAGGACACTACTGTATGGTGGTCGGCCAGAAATTCTTGAGTTCATTTTTTGGGGCATGGCCGGTCCGGCCAGGAGAGTGGCTGGCCGACCAGGTGGGGTGGCGGCCGGCCACCTTGCAGAAAACCCACCTGGCCGGCCAGCTTCTTGCTTTCCAGCTCATTCCAGCTGTCCGGATATTTTTGCCAAAATATCTCCCCATCCGGGGATATTTTGGGAGGAAAAGCTTGGTGCTTTTCCCTCCCCTTTTACACTCTTTTGGCCTATTTAAAGGGACCAACAGCTCCTTTGCCTAGGTTAGAAGATTTGTCTTCAAGAACACTTAAGCCAAAACCCTAATCTCCATAGCAAAACTCAAGAAAAAGCTTCAAGTCTTGCTTGATTTCTTCACCACACCTAGCTCCACCATCAACACTACCATTCCAGCAGCTAGGAAGTGAATTTCAGAGGTTGAGAAGCTACAAATCAAAGCCAAGAAGCAAAGAAGACAAGTCTTCAAGGGTAAGTATTCAAAACCAACTTTTAGGGCTTTTCTTGATCCTTTTTTATACTCTAATTGGTTGAGAATTGGGGCTCCGACCCATACTGCTTTTGTGCTCATTTTGAGCCCCTCTACAACATTGTAGAAGGCTCAACTTCATTTGGCCATTGTATATACTAGTTCCTTCAATATTCATCAAGTTTGTCACATTTTGCATGCTAAAATTGACCTATTTGTGTTGGTTTTTAGGGGTCCGACCCTACTGCTTTCTTGCTTATTTTGAGCCCCTCTACAACATTGTAGAGGAGCTCAACTTCATTTGGCCATTGTATATACTAGTTCCTTCAATTTCGTCAAGTATGCCATATTTTGTATCCAATTTTTGACCTATGTGTGTTGTTTTTGGGACTTCGACCCCTACTGGTTTTAGTCTTTTTTTGACCCCCTTTACTTGTTTCATGAAGAAAGTGTTGTTGTTTGGTGTGTAGTTTTGGCATGCCCTCTTGTTATAACCTCTTTTGGGCTCCATTTTGCATGGAATTGTTAGCATGTTTGTGTATTGAATTGGGGTTGCCATAAACTGAATATATGCTTATTTTGGGCCCTCTTCAGTATTGTAGATAAAGTTTTTCCATTTGAATTTTCTATATACTACCTCTCTCAATACTTCTCTTTTGGCCACTAGTTTTGCATGCTAATGTTGTCATATCTATGCTTACAATTTGGCCATGTTTTGTACTGGAAAAATGCCATATTTGGGACTGCCTTGCTACTGTTTTTCTGTCAAGTGCCAATTTTGCATGTTTAGCACGGCCGTAGGCCATTTCGGGCACTTAGAATTGCATTTCGGGATGATTGCATGCTTCGGTTGTCATTTCGTATCATTTCGGGGCTGTTCTACATCATTTGTGAGTGCTGAAATTCCTTTGCCATGCTTGCATATCATTTCCCATGTCATTTCATGCCTTGATGCATTGCCTCGGTTTGCGTGCCTATGGGTACGCACTTCGAGGCACCTTCGCTTTATCCGACGGCAGCCTATGTGAGTGTGGTTGAGGCCCTCTCATGTTGGCGTAAGCCCAATTTGCATTTTCATGCTTTGTATGCCATCGCCTCGGTTTGCGTGCCCGTATGCACGCATTTTGAGGCACTTCGGTTTTATCCGATTTGCATTTTCATATCATCGCCTCGGTTTGCGTGCCCGTGTGCACGCATTTCGAGGCACTTCAGTTTTATCCGATTTGCACTTCACATCTCCGCCTCGGTTTGCGTGCCCGTGTGCACGCATTTCGAGGCACTCTGTTTTATTTGCTTGGCATTGCGTATGCCTCCGCCTCGGTTTGCGTGCCCGTGTGCACGCATTTCGAGGCACTCTATTCTATCTGCTTGGCATTGCGTATGCCTCTGCCTCGGTTTGCGTGCCCGTGTGCACGCATTTCGAGACATTCTGTTTTATTCGATTGGCATTGCGTATGCCTCCGCCTCGGTTTGCGTGCCCGTGTGCACGCATTTCGAGACATTCTGTTTTATCCGATTTGCATTGCGTATGCCTCTGCCTCGGTTTGCGTGCCCGTGGGCACGTATTTCGAGGCCCTCTGTTTTATCCGATTTGCATTTCATCATCGTCTTAATTTGCGTGCCCGTGAGCACGCACTTCGAGGCACCTCATTTTTATCATTCCGGCATCCCGTATGAGTGTGGCTGAGGCCTTCTCATGTTGGTGTAAGCCCATCATTGCATTTCGTGCCTTTATGTCATCACCTCGGTTCGCGTGCCAGTGGGCACGCATTTCGAGGCATCTCATTCTCATAGCATCGTGCATGCTAGGTTGTATGTTAGTTGCATTTCATGCATACCATGCATATTGCACGGGAAACGAGGCACATTTCGTACTCCGCGTACCGGAACATGTCTCAATTCCCCAGTCACCGACACTCCGGATTATCCATGATGGAGTTAAGTGTTGTTTTAGCATTCATCTGCATTCATCCCTATATTGAGTTGTGCAATTCGACTCCTCGGCCATCATGCATCGGTATGCGTGATTGGTGGCACGAGGATCGAGGCATGCATATATTTGTGAAATACATTGCTGTGCCCTTTTCCTGCTCTCTGTTGCAGCAAAATTCAGAGATTAGCAACTTTCGGAGTCCGGCACGCATTTCAAGAAACAGTGCACACAGAGGCTAATCGGGGCATCCCAGTGGATTTTCGCGCCAGGCAGCCCAACATACATCATACATCAGAAGCAAGGCAGTCCCTGGCTTGCGTGCCAGTTTTACTTTTCTGTAATTAATTTGTTAATTAATTAGAAATTTGTATATTATTCGGACTGTATTATTTCGGACTGTATTATTCTTTCATTCGGACTGTATATTTATTCGGACCCTCTGCGCGAGGGCATAACTGTAATAAGTGTGGGTGAGTGTGATGTATGTCTTCCAACCCCCATTTCTTTCTCCCTTTTATTTACCCGCTTACGATGATTAGATATAGGGCATATTTCAATTAGCATACAGTATGACAGCATGTTTGCATCATTCATCTGTTTTGCATGCACGGGCTCGGCGCATCATACAAACTGCATCTGTATTTCAATTCCAAATTGAGTACATGATAGTTGTAGCATTTCACATGCCATCTTTAGAATAGCCGAGCCTGTTATAGTTGCATTTTGCATGTGTTGCATTAGGCATTTCAGCATATTTAGGATCATGCATGATTTCTAATAAGCTTCGGTTTTGGCTTGGAGTACTCGGTGAGTTTTTATGCTTTAGCATCCTTGCATGCGTGTGAGTGTTGCCATGATAGCATGCTTACCATGAGGCTATGTGCTTATGTGATATATCTGCCTTGAATGCCTGTGGGTGGAGGCTGAGTTATCTGAATTGGAGCAATTCATCAACTGTTTGTTTTAAGCCCACTAGATAGTGGCAAAATCATGTTTTCTAAGCCCACCTGAGGGTGGCAAATCCGCGTCTTAGCCTACCTGCGGGTAGCACCATCAAACCATTTTCAAACAAACAAACATGAAATGTTTTGTTCCAATTCAGACGGCTCAGTCTATACTTATTTGCTGCGAGCATCACATAGTAAATCTAGGCTAATAACCGGAATAAGAGCATACAATGTTTTCAAAAACAGATATCATGGTTAGTAGAGGCCGGTCTTTGACCGGGCGAGCGGGGGTGCTCACGATGTGACCTTCCCCAATCGTACCCAAGTTCCCGAGCCAACTTTGGTGATGACGGACACGTGGCCTTTGGCACCGAGTCAGGGTTTCCTAAATTTCCCATTTTAAAAATATTTAGGTGGCGACTCTGTATCTGGCGAAGCAGTCCATGTTTGGCACTTCTTTCAAAAATCTGTTTTCAAAACGATTTGCCGGATTTGGACTCTTTGGTTCAAGATTAAGAACCGTGACATTTGAGTCCTTGAACTGTAGTGACCCCAATATGAACAGAACGGGACTTAACCCTCCCGGGGCGTTCGGGGACGTCTACAGATGTACACTCTTCAGTGACAAGAGTGGCGGCAGGGTTCCCGTTGTTTACCTCGGCTTGTTGATGGATTTGGGATCCATACATACTTATGCCTGGGGTGCTACTGCATTAGCATTTTTATATAGACAGTTGGGGTTTGCTAGCCGGTCTGGGGTTAGGCAGATGGGTGGTTATATGACTCTTTTGGAGGCGTGGATTTATGAGCACTTCCGAGCATTCCGACCTCATCAGAACATGGGCTACAATGAAGACATGCCACATGTGTACCATTGGGCATGTAGGAGAGAGGCGGGTTCCTCCATTGAGCATTTGAAATCTTTTCGAGCCAACCTTGACAGTTTAGTAGCTACTGATGTAAGTTTACTCATCTTGCGATAATTTTAACACTTCCATTTATCTTACCGTTTATGTACTTTAATGCAAAAACACTTTACGTTTACAGGTTATTTGGGATCCATACCACAGCTGCAGAGATCGACATCCATGTAACCCGGTTACATTCTACCATGGATGCTTAAAGTGCTTAGACGTTGTCGAACCCTATCATCCAGATAGAGTTTTGAGGCAGTTTGGCAGGGTTCAAACCATCCCAGATGCGCCGCTAGCTCCCACTCGTGGTGCGCGAGGCAACATATCTGCGCGATATACAGTCATGTACAGATACTTGGATAGGATCTGGGAGGCTTGGGATAACCACGTGTTATCTGAGCAACGGAGGAGCACACCAGTTCGTCAGCCTTGGCAATGTGTACCGGGTTACATGGATTGGTATAAGAATATCACGCACCTCTATGTCGAGCACACTGATGAACCGCGTGTCCATGACCATCAGGATTTCAGCGAACATGCGGATGTAATCTATTATCCTTTCTTATGCATATGTAACTTACTTGTTTTTTTTCTTATATGTTTCCTAAAATGTGATATTCTTTTCAACTGCAGCGTATTGCACATGCACTGCAGATTTCACATCCTATTATTGACGCTGGTTATCAGGAGGGGATTCGCCATCCTTATCGACTTTACCAGGCTATCGAGAGTATGACACATGTTCTTGAAGGTCAGCACATTGACGAAGCTGGACCTAGTTCTGGTGGAGGTCGCTTTCCATCTTCGACATTGACATACAGTCGTAGGCCTAGGCGTAGGCATACATCTGATTCGTGACATGTTCTCTTGTTACATGTTATTTTGTTAGTTGATGGTAGCATTGTTGTAAGATGACATTGTTGTAATGGCCGTGTTTTTTGGTGTTTTTGTAAGATGACATTTTTTTTTTGTGTTTTTCTTATTTGAATGGAATGGGGACAATGGTATTGTAATGACATTGTAATGACATTTTATTTTTAGAATGGAATGGTAACAATGGTCGTTGATTTTGTAAATGATACTTTCTTATTACAATGGTCGATAACATTCAATCCACATTGCAAAACATAACAAAGCAACATCAAAAACACATCCATTAATTTCTTCCATAATTCTAACATTGTCAAATGCATACATGTGTCATGCGACATCAACAACATCAAAAGTCTCTCGCGTAGCTACATTATCATGAATAATGTCCTTGAAATGTTGAATGCGACGCACATATGCATCATCCCAGTCCACAGCGCAAGGGTGACGGTATTTCCTCCAATTAGTGGCAATAGGAGGAACTGGATGGCCTGGCTGCAACAAAACCTGCACCAAATATCAATTGACTTAGTGGTCATACCTCATAACTTCTTGTACATGCACAAACCGAATTGATAAGTTTCTGTTATACCTGGACGAAATGATTTCCGTTGACAAACCCAATGGCAATCTCACGTCTATCAAGTTGAGGTACTGGCACTGTTCTAAGAGGTAAAAAGGTGAGACATTGCTGTAAAGACAAGTGGTATAACACAAGATTGTAGCACGATGCAACAAGATGCCCCATGTCTGGCATAGTCATCCAATGTGAGTATCCAGGACTGTCTTCAAAATATGACAATATGCTTGTCAATTCTTCAAACCTTTCATAGGACCCATAAAGTGTAATATATTCCTCTTTGTGTGTGTGCAGCTCACCCAATAGGTCACGCCTAACCTCAGCCCAATCATCTTCTGTATGACCAATTGAAGCAGCTATAGCCCGGAAACCACAATTCCCATCTGCAGCTACATCCTTGACAAACTTAATGTATGGTTTTAACCCAGCAGGGAAAGCATCAACATACGCACCAGGTTTCACTGTTCTAGTAATGTATGCCTTCCCTTTCGGGTTCACCTTCTCCTTTCCCTTAACAGGTCGCTTCTTCTTGGTTTGCAGAGTAGAAGCTAATGTAGTGATTTGAGTGTCCCTAGGTGAGAAGGAATCATGTCCAGATTGCACTAACTCAAATGCACACGGGTCACGACGGGTAGAAACATTGATCTTCTTATGATCCCGAGGACGTGTTTTGGGCTTCACCTCCGGCTCAACAAGAAAACTGCTTCCCGGATATACAATCTCTTTCAACTTCTTCAAAAGCTCCAATCGCATGGTTCTATCACTTTCATTAAACTTGTTCACAAACAACTCTACTTCTGCATGACAAGTCACCTCGGTTTCCTCTTCTTTCTTGCATATGGAGATATGAAGTTGCCTCCACTGTGAGTGTATGGTAGCAAGTGGTATAGGACGATCTTGTCTGATGTAGTCTGCAATCTCATGAGCGCAAGGTAAACCATGAGTGTGGCGAAGGACGCATCCACAAGCTTCAACATCAATACCAATGGAATTGGCTCTCTTACTCTCGACAAGCAAATACTCTAAGGCAGAGATAGACACATTACCCCGTAGCTCCCTGAATTGAGAAGGTTTAAATTGATGTTGCACAACAGTTAGACTTTTCTCAAATGAAGCCTTGATATCAGTGTGTTGCAACTCAAGCAGACTGTGTATTTTCTCAAATGATGCCTGAAATGAGACTTGACATGAACCCAATTGTCTTTTAAGTTTTGCATGTGCACTCTCAGCCCTGTTCAATTCAATGAAAGTCAAGTTAAAATCAAGTACATGGCACTTATTAATAACATATTGAAGAAAAGTAATCTTACCGGTTCGTTGTAACATTGCCACAATGCATACACGTGTCTGTCCATGCCGCCACAAATTTGTCCTTGTAAGGAACCAACCAAGTATCCATGATGTATTTGACTGCATCAGGATAACTACTGAATTCCTTAAGTAATGATTGAAGACGCTCCTCGTATTGAATTTCAGAAGATGAATACACTACAGAGTTCCACTCATGGTTGAACTTCTCCCATTTTTGCTGTGTCTCAAACATTTTCTTGCATTTGGTCAACACATTCTTACTGATATGCCAACGACATAATAAATGTCTGGCACTCGGGAATATCTTCTGTATGGCATTCATCAAGGCTAGCTCTCTATCAGTAACAATAACTGTTGGCACAACAAACCCATCCATGACATCACGCAATGTAGCTAACACCCACGAATAGTTATCGACCCTCTCATACTGTAAGTATGCAAAAGCTACAGAGAATGTCATTTCAGTTGATGTCACTCCCACAATTTCAAGAAGAGGAAGCCGATATCTGTTTGTTTTATATGTGCAATCCATAATTAATATACGTGGGAAAGACCGGAATAAGTCCAAACTGGTAGGATGTGCCCAAAACAAGTCTGTCACAGTCATCGTGGACTCTTCAGACCGATGGCGCTCAATGTAATTATACTTGGCCAATTCACCCAATAAGTATTGCATCTGTGATCTTCCAGCTCTCTGTACCACCCTGCTTCGATGGCGTACATTGTAAATGGTTTTAAGTGTGCTTACATTGAGGGCATCTCGCTGTTTCAAGGTTACTAGGATTTCTTTTGGCCGAACCATGCTCTTTGACATATCTATTAACAATGCTTTCTCATCTTCTGATAGCCTCCCCGCATATGAATGTCCCTCGAGGTGCTCCGCAGGTGGATGATTATGCAATCCGCATACTACAGTCAATGTCCATTCATCATGTGTGGTATACCTGTGAGCCCTCATATCAAAAGGACAACCACACTTCTTCGTACCAGTTACTCTTGATGTATTGTTGCCATCAGGTTTTAACTTCTTTGTTGCTCTATATTGGCCACTCCTCTCACAAGCAAGATACATCCTGGGTCTTTTTTTCCCTCCACCATAGTCTGATGTTTTGATTACAATAACCAAACCATTTCTCTTTCCAACTTCACGTACCCAGTTGAGCAATTCATCCTTACTTTTGAATACCTACAACGTTAAATAAATATTATCAAACATTTACATTTGGTGAGCAATTCGAAAACATAATCGTTATAATTTCGTAAACTGAACCTGTTCAGTTGTGAATTGAGTGGTGTAATCTAACACAAAATCCGCGCAAACCTGACTTCCTTGAGTTGACACATATTCCTGCATGTTTTGTATAACATTACAAATTTTTAATGGTATTATAATGATTAATTTGCAATTTGAAACTGTAAATTTGGTATGCAGTTTGCAAATTTGGAATATAAAATGGAAAAAAAAAAAATTTCACTTCATTCGGAAGTAGTTGTCCGAATTTTGTTTAAAATTTCGGAAGTTGATTGTTGTATAAGTCAACTTTGTTCGGAAAACAACTTCCGAATTGAAATAATTTTTTCGGACAACAACCTCCGAAAGTTATTATTTTATTCGGACATCAACTTCCGAAAGTAGCTAATTATTTCGGCAGTATACTTCCGAACCAAAGAACACATTTCGGCTCTGGTTATCCGAACGACGCCGGGAAAAAAAAAAAAAATTAAACTCACATTTCCTTCACTCTGCTTCACATGAACACTTAATGGCTGATTCTCTGAAGGCAAATCCTCCATCAAAATGGAGCAAAACTCGCTTTTGCTTGGGATTTAGTGTGTAAACTATTGAAAAATGAAATGAAGGATGGAAGAATGAGGAAGACAGCTTGTGGAAGGAGTCTGGAGCTTGTGCAAGGAGTGTACACTAATGAAGAATGGAGTAACTTTGGAGCTCTGGAGTAACGTCTGTGTGTGTGGCTCATTTAGCAAAATGAAGAAGCAGACAACGTGTGTGTATTGAGAGGGTGTCTGTTTCTTTGAATTGTGTGGATGTCTATAAGGGTAATTTGATTTAGGGATAAAATTGTAATAAAAATAAAATTCATTAAGTGTGTGCAAAGAGTGCAATTGGTGTGTGTAAATAGAGGCTCCCCAAATATGGGTCCAACTTGTCTCATGTTAAGATCAATGATGGACCCATCCAATCCGCCCCATAAGCCCATTTTTGGACTTGTTTTGATAATTCAAATCGTTAATGTGTAGAACTCGTTGAGTACTATATTCGTGTAAAAAAATAACGTTGATCGAATATCGATAGCTATTTGATCAGATAATATTTGTATTAAAAAAAATGAACGATAAAAAAATAAACGTTTGACTAAATTATGATCCAATCAAGTAGCTATCGATATCCGATCAAAGTGATTTTCACATAAATATAGTACTCGACGAGTTTTACACATTGAACGGTTCGGATTATCGAAACAGCGCCCATAAATGGGCCCATAAAGCAAATTAGACGAGTCCAGTCTTGATCTCAATATGAGATAAGCTAAACCCAAAAAATATATTTATGGAACTATTAAATGTTTGTTTGTTTTTTTTTTAGAAAATTTATCCATAAATCCTATATGGAAAAATGTTGATCTGTTTTGTCTTAAGAGTTTTTTATAAACCAATTAGTTCTTTTTGTTTTATAAAGTTTTATTTATTTGATTTGGTATAGTTTAAATGAATGTCTTTTTACGATTCATTTTTCTAATATTTTGATTCTTTTTTTGGATGGATGGTAATAGAAAGGTGTGGTGTGGTGTGGAATATTCTTTTTTGAAAAATTAGTGGCTGAAGTGTTGGTTGTTAGACGTTGAAATTTATATTTCTGTTACTATAATTTTCTGGTATTACATTAAAGTGCTACGTTTAAAAAAAAGTACACTGATGAATTTTTTGTGTGGTACATTGTTGGAGTGTTATGTTTGAAAAAAATACACTAAGGAATTTTTTAAAAATGTTACATTGTTACATTTGATAAAAGTACACTAAGAAGTTTATTAGTGTGTTACATTGGAGTGCTATGTTTGGAAAAAAAATAAAAATACACAAATAAATTTTTTTTTGAAATGTTACATTATTATGTTTGAAAAAAATATACTAGAGAGTTTTTTAGCATGTTACATTGGAGTGTTACGTTTGAAAAAAGTATACTAAGGAGTTTTTATGTGTTACATTGATTGGAGTGTTACATTTTTTTAGTATTATATTGAAATGTTACGTTTGAAAAAAATACACTAGGGAGTTTTTTTTAAAACTTTATTTGTCATAACTTAAAAAGGTCAAAAAATCAAAAAAATCACTATCCTATTTAAGTCATATCACCTCTCTATCACATCACTTCAAACCCAACCCATGCCCAACTCATATTTCATAAAAAGTCAAAAAATACACTTATTTAGATCATCCCAAACTACTCCTAAATGTTATGTTTAATAATTTCAGCATTATAAGAAAACTCTCATTTATCCCTTAACACATAATACATGCGCGTTTATACCTTTTATGTAATTCACATTATAATGGGACCTTTGAGTCCATAAGAAATAAGAAAGAAAAAAAAAAAAAAAAAATCAATGATCAAACAGTTCATAAAATTACTATTTGGAAATTATTGGTGTTTCATCTTTTTTTTGTGATTTTTTTTGAGTTTTTATTTTCATGCTTTTGTTTTAGTGAATTTTTATGTATTATATTGATTGAAATGTTACATTTTAAAAAAATACACTAAGAATTTTTTTAAAAAATATTACATGTTACGTTTAAGAAAAATACATTCACAAATTTATTAGTATGTTATATTACAATGTTATGTTAAAAAAAAAAAATACATAAAGAAGTTTTTTTTTTTTAAATGTTACGTCATTACGTTTAAGAAAATACACTAAAGATTTTGCTAACATGTTATATTGAAGTGTTACATTTGGAAAAAGTATATATTAAGGAGTTTTTGTGTGTTGAAGTGTTTACGTTTGAGAAAAATATACTAAGGAGTTTTTTAGTGTATTATATTGGAGAATAACATTTTTTTAGTATTATATTAAAATGTTACGTTTGAAAAAAGTATACCAAGGAGTTTTTTTTAAATGTTACGCTTAATAATTTCAATATTATGAGAAAACTCACATTTGTTTCTCAACACATAATACATGCATGTTTATGCTTGACCCTTTATGTAATTCACACTAGAATGAGACCTTCGGGTCCATAAGAAGAAGAAAAAAAAAAAAAAAACAAAAAAAAAAAAAGATCAAACAGTTCATGAGATTAATATTTGAGATTTATTAGTGTTTCATCCCCCTTTTTTTTTATGTTAATTTTGATTTTTGATTTTCTTGATTTTTTTTAGTGAAATGTTTTAAATTGGCTTGATTTAAATTTATTTAAAAATAAAATGTCTATTAATAAAACTAAAATTTGTACTAAACAACAAAATACATAAATGTGTTTTTTCATTTTTTTCCTTTTTAGTTAATTTTTATTTTAGTTTTTAGACGTATTTAACTAAGTTCATGGAAATCCCTAAAAGCAAAAATAAAATAAAAATTTATTTTTGGATTTGAATTTGAATTAATATATTATAATGGATTAAAAGTGATAAATAGTTACATATATGATATGATTGTAAATAGAATTACGGGAATGTTCCATGTTATGTTTGGTTGTGATGGTATTAGTTAATTTTTATATTTTTCATTTTTATGAGTTTTTCATTTTACGTATTTTTTTTATTTTTAGTTAATATTTTTAAATTTTTAAGCATTTTTTTTTTATTGTTTTAGATGTTCCTTACTTAGATGTATCTAAATAGTAAAATATTTGTGAAAAAATATTTTACAAAATTAATAAATCCACAAAATATAAAAAAATGTACTGATTTTTTATATTTTTTTATATTTTTGGTATTTAGTGAATTTTTTAAAATTTTTTTTCACAAATATTATACTTTTAAGTGTATTTATGTTAAGTGTGTCTAAAAATTAATACAAATTGCTTAAAATATTAAAAAAAATAATTGAAAACAAAAAAACAAAAAATAAAAAGTAGAATTTTATGAAAAGTGTTTTTTGAAAACCAAAACTAAACAAGCTGAATTTACCAATAATATGTACTATTTAAGCGTTGTTTTATTAATATCATCTACCAAGTTTATATCGTGTCAAATAAACGTTTAACTAAAAATTACGTGGATGTGATCCCAATCAAGTGTTTGGTTATTCGGTTTATATAGAGTTTATATACCATATCTCTCAAAAGGAAATTGTTAGTGAAAATTATGTTAATCTCAAGGCGACAAAATCAAATAATAATTTAAACAAGCAATCCAACCAAAGAGATTAAGCGACTATGTTTTTTATTTAAATATCTTGAAAGTATAAGGATTTCTTCGGAACAAATGATACAATCAACAAGATCAAACAAAGTAAGTCTTCGTTTTGGAATAACTAAAATAGCTTATTTTTTGGCTTTTTTAGCCTTGTTTAGTTTTATTTTTTGACTTTTGTAAGAGAAAAAGTATAATAATTATGGGTTGAATGTGATATTTTGTCTTATTGACATATGTAACTAATTTTGTCTTTTTTACTTTTTTAGTCAAAAAGTCAAAACCAAACATAACTTAAAAATGATTTTAAGATAAAACCACCAATATTTGCAAAGTTTACAAATTATAGAGAGAAATTACTCCTACACTTCATAAAAAAACAAAACTAAGTTGTTGTTGCGTTGTTGATGATGTTCCTTTTACCATCTCTCTTCGGCCTCTTTATAAGTTGTGGGCTTCAAACAAATCACAAATAACTGCCTCGCTCGTTTGTTTCCACCCATGTGTCACACCATATGAAAATAATTTCTCCAATATTTATGCCCCACTTTGCCGCCATGTTCTAACCATTTCTTGCACCAACTGATAATAATAATAATAATAACAATAACAATAACAATAACAACAATAATAATAATAGTAATAATAATAATGTGGTCATAATTAATATTAAAAAGATGATGTATGGTCTGAATCAACAGATAAAAATTGATAGGCCACAATTAAGAAAATTATATTTGATCATAGTTGACAAATCACAATCAATTAGACTAGATTTAACCATAATTGACAGGTCACAATTGACAGAAAAATAATTTATGGTTCATTTCATTTTCTCTCTAAAGCAAGACTGAACTTCACAAGTACTACTACGTGTCCCTCATGAATTGTTGACTCATATTGACAAGCTATCTTGCCATTTACAAGCACTAAATGCCTCCTGAAAATTGGCCTATCATTATTTCAACTACTTGTAATTGATCCACTGATTGCAGGTGATTCTATTTACACCAAAATAATAACTTAGTAAGCCCAAATAAAATTTTAAAATCTTAATTCTTATTATACCCCAATGTAAATTTACTAATAAGGACAATACGCAATAAATCCTAATATATATATATATATATAAATATATTTCTCACAGTACACCCAAATAACTTATGCATGTATTCTTTTCTCATTTTTTTTCCCCCCAAGTTTCAATTATTTTACATTCTACTCACTCCAAAATCCTAATCCACTCCATCAAAATTCACAATTATCATCATTATCATTGTTTGTTATTGTGTTATTACTTACAAATAAAACAAAAATACAATGTGGGTATTTGGAAAGTTGTTATTTTAGTAGGTTATTTTAGTTTTTGGCTATTTTAGTAGGCTAAAATATTTGCATTTTGAAAGATGGTTAGATTTTTTAACAATTGGATGTGATGTCTGTGAGAGAAAAAATTGAAATGGGTATAAATTTAATGTGACATTTTATCTTATTGACTATTTTAACTTATTTTATCTTTTTGTGTATTTTATCCCAAAAAGCAAAAAAAAATAACCTTTGCCAAACAAGGCCAATATGTGCCATTATATTTTCATTAAAAGCTTCTTAATTTTGCATGAAGCCAATCTTGTCAACATCTCTATGCCTCTGGTTTTCTTTGTTCTTTCTCTTTCTTGCCTCTTTATTTTCTACGCACCCTTGCTCCATATATTCAAATGTGACGATCACGTACATGATTGATTTTTCTTGCCTCTTTATTTTCTACGCACCCTTGCTCCATATATTCAAATGTGACGATCACATACATGATTGATTTTATATGCATCAGTCATTAATGGGGTTATTTTCGAAAAAACTATCAAAACAACAATAATTTAAATAGTCTATAAATCATATCTATGAATGTGTATATATATTTATTTGATATTATTATATATTAATACTATCATATTGAAAGAGAATGAAAAGATATAGATGAAGAGAGGCATGTGTTTCGTGGTTTTTTTTTTTAGTCGGTGCCGTCATTCTCTATATATGAACAAAAGGAATATGTAACAAGAAATTTGTTTAAGGATTTTTTAAAAGGTTTTCAAAGTGGTGTAATTTGGGTTTTTGATTTGTTTATTATTTCGGTGTACCTTGAAGGGGAATTTAGGAAAAAAAAAATATTTAGATTTAGAGTAAACTACAACCCTAAATAATTTAATAGAGTGTATTGAGAAATTGGGGACATTTAATGATTTTTTGAGTGTAAATAGAATCCCCCACTGATTGCCTTCACCACATTGCACATACTTTGGCCCAAAAAGTAAAACATCTTCAAGCTTCTTTGCTATATGTTGTAAGTTGCTTTTCATTTATTGTCGACAGAAAAGTAACAAAAATGGGTGCAAACAAAAGGATGTACAATATCATCTCCAATGGTATTGTGTGTCTCCTGGCATGTATATAGATTTAGTTTTCATCTAATAATCAAAACTATATTTTATCTTCCACAAAATATATATATATATATATATCTATTTAGGGATGGTTGTTTTCTCCAGCATCCCCCGTCATGCCTCACAAGGGTTTTCCCACTCTGATGAAAAAGTGGGGCAAGGACGGGTTTTGTTTCCCTCATCATGTTCTACCCTCTCCGTCCGGATTATATTTATTAAATATATTTATATGTATATAATATATAATATATTTATTTTTAATAAATTAAACACTAAAATATTATGCTTAATTTTAAATTTTGCTCATTTTTTTAATCTTATATCTTATAATTCTTATTAAGTATAAATCATTATCAGTAATACATCATATTATTTATATTTTTTATTAATATTATCATTCTTCAACTTATAAAATTAAAACTTGTGACCATCCCTATATCTATATGATATATTAAATATAGGGTAAATTACACTGACCTCCCCAGAGGTTTTTGACAAATACAAAGACCTCCCCTGTAGTTTCGATAACTACAGTAATTTTCCCTACTTTACCTGACATTCTCCAGATTCCACCCTTCTGTCAAATTGAAACTAACGGGGTTACTTTTTCTATAATAAATGACCTTATTGCCCTTCCTTTTAAAATATTAAAAAATATTTTTGGATTGGAGGACATGTTTGGAAGAAACAAAAAGCGTTTGAAACAGTATTTTTGGATTTTTTAAAAAAATATTAAAAAATGTTTAAGAAAATTTTATTTTTTTATTATTTTAAATATTTAATTTTTATTTTATTTTTTTTATTTTAACTGTTTTTTTTTATTTTGTAAATATTTTAATTTTTAAAATTTTAAACTCAAAACACAATTCCATATTCATATCGTAACCAAACACATAACTCAAAACTCAATTAATTTTTTTTTTTTCAAACCTCATAGCCAAACACATAATTCGAAACTCCACATTACTTTCAAAACTCTACACTCAAATCGTAATCAAACACATAACAAAAAAATTAAAATATTTAAAAATATATTTATAAAATAAAATAAAACATTTATAATAAAAATTATATATTTTAAAAAAATTAATATTTAAAAAATATATTTAAAATATTAAAAAAGTTACAACACATAAATGTATGAAATATAATGCACATTAAAATAAATAAATAAATATCTAAAATATAAAATATTTACCCTAAAAAAATAAATTCGAAAAATTTCAAAATTTATAACGAAGCACAAAACTAAAAACTCAATTCAAAACTTATAACTAAAAAAAATATGTTTTCAGAACATGTTTTTATTCAAAACTCAATTCAAAAATTATTTTCAAAACTCATAACTAAACACAAACTTAAAACTTAATTCAAAACTCAAAACTCTTTTCAAAATTCAAAACAAAACGTTTTCCAAAATTCTATTTTAAAAGAATTTTTTTTTAAAAAACAAATTATTTTATTTTTTAAAATTATTTTTAGAATCATGATTTGAGTGTGGAGTCGTATTTTGAGTTATGAGTTTTGAAAAAAAAAAATTTGTTTGGTTATAAGTTTTGAAATTTTTCGAATTTAGTTTTTTAGGGTAAATATTTTATATTTTAAATATTTATTTATTTATTTTAAATATTAAAAAATTTATTTTTATTTTAAATATATAATTTTTATTATAAATATTTTATTTTATTTTATAAATATATTTTTAAATATTTTGATTTTTTTGTTATATGTTTGATTACGATTTTAGTGTATAATTTTGAAAGTAATGTGGAGTTTCGAGTTATGTGTTTGGTTATGAGGTTTGAAGATAATTTTTTAATTGAGTTTTGAGTTATATGTTTGGTTATGATATGAGTGTGAAAATGTATTTTGAGTTTAAAATATTAAAATTAAAAAAATTAAAATATTTACAAAATAAAATAAAATATTTAAAATAAAAAATTTAAATAAAAATTATATATTTAAAATAAAAAATAAAATTTTCTTAAACATTTTTTAATATTTTAAAAAAATAAATCCAAAAATATTGTTTCAAATGCTGTTCGTTTCTTCCAAACATGTCCTCTATTCCAAAAACATTTTTTAATATTTTAAATGGAAGGGCAATTAGGTCATTTATTATAGAAAAAATAATCTTGTTAGTTCCAATTTGACAGAAGGGGGAATCTGGAGAATGTCAGGTAAAGTAGGGGAGGTTACTGTAATTATTGAAACTATAGGGAAGGTCGTTGTATTTGTCAGAAACCTCAGGGGAGGCCAGTGTAATTTACCCTTAAATATTTTAGACCTCATCTTATATTTCTAAGTATTACATATCCTCCTCAATATTAATTTTTGTTTTTATTATTCTGCCTTTTTTTAGTTGATTTATTATTATTAATTTTTAAAATTTAAGATATCATAACTTTAATTTTATATATTTGTTTTTTAATAAATTTATCTTTTTGATTTATCTTTTTTAATATATTTCAAGAAACATATACAATGAATAAGAAATTTAAAAAAATATATATTTTATTATACAAATAATAAAGTCTAAACTATGTGTGCAAATAGTTAGAAATTGTGTGCACAATTAAACTTCGTCGTGGACACGGTGAATAATTTCATGTTTTGATTATCTTTTTAAATTGTTTTTCCAATTTTATTGGTCAATATAATTACAAACAACTTATAATTCCTCATAATTAGGCTTTATTGTAGAAATTAAATGAGCATTTTCAACTTAAAAATGGTGACTAAGGTTGACAATTAAACAATCCAATTTTGTGCATGGTTAGATTTAAATGTTTTTTCACAAAATTATTCATCTTTTTTAATGGCATTGGCCAATATAATTACATAAAGAAAGAGACTATTATTGCTCTAAAAGTTGTTAAAAGAATAAAGGAAAAAGAGAAATTTATGGCCTAGTTTTTATTTTATTTTATTTTTTTATGTTGGGAAAAATATCTAACTACCCATTACTATTTTGTTTTGAGAAAATATCAAATAAATGGTGAATTGGAAAAGTAAATACAATTAAGTGAAAACTTTTTGTAAATATCCCCACACATGTAATGAGGAAACACATGGGAGCTTCAAAATATACATTTTAAATTTATCTATACACCCTTCTCATCCATTTATATTCTTCTATAATGTTAATATATGAGAAATTTATAAAATGGACACAGAAGTTCTCAGAAGAATAAATATAAGAAGCATAGAATATAACTTTTATGAGATAGAGGGCTATTTTAGGAAGATGGTTAAAAGTCACCTTTTAACTTTTAACTCATTTTGAATCACATCATTTTTCAAATTTTTTACACATCTTTTTAAAAAAATCAAAAAAATTTAAAAAATCAACTTTTAACCAACCCCGTGTCCCTAACCTCTATAGCCCTAATTGTAACAGAAATTCAAATGCTTCGGAGTTGAGACTCTTTAGTTCTCAAAAAAAAATGTAAATAAATAAATAAATAAATAAATAAAAATAAACAAAGGTTGAGAGTAAAGAAAAAAAAAAAACACATTAATACGGAAAATGGAGATTCCCATAGCGAATGCCATAGTAAACAAAATGATTAAACTGGCCAACAAATGAAGATACTCTTTGCATACTATTATCTAGGGCTGGGCATAGGGTCATCCGACCCGCCCAAACCGCCCTACCCGATCCGAACCGCACGCATGTGGGCGGTTTCGCAAACACATTAGGGTAGGGTGCGGTTTGGATTTTATACAAATTTCAGGTTACGGGCGGGTTGCGGGTTTGAACCGCACCCGCCCAACCCGCGCCGTATTAAATTAATATATATATATATATATATTTTCATCTTTCAAATCTAACCGTCCATCTCTCACTCACCATCTCACTCACGGTTAACAAACAAAACAAAAGAAAAAACCCTAAAATCAGTCGTCTCCTCTCCCTCACTCTCTCAGTCTCTCATCTCAACTCATCACTGTCTCTCTCTCTCACTCTCTCGTTTCTGCACTGATCACTCTCTCACCGCCAATCATCTCATCGCACCGATCATCACACCGCCGATCTACTCACAGGTAAACTCTCTCTCTCAATCTCTGTCTCTCTCTCTCTCGCCCCAATTGATCGTTGATTTTTTTTGTTTTATATATATATATGATATATCTCTCTGATCTGATCTGTCTCCCTCACTCTCTCATTTCATCAATCTCACTTTGTGCATCTCTGCACCGATTGACTCACACACAGGTAAGCCCCTCTCTCTCTCTCTCTCTCTCCCCCTGATCTCTCATCTCTGCACCGATCGAATTTGTGTTTCTTTGGAAATAAATCTGATTTTTTTTTGTGGACCAACAGATCTGATTTTTTGAATTTGTTTTGGCCTGTGTTTGTTTTGTTTGAGGTAGCTTCGGTTTCAGATTTGTTCTTCAAATTGTTTTGGCCTCTGTGTTTGTTTTGTTCGGTTTCAGATTTGTTTTGGCTAGTCTGCATCGAATCTGTCTGTATGTTAAATCTGAATCTGTTCAAATTTGTTCAAATTTGTTCGAATCGGAGTCCGCTTTTAGTACGGGAGGACGTATTCTTGACCCATTTCGTAATTCACTCTCGCCTTCTATGGTTGAAGCTCTTGTATATACTCAAAATTGGCTTCGAAGCAACCTTTCAATTTCTCTTCGAAAGGCGATGGATGATGTGGAAGAATTTGAGCAATATGACTCAGGTAAATGAGAATTTATTTATCTTTATTTCAATTTGTATTATTATTCACTTTCTAATGTAAGTTTTATTAATCTTCTCTTCTTGACTTCTAATTAGGTACTTTGGAGTCAAGCTCATCTTCAACTTCAACCTATAATGTTGATGCTATAATTGATGTCTAATATCTATTTGCTCATTGGTAATTTTTTCATATCAACACATTTTCTTGCTATATTAAGATGCAATATATAGACATTTGTTTATTTTTTCATTTCTTACTATCTATAATTGAAGATTAAAGTTTATATTTTTTCAATTTGTTTGTGTAGGGTTCATCAACCAAATGCATGGAATTAGAATTGGAATTTGCGAAAGTTGAATTGGATGTGATTCATGAAGATGAAGTTTGATATCTTAGAAGTGTTTTAATTTTATTTCATGGGTTTGTATTGAATGAAGTTTAAGTTTCACAACAAATTTTTTTTTTTTAATTGCGTTTTGGTTTTGGATGAATGTAACTTAATGAATTTTTTTTTTTTTTTGCATTTTGGATGAATGTAAGTTAATGAAGAATTACTCTTTTTTTTTTTTTTTTTTTGGAGGTTAGGAATGATGAATGTTGAATTTTTAATGTAAGATTTTCTTATTTGGATTATGAATGATGAATGTATGTAGGATAGGATGAATGCAAGTTAATGATAGAATGTAAATTTTGAATGATTTGTTTAGGTTACGAATTGAATTTGTTGTGTTTTTTTATTTTATAAGTTTTTTTATAAGTTTTAGTTTATTAATTATTAATGTTGGAGCCTTTAAGAAAATATGAGAAAAAAGGTTCAAAATAAAGATTGACAAAGAAAAAAAAGGTTTAAAAATAATTTTTTGGAAAAAAAGTTCAATCCGCAACCGCCCGCATAACCGCGAACCCTATCCGCACAAACCGCAAACCGCATTGTGAGCGGTTGCGGGTTGATTTTTTCCCAAACCGCATAGATACGGACGGGTCTAAACCGAACCACAAACCGCGGACACCCCTACTATTATCCCAAACACCATGATGATCATTAGTGTGGTTGCTTATATGATTAATAAGTAATTAAAAACAAATAAAAATGATTTCAAATTTGCTAACGACTGTTCAACTACAATACTAAGTCATATTTGCAAATACATCATCGGTAAAAACATTTAATTTTAATTTAAAAGTTAAAAAGTCACTAAAAAATAAAAAAAATCAACAAATTATATCAAAAAGTCAAATATTCTATTTTCTCTCTATTTTTTGTACCATAAAAAGTCAAAAAATCATCTCAAAATACTAATTTTTTTTTTATTTCAAATTTTCGTTAAAAAACTAAAAAGTTACTAAAATAATATATTTTCAAACCAGATCTTAACAAACTCTGATAAACGATAAAAGACCAGACACTAAGCGTAAGTGTAATAACCTGATGTAATTAACCATATATCCATTTTTGCTAACATTCTTAAATCTATAATTATATAAATAACAACTCCCCAAAACAGAAATCTTAAAATGGTTTGATCAAGAAATACGAGGTCTTGCCAAACATGCGGTGCTATCAAATATGGGTCCTGTTATGGTGTGCAACCCTTTAAGGTTGCACACCATATGCAATCAACACAAAAGGTGTAAGTGGAAGGTATAAATATAAAACAGAACAGCAACACAAAAGGTGTAAGCGGAAGGTGTAAGTTGCACACTTAAGAAAAGTCCATCAAATATAAGGTCCAACACGGTTGGCCAAGTGGTTGATGTGCTCCCTTACCAAACACGATGCTTGTGCTCGAATGTACTCTTCTAAGTCGTCTTTCCTATTCCCCTCCTACCAATTGGAGAAAAAAAAAAACATATGTACAACTCCGAAGCCATTTTCTCTCTCAAAATAAATATTATTCAAGGAAAACGGCAGAAATACAAGTTACATACAAAAAAAACGTAAATAAACATACTAACACAAAACCTAATTTTTTTGTTTGTCAGAAAAGGATACTTCAACTCCAAAATTTTTCATTCTCAGAAGTCACAGAATGTCTTCACTCTAAATTTCTTATGTCTTCCACCTTTCAGAGCTCATTGCTACAAATGAAAGAAGCAAGCCGTGAAGACCCACAGGCTACACCTATCACTGACCTGAGCATCCCCAGATAAACTTAAACAGTGACAACTCAAACCAGAAAAAGAAGTAAACAGAAAAAAAAGGATATCAACAACTGATTCAATGTCCAACTTGTACATAGAATTATTCAATTTCTATTTATCAGATCAGATGAGCCACAGTTACATAGGGTGCAAGAATGCTAACTTTAATGAAGCAAAAGAACCCAAAATCTTACATAGGCCGAGAAGAATGAACTTCATTAGGGGCGAAAAAACCAAAATTTCGTTTCCACACGATCACATCATCCCCTTCTCTTCATATCTAACTAGTAAAGCCTAAAGAGCACTAAAAACACCTTCCCACACTCTGTCAATGAGCCAAAAGGTGAATCCAACCATAAAAATATTTCTCAACCCACCTCTTTGCAACAATGCTAAACAAACTCCAAACCAAATATTCTTCAAACACTTGACCCCCATGGCCCTCTAACCTATGTTATATGAACTTGGGTACATGTGTCAGGTACGGGTGCGTATCTAGAAGTCGGGCCCATCAAACCTCAAATTTAAAGGTACACGGACTCGGCAAAAAAGGCTAATTTTTTATATTTTTAATCTATAATATGAGATTAAATGATGTTATATGCAACATACAATGTTAAAAAGGCATTTTGCTCATTTTATAGCAGTTATACACATAGTTATGGAGTTAAATTCAAATATATAAGTATTTGATGGAAAGTATCAAACACATATCCCAAACCCTTGTCCAAGTGTTGGGTGTGTCATAGGTATTTGATTAATTATGAAGAGTCCATGTAACACAGCCTCCAACAAAACCCTTAATTTAGTTTTTTATTAAATCAGTTGGACTATCTTCAAAGGTATTCCAGTGCCAGTTACTGATTTTAATTCCTTCAATACGTCACACTTTTTCTAAGCCTTTTTCCACTATACAATTATGTAGTTCTCAATATTACAAGCAAGATGCTTTTAGAACAAAAAAAAAAAAAGTTGATAAGTAAGATTACAAGCATGATAATCTTGCATAAATTCCTTTACCCAGTTGATACATAAGATAAATTTACAACCTTTTCTAGACCTAAATCACAGAAAGAACCCTGGCTCAGACAACCTTAATCTAAACAATAAAGCTAACTACAAGGAAACTTAAGAAATTTTACAAGGCGTTGAGTTACTGCAGTCTCTTTTCTGAGACAAGCCAACAAAATGCCAAACTACACTGAAAAGAGTGAAAAACAGTTGACAGTGACCTTTTTTTGGGTCAAGCAACTACCCTCCAAGCCGACCATCAATTACAGCCTACAGATGGGTATAATACAAAATACACATGTTGGTATGAGTTCGTCGATATGGAATTTTTTTTTTTAAAATAAAAAATAAAAAGATACAGGTAACAGGTATATGTCCACAAAAATAATATTTTTGTAACTTGTAATAATACATGATATATAACAATTAGAAATCAAATGCTAAAAATAGTTAAAGCAAAATACAAATTAGAGTTTAATGTCAACGACGAAGAGAAATTACTGAGGGAGATAAACAGAAGCTCAACCGATAGAGAAAGATATGATCGCTCACTTTGTAAAGTAAAGACTACAGAGAACTAACAGTTCTCTCAAATTTGTGATATTACCCTTTAGTCTTAAAGTTTTTAAGAATAAACTCAACATAAATATTTCAGTACCCCTATACTTTTTTCTTTTCTATTATAAAAATGACATTTATGCCTCAACACATCCACAAAAGTACTTGATAGGTACCCATGCGCTACCCAAGCTGTACCCACCATCTAATTCCCCAAACATATTTATTACAGTACCCTATTTTTCCTATTTTTGGAGGTTTCAATGATCTAATTGAAACCTCCAAAAAACAGGTGATGCAAAAAATCCCACCTCAAATTAACAGCAAACCCACCATCAGATGCCACAAATATTTGTTCATGAAATAAATTTTAAAGAACTGTAACAAATAACATGGGCAAAATGTGAATCCATCAATTACAGCATTTGAAACATGAGTTCACATAAAAATCACATAAATTTCTCTATGTATGCACAATAGATATAAATTTCTCTAAGTAACTTAAACAAACTATCCAAGACCAAGCAAATAGATATAAAATTATTCCAACAACTGTTAATAAGTTAAAACAAACCAAAAAGATCAAATCTGAACAAGACTGCAATTCCCCACTACACTATTCACCATTGATCATATGACCCACAAATTTATGAACTAAAAAGTTATACAAAAATCCAAGCACTTACCACTCAAATCCAGTTCAACTTCAAATCGACCTTAGCTCCTCCAATGCCGATTTAATCTGATCTTGCACCAATTCTAACCGCTTCGAATACACCTCCAATTCCAATATCTGTTGCTTCCTCCACTTCTCATCCATCGAATCACCGCCTGGAAAATTCAACGCCGCAGGGCTCCCAAAGCTCAAAGGCATCGGATTCAATGCCGCCACAGCTCCGAACCCCCGCGAACCACCCGCCCCATTCATGGCATTGTGAAGCAACTCCTTGAACAATGGGGATAGACAGCTCCTCACTGTCTCCTCAATCAAGTTCGGAATCGAAGTCGCAGTTGCAGCAGCAATCGGAGTTGCGTTCTGTTGTTGAGGCTGTTGTTGATTGATGAATTGGTGTTTTTCCTCAATTTTCACTCTCGATCGTTTTCTTGACCTCGACCCTTTCTTCTCTGAACTATTAGGATCAACAACACCGTTACTATTGTGATCAAATAAATTAGGATTAGCATTAGGGTTAGGGTTAGGGTTAGGGTTTGATTCATCATCTTCCAATCCGCCTTCTTCTCCGGCGCCACCACCGGCTCCGCCGCGATCGGCGGCGGAGCTCCAGATCTTCTTAGAGATCTCGAAAGTAGCCTGATCGTGAGGACTCTTGAATACATACTCTTTTCCCGAACCGATCTTACTCAAAACATTCCGGTACTTCTTCTTCAACCTCCTCAGCTTCTCCACCAACTGATTCTTGTTAAATTCGAGCTGTAACTTGCACTTGATCTGATCATAGAACGCCGTAGTATCATGATGGTGAGACGAATTCCCTCCCCCTCGCTGATTCGTGTAGTCCAGAAACCCTTGCAAAAGCTCGATCTCGTCCTCATCAGTCCAAAGCCGTTGAAACAGCCTCCGCGAATCGTCCAACACTGCCAGAGGCTTCTTCTCTTCGAATACGGCGGCGATCGTGACGTCGTCGATGCGTTGACGCTTCGGATCGGGGAGAGAGGCGGTGGCGACGCTGGCGGTGGCGGTGGTGGGGGTGGAGGGAGAGGGTTTGGGGGCGACGGCGACGGTGACGGCGGCGGAGGAGGGAGGAGGAGGGGGGTCACCGGGAGCGAGATTGGAGGAGGAAGTGTCGTCGTCTTCTTCTTCTTCGTCTTCAATTTCGTCGTCGTCGTCGAGGTCAGGTGGGGGGTCTTCGCTCTCGTCGTCGTCGTCTTCGTCGAGGTCTTCTTCGCCGCCGTAGACGGTGTGTTCGTCTTCGAAAGCCATCGGAGGAGAGAGAGATCGAGAGAGAGAGAGGGGTGAGGGTGGTGGTGCGTTGGGGTTGTGGGTGGGTTCGGACCAGTTGGGCTCGTGGGTTGGGGTGAGGGTGGTTAGGGGGTTCACGAGTTTGTTTGGTGTTTGTTACGTGTTGTGAGACGAGACGACTGGGTGAATGGGTCACCCGGCACGCCGAATCAAAATGTGGCACGCCACCTGCACGGGCTGGTCTTCGTCACGTCATACATATACGTGTTTTTCCATGACCCACAATTGCTTTTTTGTTTTTTCTTTTATTAAATAATTACAAAAAAAATAAAAATAATAATAAATCAAGATTGACACTGAGATAACAAATTAAACTTTAATTTTTTAATTGTTTCAATTTAAAATTTTAATTTGATATTAATTCCAGCCTAGTTAAAACTAACCGAATAGAAACAATTTAGACAATTTTTTTTTTGGTAGTGCTTGATGATAATAGTGGATATAGATCAAGGAATGAATTAAATGGATGGTAATAAGTTGAGAAAGTGGAAAGTAGTGATGAACAAAAAAAAAAAAAAAGAGATGTAAAAGGCAACAGTGAGTTAGGAAAGAGGAGGAATAATAATGAATGATGACAATAATAAAAGATAGCTATCAATTAATCAAGAAAAAAATTATCTAATTATTTAAATTATCTCTTCTCTGTTATAAATAAATTGTTAGAATCAATTTTAAAATTTTAATATTTAAATAATTAAAAAGTTAGAATTTTATTTACCGAGGTCAAACCCTTGTGATTTTTTTTTTTTAACATTAGTTTGACTAGATTAACTGCATTTGAAAATAAATAATAAAAATATTAAAAAGTTCAAGGATAAAAAATAAAATTTTAAAAATATATTTTTTAAATTCTTTTAAATACAGAGTAAAAAATAAAAATATTGACACTGATGTAAAATAATTTCATGAAAGTAAAAAATATATACATATTTAACATTTTTTAGATATTCATTCGGCGGTTGCTTCCCTACTTTTTTTTTGGGGGTAAATTGAAAAATTTTAAAAAAAGCTTGAAATTTTTTTTTACTAGACAGATGAATTTGAAAAATAACAAATATATATAGATATAATTAAAAAATAATCACTAAAAAAATTAATTTTTTTCTTTTTTAAAATATTTTTTCAGACAAATTGGTGGGTTGGGGGGTGGTTAGGTTTGGTTCACGAGTTCTTTTGCTGTTGCGTGTGGGACGAGACCACTGGGTGGATGGGTCACCCGTCCCCGCATTGGAGTTACTTTTCATCACAAGTCACAAGCTAACGAAGACTTGTTTCACAAGTGATTTTTTTTTTAAAAAGTTAAAAAATTATTAAAAAATTTAAAAAGTTAATAATTTATATCAAAAAATTAAAGATTTTATTTTTTTTTATTTTTTGTATATTTTTTTGTAAAAAGTTAAAAAATTATCCTAAATATATTAATTTATTTTACATCATATTTTAGTCACAAAATTAAAAAATTACTAAAAAAACCTGTTTCCAAACTAGACCAACCAACTCCCAATTTGACGGAATCTTTATTGCTTTGATTCCATAAGAATCAAGGATCAATTAGAGTATTCCTCCAATGATATTTTGAAATTGTGTATTAATGTTGTGTTAATTGTGTTAAAAATAATAAAAATTTAATTTAATTTTATACCTTAAGATTTATTAATTTAATGAGTACCTGAGGCACTACAATAACAAAAATGTTTTGATCCCAAGCACAACTACTTAGATTTTTCCGAATAATGTATTGTGTGGTTGAAATTAAATTAACATAATATGAAGTCTACATATGAAATGAATCTAAGTCATAGATATAATATTTTGAAGAATTTCTGAATTTTTATGTCTAAGATTGTAATATTACCGCTATTATAAATAATAAAGATACAATATGTTAAGAATCATTTTAATATATTTTATAAGAATAAAAGTGAAAAAAGACTCGTGCATCCCTTCTCCCCTTTCTTCTGAGCAATGTTAGGCCTCAAATAAATTACTAAATATTTGATTTTAAATATTTACATAGATGCGAGACTCGTAACAATTTTTAAAATTAAATATTTGGTAATTTATTTAAAATCAAATATTTGAGATTCCAATCAAAAACCTATTAAAAATAAATCTTGATAAAATTGTCGCAAAAAAATAATTTTTTTGTGATAATTTTTTTTATATATGTCGTTAAAAATTCACAATTAATGACTTTTTTTTATCATGATTTTTATAAATTGTCGCTAAAACTTACAATTAGTAACCTTTTTTTGTGATAAATTTTTTTATTAGACCTATTAGACAATAAGTTCATTTATTAAAATCTACACGTAAATACCCCTATAAATATATGATAGAATATTTGACAATTTATTTCATGTCTCTAACATTTTTATTTTTATTACTTTTTCTCTTCCTTAAACATTCTAAAGGACTCAAAAAGTTAAATCTAATAAGATTAACATCTCAAACATGTTGCAATAATCTCTTCATTATATGTTTTTACTTTTAGCACCGCACATTAATTAATCGGTTAGTGAGTCTGAGAGGGGAGATTTGCACCTGACTGTACGGCCGAGCTAAGGTAACGTCAGACGTGACGGACCGCGCGGCGCCGAGCTAATCTCTCTGTTGACACGGCCAGCGGCCTGACTTGCACGGTCGGAAATATTGACCGGTCAGGCACCAACTGGCGTAGCCGAGCTGCGTCTTGCACGTATTGGACGGAGCTCGGGTTAGTGGATGTTGACCGAGCAAAAAGGTAGCCCGAGCTATACCGTGGGCGCGATCAGGGCCGGTACGCCTTGGACCGATCAGTCGATATAAAGTGGCTTCGTGTGACCGAGATTGAAGGTAGGACGGTTGGAGGCCGGCATGCCTCGCAACCGGTTGGTCATGATGAACCGATCAAGAATAGTTCGGCCGAGGTGGTCAGGCTTTCGCCTGATTCCAAGTTATAGGTCGGCGACACATAGCTCGGTTATGTGCATGTAATAGCAATTCTCCACAAGTGACAGGCCGGTCGTGGTACTCCGGTCGAGTATGACACCTGGGCCAATGGCGTGAAGGAGAGGATATCTGCTCCACGCATGCCTCAATGCCGTTGGGCAGTTCTGTGTGTACTGGTGGGAGGACTAGGCCTTTACACGTGTAAGGTGGTGAGAGGCGAGCGCTGCTACCTGTCCAGGGAAGGACGACAGAGGTAGTGCGCGCACAATCTTGAGGCTGCATGGCCAGCCTAGAAATATGGAAGAAGGCGAACATTACAGGTATGCTAATTGATTCCTCCACAAACACTCTCTCCTCGATAGCCTTCTTCTTCCTCAAGTAGTCTGACTTGATCGTCGGAGGGTCTTTCCGGCACACCATCGCCGGGCAGCTCACCGTTTTTTTGTGTCGCAGAGATAGACGCCGTCGCAAGAAGCTTGACGTCCAAGGAGTACAGAAAGCAGAGGATATTTAGCCCCCGTACAATTGGCGCCGTCCGTGGGAATTCTTTGATACTCAACCCTTGCTCTTCGAGCTTCTTCGACCATTTCCATGGCCAACAACGACGAAGTTCCGCTGTCCGTCGTCGATGGTGTCACTCCAGAGTATGTCCGAAGGAGAGAAGGCCCCCCGAATGTTCCAGTTATGGCGGGTCTGGAAGCTTCCTCGCGAGGTACGCGAGACAAGCGTGAGAGGAGTTCAGATCGCTCGAAAAGTCCAGAAGGCCGACGGCGGCGGCGGGGGTCCCGTACGCAGCACCTGGAGCACAAACTCAAAGACCAAGACGCCCTCATTCGTAAGATGGCGGCGGAGATGGAGCTGCTGAAGCGCCATATTAAGGGGAAGTGCAGACACCCCATTTTTGACCGTCCTCAAGACTTGGACGTCACCGTTGGAACACTCGGTGATTATCCATGTTTGTGTTCGTTTGGAGTTCCCGGAGTTCTCGGCTACGCGCCTTGTCTCAGGATCTCCGAACTCGACCGTTTTGTGTCTGGTTTTGCACCAAGCACTTGTGTTTTGCCTTGGAGGGGCAGGGAATGCCTTGTGAGGCATCTCTATACACCACCGGCAGTGGCTAGAGGCCACCGGCTGGTCTTTATTGCCACCAGCAATATATATTGCCGGTCGGCACTCTTTGTTGCCGGTCGGCACTCAATTTTGTCAAAATGACAATTTTGAGTGGCCGACCACTGTTCATCTACTTTTTGTAGATATTTTGTGCCAGCTGTGATAGCTGGCACCCACTCCATTCCCCTCCATACACGTGTATGGAGGGATTTCCCTCTTGAATGGCTTGTTTTGTAAGCTTTACAAGAAGGAATTGCCTATATAGGAGAGGGTCTTCTCTTGGCATGGATGTTAGACACTTGTTAGACATTTTTAGACAGCTTTGTAAAGCTTAAGTTCTAGGGTTAGAGTTAGATATATTTTTCTATCTCTATAAGTGTGTGTTTTGTGCCATTTTTGCTCACACACACACACTAACACACTATCTCTTGGACTTGAGACTCTTGGAGGCTTGTTTGAGTGTTTTGGAGGTGGATTCAAGCCAAGAAGGGCTGTTGGAGCATCATTTGTGAAGGTGGTCTTCAAGGGTAAGGAACTTCCCTTTTATTCCCCATTTTTGCATCCTATTTCTACCTATCTTAGAGCTGTTTTTGTGTTTAGTGTATAACATAAAAAAGTTCTGTTTTTAGGCCCTCTTGATAGTTTATTAAGAGTGTTTTGTGCTTTGGGGAATTTTGACCCCTCTTAGGCCTTGTAAGGCCCTTGTTTTGTGCCATTTTGTGCAAGTTTCGAGACTTTGGTGTTTGGGCCTCTTCACCACTGAAATCTTGAGGGATTTTAGTGGTGGAGATGGTGCCTTGAAGTCTCCAAAAGGGGAGGGCCACCCCCTCTCTTTGTTGTCCTTGAAATAGACCATTTTTGGCCTCTTGAGGGAGCCTATGTTAGAGTGTGTATTGATCATGTTTAGGCTGCATTTCATGCTTATTATGCCATAATATAATCATGTTGTGTGTTGGTTTTGGTACACCATGCATGCTTAGCATACCTACCATATAATGCCTTGTAATTGCCTTAATATGCCTTAGGTTGTTAGCCTTTGTTCGAGCATGTTTTAGGCTTAGCCTTGTGAATGTTTTGTGCTTATTTTGCCATGCTTTAGGTCTGTCCATAGCCGTTCGGGTCGATTTTGGCATGCTTAGTATAGCTCCTTTGCATTTGTGGCTTGTCGGGCTTGTATGCCTCAAGTATGTGAATGTGTAGCATGTGTTGATTGCATCATTTTGGTGGTTTGGAACCATCAAACATGTAATTTCAGTCCCTTTGGCATGCTCATATGTTTGCTTTAGTTGCCTCTTTGTTGCTTTGAGAGCATGTGTTGTATGCCCTATGTTTTGACCATTGTGCATGCCTTTGAATTTGAATCATTTAGATGCCATCTAGGTGGTCTTTTGGGCTTAGTTTTATGTGTTAAAACTCTATTTTTGGTCGCCTAAGTCTTGCCACGTGTGGTTGTACTAAGTGTAGTCCATTGCCTCTTTGGTGAGCCTTGAATACTTGGGCCATTTGCATGCTTTTGTTTTATCTTGTTTGAGTTGGTTTGGCACCTCTTCTAACATAATTTCAGAGCTTAATTTGCATGCTAATTGTCCATATTTGTGTCCTTTTAAATGTGTTTAAAAGTTTCCCCGTTATGCTTTAAGTATTGGACCATGAGTGCATGCATGTGTGTGTGCTTAGCCTTTCTTTCGGGGCACTTTGGCTACTGATTTTGGGCCTATTTGGAGTTGCCTAAGTCATGTTTAAGTCCACCCCTTTGCTTGGTTTGCGTGCTTGCCTTGTATGTGTGTTTGCATACTAGCATTCTTGTTTGCATCCCATGTTGCATACTAGTTGACATGTTTAGGATTGCACACATTGACATGCATGCCTTGTTCCTTGATTTGGTGATAGGAATTGGGCCTCATTTTGTTTGATTGTTCTTGCATTTCATTTGACATGAAAGTGCACACTTGATCCTTTAGGCCACCATGCATAGAAATGCATGATTGGTGGCCCGAGAATCGAGGCACATCCTCCCTTGAGTCATTAACATGATAGGGAGTGTGATTGGTGCATACATAGCTTGAATTGTATTGCCATGCAAGATTTTGCCCTCTGCTGCTGTGAGTTGCAGGTTCTGCAGGAACTTATTGCCGGCCGGCAGTATTTAGTGCCGACCGGCAGTCAATCTATGGCCGGTGGATCTATTTTGTGCCGATGGCCACATCCTAGTGCCGGTGGTCATCTACTTAGCCGGTGGGATCCCCCAGTGTCCTGAGAGGCATTCCTGAGACTTTGACAGTTTTCAGAGGAGCAAAGCAGGGAAAACAGAGGCAGACTATGCATGGCAATGCGATTCCGAGCAAATCCCGAGCATGCGCTACATCTGACCCGCTTCCCGAGGGCTTTACTGTTTTAATTAGATTAATTAATTTGTTAATTTAATTGATCTGTAATATTTAATTAGCTTGCGTAGTTAATTAATTTGCATATTCTTTTGGTCCCTCCGAGCGAGGGCAATTTTGTAATAAGTGTGCGTGGGTGTATGTATGTCTTCCAACCCCACGTCTTTCTTCCCTTTTATTTACCTGCTTATGATGGTAGATTAGGGCACGTCTATTTTAGCATACCTTATGCAATGCATGCGTGCATCCATGCATTTGTTGACATGCACCGGGCTCGGTACATCATACAAACTGCATTGTATTTCAAATTCCAATTGAATACTTGTTACTTGTAGCATTTCACATGCCATTTTAGATTAGCCGAGCCTACTCTATTGCATTTTGTATGCGCTGCATTAGCACTTAACATGAACTAGGACATGCATGTTTGCTAACTAGTTTTTGTTTTGGCACGGAGTACGATGTAAGTATTTATGCTTTAGCATATCGCATGCGTGTGAATGTTAACATGACAGCATGATTACCATGAGGCTAAATGCTTATATGAGATAAACTGTTTGAATGCCTGTGGGTGGAGGTTGGATTGTTTGAGTTGGAAAAACTCATTGAAATCCGTGTTTTAGCCTACTTGCGAGTAGCAAATTTCCAAAGCACTTTTCAAAACAAACGGATATGCAATGCTTGTTTCCAAATTAGGCAATCTAGTCTATACTTGTTTGCTGTGCGCATAACATAGTAATTCTAGGCTAATAATCGGAATAAGAACACATAACGTTTTCAAAATCGGGTATCACGGTTAGTAGAGGCCGGTCTTCGGACCGGGCGAAAGGGGGTGCTCATAGCTGACCTTCCCCGATCGTACCCAAGCTCCCGAGCCAAGACAACTTTGGTGATGACGGACACGTGGCCTTCGGCACCGAGTCAGGGTTTCCTAAATTTCCCATTTTAAAAAAATATTTAGGTGGCGACTCTGTATCTGGCAAAGCAGTCCATGTTTGGCACTTCTTTTCAAAAATCTGTTTCTCAAAACGATTTGCCGGATTTGGACTCTTTGGTTCAGATTAAGAACCGTGACACAAATTGAGTCCGAACTGTAGAGTGAGGCCCAAGGGCGCGTCTACAGTTTCTGGCGACTCTGCTGGGGAGTTTAGAGAGCTTGACTCGAACTCGTGATATCCTGTTTTGATTTCATTTATGTGTTTCTTTGCATTGCATGTGCATTGGTGCGCCTAGGACACCGTGTTTGCCATCTGCTATTCCTGAGCGGTTTGCCGGAGGCTTGTCTTGTCAAGGCATGACCATAAGGCTGACCGGTTATGGGCTCTGCCAGTATGGGAACACAAACCCCGGTTTTACCGGGGCACCCTTTTTGACCATTCGACCTAGTGCATATCGAAATCCATAGTGACCATTCCAAACTAGGACAGGTTGCTTACCCGATATAGGTTGTTTGAAACCGCTGCGTGCGTAGTGAAACCCTAGCTCCTGACAAAATAGGACAGGGAAACCCTACCCCAACATAGGGGTGTATTGGCTCTCTCTTACCTGCTATGTGCTTTTAGAGTGTATCTCTGCAGGGAACGCATATATCAGTTTGCAAATTTGAGCATCAGGCCCGAGGGCACTAGTATCAGTGTTGTTGAGAATCAGTTATGTCTGCGGGTATCAGTTCAGTTTTGAACAGTGATTCTGGGGAACAGTGATCAGTAGTAGAGTGCAGTTGTTCGGCTACACCCGTGTTTGATCTGTTTGGGGCTGAAATACTGCTTGTTTTCCGTTTCAGTTCAGAGATTCAGAGAGTTGATCCAGAACAGCTAGTGTCTTCTCCTTGCTGAGGCAGGACTTAGCATGACGCAGAATTCAGAAGAGTTCGTGGTCATGACGGCCGCGTTGGATCAAGGAATCACCCTACACAGTGAGACTACTGTTGACATGCCGCATCCACCCAGATCGCCGGCTGCGCATCCAGTTTGGGCCGCGAGCCTACTACATTTGAACTAATGGGAATGATAGATGATCTTCAAAGATCCGTGGCGGATCTCGCCTATGGAATGTCAGCTTCACCACCAGCCGCACCGTATACCGGAGCTTTGTACCCCAGGAGCCCCCGCTGTTGGGCCGAATTGTTATTGAACTTAGTCAACCGGAGATGGCCTCCAGTTATAACAATGACATGTCAACACCAACTCAAATCCTAGATCAGGCTGAGGCCCGAGACAAAGGTAAAATGAAGGCAGATGCCGATCCTATCGAACAACTGCTGTGGGCAGTAGAGGCTTTGAAAGCCGGGGGGATGAACAAGCAACAGATATCTGCAGTTGTGACAAAAGCTGTGGAGGACGCTTTCCCCACTCCGCCTGAGGGCAGTTCCAGTCAATCAGAGAACCGGGATAGGCCCCGTCATGCCAAAACAGTTCTTCCCGCTCCCAACCCTGCATCCGGAAAGGATCAGAAATCCAAGGCCGCACCCGCCGATCCGTTCGCTAGTGCATCTAGCAAGAGTGCTCAGGCTCCAAAGTACCTGCCTCGAGGGCGCCGAGTCTTCCATCCTCTCTACATGCCTTTGTCTAGGGCACTTTTGATTTTGGCCAAAAAGGGGCATCTTACACCTCTTGAGCCCCGACCCCTCCCGAAGAATCTCCCTGCTACGCATGATCCTGCTCAGTACTGTGCGTACCACCAGCAGACAGGCCACCCTACTGACAATTGCTTCCGCCTCCGTCATGAGGTGCAGGATTTGATTGACAACGAGGTTATCCTCCCGCCTACCTCGGCCAAGTCAGTCACTACAGAGTTCTTGGATTTTGAGGATACCGATAGTGCAAGCATGTAATCAGGAAGTGAACCGCCTGCGGGCAATGCCTGGTGCATTTTTGAGATGAGGCGTTTGGCACGCATTTTTGAGCATTTGCCAAGGTTAATTTTGTAAATTCTGACTTGGGTGTCGAGTCAGTCTTTTTTTTTTTTTTGAGTCTGTCTCTCTGTATTGAGTCAGTCTTTTGCTTACAGGGTCTGTCTTGTTGTAATGAGTCAGTCCCTCTTGTATAGTATACCAGGTGATTTCGGGGTTGTTGCCTCAAACACCGTTTTGTCTTGTAATTAGTCGTTTTTGCTTTTTGAGTCTGTCGATGCCGAGGAGCCAGTTATACCCACAAAGTTGAATTAAACAGCTGTGGCTATCATGTTCCGTGCTTGTTGTTATTTGAGTCAACCGTGCCAGAGGATGTGAATGGAACGACAGTACCTACCACCTACTCTCTTGTGCCTTAAACATCGTTGTAATGACCTAAGCTTTTCATAAAACCCTTTTCGAACACTGCGGTGATGAAAACGAAGAGGAAGGAATTCCTCAGGTTTTGCAAAATTTTGATCATTTTGAGAGAAAGAGAGGCATGCTAAGCTTTTAATGAATGAAATCATGCTTGTCGGCGTGAGTACTGAGAAGGATCCTGGTTTGATCCAGACTGGTTCCACACTATCTTCAGCGCGAGCGATTTGTTGCTTTCTTAAAAACTTTCAAAAACAAAATGTTTTGCGCGGTCTTGCGAAGACCTGTGTGGAATCGCTCTTGAGATTGTGCAGCCCAGGATCGCTCTCAGCCTCAAGATTCAATTTATCTGTTGCAAACTGGAATCCGTTCAAAACGTTCAACAGTGCCATGAAACGCCTGTGTGGCCCATTTTGAGGCAGCCCTCGAGCAAGAGGCATCAAAGTCAGATCAAGGAGATCAGATCCCACCCGGCAAGGCTCGTGAAGCAACCGTGATGGACTTTTCTGCAAATCAACACAACAGTCATTCTCCTGGATACAGAGAGGCTTCAATCTCAAAACCATTTGGCATGGGCTTGCTACACTTTTACCCTTTGAGAGGCTCGCTGGGCCGAAAACCCGGAAGGGCGACCCAGGCAAAAGTTAGAGCAAAGAAAAAAGAAAAAAAAAGAAAAAAAGAGAAAAAAAGAAGAAGCAAAAAGAGAAAAAGAACAAAAAAAAGAAATAGCAAAGAAATAAAAAATGAAAATGCAAAAGAAAAAAGAAAAGAAAGAGAAAAAACATAGCTCGCAAGGTCGAAAACCCGCGTTGGGCACCTTAGCAAAAGTTAGAGCCTAAACAGTGAAGGTTAAAATACCCGAGTGTACCTTGACCGGAACTACGTAAGGCTTGATTCCCATGTTTGGGATACGTAGGCAACTTCATCCTGAAGTCCAGCCCCTAACGCTTCCATAGCGTCTCAGTCCATGTCATGGTTTTGATCACTTTTGCCTCCTCCGAATCCAATGTCTCGATTGCAGCAACCTGGAACTACGTGATTAACTTCCTCTTGAAGTCCAACCACCAACACCTTCCAGGTGACTGTGTCCATATATTGATTCAAACCGTCTTCGTCTCCTCCGCGTCCGAGGGTCCGATCGTCATCAACGAGGACTGGCTTACAGAATGCCGCGGCATCATCCAAACAAGGGGCAACTTTCCGTTGCCATGCATTGCCATAAGTTGCCCTGAGTTGCCGTCCAAACCAGGGGCAACTTTCCGTTGCCATCCCCCCTTTAAGCAGGGGCAATTTTCCATTGCCTCCGATCCGAGGTTGCATATCTCGAGGGTAAGTTCCGCGCTCGTTGAGCGTTGATTGTTTGCAAAAATAGTTTTTGAAAATTTTTACTGAAGTTGACTATTTTCTCGAAAACTATTTCATTTTTCAAAATTGGACCATGTTTGGACCCAAAAAGGAGAATTTTCAGTGCTCACAGCCTGACTTGTATGATTTTCAAATCAAAAATCGAACAAGTATGTTAATCCAACTCTCATTTTGATCAAAACTGTTTTAGGAAGAAAACAAAAAAAATGGTCAAAGTGACGAACTAGGGGCACAATTGAGTCAGGTCTTCTGTCTTTCCCCCGTCAACATACTTGCCAGAAAGGCACTCTATCTACCGGAAGGAATAGCCGTGAGCTAACAGTGTTGGGCGTGAACCTGTGACTTTCTATTCATCCATTAATCACTCTGGGGAGGGATGAAAAATGAGAGAATAAAGAATAGAGAGGTGTAAGCGGAGAAAGAAGTGAGAAGAGGGTTTTGAGAGAAAAACCGAGCCTGAGGGCCGAGTGATGTGAGTATCACAAATCAGAAAGGGTGGGAAAGTACCCGGAGGAATTGGCTCCCGAGATTGAGGTCTCTTTGTGTAAACATGTCCGTGTGTCGTGTCTTTTGATTTGTCGGTCTCGATTTTGGCTTTGAGTCTTTTCCGAGTGTGTCTCGTTGTGTTCAGGTCGTGTGCCTTTTGTTTCTTTGTTTGAGTCTGCCTCGCTGTGTTCTGTGGTAGGCTCGATACCCCGGTTGAAAACCCTTCTTTATTTCAAAAAATCGTTTGTGCTCAGAATGCTGTGCCATTCTCTACATTCGTGCGAAGCAAGAGAAGGAAAGGGAAAATTTGGGACATCCGAGTGTGTTTCAACTGCAACCGTGTCAGCTTTTGTGGTCCGTCTTGTCAGATTGGGACTGTTTGTTCAGGGTTTGCTGTGTGCGGAATGAACCGAGTGCTGTGTTATGGGCTGTATGCAGATCAATCCCCAGTAGAGTATGGGCTGTATTATTCAGTTTGAGTAGTGGTTTGTATGAGTTGTTTGCTGTTAGTTGGTTGGTTATCCGATTATCATAGTGCAAGTGCTCAATTTTCAGACAACAGATCAATATCATTTACATTTGAGGTGTAATATGATGCAATACAGTGCAAGGTATGAAATACACAAATATAACACTTTTTCAGACAAAAAGTTTGTTTCATTTCATAATCTTTTCAAGTACATAAGTTTTGGAAACAAAATCTGCCTGCGGCAGTACAAAGTACCCTAACTACTAACAAAAGGGGAAAATGCAAAAAGGAAGAAAAACAGTAAAAATCTGTATCAAATGTCAAAAATGGCTCCGGGGCTATCAATCTGTCCTGGTCCTCTTCCTGGACGAAGGTCCAGGAGCGTCATCAACAGGGGCACCACTAGGGGCATCGTCGTCTGAGCTCGAGTCCGAGCCATCACCGGTCTCCTCCGCCTCTGTCTCTGCCTCAGACTCATCATCCGGAACTGGAGCCCGCGAGCTGCTCCCGACATGAGTGCGCCCCCCTCTGGTGCGGGGATATGCTCTGCCATCCCGAGTAGAAATGGGAGGTCCAGCTGGAACGCCACCCACCGGAGGAATCTGGAAGGGAGGCTGAAAAAGCATGAAAGGCAAATGCATCAGAATACTGTGAGCAGTTTATCAGTATAGAATGCAGTGTGAGAGCACAGTGTGTGAATGCCGTGAGCAGTAAATCAGTATAGAATGCAGTGTATGAGTACAGTGTGTGGATGCCGTGAGCAGTTTATCAATGCAGAATGCAGTGTGAGAGCACAGTGTATGAATGCCGTGAGCAGTAAATCAGTATAGAATACAGTGTATGAGTACAGTGTATGTGAATACCGTAAGCAGTGAATCAGTGCAGGGTGCAATATGTAAGTATCGTGCATCAGATGCCGTGAGCAGTTTATCAGATGTTGTGTTGTGTATCAGAATATGTAAAGCAGTTTGTGTATGGTTTGAGACTGTGGTCAGAAAGAACATACCGGAATGCTGTAAAGGGCTAGGAGGTCGAAGGTCCGCTGTAGCATCCCCATCATGGAGGCATTCATCTCCAATGATTGCCGGGTGTACTCAGAAGACGCCTGCAAAAGTATCAGATGCATCAATATTCTGCGGAATATCAAATAAACTGAAATGAAATAACTGTACAAAAATGCAGTAATACATACCGGAGGCAAGTCGGGGACACCGACAAACTCATGATCAGCCGGCGGAGGAGCAAAGGGGATCTGATAGGTCGCCCCACCCTGCCCCCTGAAAGTCAATGCAGCGGGCAGAGCAGGCCAACCGGTCCCTCGCCCTCGCTGGACTCCGCCCCTGCCACGGACTCGAGCCCTCCTCGGCGCTCCCCCGCTCCCACTCCAGCCGCTGGCGCCGCTGTCTCTCTCTCTCTACTCGGCGGCCGCCGCTCAGAGGTCGCATGATGAAGGTCCGGACGTACTCCGAAGTAGCCCTCGCCTCTGAAATCGTCTGCCTCCCAGCCAATGGTGTAGTCCGCCATCTGCTCGGCAGTGAATCTCTCAGTATCCCGCATGTGCTCAGGAGGGTGCACCGGGACTATCTGCTCAGGTAGGCCTAGGGTCTGACGCAAGAAACGCTCACCCAGGTACCAAGCCCGACAGACCGGGCCCTCGAGCAGAATCCGGTAACGTGAGGTCTCATCGGCACCGGCAAACCGATCCCTCATCATCGCTGGCAGTGGAGCCCACGGCCGCCAGGTGATCTGAAAATGAAATACAGTTTGTTACCTACTGTTATTGAAATATACAGTGGAAAGACGAAGCTTAAATGAACTGCAAGTAAAACATACCTCGGCAGGGGTGATGGTGTCGAAGTAGCGGCGGAAGAAGCTGAATGTCTCCGGGCCTCCGGTGCATCTCCCGTCAAAGCGACGTGAAAAAGGGACGACCAGAGGGGTCTCCGTCGGGTACAGGAGCGAGCCTAGGAAAGTAGGCGTAAACCCACAACTGCAAGATAAATACCAGTGCATTTATCAGATAAAGCAGAATACAGAATAAAAGGCAGAAATAGCAGAGCCGTGTGTTGTGCAGTGTATTGTGCAGAGTGTACAGTGTGAGCAGTGTACAGTCAGTGTAAAGCAGAGTATGTGTGTGCCGTGTGTACAGTATACAGCAAGTGTAAAGCAGACTACAGTGTGTGCAGTGTGCAGAGTACAGAAAATAAAGAACGGAAATGAAAGGCAGAAAAAGAAATGTACCTCCCAAGCACGCCAGTAACCCCCGAGCAACTGTCCGCTGCCGCGGGAGGCTGAGCTCATATATCCATAAAGGGTGGCCAGAGCGGCGCCACCACCCCAGTCATAATGCAAAATGTCCCTGACATCCACCAGTGCGCTGAGAAGGCAGAGAGGCACTGTGTTCGCCCGGTCGGCGAAGATGGTCGTCCCAAACAGGAACATGAGGAAGCCGCGTGCATATCTCTCCACGGCCTCTGGGGTCATCGGAGCTGCATCGACAAGGAGGGGCTGGACCCTGAACTGCACCTCGAACCAGGAGTACCGGACGAAGCCGGGACGCGCGAGAGGCGGTGCCGCGCCAAGCAAGTAGACCTGAGCCGCGGTCCACTCATCCATGTCAATGTCAAAGGGGATCGGATCACCCCCTACCCCGATGCCGTGAGCATCGAGAAATCATAAGGGGTCATCGTCATGTCCCCTGCGCAGAGAAGTGAAATGAATCGGTGGTGTCCCACCACCTCTCCACCAGAGCGGCAAGGAGAGGTCTGCATGTCGTGAGCCTGGAGAGTCCCCTGCAGAATGCGCCAAAGCCGGCCTGGTCTACAATATGGCGAACTGCGTCGGGAAGCTCGGCGTACCACTCACGAGCGACAGTATTCCCATACCCGCGGATGGTATGGGAATCTCCCTGTTTTCAAACAAGTAATTGCGAAGCAATATAAAATGTACAGTTTTGAGAAAACAGTAAATCAGTGCAAATTTGCATGTGCAAGTTTATCAGATTCAAACAGATACCGGGTGCCGGTGTGCTTTACAGTGAACTACAACGTGTGATGCGTCAGCGTGTTTGAGTGGTTCAGTGCAAATTTGGCATGCGTGCGTATATTCAGATTCAAACAGATACCGAGTGCCGGTGTGTTTTAGTGAACTGCAACGTGTGATGCGTCAGCGTGTTCGCGTGGCTCAATGCAAATGTGGCATGCGTGCGTATATTCAGATTCAAATAGATACCGGGTGCCGGTGTGCTTTTAGTAAACTACAATGTGTGATGCGTCAGCGTGTTTGAGTGGTTCAGTGTAAATGTGGCATGCGTGCAAGTTTTTCAGAGTCAAACAGGTATCGGGTGTCGGTGTTTGCAGTGAAATACGGTGTGTGCCGTGTGTTGAGTGGTTCAAGGCTAGTGCAGTGTGTGTGCGCGTGTGAGTCTTAAACAGATAATCAGTTGCAAACGCGTTTGTAATCAACTACAATATACTGTGTATCAGTGTATCGGGACTCAGCAGTTAAAGAATGCAACCAGCTATGACAATTGGCAGTTAAACATTCTACATTGCAGAAAGTAAAGCAGAGAAAGAAGGTTACCTCGGAAGCGCCGGAGGATAGGTGGGAGGCAGGCTCGCGTAGCAGAGCTCAGGGTCCAACGCCATGTCGAAGCTCCTGAACTGGCGTAGTCCGTCGGGTGGCAGAACGTGAATCGCCGGCCGGTAGGTCGCCGGGTCGAACGGGCGCTCGCTCAAGGAGGAGCTCGACCCCGGGATCCATCTCGTGATCCGAGGGAGTCCCACCGCGTGGAATGTCGTCGGCCATGTCAAGAGAGATGAGAAAATGGTCGAGAAATGAAATCGGGTCGGAATACGAAGAGTCAACCGAAAATTCAACCCCCGGGAGGGTGAAAAATGGCCGGAAAGGTCGGGATGGAAAAAAGGCACGGAAATGAAGAGGAAATCGAGGGGAACAAGTCCCGAAAAGGTGGAAATAGCAAAGGATGTGCCGAAATGAAATTTTAATCGGTGGAAAATGTTCGAAACGCGATGAACTTCGCGAATCGAACGACGAAAACGGCGCGAGAACGCGAAGAAAACGAGGAAAAGAGAGAGAAAAGGCTCTAGAGAGAGAGAGAGGTGATTTTCGGCGGAAGAAGAAAGTGGAAATAGGGTTTAGAAACCCTATTTTAAAAACCCGAGGTGAAAAGTCGAATCTGCCCCGACTCAGCAACTTTTTGCCGGTCGGCAACATTTTGTGCCGGCCGGCAGAATATTGTGCCGATGGAATTCTTTTGTAGCCGGTGGACAGCCGGTGGCTTCCCCTCCCGGCCGGTGGTGTTCCCACAGCCTTGTTTAGGCAATATGAGTAGTTTCTGGTCTTCATAGCTCGAGAAAGTGCAAGAAAGTGTATCTCCGATGCTCAACCGGCCTCCGTTTTGACCTCGGACCGTGTCTTCTGTGCGTAGCACTCAAATTCATGCAATGATTGTATCCTTTTGTATCCTTTTGTCTTTTGCAAGATTCAAAAGTTGCCCCGTGTGCGTTGCACGCGTTCATCGCACTATTTCGGTGCATTGCATCGCGCCGTCACGCGCCTCACAGTTGCATTGTTATGCACGTGCTACACGCGTTGTAACACGCACCCCTTGCATTGTCATGCACATCTCTTGTGCATTATCATGCATTTTATACCATGCATCGTCATGCATTCCGAAACACGTGCGTTGTTACGCATTTAAGTCCATCTGCATTGTCTTGCATCTTATGAGGCACGCGTGTCTCATTTGCATCATTTGCATCATTTTCCATTCTTATGAGGCATGCGTGTCTCATTTGTCTCATTCACTTTACATCCCGTGTGGCATGCGTGTCACACTTGCATCGTTTATCATGTCCATTGGCACGTGTGCCTCCTTATTCCCATGGGCACGTGTGCCTCATCTCCATGGGCACGTGTGCCTCACTTCCGTTGGCATGCGTGTCACATTTCCAGTGGCATGCGTGTCATATATCCCTTTTCGCCACGGTCTAGGAGACCTTAAATCCTTCGAAGGTGTAAAACCTTTATTGTGCATATGTCATGCATCATTGTAAGTACTGCATATGTCATGCATTTCAAAAATCCAAAAAACAAAAAAACCATGCATATGTCATGCATTTCGTTGTAATATAGTGCATATGTCATGCATTTTCTGTAAACATCCATCTATATTGCATTATAGTTTGCATGCACCCACTGCATTATCCACCCGCATTGTCGTGCATTCTTCACTTGCGTTGACGCGCATTGTTTCGCTTCCACCCGCATTGTCGTGCATTCTTCACTTGCGTTGACGCATATGTTTCGCTTCCACCCGCATTGTCGTGCATTCTTCACTTGCGTTGATGCGCATGTTTCGCTTCCACCCGCATTGTCGTGCATTCTTCACTTGCGTCGATACGCATGTTTCGCCTTCACTTATCCATTGTAAATATTCATTCCATTGCATATTGTATATTGCATTGTAGTTGCATGCATCCACTGCATCATCTTCCATCTATGGCTCGCACCTTTCCTTGTTGAGCTTGGTCTGGTATGTGCTCATACTTTTCACGTCTATACACTCATAGTTCTGCATGTGTACGCGTTTTGAGGGTTGCGGCACATTTTCTATGTTAGACATGGCTTGTACGTGTACATGCCTTTCCTAGGCAAAATACGGTTTGGCTATACGCCATATCCATTTCTATTGCATTGTAGTGTAATTGTTGCATCCGGCATTAGGATCATTGTTCTCTCCTCAGCGGGTTGTCACCCCACTTATGTCATTCCATCCAATACTTGCTCGTGTCCGTCTACATCACTCATAGTTCAGACATCGTTCTATGGTAGACGGACTTGTTACTTCCATCAATCTACTTGACATATGTGTAGTTTCGAACCGCTCATGATTGAATCATGATTCAATTGCTCTGCATTTTAGTTTGCATAGTTTCAATTGCATTGCATTATCATTTGCATTGTTCATACACTTAGTTTTGTATATATATTGCATATCATTTTGCATTCGTCATTGCATTGTCATGCATGTTGCTAACGACATTGTACCTGTTAAGTTTGTTTTCTTTTCAGGCACGATATTGTATGTACGTTCATTTGAGGCCGGTGCAACCGGACGAGCCGCACAGGTATTGTATCCTCCGCGTGAGACGTTTTGAGAATTGCATAATTCTCTTACATCCTTTCTGCATTGTAGTGTAGTTGGTGTATGCTAGCTTAAAACTGTTGCATGTGCTTCATTACAGCTTTCTTTGCATGATCATAAGTTATGCTCGCTTCTTGCATTATCATTTGCATTTTGCCCCTGCCTTCGGGCGCATACCTTGTTTGTCTTGCATGTTTGTCCAAGTCTTCGGCCTTGTCAAAAATGGGTCGTCTCTGGGCTTTGACATTCACTCCCGTCATTGTTATGACTTTCGAGTTCTGTCAAAGAGGGGCAACTGTAGACACCCCATTTTTGACCGTCCTCAAGACTTGGACGTCACCGTTGAACACTCGGTGATTATCCATGTTTGTGTTCGTTTGGAGTTCCCGGAGTTCTCGGCTACGCGCCTTGTCTCAGGATCTCCGAACTCGACCGTTTTGTGTCTGGTTTTGCACCAAACACTTGTGTTTTGCCTTGGAGGGGCAGGGAATGCCTTGTGAGGCATCCCCACACACCACCGGCAGTGGCTAGAGGCCACCGGCTGGTTTTTGTTTGCCACCGGCAATATATATTGCCGGTCGGCACTCTTTTTTGCCGGTCGGCACTCATTTTGTCAAAATGACATTTTGAGTGGCCGACCACTGTTCATCTACTTTTTGTAGATATTTTGTGCCAGCTGTGATAGCTGGCACCCACTCCATTCCCCTCCATACACGTGTATGGAGGGATTTCCCTCTTGAATGGCTTGTTTTGTAAGCTTTACAAGAGGGAATTGCCTATATAGGAGAGGTCTTCTCTTGGCATGGGGTTAGACACTTGTTAGACATTTTTAGACAGCTTTGTAAAGCTTGAGTTCTAGGGTTAGAGTTAGATATATTTTTCTATCTCTATAAGTGTGTGTTTTGTGCCATTTTGCTCACACACACACACTTAACACACTATCTCTTGGACTTGAGACTCTTGGAGGCTTGTTTGAGTGTTTTGGAGGTGGATTCAAGCAAGAAGGGCTGTTGGAGCATCATTTGTGAAGGTGGTCTTCAGGGGTAAGGAACTTCCCTTTTATTCCCCATTTTTGCATCCTATTTCTACCTATCTTAGAGCTATTTTTGTGTTTAGTGTATAACATAAAAAAGTTCTGTTTAGGCCCTCTTGATAGTTTATTAAGAGTGTTTTGTGCTTTGGGGAATTTGACCCCTCTTAGGCCTTGTAAGGCCCTTGTTTTGTGCCATTTTGTTGCAAGTTTCGAGACTTTTGGTGTTTGGGCCTCTTCACCACTGAAATCTTGAGGGATTTTAGTGGTGGAGATGGTGCCTTGAAGTCTCCAAAAGGGGAGGGCCACCCCCTCTCCTTGTTGTCCTTGAAATGGACCATTTTTGGCTCTTGAGGGAGCCTATGTTAGAGTGTGTATTGATCATGTTTAGGCTGCATTTCATGCTTATTATGCCATAATATAATCATGTTGTGTGTTGGTTTTGGTACACCATGCATGCTTAGCATACCTACCATATAATGCCTGTGTAATTGCCTTAATATCTTAGGTTGTTAGCCTTTGTTCGAGCATGTTTTAGGCTTAGCCTTGTGAATATTTTGTGCTTTTTTGCCATGCTTTAGGTCTGTATATAGCCGTTCGGGTCGATTTTGGCATGCTTAGTATAGCTCCTTTGCATTTGTGGCTTGTTGGGCTTGTATGCCTCAAGTATGTGAATGTGTAGCATGTGTTGATTGCATCATTTTGGTGGTTTGGAACCATCAAACATGTAATTTCAGTCCCTTTGGCATGCTCATATGTTTGCTTTAGTTGCCTCTTTGTTGCTTTGAGAGCATGTGTTGTATGCCCTATGTTTTGACCATTGTGCATGCCTTTGAATTTGAATCATTTAGATGCCATCTAGGTGGTCTTTTGGGCTTAGTTTTGTGTGTTAAAACTCTGTTTTTTGGTCGCCTAAGTCTTGCCGTGTGGTTGTACTAAGTGTAGTCCATTGCCTCTTTGGTGAGCCTTGAATACTTGGGCCATTTGCATGCTTTTGTTTTATCTTGTTTGAGTTGGTTTGGCACCTCTTCTAACATAATTTCAGAGCTTAATTTGCATGCTATTGTCCATATTTGTGTCCTTTTAAATGTGTTTAAAAGTTTCCCCGTTATGCTTTAAGTATTGGACATGAGTGCATGCATGTGTGTGTGCTTAGCCTTTCTTTCGGGGGCACTTTGGCTACTGATTTGGGGCCTATTTTGGAGTTGCCTAAGTCATGTTTAAGTCCACCCCTTTGCTTGGTTTGCGTGCTTGCCTTGTATGTGTGTTTGATACTAGCATTCTTTTTGCATCCCATGTTGCATACTAGCTGACAGTTAGGATTGCACACATTGACATGCATGCCTTGTTCCTTGATTTGGTGATAGGAATTGGGCCATTTTGATTTTGATGTCTTCGATTGTTCTTGCATTTCATTTGACATGAAAGTGCACACTTGATCCTTTAGGCCACCATGCATAGAAATGCATGATTGGTGGCCCGAGAATCGAGGCACATCCTCCCTTGAGTCATTAACATGATAGGGAGTGTGATTGGTGCATACATAGCTGAATTGTATTGCCATGCAAGATTTTGCCCTCTGCTGCTGTGAGTTGCAGGTTCTGCAGGAACTTATTGCCGGCCGGCAGTATTTAGTGCCGACCGGTAGTCAATCTATGGCCGGTGGGTCTATTTTGTGCCGATGACCACATCCTAGTACCGGTGATCATCCTACTTAGCCGGTGGGATCTCTCAGTGTCCTGAGAGGCATTCCTGAGACTTTGGCAGTTTTCAAAGGAGCAAAGCAGGGAAAACAGAGGCAGACTATGCATGGCAATGCGATTCCGAGCAAATCCCGAGCATGCGCTACATCTGACCCGCTTCCCGAGGGCTTTACTGTTTTAATTAGATTATTAATTTGTTAATTAATTGATCTGTATATTTAATTAGCTTGCGTAGTTAATTAATTTGCATATTCTTTTGGTCCCTCCGAGCGAGGGCAATTTGTAATAAGTGTGCTGGGTGTATGTATGTCTTCCAACCCCACGTCTTTCTTCCCTTTTATTTACTTGCTTATGATGGTAGATTAGGGCACGTCTATTTTAGCATACCTTATGCAATGCATGCGTGCATCCATGCATTTGTTGACATGCACCGGCTCGGTACATCATACAAACTGATTGTTTTGTATATTTCAAATTCCAAGTTGAATACTTGTTACTTGTAGCATTCACATGCCATGTTTAGATTAGCCGAGCCTACTCTAGGTTGCATTTTGTATGCGCTGCATTAGGCACTTAACATGGACTTGGATCATACATGATTTGCTAAACAATTCTTGTTTTGGCACGGAGTACAATGTAAGTATTTATGCTCAGCATATCGCATGCGTGTGTGAATGTTAACATGACAGCATGATTACCATGAGGCTAAGTGCTTATATGAGATAAAAACTGTTTGAATGCCTGTGGGTGGAGGTTTGGATTGTTTGAGTGGGGAAAACTCATTGAAATCCGTGTTTTAGCCTACTTGCGAGTAGCAATTTCCAAAGCACTTTTCAAAACAAACGGATATGCAATGCTTGTTTCAAATTAGGCAATCTAGTCTATACTTGTTTGCTGCGCGCATAACATAGTAATTCTAGGTTAATAATCGGAATAAGAACACATAACGTTTTCAAAATCGGGTATTACGGTTAGTAGAGGCCGGTCTTCGGACCGGGCGAAAGGGGGTGCTCATAGATGACCTTCCCCGATCGTACCCAAGCTCCCGAGCCAAGACATTTGGTGATGACGGACACGTGGCCTTCGGCACCGAGTCAGGGTTTCCTAAATTTCCCATTAAAAAATATTTAGGTGGCGACTCTGTATCTGGCAAAGCAGTCCATGTTTGGCACTTCTTTTCAAAAATCTGTTTTCTCAAAAACGATTTGCCGGATTTGGACTCTTTGGTTCAAGATTAAAAACCGTGACACAAATCGAGTCCGAGTTGTAGAGTGAGGCCCAAGGACGCGTCTACAAGAAGGGTGTTGCTGGAGAGGGCAACCTCAGTGAGCGCACCCCCTCCCCTCGTTCTAGCAGTCGTCGCCAGAGGAGGACTTACTCTATCTCCATCACCAGGAACTATGGGGTTGGAGATTCCGACCAAAGAGAAGGCAGGTCCCTCTCTCGCGACAGCACTTACCACCCTCGCGCCCGACGCTGACGTCGCGATCCTCCTTCTCCACACGTTCCAGGGACTTGAGGGACGTATTAGAAGAGAAGGCGCGCCGTCGGGAGGCTCAGAGAGTACCGGCGTTGCAGAGGTTGAGCGCTCCAGTTCGTTGTAGTGAAGAAGTGGTAATGACAGCTCCCAAAGTGATGGCCCCTGCACTGGAGGACAAAGAGCTGGCGCGACTTACTGCCACGGCGTTGTCCCCAGAGATTGAGAGCACGCCACTCCCTGCCGGATTCCACCAGCCAAAGTTCACTTTGTACGACGGCAAGACGGATCCGTACATGCATGTGAGTCATTACCGGCAAGTGATGGCTGGCCACCGGCGGAACGACGCCTTGATGTGCCTCATATTCCCAGCAAACTTGGGAGAGCTGGGTTTGAAGTGGTTCGAAAGGCTCCCGGAGGGGAGTATTGAGGGGTGGCAGCAGCTAGCCGAAGCCTTCGTCACCAGATTCAAAACCAACACCCGAACGCCAAAGGAGGTCGACCATCTCCTGGCCGTCAAGATGGAATCTGGATGTTCGTTGAAGGCATACAACGCGAAGTATTGGGAAACTTACAACGAGATTCTCGACTGCCCTACCAACCTGGCGATTACTCAGTACAAACGGGGTCTCCCAGTCGGACATAGGCTGCGAGATTCACTTACGATGCACCAACCTACAACCATGGAGTCTCTAATGCAACGGATCAATGAGCACACATTCGCGTGGAGGATGATACCGCCTCCACGACCGAGAAGGGTAATCCGGTCGTGGCGGACAGAAAGGTGGCGGGAAAAGTTCACTCGGTGGCGGGCAGGAGGATAACCGCCCAAGTGACCGGTCAAAAGATCAACGCCGTGGACCAAACCACGATGACCGAAACAAGGGCCGTCCGAAACGAGAAACCGACCGAGCTGGCACACCCCGCGACGCAGAGGAAGATGCAAGAGAAAACTGAAGGCGCGGACGGGAATTACCACGGTCTTCAAAATTCCCATCTACCGCATTTTGAGCGAGATCCGAGGTGAGCCTTTTGTCCGTTGGCGGCCAAGTTAGGGAGTGCGCAGCGAGGTTTCAATCCAAAATATCGCTGCACCTTCCATGAAGAACGGGGGCACCGGACAGAAGACTGCTTGCTGCTCAAACAGCACTTGGAGGAATTGGTGGCGGGGGGGCATCTTGATCGATACATAGATGGGGGAGTCAAGGCCGCGCCAACTGGACAAACCGAGCCTAATGGAATGGCCGCCCTAGAGGCGCCCCCCGCAAGGTGTAATCAACGTCATCCCACGGCATCATTGAACCAGCAAGGGTCTGCGAGCTTAAAGGGATGATTAAGAAGGCCGAGCACATGAGGGAAGTGCTCTCTGTCCAGCCCGCCGTAAAAAAGGGAAAAACCGAAGAGAGGGACATCGTTTCGTTCTCGACCAAAGACTTGGAAAGGGTTCAGATGCCGCACAATGATGCCTTGGTGGTGACTCTTCGTGTCAAAGACTTTGATATCAAGAGAATCCTGATCGACCAGGGGGTTCGGTCGAGATAATAATGTACTATGACGCGTTCAAACAAATGAAGTTAGAAGATAAGGACTTGGCCCCTGCAACGTCTCCTTTGGTCGGCTTCAACTCGCAACCAGAATGGCCGATCGGAAGATTATTTTGCCGGTCAAAGCGGGATCGGTTCTAAAGCAAGTAGAGTTCTGGGTGCTCAAAGTTCTATCCACTTACAATCTGATCCTGGGCAGAGGTTGGTTACATGCCATGCAAGCAGTAGCAGTAACTTCGTCATCCACAAGTCATGAGCTTTCCGGCACCAGCGGGCAAATAGAGGAAGTTTGGGGAGACCAGGTGATGGCAAAACAATGCTTCGTTACGTAAATGGCAGCCGAGCAGCCAAAGGGTTTGTCCAGATGATCAAGGGGCCCGAGGGAAAGGAGGTCCTTGAAGATGTGGGAAGAAAGGCCGAGGAAAAATCGGTCGAAGATTTGGTGGAGGTGCGCATTGACAAAAACGATCCAACTAAATTCTTCCTTCTGGGATCATTTTTGTCTAGCGCTGAGCGGACTGACTATGTTAACTTCCTGGTTTCCAATTTGGAGGCCTTTGCCTGGATCGCCTTAACGACATGCTGGGCGTCGACCCGAGCTTCATTTGTCATCAGTTGAATGTCTTCCCAATGCGCGGCCAATCATCCAAAGGACGCGCCGCTCAGCCTTGCACCATGCTGAAGTGGTGGCGGAAGAAAGTGAAGAACTTGTTGAGGCCGGGGCTATAGAAGAAGTGCAATACCCTCGGTGGATATCCAACACGGTGGTTGTTCCAAGAAAAACGGCAAGTGGCGAGTCTGCGTTGACTACAAGACCGTCAACCGGGTTTGCCCTAAGGATAGCTTTCCCCTCCCTCGAATTGACCAGCTAGTGGACTTAACCGCTGGCCATTAGAGGTTTAGCTTCCTGGATGCATATCGCGGCTACCACCAGATAGCCATGTATAAACCGGACAGAGAGATCACGTCGTTCACCACCCCCAGAGGCTTATACTGCTACAAGGTCATGCCGTTCGGATTGAAGAACGCCGGGGCAACCTTTCAGCGGATGGGTGACAAAGATGTTCGCTCCTCTCTTGGGCCGAACAATGGAGGCCTATATCGACGATATGGTGGTGAAGAGTAAGGAGAAGTCTCAACACCTCACCGACCTAGCAGAAATGTTCGCCATACTTAAGCACCACAAGCTTCGGTTTGAACGCCTCCAAGTGTGCCTTGGAGTTGGCACTGGGAAGTTTTTGGGGTTTCTGGTCACAAACCGAGGAATTGAAGCCGACCCATCCCAAATCAAAGCAATACAAGAGCTGGAGCGCCCCAACTCCACGAAGGACGTGCAACATCTTGCCGGATGGCAGCCGCGCTGAACAGATTTATCAGCCGGTCTTTGGATCGTTGCAGGCCCTTCTTTAAAACTTTGAAGTCCAAGTTTTTCTGGGATAACGAGTGCGACCGCGCTCTAGCAGACCTGAAAGTGTATCTTTCCTCGGCCCCTATTCTGGTCACACCCCAGCCGGGCGAAGAGTTATACCTCTACTTGGCCGTTTCTCAACACGCGGTAAGCGCGGTATTGGTTCGTGCTGAAGGCATCCAGCACCTACCGATCTTCTATGTTAGCAAGACTCTGCTCCCGGCCGAGACGAGATACCTTCCTTTGGAAAAATTGGCGTTGGCCCTGATGATGGCATCCAGAAAGCTGGCACACTATTTTCATGCCCATACAATAGTTGTGTTAACCGAGTTCCCGCTCAAGGTGCTTTTTGAAAAGGCAGACTTCACTGGGAGGATTTTGAAATGGGCCGTGGAATTGGGGCAGTATGACATCAAGTTCCGACCGCGCACCGCAATTAAGGCTCAAGCACTTGCAGATTTCATGGCGGAGTTTGCCCCTGGGACGCATCCGGTCTGCCCGATTGATTTGGTTGGTGCGGATTTAGCACAACCCATGGTTCTGGCAGAGAGACAAGTGTTGGCTCCCAAGTGGGAGAAGGGCAAAGTTCGACCCGAACTAGGAAAGTTCGACGGCTCGTTGGAAGATAAACCCAATGAAGACGTGGAAAAAGACTAGAATGAGCCTACCAGAAACTTGGAATTAAGAAGTTCCCAAAACCCGTCTAATTGCTGGAAGCTGTTCATTGGCGAGATGTGGAAGCTCTTCGTCGATGGGGCGTCCAACAGGCATGGGGCCGGGCTAGGAATTGTGATAACTTCACCAGATGGGCTGATTATTGAGCAAGCAATTACGCTCGCTTCCCAGCGTCCAACAACGAGGCAGAGTATGAGGCCCTCCTCGCCGGACTAAAAGCGCATTAAGAATGAAGGCCACAGCCCTTATGGTGTTCAGTGATTCCAAGCTGGTGGTCAATCAGGTCTCAGGGGAGTATGAGGCAAAGGATGAAAGAATAACCAAGTATCAAGCGTTGGTGCGTGAAGAGATCAAGAAGTTCTCTGCGATAAGAGTGGAACAGATCAACCGTGAAGAAAACAACATAGCTGACGAATTGGCTGGGCTCGCCTCCACTCAGACAGCTTTTCCTAACCCCTTGATGATAGACTTTTTACCTCGGCCAAGCATTGAAGAACCGGAAGCAACCGAGGTACTCTGCACCGACTTGGGTCCTTCCTGGATGGACCCCATTATCGCCTTCCTGAAAGATAGAATTCTACCGGAAGAAAAGAAGGCAGCCCACAAGATCCGGGCAAAGTCAGAACGGTTTTGGCTCTCCCCATCCGGAGCATTGTATAAGAAGTCTTTTACTGGGCCGTATTTGAAGTGTGTCCATCTTGCCAAGGTGGAAGCTTTCTCTACGAGATCCATGAAGGCATCTGCGGCAGCCATACTGGGGGCAGGTCTTTGGTATACCGAGCAATTCTCTCAGGGTTATTGGTGGCCGTGCATGCAGGCAGACGCGCAGAAGTATGTTTGATAGATGCGAGAAGTGTGTCAGAAGTTCGCTCACCAGATCCACCAGCCGGCTAGAGATTTGCTCCCACTCACAAGTCCTTGGCCGTTCGCGCTTGGGGGGGGTTGGATATTGTTAGGCCACTCCCGGTTGCACCGGGCAATCGCAAGTTCTTTATCGCCGCCACAGACTATTCACCAAGTGGGTTGAGGCCGAGCCACTGGCGACCATAAAGGGAAAAGGATGTGAAGAAGTTTGTTTGGCAAAACGTCATCACTCGCTTCGGTATACCCAGGGCCCTTATCTCAGATAATGGCACTCAATTCGATGGGAAACTCTTTCGCGGATTTTGCGAAGAGTTGAAGATTGAGTTTTACAATTCGACGCCGGTCTATCCTCAGTCTAATGGTCAAGCAGAGGCCTCAAACAAGACCATCTTGGATGGGCTAAAGAAGCAGCTTGAGAAAGCCAAGGGGAAATGGGTTGAGGAACTCTCTAACGTGCTCTGGGCGTACCGCACTACGCCAAGACGGTCGACCGGGAAACACCATTCGCTTTGGCCTACGGCATGGAGGCAGTCATCCCGTTGGAAATTGGCATGCCAACCATCTGCTCTAAAAGTTTCCAGCCCGATCTGAACAATGAAGCCGTGGCATTGGAGTTAGACCTTGCTGAGGAAAGAAGGGAGCGGACGCTAATCCACATCGCAGCTTATCAACAAGACCTCTCCAAAAAATACAACAAGGCAGTGCACCCCAGGCTATTCAAGATTGGGGACTGGGTCTTAAGAAAGGTGCTTGGCAACACGGTGGTCCCCGGCGAAGGAAAGCTCGATGTAAATTGGGAAGGACCATACAAGGTGATGCGTCTTGCTAGCAAGGGGGCATACCATCTGGAAGATTTAGATGGCAAGGCTATCCCCAGACCGTGGAATGCAGCCAACCTTAAGGTCTTTTACTTTTGAGATGTAATTGCTTAGCTTTTCTAGACCCTTAGCCTTTGGGACACTTGATGTAAAAGATAGCAATGCTTTTGTAATGAAAAATAGCTATTGTTGTTTGGTATTACATCTTTATTCAATAACATCAAAGCAAAGACACAAAATAGCATGGATGCCAGGGCCAAGGAAACCGACCTGAATTTGACCGGACTGATTCCTCTCGCCGAAATGGAGGCAGACCGTGCAAACAGTTGGTGCAATTGGCATACAGACCACTTCGCATCCGAGCCGAGCTGGTTTCGCTCGCTCGGACGAAATGTTGGCGTCGTGACCAACTTAAATGAAACATTGGCGTTTTGCCCAATGTAAGGGCCGAGCTGATTTTGCTCGGCCCAGTTCACATATTGGAGCCTTGCCTAGTATGGGAAACGCGCTGATTTTGCTCGGCCGAATTGCAATGTTGGTGTTTTGTCTAACCGATAAGAAGCCCGAGCTGACTTTGCTCAGCAAAAGGGAAATGTTGGCGGTCTAACCAACTTGAAAGGCGGGCTGGTTTTGCTCGGCCGCGTAGCAGTATTGGAATTCTATGAAGTCTGCAGACTCGCTAAGGCCGAGCTGGTTTTGCCGGCCGGTGCAAAGCGTCCGGCGTCGCCCTTGCGTGAGCTTAGTGCCGAGCATAGTTTGCTCGGCCAGTAACAATTTCGGTTCACTTGAACGTACAAGGAGCCGAACTGCTAGTTCTGATTAGAGTAGGTTTGAGCCGATTTCAACTCGGCAGATTGTGCGGTTTAGCCGACCAGCCAGTTGCTTAAAGTTTGAATCAAGAAATGTACACATGCCAACAGAACAGAAATAGGATGTACGAGCAAAAAGTTGAAGTTTTTATTGATAAAGAGAATTAAGTACAAGAGGGGGGACATAGTCCGGTTACATTCCAAAACAAAGAAATATAAAGGAGAAAACAAAGAGAAAGAGGAAAATCATCACTCCAGTCCAAGGTTTTGTTCGGCTGTCTCCTCCATCTGCTCAGCGGCGACGATGGCCTGCTCGGGCAGGTTCTCTTCGGCTTCATTGTCAGTGCCTTCCACCGTGACAGCCTCCTGATCAATAACCTCTTCATTTTCGGCATTTGGAGATGCCGCAGGAGAAGAAGTTCGTTCGGTTTGCTGCGCGGCGACGGCTTCTTTCTCAGCCTCTTTCCTTGCCTCTGCAATAAGTCGGTTTTGTGCGGCCTTGGAGTACGCCTGCATGTAGATCGGGATATAGGCAGCAGGCGGGTTGATGAACATGTCAGAATCCTGACCAAGGCCAACTTTCTCCACGGCAGCTTTCCAGCCGCACTGGAAAAAGATGTCCTTGGTCGCTTGGACTTGACGTTCATAAGTCCTCTCCCCTTGCGCATATCCACGGTCTTCTGCATCGTCAACCGCCTTGTCCCTTTCCTCCTTGTGGGCATCACGCAGCTTTCGGAGCTCGGCAAGGAACCAAGCTTTGGTTGACTTCACGGCACGCTGCTTGTCAGCTTCTGCTCGGTCAACTTTCTGCCTCAAGTCATCCCGCTTTGCCGCGATAGCACCCTGCGCGGCCTTCAGCTTCGGTATCTCAGCCTTTTGTGCCTCGTTCTCGGCAATGGCCCCACGAAGACTCTGCCGCACTTTGATCATGCGATCATGGGCAAGGTAGTTCTTCTGCGCGGCCTACAAACAAATGACAGACCGTGAATATTCGAGAAACCGAGCAAAAACCGAGCAATAACTTGGAGAAAAAGTGAACATCTTACCAGAACGATCGACTTTGCTGCCGAGCGAAGTACCTTCAGGTCGGACAGCTCGTCATGCCTCTTCATGTCGGCTGGAAGGATTAGCCCCTTGGTCATATTGAAACCAAGAGAATAATCCTTATCAGCGTAGACCGAGTCTTCAGCAGAGACTGCTCGGCCATGATACTTGAACTCGGGCGCCCAGACCGGGGGGGTGGTTGGGCCCTTGCCCTTGGATTTGGCGGCCAGTGGTTGCTCGGTCTGGTCCCCGAGCTCGGTGGAAGCGTTATCTGTGGAGTCGTCGTCCACAAGTTGCTGCGCGGCCTGCTCTTTCCTCCGTCTTTTCTTTGACTGGCCAGCCGGTTGTTCGCTGGCAAGGGCCAGCACAGCTTCTGTTTGACCAGTCGGGGTGGAGGATGTTCCCCCGGTTGCCTCTGGAGGTTGGGACTCCCCTTCCTCTCAGTAATCATGGACTTGATAGCCTTAATCTTCGCCATTTCCTGCTCGGTGGTAAGAAGAACGAGTCTGATCGGTGGCAAAGTTGGATCTGGTTCTGGGGATGGCGCACGCAGGAAGTCGGTCACCCGGCTCTTGCGCGGTGCGGTGTAGTGGTAGGTCTGCTTGAAACCGAGAAGTTTTGATGGCTCTCTTTCCTCGGCTGGGTGACACAGCAGAGCTCGGATGGCTTCTTGGTTGGCCTGATGGTAGTCTGCTGCCAAGTGCTTATCTGCAAGAAAAAGACAAGTGTTAGACCGGTGAAACAGAATAATAATGAGATGCAGAAAGAAGATAGCGTGGTCAGCCGGGCTACTTACCACCACGGCCGAAATCTTTCCTAATATACCATCCCGGTATGGGTGCCTCGGTGTCTTCAAAGTGACCGGACACCCACAAGAAGTCGTTGTCATTAGTCTCCTTGTCTGGGTTGCTCTCTATGAGTTTTGCTCGGCCCTTTTTGACTTTGAGGTACTAGCAAAGCCCGCTCTTATTCCTACTTAAACTATATTGGTGGAAAATCTCAGCCAGACCGAGATTGAGACCGAGCCTCTGGTTCAGCTCGGCGACCCCATTTATTATCTTATAAGTGTTGTTGGAGACTTGGGTCGGGCAAAGCTTCGTCTGCCTCAAAAATTCGCAGATCAAAGGTTGTACGGGGAAGCGAAGCCCTCCTTTGACAATGGAAACGACCGTGAAGGGGCACCGGTCTAAGTCTCCCCATGGTGTGTCTCCTTTTTTAGCGAGCTCTAAGATCACGTCATTCGGGACGTTGTACTCCTTACGGAACTCGGCCATCGCACCGGGCGTGCTAACCATGAATCGGTACTTCCCCATCTACCTCGGTTTTATTGTGTAATTAAATTGGTATCTCGGTCAAAAATGGTGTGTTTGCTCGGACTTTGAGCTCCACCAGAGATGGTGCTGGACTGGCTTGGTCGGTCCTATGTGTTCTGCATGTTAAAAAATAATTCCAAGGGTTAGCACGGCATAAATTGCGCGGCCCCTATGGGAGTTGGCTCAGTGAAGGGATTATTTGCGTTTAGACGGTTCGACCCCTACCTCGGCTAGGCTACTTGGTCGATTTCCTAGTTCGGTGCTAACTCGCCACTTCTGGCTCGGTCAAGGTCCAAGAAGGAAAATCCTAACAAAGTTATAGCTCGGTGGGGTTCTACTTGACGAGCTAGCTGAGCCTTTAGCTCGGTCGAGGCCCAAGTAACGACCTCAAGTTTTCGCCCGGTTCGATCCTATTACCGGGCTAATTGGTAGTTCGGCTCGGCTACAGTCACAGCGAGAAGCCACAAACCATTTTTGCTCGGTTTATGTTCTTCCTACGGATTTAAACGAGCATTTAGCTCGGTTGTGCACAGTGTTCATCCTGTTCATCTTGTTCATCCTAAGTTCAAGGCTCATTCGTTGAAACTAAGGGGAAACAGGGGCACAAAAACCCCTCCATTCCACCAGTTCCAGTTTTTCTAGGGTGTGGCACTATTGGACTAAAGAGGAGGGGCCTTGAAGATCCCACACAAAGAACACGAAGAACACAATGGTACGAACATGAAGAACTGGAAAATGGAAACAGAAAATGCAAGGGAGGGGTAGTGTGACTTACCAAAAACGAAGGTGGAGTGAGTTAGGCCTCGAGAGCTCGAATGCAGCGTCAAAAATGGCAGACACAGCAAAGGGCAGCAACGGTTGGAAGCTTGGAGCGATGGGAGGCTAGGGTTTGGTGCTCTGGAAGAAAATGGAAAGTGAAGGGTTCGAATGACCCTGGGTCTGTGCATAAGAAGGGGGGAAACCACCCAAACGGCGCAGCCGTTTGAATTCTGCGCGTGCAGAACAGCTGGCTGCACGACCAATGGCGTGAAGCCACGTGGCACTAAAAAGGCGGCTGTCAGTACGGCTGTACAGCCATTGATAAGACTACCGAGGTGATGGCCGACCAAACGGGACAGCTCGGCGACAGATGCATCCCCGATCAGGCTCAGCTTGGTAATGGCGCAACTCAACCATGGCTCGGCGGCAGACATTTCCTCAATCAAGCTCGGCCTGGCAGGGGCGCAACACAACCGTAGCTCGGATAAAGTGGTAACCCCAATCACGATTAGCTTGGATGGGGTTAAGGGGCAATTGAGAGGGGAGATTTGCACCTCATTGTACGGCCGAGCTAAGATAACGTCAGACGTGACGGACCGCGCGGCGCCGAGCTAATCTCTCTGTTGACACGGCCAGCGGCCTGACTTGCACGGTCGGAAATATTGACCGGTCAGGCACCAACTAGCGTAGCTGAGCTGCGTCTTGCACGTATTGGACGGAGCTCGGGTTAGCGGATGCTGACCGAGCTAAAAGGTAGCCCGAGCTATACCGTGGGCGCGATCAGGGTCGGTACGCCTTGGACCGATCAGTCGATATAAAGTGGCTTCGTGTGACCGAGATTGAAGGTAGGACGGTTGGAGGCCGGCATGCCTCGCAACCGGTTGGTCATGATGAACCGATCAAGAATAGTTTGGCCGAGGTGGTCAGGCTTTCGCCTGATTCCAAGTTATAGGTCGGCGACACATAGCTCGGTTATGTGCATGTAATAGCAACTCTCCACAAGTGACAGGCCGGTCGTGGTACTCCGGTCGAGTATGCCACCTGGGCCAATGGCGTGAGGGAGAGGACATTTGCTCCACGCATGCCTCAATGCCGTTGGGCAGTTTTGTGTGTACTGGTGGGAGGACTAGGCCTTTACACGTGTAAGGTGGTGAGAGGCGAGCGCTGCTACCTGTTCAGGGAAGGACGACAGAGGTAGTGCGCGCACAATCTTGAGGCTGCATGGCCAGCCTAGAAATATGGAAGAAGACGCACGTTAGAGGTATGCTAATTGACTCCTCCATAAACACTCTCTCTCTGATAGCCTTCTTCTTCCTCAAGTAGTCTGACTTGATCGTCGGAGGGTCTTTCCGGCACACCACCGCCGGGCAGCTCACCGTTTTTGTGTTACAGAGATAGACGCCGTCGCAAGAAGCTTGACGTCTAAGGAGTACGGAAAGCAGAGGATATTTAGCCCCCGTGCAGAGTCCATTATATATATTCTTACTCCTTTTTCATGTTCCCTTTTTTATCCCTTGCATCTTATTGGTCCAAAGGGTTGTCTATATGATCAAAAGCAATCCTATGAAAAAAAATAGACACAGAATAATAAGGGTGATCGCAGTTTTACAGTTCGGTTGTGGCTAAATTTTTTTTAAATTTATCGTCTATCCAAAATTAGGTGGATTGAAAAAATCAATCCGTAACCGTCCGTTCGTCATCACATATCCGTCCAAAATGCAGCGGATCGGTTTAGTTCGATTGATTTGGATAGATTAAAATATTCGTTAAGCACTCCTAATACACAAAAAAGAAACAAATGATCTAGATTATGCACTCGTTTGGCATAAGGTTACGGAGTTAAAATAGTCACAAAAAGACAAAATAAACTAAAAAATTAATAAGACAAAACGTCACATCCAAACCATAATCATTTAATTTTTTCTCTCAGAAAAATTAAAAAAACTCATCCCAAACGAATCTTATATTGATAATTTCTACAAATTTATGCAATATTAGTGAATTAGCCAAGTTGCATTTGCACCTAACACAAATTGTATATACAAAGTAAAGAGGTTGAGTTGGGTTGCTTTGTTGGATAGGAAGTTTAATGAGACCGACACTGAAAAAGGTTGGAATGAAAGAAGGGTTGAGAATGGCAGAACAGACCCAAGAGGGTATTACAATGGTCACCGGTGTCAGGTCAATCTCATTCAAATTTTTTAAATACTAAACACAAACCGAGAACGAATGGCTTGATTTGTTTCACAAACAACTCGATTCAAAATAGGATAAACTCTCATAATAAAATATGCAATTGGAAAGTAGCAATACCTGATTACTTCATGAAATCTTAGTAAACTAATCTGCAAAAGCATGGATATGAATACGAAATACAGATATGATATTGATATGGTAATATTACAAAACTTAATAGTAAATTACACATAAACTAAAGAATATTGAAAAATCACACTATAATTTTATAATACAAAATATTAACCTTTAAAAATTAAGTATTAATTTAAATCAATAATTTGTTTATTTATTGATATTTATTTTTCTTATTGTTATATTCTCCTTTTTTTTTTTTTTTTTTTTGAGAACCAAATTATATTCTCTCGCTAATCCTTACTTTTTATATAGTTATAAAGCACATGCATAAAACAATAAAGATATATTAATTTGACAAATTCTATTATTTTAACTCAAATGTTCTTATAAAAATATTTTAACTCAATTATATTATAACGCTACGCAAGAAATAATACAATTTTAATTTTGTAAAAGAAAAAATAGCTGACTTGAAATATCCAATACTCTAAAATTTATGAAAATTTAGTTAAGTATCTGATACTTTTAATTAGTATCTGATACAGATACGTCACATTTTTTAGTCTCCAATGCAGTGGCTAAGGTGACATCTCCCAGATGTTAAAAGGCCTCATCAGTAGCATTTCAATGTAAATACAACATTCAATTCCTAAAAAATGAGTCCCTAGCAACCCTAATAGGGAAACAAAACACTGCAAATTTACAAAAGTAATAAAAACAAACTTGATAATAGATACCAAACCTGATCAATCAATGATCCAAATACATTTTCAAGTATATCTGCCTCAAATTTATAAGGATACAATGCCTGTGTTTTACTAAAGCTGAAACAGAGTAATTTTGTCCTCCAAAACACTACTGTGAAAGCAAGCATCAACATCATCCAAATAATATCCCGGTCACTTACATATAAATTTTCCCTTTTTTGTCCTGTTCACAATCAAAGCACGAAATTCACTGTTCTTATAAAGATAAACATGCCTGGGTTGGATTTCATAGTTCTCCACATCTCCAAGCTTTCTAAGGGTCAAGAAACAAATACTTGGAGCAGAAATATCTCTCCCAAGTAATGTCCAAACACAAACAATAAGCAAATTGTGTATAGATCACATTTTCCCCACAAATTAACAGTGGGATCAACATTACTCCTAATCCTGTCACGAACCTGTCAATGAAATTATGAAGGGGAAAAAAACAATAAGATAAAATACATCTAATCCGAGCAGCAAGTTAAGGTAATTACAATCCTCTTCAACAACCCAACAAAAAGGGGAAATTTAGAAGAGGGTAAGGCTGTGAATGGGATATTGTCAGCTATGGTAAATCCAATCAGAACAACTAGAACATTTTCCTACCTGTTCCTTTTCTTTTCTTTCCTTTTCCTTTTTTTCTCTCTCTTTTTTCACCCAATGCTATGGGGACTCGATCCATGTCCCCCCCATCAAGAAAACTTGATCGTCTACGATGTTCCTACACTAGCACGCACCTATTAACTTGCGAAGATGGTATTCTTTGTTGCACTTGAAGATGACATGTCACACTTGGAGCTTGGCGTTATGTTCTTGGATGAGGCTATTGCAAGCAGAATACCTGATATGATAGTATTACAACATACATCGGTGCTGATAACCAGCATCAGGAAGATTCTGGTGGGGACCCCTGGCTCTTGACCTGATAAACTTTCTTCACCTGCTTCCCATATGTTGCAGCTGATGAAGTCTTCTGTTGCTTACTATACACCCCGGTATTTCTAACCGTTGGTCCAATCATCTGCTTGGGAGGTGGAGACGGAAGTGCACCAATGTTCCGCACAGACTGGTTCCGAATATTTGGAATTTGTTCTGAATTTGGCATCCTCGGAGACACCAATGCATTTGGCCTGGTTCTGTCATCGCCAATTGTCAAAGCAGACATCTCAGCCCTAAAGTTGCGTTGCTGTTCTTGATTAAATCTGTTGGCTTGCAATTTGCACCGAGAGAGCACAAATCCAGGGTTACCCATTATTGCTCGTGGGTGATTATAGTTTCTGCATGAGAAACTTGGATCCTCAATCAAGGCCCTTTGATACCAAGTGGGTCTGGCTGGCCTTGGCCTTCTAATTACATGGTTGCTTGGGGAATTTGTATATGAAGTCTGTTCCGAAGATTCAGAAGAATTGTGATTGGGTTTGAGATTCAGAGTGTTCTTGATCAGACGATGCGCTGCTTCTCCTAACCGAGTTTGTTCCAAAGATTCAGAAGATTTGTGATTGGGTTTGAGATTCAGTGTGTTCTTGATCAGACGATGCGCTGCTTCTCCTAACCGAGCACTGGATATTGCCCCAGGTACAGGTGGCCTGAAAAAGGAGATGCCATCAAAACGAAATTAATGGTATGTCAAGATATGCTGTCGTTAGAAACAAAAAATAATAATAATGACGCTGATGGTGGCAATGATCTCATATGACTACTTTTAACTAAAATCATAAATACTACTACAGTTGTCACTTGTCAACATATATATATATATATATAGAGAGAGAGAGAGAGAGAGAATCCTAGCTAGATATGTACTTATGATAGAATTCAGATTTGGAAGTGTTGCAAGTGTAGGTCAATATGATTAAAAGACAGACTCGTCACAACTTCCATACAAATTCTTTCAAATTCATGAAAAGCTCATGCACTGATTCCTTTTGAAGTGTATTTCGAAAAAAGCCAAATTCACAAAATTACAGCTATATCAACAAATCCATCTCCCACATAGCAGGATCCTCCAATGCAAGGGGAAGGATGTGGATCTAACAATCTCTCAATCTGATCTTGAAAGAATTAGACTGGCTAGCAAGATCAGGAGGAAGCAAGAAAAATAACTCAAATTTAGGTTTGATAGTGTACCCAAGTATTTGAAGATTTCACCCAAAAAAGTATTTGAAGATCATATTAAAGAGCTTTATCATGAAGCATTTGAAATACCTATGCAAAAGTAGTTATTTGAAATCGTGCTAAGGATTCCCCATTTAACTACAAAGATAGTACCAAAATACATCTTTTACTAGTTTTTCTATCCACCTAAATTAAGTTACTCTAATATTTCTATAAATCCAACCTCAAATCTCTTGATTTGAAATTCACATATATCCAAATGGAGCCTTAGTGTCCTCCTAAGAAGAAATACCCATCTTCTGGGGTCAGGCACAAGAAGAGGGACACCTTTTGCTGCTCAAAACAGGAAATGCTTTTTTTTTTTTTTTGGTGTGTGCAAGGGGCAGGATTGAGTTTGATCCAAGGAAATCCTAAACCCATAAATAAAAAGAAAGTAACGTTCCAAACAATTACAAGAGTAATTGATCAACTAGGGGAAATAATTACAAGAGTAACAGATCAATAAAGGCTCGAAATTGGTTCCCTACATGTGCTAATAACAATCTTAATAGTCATGCAAAATCCAGACAGGGAGGTACAACTACTCCAAAGATGGAGCAGATTCACAATCCCAAAATAGTCAAATGTATTCTTACCTTTCTCTGCTTTGCTGGCGACGGCCACCATTATCTTCGTGCCATAAAATAGGGAAAGATTTAATGTCCAAAGGGCTTAAAACCTGCAGAGGTAAAACAAAGCACTTATCGGTCATTGTTTACAAAGGATCTATGTAATGGCATCAACAATAAATAATATTCAACCCAATAGCCACATATATGAGCATATGTTCCTACAAAAACAACACTTCACAATACTTCCACCTATGCCCACACCACAAGGGAAGAGCAGCAAATAGAAACAACAAATTTATAAATCAAAATAGTAGTAGTCTAATGTCATTTGTATGGGTGGAGAAGTGCCATTCTTGAAGTAGATAAATGAGTCTAATGTATTCTCTCTCAAAAAATAAAGGATTACTACAAGCAACTCTAGAGCATCCAAATTAATGCAATCCATATGCAAATCAATGATCAAATTGAGAGAGAAGACAAATGCCCCAATTAGGGGTGAAGCCCCTAAGGGCTAGAGAGAGAAACCAAGTTCTACTCCAATCACAATGTATATTCTTTTATCAAAAAGCTAAGTACAACAGAGTATTATATCACCTATTTATAAACTACAACTAATAGGCCATTTAATATACACTTAACCTATTTATGCTACTACATCGCAGATGTCACATGTCACGCACCTTTTCAGGCAAGTGTACGCCCTTAGGAGGTTCTGGGATGTGGCTATGGGGCGGAGGATTCAGATAGGTAGCATTTCTGCAAAATGGAAACACATTAGGAAAGCACTCCATAAAGTGGTCCACAAAACATGGTAATGATAATAAAAATAAATAAATAAATAAAACAAAAGGGAGCTTACAAAATTCGGTTATTCTCAATATCTTGCAAGCCATTGACAGGGGAAGGAACCACATTCCTCCACCCATTCCTCTCGCATAACCAAAGATATCCATTCATTCCTTCACTACAAAACATTGACAACAAATAAAGTTTGTAAAACAGCCTATGCCAACAGTGAACACAACAATCAAAAACTGAACAGATAAATTAAACTAACCTAATGTTTGTGTCAATTGGCCAAGGAAATCTTTCATGTGGGGTTAACTGATCAAACAATTGGTAGTATGATATAATTTGGGCAGCCAAAGGATAAGAAGGATGTACATATAGCAAGTCCAGCATCACACTATTTCGAACTCGTTCTTCCTCCTGCATGTATCAAGCCCTTGATTAGCACAAAATAAAATTATATATAAAAAGAACAAAAAGCAAATTTTATAATTCTGAGATCGTGTGAGTGTTATTGTTCCAATCATCTGACAAGAGTGGAAATTAAGAACCCACAAACATCTCACCTTCTTCGAAAAGGGATTCAATGTAATTTGATTCTAAAATGATAAAATTGAAAGAAGCAAAGTAACACAACTAGAGGGATTAAATGTGACCTTTCAGAACATTAGTCTTTTGTTTCTTTTTTATCAACAACGAATAGAATTTTGGCCAATGGCCCTGTGGGATAGAGGCATCAACCCAACACTTCCATAGGGGAGGCTGGGGGTTCAAGCCTCAGTAGGGGCATCGGTGTTTGGGTGGGTTCAGGAGGGGTGGGGAATTAGGGGCATTTGCTATGTTACATGGACTAGGGTATGGGAATGGGTATCGGGTATGTGTCTAAGTGTCAGATCCATCTAATTCTCATGTCTAAAAACATGGCAAAATAATCATATTTATTAATATCCATGTTTAAATTTCCAGGACAAGTATTGATCTAACATAATTTAGAGCTTTCGGTCCTGGAAGGTCTTGATTTCAAGTCTCTCCATTTGCATTTGATCCCTTGTTTGGTATGTTTGTTTCTTTGAACCCTGTTGGGTTGTTTGCTCGTCTCTCCACGTGCAAAACAAGGTTGCATGTGGGGAAGGCTGTTGGATATTTGACATACAATGTTGGGTTTATTTCCTAACAGTTTAAGCTTTTAAGACTATTTAATACGTTCACCATTTTTGGAAAAGTATAAGCCTGACACGAAGGGTAACAACTATTCTTGTCAGCAAATAACCTAGAGAATATCTTTAAAAGGTGACCAGTATTGTCTATTTTGAAGTCTCCCTAATTTTGGCAAGAAGGATTTCCTTAAGCCAGGCTCTTCTGTAACATTTCTTCAGCAAAACACTCAGGATATCATCCATCATAATGTGCATTATATAATCAAAGCATAATGGTAAAAAACAATCCCATGTTTCATACCGATAAAGTGTCCTCAAGCTTCTTTGTTTCAGCAAGCAATTTCTTCTCATTGATGAATGGCAATTGGACAATGCCCTGATCCTCACAAAACAATTCAAGATAACTTGTCAAAGCCAACAACAATATCTGTAGTATTAGTAGTAGCAGTAGTCCAGCTAGAAGAATAATTAGGAACATAAAACCATACCTGCCACGCTTTGCGTTTACCATTCATGTCAATCTCAAAATCTGTCCAAATAGGAGAACCCCAACAATAAATGAACAGGAGAAAAAGATTCAAAAATAATTTATAGAAAAACATGACAATCGAGTAATACTACCAGAAGGGTAGAATTCGTGGATTGGTGATGCTGGATCAGTCATCAATCTCCTGTACTCTTCAGGCAGAGCACTAGAACTGTAACATGAAAGATAGATGCTTACACAAAACCAAATACAGCACAAAAAATAAAAAATAAAAGAAATCAGAAGTATATTTGATAACTGCAGATGGGAAAAACTAAAAAATAAAAATAGGAAGTAATATGAACCTTGCAGCTGGCAGGGTTCCCATGAGCTGATCAAAGGGCTTAAAAGGTTCTCCCAAGAAAAATGTTATTTCTAAATCAGCTAGACCTTTTAGATCAGAAGCAAATGGAGCATAATGGTATGGATAAAACCTGAAACAAAAACAGGTAAGTAAATTTTAGAAGTATGTTGAAGAACAGCATCCCACACAAAAAATGGTCAAAACCATAAACCTCCTTAATTAAAACAGTGTTTATATCATCTATGTGGTGGGATGGGGATTAAGCATCTGCCCATGTCTACATACTTGGTCTCAATAACATCATAAATAAGATCCAAAAAAAGTGAAGAATTCATGGACTGCTTTCCCTGACTTCCATTTAAGGACACAGCAAAATTCCCCTCTTTTGCCTATCCAACCCACACAACATATACAGCACAATATGGGTGGACAGCCTCTTATTTTGCCATATGTCGTTACAGACGCTTATCATCAACATATGTACTAATATCTAATATCTATACACATACACAGATGACTGATTATCTTCATGATTGAACGAGTAGAACAAACAGTCATGCTAGAACACTCACAAATATACCAACAAACAAACCAACTAAGATACAAGAATCGCATGTTGATATAGGGTTCACATTCACCAAATAGTCTAGTTAATATGATTGTTAGTGTCCCGAACATTATTGGTAAAACAAATTATGATGCTGTCTCCTCTAAATCAGAAACTGACCATTGCCATGAGCGGACACCTTGGTAGTAATACCAGCAAACCCAGCATAAACCTTCTACATATCTCAAAACCTGCAAATACAGCTTAGGATCATCCAGTGCAATCCCTGTTGCGTGGCAATCATATAAACTTTATAACTACAATGTACAAAATGTGGTTATGAAATTTGATACTCCATTCATTATGTGTGAAAACATTTAAATGTGGAAACAAGCATCATTAGCCATACAGAAAAAAAATAAAAAAACCATTGAACTTCATTCTTGGAATACATTTTAGCGGGAAAAAGGCAAGTAAAAACACACATACAAGGGAAGAAATGATTGGCTACTCCTTTAAGAATGGAGACAAGGAATTATCGCAAGTAGTTGGCATAAGACACCAACAAACTGGACGCCAAATACTGGAAGTCTTTCCTCAATATTACTTTCAAGCAAGGAAGCTCTACAAGGTATACCACCCCAAAATTTATGCTTATTTTTAAATACTGCTCCTCTCATTGGTGATATTTCCTATGTTACATAGGCTCGGGTATGGGTATCGGCTTGAGTATGTGTCCAAGTGTCAAATTCATCTAATCCCCATGTCTAAAAACATGGCAAAATAATTATATTTCTTAATATTCATCTTTAAATTTGTTGGACAATATTATTTACAATGTAGCATAGAGTGTTGCTTGCATTATATGGGAAATTCATGCATAATTATCTTGTAAATTTGAATTACTAGACATACGTATTGGATAAATGTACACCTACACATGCCCTTACGTATCCCATGCCCTTACTCAAGTGTCAAGGGAACAACATGGGTACTCCATATATTTAGGAGAGTCCATGTAACAAAGATATTTCTTAGGCAGCTACATAGTGCACTATACTCATTAGAGGGATAGGCGTAGTATGACCAGGTGGTGTACGTCTATTTTTTGGGCTATATGGGAAATTTGTTTTAACCAAGAATTCAGAAGTGGAACTCATGTGAAATAGGATTTTGTTTTGAACCTCTCTATGTATATCAAATATCTTAGTTCAAAAGAAACCCATCGAGCATAACTCAAACCAAGCATATCGTAAGAGTGCCTTAGCTCTATTCTATTGCCATAACGCGACTGGGGGACACTCAAGCTGTTTTGGTACAGAGGATAAAGTCAATACTAAGGCTCAGATGGGAATGAAGAAATGTAAGAAACCGAATAAACCAGGTATTGTGAAGGGAAACTCATGTGCCGTGAGCTTGTCTTTTGAACCTCTCCTTGGCTGACAGTATCAAAATATTAAGAAGAATCCATTTGGGCATAACTAAAGAAAATCGGTGCCTGATGGGGGGGAACTCATGTGATATAAGCTTTTCTTTTGAACTTCACTTGCATCTTTGCAAAACATCGCGGAAAAAGCACACCCTACGTCAATATTCCATAGAGGAGTCAGTGAAACAATTTGATAAGCATGGTCAGGGAATTGAAACTTGAAGAAACTAGCATGCCAAGAAAAGAAATTCATAGAAACATAGCACAATGAAGATTCAAGTCAGCCAAGCACTATTAAGAGGGGGGGGGGGGGGGGGGGGAGGGGGGTGTGGTGTGGTTGGACATTCTCCACACCATTTAGATACAACAATCATAGTAATTGGAAAACACATATTACCTACTTCATTCTTTGAGATGGTACAAAACTTAAAAGGAACTTACTGTATCTTTTCTAATTTCAACGATCTTTTCAGGATCTGATACATCAAATTTCTCAGCATAATACCTTTCTTTATATCCAGGCTCACCTAATTTCACCTGCGAAAATGACAAATTTCTTAGTATTGAATAAAAAAACCAGCCACACATATATGTTTCATGTGCACGTCGAACAAGCAAATATGCTGAAAAATTAAAATAAAGATTATCCAAAAACCCAAGTGACGGGACCACAGTTAATCACAAACAAGCCAAAGAATACAAATATATAAACATATTATAATACTTTCTTTTTTTCTTTTTTTTTTAAAATTCCATTTTCCATGCTGGAAAAGTAAATCCAACTTTTGAAAGTGAAATGTCAAATTTTTTTAATCAACATCTAAGCCGTTTAAAATACTAACAGGACGAGGATGGAACAAGTTTTTAAATTATTTAAAACAAAGAAGAATTAGTTGAATTTTCTAATAAGGTAGTTTAAAAAAACCTAAAAATTGAAAATGAACCAATCGCTGCAAATTGGCTGGTTGTATGTGATACGCAGATTTTCTCTTTTTATGGACTTTCTTCCTTTAACCTCATTGTATCTCTTTTTTCTCTTTCCTTTTAATAAAGTTGTAGTTGTTATCAAAAAACATAAAAACTAAAATGATCAACAGCTTAAATGATCAATGGAAGAGAGAAAATTAGCGTCTCCAACTCTTGCATCAACGGCAAAATAATTGAGAGCTTGGTGGATCCTTTAGAACTTGTGACACACGTCCATAATCTATTCTCATCTTCAAAGGGAACCCATATCTTGCAGCTCAAGTTAGTCCCCAACCATTTATCATCAGACAAAGTCAACAAGCTATTTGAATTATAATGTGAAAGATTTGGGTTTTCCAGTCTCCCTAATCTAAGTTTACCATTAAAATTGAATTAGGTGCTCATTACTTTTAAGATCTTTCAATAAATCCAAGTGAAAGCAGACCTTATCCACAACTGGTAGCACTTCAGAAACCTCTTTTCTTGCTTTAAGCTTCATATCTTCATTATTCTCCATAGCCTGACCACAACAACAACAACAACCAAAAAAAAAAAAAAACCCATTGTAGTTAAAAAAAAAAAAAACTTGTCACCAATAATAAATGGATTTATGAATAAAGATATGCACTGAAAGCATAAACAAAACCCATGGCCCAAGCAAAACAAACTCGAGCTCAACGAGATTAAAGTATATAGTTTTCGACGATGTTTAGGCAAATCATATGACAAGAATGAAATAATACACATGCAAACACACACCAATGCAGATGCATCTTGCATATTAATTCGATGGGCAAGATATAAGAATTGGCAATGCTGTTATGTAATCATAGTTGTTAAATCAAAAATCGGATCATGAATCAAAATCCTAATGTTGTAAATCCTGATGAAACAATATAAGATAGGGATGTAATATTTCTGAATGAATTTGTATATTCGATTGTAAAACAATACAAATTGTACATCTAATATATATAGCAATTTTAAGCCTAATCCTAAATAGGAAATAAGAATAATCCTAAGAACAAAATATTTACACAATCTAACACAATCTAAAATATTCACACAATATTCTCACACCCCCACTCAAACTCAGGGCGTTTTAACAGAAAACACTAAGAGTTTGCAAGAAAAAATTGAAATCGAGCAGTGGTGTGAGTCTTGGTAAATAAGTTATCAAATTGCAAAGTCGAAGAGACGAAAGGAAGCAAGATGGAACCAAACTGCAGATGCTGATAAACAAAGTGACAATCAATTTCAATGTGCTTCGTTCGTTCTTGAGAGATAGTGTTATGGGCAATCTAAATAGTACTGCAGTTGTCACAATAGAGAGAGGTCGGGGAAAACTGAGGGACACCCAAATTAGACAAGAGACAGTAAAGCCAAACAATCTCAGCAATGGCATGGGCCACAGCATGGTACTCCGCTTCGGCAGTGGAATGAGCAACAATGGTTTGTTTCTTGCTCTTCCAAGAAACATGCAGAAGTTAAAAATGGACTTGCGATCAGTGATATCACCAACCTAATCAAAATCAACATATGCTATCAAGTCTAAGGAAGAAGTAGAAGACAACAACAAGCCCTGAAAGATAGTACTGCAAAAATAGCGACAAATCTGAACTAAAGCAGCCCAATGGATAGAGCGAGGAGCAGAAACGAATTGACTAACCACACGAACAGCATAGGCAAGATCAGGCGAGTAATCGTCATATAGACTATACAACCCACGAGCTCGCGATATAGAGTAGAATCGTCTAGAGGGACACTATCATCAATGTTGAGCTTCATATTAAGCTCAATAGGAGTATTAGAAATCTTAGTGTCAATAAGACTGACACGGTGAATAACCTCATTGGCATACTTAACTTGAGATAGAAAGTAACTCTTGAGAGAAGAAACTATTTCAATACTAAGAAAATACCGCAATGGGCCAAAATCCTTCATTTCAAAGGTACAGAAAAGATGCCGCTTGACCTTAGAGATAGCAGAACAATCAAAGCCAGTGATTATCATATCATCCACATACAGTAACAAGGCAACAAAAATAGCAGAGGTGTGGAGGAAAAACAAAGCTGAGTCATGGGCACTAGGATGAAACCCAAGCTCAGTGACAACTGTTTGAAAGCGATCATACAAAGCACGAGGAGATTGCTTCAAACCATACAAAGCACGCCGAAGACGACAAACCTGTCCAAAGGAATGAAGAAGGCCAGGAAGAGGACGCATGTACATCTATTCAGTGAGATAGCTATTAAGAAATGCATTCTTAACATTCATCTGATAAAGAGGCCAATGACGAACAACAGTGACAGAGATCAAAGTACAGACAATAGTCATCCTGGCAATAGGAGCAAAGGTTTCCTCATAATCAATATTATACTCCTGTGAGAAACTTTTGGCAACCAGGCAAGCTTTGTAGCGCTCGAGAGAACCATCAGAATGAGTCTTGACTTTATAGACTCATTTGCAACCAACTAGATTCTTGCTAGCAGGCAAAGGAACCAGCTCCTAAGTAGTAGTCGTCTTCTACAAGGTAAACAACTCATCCTCTATAGCTTGAATCCAATTAGGATCCTGACAGGCCTCTTTGAAAGACTGGGGTTCTGAAAAAAGAGTGAATAGCAGACAAAAAGATACAGTACGAAGGAGAAAACATGTTTTAGCAAAACCAAGTTTGACTACCTGTTTATGGATGTGAAGTGGATACTTACAATTGGCAAGATCAGAGTCATCAGAGGCAGAAGGATCGACAGTAGCGGTAGAGACAACTGGTGGAGGGAGAGCCTTGTGACGAGAATAGACTAACAACGGACGAGGAGGAGAAGAAGGAGAAGAGGGAACAAACTCATGAGGGTCAGTGGAGAGGGACTCAGCAAGAGAGGTGGTGGAGGGAACAAGCTCATGGGAAATAATAGAGATGTACTCATCCGGAGGGACTTAGAAGGAAAAGGATCAATGTGAACCAAATCCTCTTTGGAAAACGGCGTAGTGATAGAAGGAAGCTAAAGTAAGATAGACTTTCGAGAAAGGCAACATGGTAGGAGACATAAAGGCAACGAGAAACAGAGTCATAACAGCAATAGCCTTTATAGGTAAGACTGTAGCCCAAAAAGTCATACAGAACAAACCAGGTACTAAGTTTGGTCCTATCTTTACGAGGAAAAAGGACAAAACAAACAGACCCAAAAATACGCAGGAGAGAGTAATTGGGAAATTGGGAGGACAGAGTCTCATAAGGAGAACGACCAGAGAGTAGGGGAGTAGGCATAAGGTTTAGAAGAAAAGCACGGTAAGAATTGCTTCACCCTAAAAAAGAACCGAAATAGAGATAGAGAGAAGGAAAGACCTAGTTGTCTCAATGAGATGACGATGTTTACACTCAAATCGACCATTTTGGACAGGTGTATCACTATAAGAAATTTGATAAATGGTACCCAAATTGGCCAAATACTCACAGAACTTAGTTTTAAAATATTCTCCACCCAAGTCAAACCGTAACAATTTAATAATAGACCCAAACTGTGTAGTGACCATAGACTGAAAAGTACGGTATATTTGGTAGAAGTCAAACGTATGAGTTATAAGATAAACCCAAGTATAACGGGTGCAGTAATCAATACATGACACATAGTATGTAGAACCCCTTTTGGTGAGAACAGGAAAAGAACCTCATACATCAGTATAAACTAAAGAAAATGGTGTATCAAATATAGAAGTACTTTTACGAAAAAATAAGGCTATCATTTTGACAAGTTTACACCCCCGACGCTCAGTAATTTGATTAGGAGAAACTTTACCCAATATACCTGACTGAGCCAAAGGCTGTAAGAGGTTAGCAGACAAATGCCCTAATCTAGAATGCCACAAATAGAAAGGACTTGACAGAGAATTAATTGAAAAAAAGAAACGGCAATTGGAGAGGCAGCCATAGACAAAAGCAAACTCACTATAACATAGAGGTCTCTAACTCTACAGTTGATCCCAATCTGCTACTTGGACATTCAAGAACAAATAGAAGAAGAAAAGATAACATTAAACCAGAGGCATCAAAGCTTACTAATAGCTAATAAACAGACAGATAACTGAGGAACATAAAAGACAGATGGGATAGAGATAGCCGACGGTAAGACAGATCCAACAGATATAACAAACATACTAGACCCATTAGTAGCATTAACAGTAATAGAAAATGAAAGGAAAGTACAATTCTGAAATAAGGAGATGATATAGGATGAATAGGGATTACTTTCCTACAGTGAACCCAGTTTAATCATACTGGCAGTAGCAACAATAAATTTATAGGGCTGGATTTGGTGAAATTTTGTGGCCTCAAAAAGTACTTAAAAAATAGAAGTTTAAGGGTTTATAAAAGGGTAGGATTTTGGGAATGAAAACACAAGTGTTTATGGGCAGTTGGGTGGTTGTTCTAAGCACTGTGAACAGTGACGTGAACAGTAACCTTACTGGATAGAAGAAGAAGAAGAAGAAGAAAAAGAAAGAGAGAGAGAGAGAGAGAAGTACTTCACCCTAGCAAGGGATAGGTCAATCACACAAACACAATCTCAAATTTTCATAATACTAACTCTGCTATTAAATCATTAAGATTACACATATATTTATAGGGTAAAGACTCTCCTAATTTTATAAGGACTATTTTTCAAATTTAGAAACTAAAAATATTTAGCAACTATTAATATTCTAGACCAACTATAACTTCCAATTCTACTTCAATTATAATAGGAAACTTTAATGACTTCTAATTCTACTTCAATATCAAAATAGGAAATTCTTGATGCCCTAAATGTGCTTCGTGTGAAATTCCAGATTTCTTCTTTTTTTTCTTTCCATGATCTTCATCATTTTCCCCTGTATTCGAAAAAACTTGACCTCGAGTTTTATAATGTTGAAGTATAAAGATTATGGAATCTTACACTTGCAACAATTCAACTTGATTGTTTGGCACGAACGATAAGAAAATCAAAAAGTTCAATGTTGTCATCACTCCATTGACTACATCGAATTTGTCAGGAATAATAAACTCAATGTGAACTTCATTTTTCTTGTGAAAAGCATAAAGTTCAATTGCATTCTCATCATTCTCTTTGGCTTCCTTGGCTTTAGAACATTAATCTGATGATCTTTCATGCTTTCTTTAGTAAGCAAATTTCTTCAATATCCTCAATATTAGCAGCATGTTCATCTTGTTCTTTCATAGTTTCTTCAAAATCTTCTACACTATCATCCTTTTGCTCCTAGATATTGGTCTTCTCTAAAACAGCAGCCAACAATCTTTCCACGGAAGTTTTCAATCCATTCAAAGTTGTTTTGATAGTATGCACATCACTCTTTATCATTACAACATCTTCGTCAGTATCCTCATAATCTTTTGAGAAGGCTTCGAACTTGGAATTCAATTCAGCGTTTGTCACCATGGTATAAAACAACTTTGTAAAAAAAAAAACCAAAAACAGTGGAGAATAAAAGAAAGATCTTGAAACTCTTATACCAAACTGATGTAGGGCAAGTAGGGATTACTTTCCTACAAATAGTAAGCCTAGTTTAAGTATACTGACAGTAGCAACAATAGACTTATAGGGTTGGATTCGGTGGAATTCTGTGGTTGCAAAAAGTATTTAAAAAATAGGAGTTTAAGGATTTATAAAAGGGTAGGGTTTTGGAAATGAAAACACAAGTGTTTAGGAGTAATTGGGTGGTTTTTCTAAGCACTGTGAACAGTGACGTGAATAATAACCTTGCTGGATAGAAGAAGAAGAAGAAGAAGGGGAGAGAGAGAGAGAGAGAGAGAGAGAGAGGTGCTTCACCCTCGCAAGAGATAGGCCAATCACACAAACACAATCTCAAATTTTCATAATATTAACTTTGCTATTGAATCATTGAGATTACACATATATTTATAGGCTAAAGACTCTCCTAATTCTATAAAGACTATTTCTCAAATTTAGAAACTAAAAATATTTAGCAACTACTAATATTCTAGACCAACTATAACTTCCAATTCTACTTCAATCATAATAGAAAACTTTAATGACTTCTCATTCTACTTCAATATCAAAATAGGAAACTTGAACTTTTGACCACTAAGATTATTTTAAACATAATAAAACCCATATATAATAACCCATTTAATAACTTGACCTAAAATAAAACCCATACATGACCCCTACAACCCATGTCCAACAATTATTGGATTGGAATTACCATTATACCCTTAATTACTAAAACCTACTATAATGACGCGAAAACTCAAAATTATTCCAAATCTTTAATTCTTGATGCCCTAAATGTACTTCATGTGAAATTCCAAATTCGCTCTTTTTCTTCTTTCCATGATCTTCATCAGGAGAGATGATGAGTCATATGATGAGAGGCACCAAAGTAAAAAAGCCAGACAGACGAAAAGATACCTGAAAAAGAACCAACCAAACTTGAATGCAAAGAGGAAACAATAGAGGCAGATGGGGATGATTGGGAGGTAGACAGTATATGCTGAAGTTGACTAATCTGAGCTCTCAAGGAAGCCGGGATCAAGAGGTGGAGCAGATGCAGTATAAGCTACAGGAGGAGCACAGAACTGATTTTGAGACTGCTGAAGAGACAAGACAAGAAAGCGTCCCTTCTTGAGATAGTGATACTTCCAATGACCCTTCTGATGACAAAAAACACATTCATCTGAAGCTAGTGACCTATTTTTGGGCCTAGCAATCCTATCATCAAACATTGTAATGAACTAGAAAATTGAAACCAGAGAAACTGATGGGTCAAAACGTAATAAATCCCAAAACATCAAAACTAGAGAAACACAAGACTAGTATTGATGTGGTGAAAGTATAATAATCCAAAAATAATACTAGATAATCACAAATAGAGGGGCTGAACTGTAAATAGAAGCTTTATTACCAGTCAACACATTGAATCAGCAAGGAGAGACCACAAATCAAAGAACACTTTTCGTGGGTTACACACAAAGAAGAAGAACATGAATAGGTGCGACGACTCAACCAAGTGGGTTTCTCGAACCAGACAAGGTAGGGAGGGAGAGTTATCATAAGTCGCACATAGAGGAGAAGACCCGAACAACTATCGTGAGTCGCCCAGATGGATCTCTCAAACCAGTCGGTCCAAACAAACAGGTGCACCGAATCAACCAGATGGATCAACGAAGGAACCCAGTTGGTCGAGAGGTCAGATGAGGCAGACAACTTGATGGGTCATGTGATGAACTAATGCAATGAACAAAGGCAGAGGCAATAGCAAATCAGAGATAGTTGCGAAGATGGGTCACCCATACGAGCCAGATGAGCAAAGAAGAGGTGTGAACCAGATGGACCACTCACATGAACCAGATGTGCGAACCAGATAGGTCAGTCACGCGAATCAAACGTGCAAACTAAAGGCTGAAGCAAAGGAGATGAGGTACTATGATTCTGGTATTGAATGGTTCTGATTTTGGTGAGAACTGATATTGATTGCGATGTGGGTACAATCGCAACTCCTCAACAATTGATGGGCTAGGGTTTCATACACAACTCTAATACCATGTAAGATTTCTGAATGAATTTGTATATTCGATTGTAAAACAATACAAAGTGTACATCTAATATATATAGCAATTTTAGGCTAAATCCTAAATAGGAAATAAGAATAATCCTAAGAACAAAAAATTCACACAATCTAAAATATTCATACAATATTCTCACAAGGGAAACACCTGTTGTATATGAGCCCGCTTCTGAAAGATTTGGTCCTCAAAGACTGCGACTGACTGGATAAAATGTTCCACTCTGTTCAGTAAAACCTGAATAAGTAAGTTACAGACTTCAGGACATGCTTTTAAGAAGGCAATTAATCCAACCCAACACATCCAACCTAACACCAGATTTTTGACTTGGTAAGTGCAAGATAAAGTTATCAAACGACCATCATGAAATGATAAACACAAGCCAAACCATTTTAAATTGGAATATTATATTAGTAGATGCCACAATAAATCTGTAGTGTGTGTGGAGTTGAGGGAGAAATGAACTGTCATTCCTTTTACTATATTGGGATTTACAATATATATTGAGGTTGGCAAGGAGAGAATACTTCATTTAGCAATGCCTAGATCTTGGATCCTTGAGTTGATGTGAATGGGTAGTACACATACTAGGCATATTGCTTATGCAACTATGGGCCTTTAATAATATGCTAAATTTATCAAAACAGAATAAATGCATCTGCAACTATCAAATATAACATTCAGCAAAACAGGAGTTAAGTGGGGGGGAACAAGAATTCACTAGAACACTTAGAAAAGAATATTACCTCACCTGCATCAGTAAGATAACCACCCATAGCAGTAAACTCATTTCTATAAACGTACATCAGAAGATTAACAGCACCCTGAAATATAAAATAAAAAAAACAAGTGTGCTTTTGTTAGCGTAAAGCAGTATGAAAAGAGTATTTAGAGTCCTAAGGGAAGAATGCCATCAGCCATGTAGCATATTTTTTTTATTGTAAAACAAGATTATTATCATTTTCATCATAGAAAAAGAGATGAGTAATTTCTATTACCCTAACATCTAAAAAGGACAAATGTGAAAAGTTCAACCAATTGTTTCAATCATAAACCATTTGAGCTACAGATTGCCAGCCAGTCACATACCTCTCGCATTTCCAGTGTAGGCATATGCGGAAGAAAGTCATTGCCAACAAAGAAACATAGAAACACAAAGTCATCCACCAATCTCTCAAAGTTAATCTCAAATGGAGGGTTGGGAATCTCCAGATCATATTGCAAATATTCTCGCAACACCCAGATGTTGAGGAACTGCCCAGGCCATAAATAAGTTCATAAACAAAGTGCACATAGTATGTGACAAACAAGATAAAGCATCAGAAGCAAGATGACAATCATCCAACCTGATATTTCTTCTTGTGAATTGGCGTGTTGTCCACCACCTTCCCATTAACATCTTCATCTTTGCCACCTGGCATACCTGGACACTCAGCAGCCAGATGACCCACTTCACCACAACGGAAACATGTTTCTTTCTGCCCAGGGAGAGTAATCACCTGTATGATTGACCAAAAGGCATATGACATCAATCATGATTATTGAACAAGTTAGAGGAGGTATAAGAATATTTTAAAAGCGTAGCCACCAACCTCCCTTAATATTGAGAAGTGAACCTCATGTGTAGCTAAAGACAGCATAATAAGGTCTGCATCCTGCTTGTATTAAACTATATCATTCATTTAGAAATTACCAAATTGCAAGTTTATAGTGGACACAAATATATATATATATATATTTATGTATATTCAAAGCCCTTTTTGCTACCACATAGCATGTGTAAACAGGAAAAAAAAAAAAAAAGAGAAGAAGAAGAAGAAGAAAGAAGAAAGAATTAATCAGATTATTCTTCATTAACAAAAACAAGGGCTAGATATCACACTCACCGGGCCATACAAACAATGCCGAGTATTCGGATTGAAACCAGGACGGTTACGTTGTAGCCGAATGAAAGACATGATTTTGTGTTCGCCCTCACCAGGAACATTTGAATCAGAAAGAATAACCTTCATATAATCACCCAATGCAGAGCCATAAATAAACTAACACAGAAACTATACTGAAAGCCAGGAATATATTGCAAAAGAACCAGAAGGGATTTACCCCACAGGAAAGTAATTATCCAACCTTGAACAGACCAAGGGAACAAGAAATATATAGGAATAAGTCTACCAAACCTTAGTACTCTGCCAACCAAGGTTGTGGTTCAACCTAGTCTGTATATAATATTGAAGTGCTACTGAGAGCACTGCCATAAATTGAGTGCCAGGAGTTATGACATTTGAGTCAGACGTTTGAGTCTTTTCTTTACGAGTCAGATTTCTCCCCTCAGCTTCATACTCCTTCCTCAATCTTTCCTCCTCAGCTTCCTAAATACGAGAAACAAAAGGCTACATATTTACTGACTCCCTCTATTATTAAGCTGATATGAGAGTAAAAGAATCTTACGGCTTCAGCAGCATCTTTTGCTGCTCTGAAGCGCCGGGAACGTTGCTGATTCATTTTAGCTCTTGGAGCAACCCCATCTACAAAATTATAGATTAAGTAGAACTGGCTCTAGTGTAACTAGGAAGAGAACAAGGCATTTCAGAAAATAGATCTCACCAATTGCCAAATAAAGAAGCTTTCTTGGGCGAACCAATGAGAATAGATGGTCAATGTAATCAAATATTGATTTAAATACATTGTTGTAAGTGGCAGGTGCGGGCTGCATTAGCAGAGAACATCTCTTCAATATCACACTAATAGCCTTATCAAACTCATGACAGAATAACAGAGAGAGGGAAAAAAGAGAGGTCGATCAAACTAAAATCCATTTCAAACTAATATGCCAACTACCAATTACACCAACAAAGATCTTTCAATGACATTACTAAGCAACATGGAAAAAAAAAAATTTGAGTTTGAGCATTTTGTAAGGAAGATACAAAAAGTCTCATCATAGCCACAATTTATTTATTTTTTTGATAAATAATCAAACTTTATTAAGAAAGCATCAAGGCGATGCAAAAAATACAAGAGCAAAACCAACACCCCACACCGGACACAAAACTAACTAAACAAATCTTCCACAAAATCAACAAAATTCAAAACATCGGGATCCACCAAACCCTTCACCCAACTATACAAGACCAAGAGTAACCTACTTTCTAACCAAAGAGCCGAATGGCTCGAATCCTGAAAAACCCGCCTATTATGCTCCAACCAAATCAGCCAAAACAAACAATGAGAAGCAAGTGCCCAAGCCTTCCGACGCCTCTTGCCCACCCTAGCCCCACCCCAATTTTGAAGAACCCCCAGTATAAACCCCGGCTGCACCCAAACCAGACCAAATAAAACAACAATCAAATTCCAAAGCCGAGACATAAACGGGCAATGAACAAGCAAACGATCCACTGTCTCCGCATTCTTACAACACATACAGCACCAATTAACCAATACATGGCACCGCCGAATTAAGTTATCAATAGTCAGAATACAATTCAAAGCAGTTGTCCAAACAAATAAAGCAACCTTGGACGGTGATCCCACCGCCCAAATGGTCTTTCAAGGAAACACCCCAACTCCACCCCCCTCAAGCTTCCTATAAAAAGACGACACCGAAAAAACCCCTTTAGCCCTCAGAACCTCCCATAATAAAGTATCCTCGCCTTTCCCTCCAAACCGAAGCTCATACAACAAATCCACCAATTGGTCCAACTCCCAATCTTGCACATTACGACGAAGCCGAAGATTCCATGTGTATGACTGCCCTTGCCGCACTCGAACCGAAGCGACCACCTCCTCCACATCAACTGTAATAGCAAAAATCAATGGAAACATGGCCGCCAAAGACAACTCGCCACACCACCTATCTACCCAAAAGCGAACGTGATCCCCCACCCCCACTTTGAAACGAACCCTATCCCAAAAGGCTGTCCTCCCTAACCAAATCCCCTTCCACAGACTACACCCATGGGATTGACACCCTATTTGAACACCACCCCCCTTTATCCATCCCATACTTGGCCACCACCAACCTCCTCCACAAGCGCTCCCTTTCCATCGCAAACCGCCACAACCGCTGTGATGACCTGAATTTAAAAAAAAATAATAATAATAATAAAATAAAAATAAATATATATATATAATAATAATAAAAATAAATAAATAAAACAAATAGAGAGGGAATAATCTGTGTGGGATCAAAGGACCGAAAGTGTTAAGGGAATGGTTATTTTTATCATGAAAGAAGGGAATATAAGAATGATGATGTCTGGTGATAAAATAAACTAATAAAAGAAGAAAGGAGGTGCTCAAGTGGCGGGTATGTGTCATCCGGGTGCATGCCTCTGCTGTATCTAGCTGTGAAGGGGGGGACCCCGTGGGTTTGTGAAGAGTGTGCATAGGTTGCCGAGAGGGAGAGAGTGAGACCATGTGTGTGGTCTGTGTGTGTTGTTGCCGTGAACTCCTCTCTCCCGTGTGTATGCTATGTGCCTTGGGGATGAGATGCCGAGAGGGAGGAGAGAGTGTGGGTCTTGTGGGTGTGTGAGTGGTGTGGTCTCTAGAGAGAGAGAGATAGGTGGGTTAGAGAGAGAGAGAGAGAGAGAGAGAGAGCCGTGAGGTGTGTATATGGTGAAGTGGTGTGTGCATGGTGAAGCTCCGGTGGTGATGGTGTGTGTGTGCTGGGTGTGTGCCGTGTGCATGAGTGTGTGTTTGTGTGTATGGTATGTGGGTGTGTATCCATGCATGCTGGGCTGTGTCTGTGTGTGTGAGAGGTGTATCGGTGTGTCTTGGGTGTGTGATGCACTGGGTGTGCTTCCTTGTTATAGAGAGAGAGAGAGATGGTTCCTTGGTCCTCTATCCCGTGTGTCTCATGTATGAGCATGTGGGGGGTGTGAGTGTGTGCACCGTGTGTCACTTTCCTCACCCGTGTATCATATGCATGCCTCCGTTAAGTGTCATGTGTGTATTGGTCTGTGAGATGACCGAGGGAGAGGGAGCCGAGAAGAGAGATGCCGATGTGGCGTGCTTGTTAAAGTTAGAGACAAAGTACAGAGGGACAGGTTCTCTGCATCATTGAGACCATGAAGTTGATAAAGGAAATAGAATTAGAGTTATGAAGCCAACATACTGGTTGGGCATATATAAGAATATTGATAAAATATCATTGGTGGGCTGTCCTGTTTTAGTAATCCATGTGAGTATTCTAAATTTTTCATACATGTTGTTAAAGATAATAGTATTATCGGATTTAGTAGTGATCAATTCATTTATAGTGCAGAGGGCAAAAAGGCGTCGTGTGGCTTTAAGAAAATTTAATTTCTGTTGCCAAAAAAATTTGAAAGCTTCAAACTTGAGGTAGGGATTTCCTACTCTATTTATACGTTTTAATCCTAAGTAGTGGTATTTTGGTATGTGGGGGTAGTTTGGTAATTTTGGGAGAAACCTTAGGGTTTGTCATAGATTAATTTATATAATTTAAGGGAAGATTGTGATATTGGGTTTAATTCATGAGATTGGGGAACTTAGTGGTTTAATGATGTATTTGATTAGTTTAAATACTTATCCTTGAAAATGTTGAAACTACATTGGTTGTTATATTTATTTCCTGTTTAGACATAATTATTTTGGGCTATCGGTGGAGGATAGCCATGATTGTTGTAGACATTGCATGTGGATTAGGCAAAATTGAAATTTATCATTTGGTTGAGTTGTTGAGTATAAAAGTTGGATTAATACATTAAATTCATGTATTGATTTATTATGTATATGACTTTATGTTTATATGCATTGCTTGTGTATGGGAGGAGATAGGGGATGTACTCCACGGTTTAGGGGAAGATGGGGGGTGTACCTCTAAACCGGTTAATGATTATGGGAAGATAGGGGATGAACCCAGGGTTGCTGCTTTTATGCGCGCCTATAGCAGAGATATAGCATATGCTTATCTATTTGTTTGGAAGTATGGAAGTGTATTTGATTGAGATTGTTATAACATCAGTACATGTGTTTATTTTGTTATAAGAAAAGTTTAACCTGATTTGTTATCCTTGTTGAGTTATTTGGCCAGGTTCTGAGCCATAGTTGGAAGGTGAGTTATGCCATAGACATTTGTGTCATAGGCAATGTAGACATTTGTGTCATGAAATTGTAGAATGGATTATTTTGTGTTAACCATGTATCAGATGCTACTGCTTTAGTTAATTCTTATGCTTGGTTTAGTATTTCTCTACTGGGCTGTGGCTCACCCTATATGGGAACATCATTTTCAGGTTCAGGTGATTCATTACCTCCAAAGACTTAGCTTGTGAGGATTTGGATTTGAAGACTTGCTTTATATGTTTTATTTGTTTTATTTGAATTATGTAACCCTTCAAGCCTAGGGCTTTATTTGTTTTGAGTTAGAACTCATGTAATTGTGTCCAAGTGTTGGCTTGGCAAGATGTAAGCCAGTAGGGCATTATTTGGTTATTACATGTAATGTTTTATTTAAGGATACTCTGATGAAGAAATGCATATTATTATCTTATATGTATGGGTTTAATTTTGAGGGCGTTACAACCACTTCCTCAAAAGAGCACGATTAAACACCACCAACGTCCGCACCCCCAGGCCCCCCTCTCCTTTGGAGAATATCCTCTCCCAAGACACCAAATGATAATGAAAGCCCTCCCCTCCGCCATCCCACAAGAAATCCCTCTGTAACTTCTCCAACCTTGTAGCCACCCCTGCTGGGATTATATGCACAGACATAAAGTATGTTGAAATACTAGAAAGGACACTTTTGATCAAAGTGATCCGCCCTCCTTTGGACAAGTATTGACGCTTCCACCCCGGCAAACGCTGTTGAACACGATCCACCATCCCATCCCATGCCTTAGTCTCCTTGAAAGAAGCCCCCACCAGAAGACCCAAATAGGAAACTAGCAACATAGCCACTTTGCACCCCAAAACAGCTGCCAACACCGGAACATTCTCCACCTCACCCACCGGAATCAATTCTGACTTTGCCAAGTTAAAGGATACACTACAGTACAATGCCAATTAGTTATTTTAGAGGTGTCAGACAGCAAATGATCTGTAGGTAATTGTACTAGAGACATACGGTCAAAGAATAATGAGCAGGATGCACACGCTGATGTGACTGTTTTCTAGTACATTTTGAAACAAATTTACAAGCAGCATAGAAATACTGTTCAGATTTGGTCTTACACTTTGCCTTGCCACTTTGATTCAGCCTTACATTGACCTTAGACTAACCGCTGGTGTTGATTAATTGTTCAGTCTAGCTCTCTTTTGGTAGTTGGTCTCTGTTCTGTCTCACTTATTTACTCAAACTCATATCAAAATGAGTTCACTCAAATTTCTTAAATTACCACACTTTGGCTTTATAATTTATAAAGCTTTTACTCAAATTTATGCTTAAATTAAATCTGACTTTTGTTATCAAATAAAGCTTTTAGAGAGAGAGAGAGAGAGAGAGAGAGAGTGTGTGTGTGTGTAAGGGCATCTACAAGCCTTACCCAAATCTTCAATCAAACTTAAATTTGAGTAAAAAGTCACTAAAATCCCCTCCACTCCTTTAATCAAACCTATACCAAATTAAACTTTACTCACATTTTGACTCAAAACAAGGAAGACCCATTTCATTAACTCCAATTTCCATGCAATCAAAACTTCACACATAACACACAGGTCCTTCTTCTACCCAAATTAAACTTGACAATTGCCAATTTCACTCAAATTTAAGTTTATCCATCGAAATGCAGCATATCAAATGAACTTTCTACTCTCTTTTTTAAAAGTAAAGTCCATACCTTGCCTTCAGGATGAAAACAGGGGTGGATAATCCCATTCATGTCGAGGTACAAGTTATCGAACTCCATGCCATTAGGGTTAGGTTTGGAGACATCGAGGGCTATGACGACGCCATTGTCGTCCTCTTGGGGCTCCTCCTCCACCACGTCGGCGATCGACAGAGGATAGCGATCGGCGAGCCACCTGTAGAACGCCGGGACTCCCATGGGTGCTACGGCTGATCGATCGGTGGCTCGGAATTGTAGATGCCGAATCTTCCTTTTGGGAAGGAGGAGTGTGAGAGAGGGTTTTAGTTTGAATTGAATTGAATTGGGTTTGGTTTTTGGTTTGTAAGGCCTCGTTTGGGAAGGCTCTGTTTTAGTCAAAAAATTATTAAATTAGCCAAAAAGTTAATAATTCATATCAAAAAGTCAATAATTACGGCTTCTCTCTACTTTTTGCACAGCTTTTCGTAATTAGCCAAAAAGTCATCCCAAACATACAAGTTTTTTTTAGTTACCTTTTTAGCCAAATAGCCAAAAAGTTACTAAATTAGCCTGTTCCCAAATCGAGACGGTTCCGATTCGGTGGGGTGGAAAAAATTATTGGGTCGAAAAATTATGGTTTGAATGGCTTAAAATATTTAAAACGCTGTCGTTTTGAATGTAAAATGACATTATTTTAACACATTCGAATCATTTAAGCTACAAAAATTCACCGTCAAACTTTTTTTAAAAAATTATTGATTGGTTCCGACTATCACGTGGCATGTTTTGGGCCAATAATAAACTTTTATGTCTCTTATACTCTCTAATCAATTTACATAAAATCATTAATTTTAGAATAAATTATAAACAGGCTTCTTAAAATTTATTTAAATTATAAATTATTTCTGTAATTTTAAAAATTATATTATTTTTTTTAAGATTTCTAATTTCATAATAAATAAGTTATTTTATTAATAAATTATCAAGTTAATTAACAATTTTTAACAATGTTAAATTTTTATTTTAATTAATAATTCAAATAATTTTATTATTATATAGGTAAACAGTTAGAAATTTTATTTTTTCAATTAATTCTGTTAAATAAAAAATTTTAATAGGAAAATATTTATAATTTTTCAAATCACAATGGACAATTTGTATTTTAAACAAATTTCAGAATATGTATTTATAATGAGTAATGATTGAGACTTCACCCCCCAAAATTTTTACAAATCTGAACCATTCATGACATATACATAACTCACACATACACGAATGAGTCCCACATAAATAAAGAGGGTTAAGACCACACCCAAGATCACTTTAAGAGTTTAGGGTCATTCAAAAGAAATCCCAAACATTTTTCATTTATAATTTACCCTGAGAACACACGCAGACACCACATGAGCGCCGTGCTTACAACCAACAACTTCTCATGCAGAGGGGTGTGATTTGGGATAAGTGTTTTCCAAATTGATACGGCTTCTTTTCCAAATTGAGGGTTGAGTCAGATCACACTGCTTTACTTGGGCCTCTTTTGGAACACCTCGAATTCCATTTAAGGCCTTGTTTGGCATAACCTATTTTAGTCCATCTTTTCATCTTTTTATCTTTTTTGGGTCACATCAATCAATATCTTCTCTCTACTTTTCTACATATCTTTTTATAAAAAGTTAAAAAGTGCACTTATTTAGGATATCCCAAACCAGCCCTAATTTGTCAAATAAATAATGTGATTCAAATAAATTATTTATTAATTTATTTTTATCGAATCATCTTTTTATTTTTTTTATACATCTTTTTGTAATAGGCAAAAAAATTTACTTATAAGTCATATTTAAAATAGCCTAGTGTTTTTTGATTTTTAAAAAAAAAAAAGTTCACTAAGACAAAAAAAACAAAACAAAACAAAACAAAAAATAAATAAGTAAATCCCAAATACTCATTATGAAATTTGGACATTGGATCATTAAAAGTAGAAATGTAATTGGTGTGGTTGGATTGGGTAAAAAATAAAGATTGCTGGTAATTAGATCCGTTTGGAAATTTGATTATTTTAATTGATTTTTTGATTTTTTTGTTATTTTACGAGATGAAAAAAAAAAAGTTGTTTTTAAAATGATTTGTAGATTTTTTTTTTTTTTTGTAGTTGAATAGATAGTTGTGAAGAAAGAAAGTGATTGATTGATGTATAAAACGTGACATTTTATTTTATTAACTATTATAATTTTTTTTGTCTTTATTAACTATTTTAACAAAAATAAAAGTCACCAAACTTGGCCTTAGCAATTTCACAAGCCACACTTTTTAATTCAAATTATATCGTTTTGAAATAATTTTAGAGACGAGAATTTTTGTCAATGACGCATAGCACGCAATATGATGTAGTTCACCTAAAAGGGATTGCACAACAAATTGTTGCTTTCTAGTCTAATTAGACCATCAAAACGAGTTGTTTGTTAAATTTTAGGGTAACCTACACTGACAACTTATAAGATTTATATTTATTATAGTTTTTTTCTTCATTTTTGAAAAATTACACTGACTCCCTTTGTTAATTTAATTTTATATATGATGATCATTACGGTGAGGGAGAGAACTCTTATGAAACTTTAAACCTCAAGGAGCAATTTGTAATGAAACTTTAAACCTCAGAGAGAGGGATGTAATTTTTAAAAGGTGAGGAAAGAAACTGTAATAAATATAAATCTCATGAAGTGTCAATGTAATTTATCCTAAATTTTATTATATGGTTAAAATTAGTCCAATAACTTAAAAAATGAAATCTATACGTCAAAAAATCATATGGGTCATTCTCATAATCAAAGGCTCGTTCAATTAAACCAAACACAATAAGGTGCACTGTAGCATCCATGCGCGAGAGACTGCATTGGATTGTTGTGCATGTGATATCCTTACTATCCAATTTCAATAAAAAAAACTTTTAAAAAAAATCTCTATCAGATTCTTTGAAATAATGCATCAAATGATTCAAGATAACTTAACACCCCAAAAAAAAAAATCAGGAATAAAATATATAGAAACAGGTTTTGAATAAATAATTGAAGAGCGTAAAGTACTCATTATTGTCTTTCATTTGGTAGGCCAGATCCAAATAGGTATGCTTAATGAGTCAATTAAATATTTGCTAAGATGACTAATGTGTGTTATGATAGTATCCATTTATTTATTATATTGAAATTTGAAATCACACCCCTTAGGCACCTGCACTTGGGTCACTTACCCACATATCATATATACATATATTAGGGTTATCTGGGTGGTTAAGCATTAAACATTCGTTTAATATATCAAATTATAAAATGTCCTTCAACTTTTCGAACTCACAAAAGTTTAGGTAGCAAAAGTTATACTTTGAAAAGTTTAAGAACACTATACCAGTCTCCTTCATTACCACCGCGCATCCTTAACCAACACAACACCTATATACAATCACAATACAATAATTACCACAAAACATAGAGAAATAAATAATAAAAAAAAAAAAAGAGAAAAACTTCTGGTAGATCGAGGAGTTGAAATGCTAACGAAATCAAAATTGACTATAAGCATCTATATAACAATGGAAGGGTTCATTTGAAAATGTCTTTAAAATTAATGGTTCAGATCTATCTAATTTAAAAAGCAATGGCTCAGATTTATTTTTAAAAATATCTCTCTCACAAACTATCTTTAATGGTTTAGATTTGTCCAATTTAAAAACAATGGCTGAGATTGAAAGGAGTTTCAATAGTCTAGATTTCTCAATGACTAAAATTCAATGGTTCAGATTTGTTTACCTATCTACTCTCACCAACCCACTGCACTTACCAGGTAAGGCACTCTTTACATTATATGTATCAATGAACAAAGCTCTGAGAAAGCTTTGAAGAAGGAAGAACACAGCTCAATCGAAAGCTCTCTTCTCTACCATCACCAGGTAAGGCACTCTTCTCTTCTCACTTTCTTTTTGTTTTCCCATTCATTTTTTATACCTCTGTTTTTTGTTTTTTTTTTTTCCCATCATCCTGTCATCCCCACCTTCAGTTTGAATGCTAAACAATGGCTCATATTTTTTTTACCTTTAGTTTGTTTTTTTCTGAAGCAAAAAAAAAAAAAAAAAAAAAAATCGGTTCTGCAATGGGTCAAGATGAAACAACCCATAGATGTTTAAAACAAAACTTTTGTAGCATAAGCAAACACATGAAACACAATGGTACCATCCACCATGTTCCAGTGCAATAAATTGTGCTACCAACTAACCAAATAAATCCAAATGTGATGACAAACTGATGAGCCTAGAGACAACAGTCAGATCCCAACCAACAAGAAATTCAAACTCAAAGAATTTGTTAAGAAATAATTAGAATTGAGTTTCCATTTTAAATTGGAACGACTAGCAGAAGGGGCAAAATGTCTTCTGAAGCGATTAGAGTGTATCATTAGTGACCCCGTGGAACAATATGACGTTTTTTGAGAAGGTAAAAGATAAAGGTTGGTTGTAAACAAGATTAAACCCTATTGTTATGATTGGATTTGGACGTTGTATTGTGGAGAAAAAGTTGGAAAATTTTAGATTGTGCATCATTCACTTTCACCAAATGTTCTATTTTCTTTGCAGAGATGCAAGATCTAAACAAACCAATACAAGCATAAATCAACCCAACCCAACCCAACAAAATAGACAGCAGTAGTAGAGATCTACACACAGTTTGTTTTTTACCTTCAATTTTGTCTCACATTCGGAGGGTTGAGATTATATTTATCAAACATCTATGGGTCAAGATGATTTGTTTGTTTTAGCTTTTTCCCTCCAAAATGTGTCTCCTCACTTACTCTGTCTCTCTTTCCCATGTTAAGAGATAGATTCATCTCTTTCTCTTCTTACATACTCCACCAACTCTCCATTTTCCTCTTTGGTTTTAGCTCAAATTTTTCTCTCAGTTTCGGTTCTGCAATCTCCAGCAACTCTTCATAGGTGACACTTCTATTCTTCTTTGCTCTTTCACTCTTCTAACCTATGAAATGGGTTTCTATTTCTGTAAATATTGAAATGGGTTAAAAATATGATGGATTTTGATTTCATTGAAGTGGGTTTCTATTTCTGTATGTATTTTAGAAAATATGATGGATTGAAAATTTACATTTTCTTTTTGTACGTTTGAAATTAGTTGCAAATATGATAGGTTTATATATTTCTATTTCATTGATGGGTTTTATCAACTAACATATGATTATAATGGGTTTCGATTTTGGTTTTGATTTCTATAAAATTGTATTTTGGTTTTGTATTTTGAAATGGGTTTATATTTCGTTTTTGGATTTCTATGAAATGAGTTTCGATTTTAGTTTCATATTTGTGGGTTTCATCAACTAAACCTATGAGGATTTTAGAAAATTATTGAATAAGATTTTTATGAGTAAATAGGTGCTGATGACATGGGTTTCTATTTTGGGATTGAAACATTAGCATTTTGTCTTTGGTTTGATTTTGGTGCATTATAGGACTGTTTGCACCCTGTTTTATTTTGTTACATAATCAAAAGCCCATTTTATTTTGTACCCTGTTTTTGGTATTTTGTACCCTGTTTTTTGGTGAAAATAATTCCTATAATCTATTAAATGCTGCTGTTGAGGATGAGCTTTAATAGCAAAAACAAAAGTGTTAAACATTTTAAAATTTTAATCAAATGTTAAACAAAATAAAATTTTGTATTGTGTTTTTTTTCTTTAATAATCAATTGGGTTTCAACACCCATTTCTCTCGCTATCAAATGAGGGTTAAGGAAAAATGGATTTCAAATTAAAAATCATTTTTATTTCATCTTAGTTAAATGGGTTGAGACTCTCTATAATTATCAATGGTCATAATTATCAATAGTCATATTTTTACTCACCAAATATGGGTTGACAAAATGATGGTTTGTTAGAATTTTAAAAATTTTATCAAATGTCTCAAAATACAAAATAAAATTATGTATTGTGTTTTTTTTCTTTAATTATCAATTGGGTTTCAACACCCACTTCTCTCTTTCTCTCTCTCTATCAAATGGGGGTTAAGGAAAAATGGATTTCATGTTAAGAATCATTTTTATTTCGACTCTCTTTAAAAAAAAAATTTGAAACAAAAATCTCATTGAACCCTACCAATGACAATTACATTCGGACCACACTGAAATTGAAACATTAAAGGGTGTCTTTCTATTTCTGTAAATATTGAAATGGGTTAAAAATATGATGGATTTTGATTTTGTTGCATTATAGGGCTGTTTGCACCTTGTTTTATTTTGTTGCATAATCTGAAGCCCATTTTATTTTGCACCGTGTTTTTGGTGATAATAATTCCTATAATCTATTAAATGCTACTGTTGAGGATGAGCTTTAATGGCAAAAACAAAAATGTTGAACATTTTAAAATTTTTATCAAATGTCTCAAAATACAAAATGAAATTCTGTATTGTGTTTTTTTCTTTAATAATCAATTGGGTTTCAACACCCACTTCTCTCTCTCTATCAAATGAGGTTAAATGGGTTGAGACTCTATTTAATTATCAATAGTCATATTTTTACTCACCAAATATGGGTTGACAAAATGACGGTTTGTCAGAATTTTAAAATTTTTATCAAATGTCTCAAATGTTATAGTGTTACTTATGGATCAAACCACTTTTGTCAAAAAGTATAATTTATTTATTGATAAATTTGTTTCTATTGATTACAAATTGTTATTTTTAAAATATTTTACTATATGTGTCGACTTTTGTAGGATTGGGTTAAAAAATATATGGAGCTTAAAAAGATAAATACAACTAGATTGCTTCGATGGGAATGTAACAAGATAATTTCAATTTGAAAGTGTTTTGATATATATATAAATTTTCTTTTACTAATATACTAACTTTTTTTATTTTCATAAATTAGTAGATTGTCGTGCATGCTCCTTACTGGGGATACATACAAGTTGATACAAGGACTTTTGGGAAAGTGATGAGGCGCTCCTCAGATTTCTAAGAAAGAACAAGTTTGAATCTCATATTTATTTTTGTGAAAAGCGTACATATGCTAGCTACGATCCATATTTTATAAAGTTTCCGATCGACATGAAATTTATTACTTACAATAGTTTTGTAAAGCCTTTTATCTATGTGAAATTTATAACTAAGTTTAGATGTATGTTAGATAATATTCATTTGAATTATTGACTTATGCTATGAGTTTGTTTTTGTAAATGTAACACATTAGGTGCTATAGTTTTTTTTGTTTTTTCTTCCTAATATGCTCTTGAATTAGGTTAAAGAAAACTAATCATATTTTTATTTAGTTGAATTTGAATTTTTGCCTCCATATATCTTTTTATCAGGAAGGGTGTTACATTTTCTTTGTATTACAGAATATTGGCTGGTGTGCTTAATTTGTTATTTGGCATTTTTTTTGTATTGCAGAGTACTGGCTGATGTGCTTAAATTGTTATTTGGCATTTTTTTTGTATTGCAGAGCATTGGCTGATGTGCTTAATTTGTTGTTTATTTTTTTCTATTGCAGAGCATTGGCTGGCGTATTTCGTCTGATTTTTATATAGATGTTTCTGTGTTGTGGGACTTACATTTTGTTGTTTGTTTAAAATCTTATACTTTTGTTGTGCTTGAATTTTACGTAGCATTTATGTGTTTACTTTTCACTATTTCGTTTACCTATAAATTTGAAAAATTTATGTTTAAATTGATTTATTCACCATGTAGGATACAATTTATTTATTTTTCATTTATTTAATTTTCTGCACAATAAACTGACCATCAAATCATAAAAATTGGTAGATTTTAACCATTACATTAAAATTGATGCAAAACTATAGGTATGAGATCTCTCTTCTTGATTTCAACCAAAACTCACTATCTAAAAAAATATGGATATATAAATTTATTTGGGTACTATTATTGGCCAGGATAATAAAATACTTATTTTCTATTACAAATTGCAAGTGGGTTACACAAACAAAAATACTACAATAATAAATAGTTGGTGATATAATCTTTGTTTGTATTTGTGTCATCACTATTTTCACGTTTTCTTAGCCAAGGTAATAATTGTGTCATCACTATTTTTAATTTCTCCATCTCTCTAAATTCTATAATGCAAAATATTTAAATTGAGTGAATCTGAAAAGTGAAAAATATTGATTAAAATATTAAAAATTTCACTAAAAATAATAAAATACAAATTAAAATTTTAAAAACTATTTTTGAAAACTCTAAAACCAAGTAAGTTTTGAATTTTAAATTTGTAAAAATTATTTTTAATTTTTAATATATACAACTAAACAAAATTTTGAGTTTGACAAACTCTTTTAAAAAATCTAATTATAAAATTCATTTGAAAATCCAAAGCCATACGGATCATCTATTTATATTTTTACCTCAAATTTTTTTTCCCAACAAATTAAATAAATTACATTTTAACCCAATAATTTTATATTCAATTACATTTTCATTCCAACAATATTTTCACCGTGCCTTCAGGCACGAGCATACCCTAGTGATTCAATGAATCAAAGTTTTCAAAAGAATATCCAAGAAGGTTAGGAACAGTAATAGGAATAATGAATGAGGGATTGGCAGCGATGATAATAGTGTAGCATGGGTTAAACCTATTAGAAAATAATGGGTTTTCAGTAACTTTAGTTAGAAATTAAAGTGGAACTCAATCGCCAGTTGAAACGGGTTTAAGTGGTTTTGTATTCTCTTAAGTGAGAAGATTATAATACAAAAATAATGAGCCGAAACCATTGAGTTGTGAATGAAAATTGTTTCATAAATTGAGTTGTGAATGAGAATTGTCTCATAAAGTGGGTATCAATAAAATTGGATTTAGATTTGGACTTAGTCTTGGTTTGGACTGGGCCTTAACTTATACTTGTGCATGTGTTGGGTTTGGTCTTAGACTTGGACTTTGACCTAGTCTTTAGCTTTGGGTTGAGCTGTGTTAGGCTTAATTTGTGCATGTATTTAAGATTGGGCTTGGATCGAGTGGTGACCCAACACCCGTATCTATTTTGCAACCTATATAGTTTAATTCTCAAAACTTATACATTATATATATATTATGATTTATATAATGGTTTTGGAGTTTTGAACTTTTGTAACTCTAGCCCTAATGGCTAGAGTTGATGGCATTTGATGACCTTATTGATGTTAGCCTTTATAACTAAGGCTCTCCCCTACTAGTATAAATAGAAGTCTTTCTCCTCCAACTTAGTAGATTGTTTTTAGAGAGGTTTTGTGATTGGAAAATGAGATGATGTTTTGAGATAAAAAGTTGGAGATGATTTTTTACACCAAAGAAAAATTTTCCTATCTTTTTTTGTTAGCATATTCTTTGGTTTTTATTTGAGAAAGTGCATTCATTGTCAAATTTGCCGAAACTATTCAGAAGGTGCTTCTGTATTAGCTGGTTTCGACCGTTGTATTTTGGGAGACAGACGCCGGCGTACCTCCAGCATCCATCGAGAGGCGGTAAATCTATTTTAATGAAATTTTCTAGAGCAGACTATGGTTTGCTTCTTTTCTTATCATTTGTTCTTAAATTTTTTAATATTTAGTTTACAAATATGAGTTCTAATATTTAGTTATCCAATTGTGATAGAGATCCCTACACATACATGACCCACACAACTCCCATTCTCATCCCAACCACTCATAATGTAGGGTCTACACATACATGAGTGGACCGAACACACACATCAAGGGCCAAGATCAAATTGGGGGTCATAGAACCCCAAAAAAAGGGGGTCCCAAACATTTTTGTTAGTTATCCATGTTCATAATTTGTTATATTAGTAATGTAATCTAATTCATTTCTGTATTTTTAGTTGTGTTGTTTGTTCTGTATTTCATCCTTTTAATAAAAAATTATTTTGTCATTTCTATTTAATTTATTTTACATATTTTTCTTGTATTATTATGGAAAAATACCAACAATCTTAAAATAGATTCATTATAAATAGTTTTGATAAAACAATTTAGTTTTTGTTATAACTCCATTCTAGTGACTCTTGAAATTAAAATTAATTTAAGGAAAATTTACCCATAAATCCTAGTTTCTGAAAAGTTGAACCATTTAGTCCTAAAAGTTTTCTTATGCTCCATTTAGTCCCATTTATACATCATCATGATGTTCATGATGTAAATGAATCTGATGTTTCATTCTATAATTTCAAAATTTATTGAAATCTGATGAACATTAGATGTGTGAAATCTAATGTTTGAAACATTCATCCTATAATTTCAAACATTATTGAAATCTGATGAACATTAGATGTTTGAAATCTAATGTTCGAAACATTAATCTGATGTTTGAAACATTGTAATGGGACCTTTCAGTCTATAAGAAAACTTTTAGGACTAAGCAGTGTATAAGTTATTAATTTGGGATTTATTGGTGCATCCCCCTTAATTTAATTGCCTAGAGTTATTGAAATTTGAATTGTTTGTTTCAAGTAATTTATTCATACAATTTATTTTATGTTAATTAGTTGTTATTGCATGAGTAATTTGATTGTTAGTGCATGATTTACTAAGTATTGATAAGATAAAATAAGAATTTTATTTCTTAATATTCTTACTAATTTATTTGATTTGTTTGTTATTTGTTTTCTTTTATAGCTAACTTTCTCTACAGGTTTACCTAAACGTAAAAGGAGGATATATAATACAAACAAATAAAATAAATTGGAATTAGTAGATGAGACCATTAATTTTTGTTTTGAACAGGATAACCTAAGTATAGATGAAAATTTTGGATCTTCAGATTTTTAGACATTTTAGTGAATTTAATTATTGACTTTATAGTTCAATTTGATTTCGGATTTATTCCATATGTTGTTTTGAAAGTGTGGTGATAATTTCAATTTAATTTGATTGATTTTGAGAATTTCAAGAGATTCAGCTAGTTGAGAGATTTTCAACGGTATAAAAATCTCCAAACAGGTTTGTTTTGGGAGAAAATTTAGCAAAATAGTTTCGGTTTTTCTAATATAATATTTATGTTGCATTATAAGGTGTGTGACACCCGAATTTTTAATTTAATACCATGATTATATTAATTACTCATAAGATATATATATATATATAAAAGAGAGAATAATAATAATAATAATAATAATAATAATAATAATAATAATAATAATAATAATAAATACATATATAATTGAATACAATTCCTTAGTCTAATATTGAAAATCTTTGTTAAGGGATAGATTGTGAGACACCACATTTTAAATATTAAATATTTTAGCAAGCAGTAAATGATGTTTTATAGTTTGGTATTGAGATTTTTAGACGTGAACCTAACTCATAATCATACATAATTTTAGGGATCATTGTGGATTACCAAAGAGGATAATAACCCTTATAAAAGACCTAACTGACTTTTGGTAAAAGATAAGGGTCAAACCAAGAGATAAATCAGGGGACAAACCAAGAGGTAAATTAGGAAAAGGGGTGAGAAGCTGCCACGTGTGTTCTATGTATGATGTCCTTTGCTTGGGCCTCACACATTGGATGTGTATAAATAGTGAGGTGAAGTCGATTAAGGAAGCACCAAAACGAAGTAAAGGAGAAGGAGCGTGGCAAGTAAGGTTAGGGAGCATAGTGATAATAAGAGTAATTTATATAGGTGAGTTATATTATACATTGAGCTACCATAACATGTTTTAAATATGTCTTGAGTTACCATAATATTTTACGAATGTTTTGAGTTACCACAATTTATTTTATATAATTTATGTTTTATGGTTACGTTAATGTTTCAATTACGTAAATTATTTTCTGAACTATATTTACTTAAATTGAAACCCATCGATATGTCTATTTAACTTTTAATAATTATTTGACGATGATTTTGTAAACAATTATTTTCTGTAAGTACCACCACGGGAGTCCCATGCCTCGGGGGACTTAAATAATCCTTGGCCCTTGTTTGGCCACTTTGTGGTCCTCTGATTGTCATTGATCCATTGACCCGTATTCTGATTGTCACTCCAGTGACCCCTGTTCTGTTTTGTACCGTGATAATAGTTATTTACATAATTTCTATATTTCAGTTTCTGCCATTTAAATATTTTATTTATGTAACTTAAATTGTCACGACCCGCTCCCCGTACCCAAGGGTTAAGTATCGTGATGGCCAGTAACTAAGGTTACCTGCGGCCAATTCTAAAACAGATCAATAAACGCAAGCGGAAGAAATATTTAAATAATGGTACCAAAATAATCATCGGAGCTTTTATTTTTATTACAAAATTTATTGACAAAAAGGCTGATATTTACATAGAAAAATATCATAAAAATACTGTGTGAGTGTCTATTCCGCAACCCTGCATCTAAGACTTTCCAAAGCCATTTCCTGAAAATTGGTAAACAACTATAAGCACATGGCAGAGCGAGAAATATTATACCAAGAGTATAAGGGACACGAAATAACCATGGATCGTTAGTTAGGCCAAAACATTTACATAACTCATTTTGGTAAATAAATCATTTAAGTAGCAGAACTGAAATACAGAAGTTATGTAACCACAACCACGGTACAGAACAGAACAGAACAGAGGTCACAGAAGTGACAGTCAGAACAGAGGTACGGATTCAAGAGGTGGCTCGTACGGATTCTAGAGGTGGCTCCCACGATAGTGTAGCACTTAGTTCCGGCGGATTCTAGAGGTGGCTCCCACAATAGTGTAGCACTTAGTTCCGACGGATTCTAGAGGTGGCTCCCACAATAGTGTAGCACTTAGTTCCGCACAGCACTTTGGTCCGCACAAAACAGAGGTCAGTGGATCCATGACAAACAGAGGACCACAAAGTGGTCAAACAGAGGCCAATGGTTATTTAAATCCCCAAAGGCGTTGGACTCCCGTGGTGGTACTTACAAAACATAATTCTATATAAGGTCATAGTCAAATATTCTTTAAAATATAAACAGACATATCCATGGGTTTCCTTTTAAGCAAATAGGGTTCAGATATAAAACCACATAACTGAAATCTTTATAAAACATAACTTTTAATAAAAATATAACTTATATAAAACAGATTTTGGTAAGTCAAAACATATGTAAAATACATTTTAGTAACTCAAGGTATAATATAACTCACCTTAACTTTAATACCTTACCCTTCCTTTTCACTATCAAGGACCCTTTTAACTTCCACCATTTCTTTCTTCCTTTCCTCTCTTTCTTTTCTTCCCTTTCCTTTCTTTTTCTTCTTTCTTTTCTCCTTTCTCTCCAGGTGAAACGTTCCCCCTTAAATAGAGAGGAGAATCCACTGATTGGCCAACACGTGGCCGATCCTCTAATCATCCTACCAATTCGATTATCATTTGATAGATTCATTCCTATCTTATGTAGATATTTAGGATAATTACTCTTTGACCCAATATTTTAATATAATTATATAAATAACTTGATTTTTAAATAAATTACATTTTATCATATATCAACAGAAATTAATTATTTATTTTATTACCATACCCATTATTATTATTATTTATATTATCTATATTATTATTATTTATATTTTGACACCTAAATTTCTTACTAATTATATTATTTTACAAAATCACACATAATAATATATAATAAATTATATATTTTCCGAGCTGAGATTAGTATAAATTCTACAGAATAATTAAAAATCTGGGTTGTTACATAAATTATGTTAATGTTTTAGCTTAAATAACTATCCATGACTATTTTGTATCCTTATACTCACAGTATAATATTTCTCACTCTACCATGTGCTTATAGCTGTTACCCTTTTCAAATGACAAGACTTAGCAGGATCAAGATGGGGGATAAACCACAGTGTTTTCTTTTCTTTTCTTTTTTTTTATTTTTTATTTTGTACTGTTTACATTTCTAATTGGACACCTGGAATAAAATAAAAGCCCAAATGACTATGTTTGTTTCCTTTTAATAAACATTCAGTACCCAATTATTTTATTTTAATTTATTTAATTTATCTGCTTGCGCTACAACTACAAAATTATTTGAATTATTTTATTTTCATCTTGTTGCGACGCCAAGCCTTTGGGTACCGGGTTTAGGTCGTAACAAGGTGGATGGGTTCTAAGAGAGTATTAGTGCATGGTGCAATATTTTGCATTATAATGTCTTCACTTTGTATTCATTCTATTAATTAATTGTTGTATTGGTTGTGAGTTTTTCCATGTTTTGATGTGTATAATCAAGTGAATTACTCAAAACATTATTGTGTATTGTTAGAATTTAACTCTATTGTTTATAAAATTATTTGCTCATAGTTAGATGGTTGGAATGCCAGTGTTATGACCATAATAGTCTTATATACGTAATTATTTCATAGCTATGAAACTCATGACATTCTTATAACTGCAATACATCTATAGCTGCTTGAATTACATAATGTGAGTGATAGTTTAAATTACTTATGTAATATGCATTATGTGACACTCGAATGTTTTAAATTTAACATTGCGATAAAATAAATAAATAAATAAATAAATAATAATAATAATAATAAAATAAGTATATATATATATATATATATATATTCATGTAGTGATAATAATAATAATAAATAAATGATAATAAATAAATGCATAATTTAGGAGATTGGGAATTTTATGGTTAAAGAAAAATGTTGTGAAATATATTATACATTAAATATTTTAGTAAGTGGTAAGTGGTGATTTATAGTAGGGTAGTGAGGTTTTTAGACGTGAACCTAACTTATTATTATACGTAATTTTAAGAATCATTGTGGATTACCAAAAAAAAAAAATAATGTTTAAAGTGGTAAAATTGGTCAAATGGTCAAGTAAAGGATATAAATTGGTCAAATGGTCAAGATAAGATTAGCAGGTTAAGTAATAAATAAAATGGATAAGCGTAGACTCAGTTTTACACGCGTCAGATTTCGAAAATTCTGAGACTTACTGCCCACGTTTCACTTTCCTATAAATAGGAAAGAGTGACGAGTTAAGGTAACGAAAAGAAAAGAGGTATAAGAGAGAACGTCGAGTGAAATCTTCAGTGGTGGTGGAAAGAAAGGATAAAAGAATTAAGTTAAGGTGAGTTATATTATACCTTGACTCTCCAAAATGTATTTTATGTATGTTTTGACTTACCAAAATCTATTTTATATAATTTATCTTTTAATAAAAGTTATGTTTTATAAAAGATTTCAGTTACGTGGTTTATTTTCTGAACTTTATTTGTCTAAAAGAAAAACCATGGATATTTTTATTTTACTTTTAAAGAATATTTGGCTATGACCTTATATGAAAATATGTTTTATGAATACCACCACGGGAGTCCCAAGCCTTGGGGGACTTAAATAACCATTGGCTTAGTGATTGACCACTCTGTGGTCCAGTGTTTGTCGTGGATCCATTGACCAGTGTAGTGCTTGTCACTTAGTGATGTACCGTGGTTATAGTGATTATTTCAGTTTCTGGCACTTAATTAATTTGTGTATTCAACTCAACTCAATTTATAATGTTTTAGCGTACATAAATATCCATGGCCATTTTGTACCCCTCATAGTATAATATTTCTCACTCTGCTATGTGCTTATAGCTGTTACCCCTTTCAGGTGACGAGATTTAGGGGATCAAGATGGAAAATGAATCGCTATGTTATTTCGTTTTCTATCTTTTATTATTAAACTCTTGTAATACAGTGAAGCTCAAATGACTATGTTTTATTTCCTTATAAATAAACAGTTGGTACCCAGTTATTTATTTTAATTTATTTAATTGATCCGCTTGCGCTGTGACTACAAAATTATCCGAATTATTTTATTTTTTATCTTGTTACGACGCTGAACCTTTGGGTACCAGGTTTGGGTCGTGACAAAAGTGGTATCAGAGCAATGGTTTTAAAAAATAATAATAATAATAATAATACATAATTAAATGAATAAAATATATATATATATAGTACAAGTTTTTAAAATTTTATATAATTTTCACAAAAAAAAAAAATATTAAACTTGCATTATTATGTGATATGTCTAACGCATATAAGTCATGTTATATATATGTCTAGGCTAAGTTTTCTTGTGTTGTAGGATATGGCGAACCTATTGGAACTATTCTGGTACGAGCCCCCAGAAGCTCATCTCCTCCCGAACCAATTAGAGGGCTGGGGTGACTCAGCGAGTCTTGTCAAGCAAGCCCATCCAACACTTGACCATTTCATGGAAAGATCCGTTTACTTACAGGCTGACCCCGATGAGGACTTATTATTTTGGAGACATAGCACTCGTGAAAGGTACATAGGACCGATCCACGTTGTTGGTCTTGCTCTAGACATAGAACCACCACATTTTCTGGTCGCACCTCTACCCGTAGGCTTTGCAGAGAGGAGGGGACCCGCATATCCTAGTAGCCACCTTCGCACCACGACACCACCTCCCCAGCACATTGTCTATACCCCAGCTGTGGACTTTACCGACGGTGCATCATACCTAGAGACACCGATACGGATTACTGGGTGGGAATTCTGGGGTTATGATCACGATGCTCCTGTTTACATGGTTCAAGTAGTATGGAGCTGCTTCGGAGTTGAGCTTAATGGGTGGGAGTTTGAATCCATCATGCAAAGTGAGTTTCCGGGGTTGTTTCATGGACCAGTTTTCCGAGGCCAGTTCTCTTGGTGGCCTAATAGACCATTTTAGATGTCTGACCAGAAGACCTTTTTTGTGAGCTGACTATGAGTAGTCTAATCTTTTTGTATTAGTAGGATTAGACAATGATTTGTGACCGCCAGACTAACACCCTATGTATGGTAACAATGATGTATATGGTATTAATGGGATGTATATGTGGTAATATTAACATGATGGTAAAACTATTATATTATATATGAAAGTGGTGATATTAATAGTAAAATAGCAAAACTAATACGATATATACAAATGTGGTGATAATAGAACTAATATGTTATATATGACATTGTATCAAAATTGTTTCAATATGATGTCACGCTTATATCATTTTGCCTTGTAGTAATGGCCAACGAAGGAAATGAAAACGGATCATCAGTCAGCGGTACCGTCCCAATGGAACAGATCATGGAAAGGGCAGTCGCCAACTTTTTACAGGCCTTGCAAAGCAGCATAACCAATGGGACATTAGAAAGACGAGAAGAATCGACTACGATTAAACAATTTCAAGATCTGAAACCCACAACGTTTATTGGCAGCCCAAACCCACTAGTAGCAGAGGCTTGGGTCAAGGACATGGAGAAAATCTTCCGCGCACTACCTTGCACAGAGAGACAGAAGGTGACTTTTGCTACCTTCACCTTTAAGGATGATGCACAAGAATGGTGGCTCCTTACCTTGGAAAAGGAAGATATTGTGACTTGGGCGAGATTTTTAGAAGTATTCTATGAAAAGTACTTTCCAGATTCACTACGGGAACAAAAAGCGTCAGAATTCATACATCTAAGGCAAGGAACCATGACAGTGGCCGAATATGAAAGTAAGTTCACACAGTTGGCCCGGTTCGCGACATATGTCATTCCCACCGAAGCTCGAAAAGCCAGGAAATTTGAAGCAGGGTTGGATCCTGAAATTAAGGACAGGCTGGAGGTTCTAAAACTACCAACCTATGCGGCGGTGGTAAATCGAGCATACATTGCCGAAAAAGGAATTAAAGCCTTGCGATCTGGGGAGCCAAGTCAGAGGAAGCGATTTTGGGAAAAAGATAACAGAAGGCCCGGTGTCGCACCTCCCAAGAGAATAAATACGAGCACAACCAGTTCAACCGGTCCAAGCAATCAAAGTCCTGCAAACCCTAAAGGAGGCACCACTCCAGCTTGCTCTACCTGTGGACGGATTCATTGGGGACCATGCCGTCAAGATACGAGAACATGCTTTAGATGTGGCCAAGTTGGCCATTGGCTGAGGAATTGTCCAACGCTCGTCCGCCCCTTTGAACCAATCTGAAAACCCGCAGTATCTGAAGGAGCGAGAAAGGATAAAAAAGGCCGAGGAAGAGCTTTTGCCCTGGTGCCTGGAAACCCAGAAGTTACTGAAAATGTTGTGTCAGGTATACTCTCTGTTTGTGGTCACTTAGCCCATGTTCTCTTTGATTCTGGTTCAACTCATTCTTTCGTTACACCACACTTTGCTACCAAGTTGGCGCCAACACCCAAACCCTTAGGATACATACTATCTGTGTCTTTTCCCGCTGGAAATTCCGCCCTTAGTACTGATGTATACAAATCTTGCACTATATCCTTAAAAGGTGAAACCTTACACGTAGACTTGATACCCCTTGGCATTAGTACCTTTGATGTAATCTTAGGAATGGATTGGTTAGCTGCTAATTGTGCCTCTATCGATTGTAAAGCCAAAAAGGTATTCCTCAGGTCACCAAACCAACTCGAGCTTGTCTTCGAAGGAACTGGAGCCTCTCCCCCTCCCTGTCTTATATCCTTCATAACAGCCCAACGACTGCTAAGAAAGAGTTGTTATGGTTGTATTTGTTATCTGATTGATACTCAACAAGAGACCCCCACACTTGATGCGATCCCCGTAGTTCGAGAATTTCCGGATGTGTTTCCTCAAGACCTGCCTGGCACCCTAGTTGATCGGGAAATCGAGTTCACCATTGAAACCCGACCTGGTACACAACCAATCTCAAAGACCCCTTACCGCATGTCCATGGCAGAATTGAAAGAACTAAAAATTCAACTCCAAGAACTACTGAATAAAGGCTTCATCCGACCAAGTACCTCACCATGGGGAGCTCCGGTACTGTTTGTAAAGAAAAAGAATGGTACAATGAGGTTATGTATCAACTATCGAGAACTAAATAAAGTCACCATAAAAAATCGATACCCCCTGCCTCGAATTGACGACTTGTTTGATCAACTGCAAGGCGCCCAAGTGTTCTCAAAAATTGACTTGCGTTCTGGTTACCATCAACTAAAAGTCAAAACGGAAAGCATCGAAATGACTGCCTTCAGAACCCGTTACGGGCACTACGAGTTCCTCGTCATGCCATTTGGCGTCACCAATGCTCCAGCGACCTTTATGGACCTCATGAATCGAGTGTTCAAACCCTATCTTGACGAATTCTTCATTGACGACATTCTCATATACTCCAAATCACCAGAAGATCATGAACACCACTTGCGAAAAGTTCTACAGACATTACGTGATCACAAACTTTATGCCAAGTTGAAGAAATGCGAATTCTGGATCACTAGTGTACACTTCCTCGATCACGTCATTAACAAAGATGGCATTTCAGTTGATCCCCAAAAGGTTGCAACAATCGTGGATTGGCCACGACCTACTAACGTATCCGAGATTCGAAGCTTCTTGGGCCTAGCCGGCTACTACCGGCGCTTTGTGCAAGACTTCTCGAAGATAGCTTCACTATTGACCCAGCTAACTCAAAAGAACACGCCCTTTGAATGGACGGACAAGCAGGAACGTTGCTTCCAAGAATTGAAGGACAGACTCGTGACGGCTCCAATACTAGCGCTCCCCGCGGAAACAGAAGGGTTTATAATTTACAGCGATGCCTCATACAATGGTTTGGGATGCGTTCTTATGCAAAACGGGAAGGTCATTGCTTATGCCTCTCGCCAACTAAAGACTCACGAAAGGAACTACCCAACTCATGATCTAGAATTGGCTGCGGTGATCTTCGCCCTCAAAATCTGGCGTCATTATCTCTACGGAGTAGCCTGCGAAATCTACACTGATCACAAAAGTCTCAAATATCTGTTTACACAGAAGGAATTGAATATGAGGCAACGACGATGGCTAGAATTCATGAAGGACTACGATATAGAGATCCATCATCATCCCGGCAAAGCTAATGTAGTAGCAGATGCACTAAGTCGAAAAACGACCAAAAGTTTGGCATGTACCCTCGTTCCCCGCAAGATCCATGGAGTGCTCGCCAACATAATCGTGGAACCCGAGTTGATTGAAGAAATTAGAACCCGCCAATGTGAAGATAAACTTTTGAAGAAAAAGTACGAGGAACAAGGAAGCACGGCTGATCCTGATTTCATGATAAGCAATGGATACTAAAATTTCAGAATCGAATTTGCGTACCCGACCTTCCAGAACTCAAGAAAAGGATATTGGTAGAAGCTCATAGCTCGAGGTTTGCGATCCATCCTGGCAATACGAAGATGTATCACGATCTGAAGGAATACTTCTGGTGGACAGGAATGAAGAAAGACATAGCAAGCCATGTCTCCAAATGCCTGCGTTGTCAACAAGTTAAAGCGGAACATCAGAGACCTGCAGGAATGTTGCAACCACTCCCTATTCCTGAATGGAAGTGGGAACACATTACTATGGACTTCGTGGTCGGGCTACCGCAATCAGTCTCGAAGAATGATGCAATATGGGTTATCGTAGATCGATTGACGAAGTCGGCGCATTTTCTACCAATCAGAATCATGTACTCCCTCTCTAAGTTCGCTACTCTTTACATTAAGGAAATCGTTCGCTTGCACGGCATCCCAGTTTCAATCGTATCCGATAGAGACCCCCATTTCGTGTCTCACTTTTGGAACAAATTACAGGAAGCTTTAGGAACCACTCTAAGGTTTAGCACGGCTTACCACCCGCAAACTGATGGGCAATCTGAAAGGACGATCCAGACTTTGGAAGATATGTTACGTTTGTGCGTACTAGACCTCAAAGGTAACTGGGATGACCACCTACCTTTAGTGGAGTTCGCATATAATAATAGCTACCACGCAAGTATTGTAATGGCACCGTACGAGGCACTGTACGGAAGAAGATGTCCATCACCTCTGTGTTGGACAAAAGTCGAAGACAGAAAATTATTAGGCCCCGAGATCGTGCAAGTAACGAGTGATAAAATTCAACTCATCCAACAACGAATTCGCACTGCCCAGAGCCGCCAGAAAAGCTATGCAGATACACGAAGACGAGACTTAGAATTTCAAATAGGAGATCATGTGTTCCTTAAAATCTCACCGACAAAAGGGGTTATCCGATTTGGAAAGCGAGGAAAGTTAAGACCACGATACATCGGCCCATTCGAGATACTCGAAAGGATTGGTCCTGTAGCATATCGTCTTGCGCTTCCACCTGAACTATCCAATGTCCATAATGTGTTTCATGTTTCGATGTTTCGTCGATATCTTCGAGATCCAGAGCATGTTGTCGATCATGAGAACCTAGAAGTTCAAGAAGATCTCTCCTACGAAGAGCAACTGTACAGATTCTCGATCGTCGTGATCAAATCCTTCGAAATAAAACTATACCCCTCGTAAAGGTCTTATGGAGAAATTATCGTGTCGAAGAAGCAACGTGGGAAACTGAAAGCCAAATGCGAGCCAAATACCCACACCTCTTCGAAAACCAAGGTACGTCAAGTTTGAGGACAAACTTCTTTTAAGGAGAGGAGAAATGTGACACCTGAATGTTTTAAATTTAACATTGCGATAAAATAAATAAATAAATAAATAAATAAATAATAATATAATAATAATAATAATAATAATAATAATAATAAAAAAAAAAAATAAGTATATATATATTCATGTAGTGATAATAATAATAATAAATAAATGATAATAAATAAATGCATAATTTAGGAGATTGAGAATTTTATGGTTAAAGAAAAATGTTGTGAATTAAATATTTTAGTAAGTGGTAAGTGGTGATTTATAGTAGGGTAGTGAGGTTTTTAGACGTGAACCTAACTTATTATTATACGTAATTTTAAGAATCATTGTGGATTACCAAAAAAAAAATAATAATGTTTAAAGTGGTAAAATTGGTCAAATGGTCAAGTAAATGATATAAATTGGTCATGGTCAAGATAAGATTAGCAGGTTAAGTAATAAATAAAATGGATAAGCGTAGACTCAGTTTTACACGCGTCAGATTTCGGAAATTCTGAGACTTACTGCCCACGTTTCACTTTCCTATAAATAGGAAAGAGTGACGAGTTAAGGTAACGAAAAGAAAAGAGGTATAAGAGAGGACGGCGAGTGAAATCTTGAGTGGTGGTGGAAAGAAAGGATAAAAGAATTAAGTTAAGGTGAGTTATATTATACCTTGACTCTCCAAAATGTATTTTATGTATGTTTTGACTTACCAAAATCTATTTTATATAATTTATCTTTTAATAAAAGTTATGTTTTATAAAAGATTTCAGTTACGTGGTTTATTTTCTGAACCCTATTTGTCTAAAAGGAAACCCATGGATATTTTTGTTTTACTTTTAAAGAATATTTGGCTATGACCTTATATGAAAATATGTTTTGTGAATACCACCACGGGAGTCCCAAGCCTTGGGGGACTTAAATAACCATTGGCTTAGTGATTGACCACTCTGTGGTCCAGTGTTTGTCGTGGATCCATTGACCAGTGTAGTGCTTGTCACTTAGTGATGTACCGTGGTTATAGTGATTATTTCAGTTTCTGGCACTTAATTAATTTGTGTATTCAACTCAACTCAATTTATAATGTTTTAGCGTACATAAATATCCATGGCCATTTTGTACCCCTCATAGTATAATATTTCTCACTCTGCTATGTGCTTATAGCTGTTACCCCTTTCAGGTGACGAGGTTTAGCAGGATCAAGATGGAAAATGAATCGTTATGTTATTTCGTTTTCTATCTTTATTATTAAACTCTTGTAATAAAGCTCTTGTAATACAAATGACTATGTATTTATTCCTTATAAATAAACAGTTGGTACCCAGTTATTTATTTTAATTTATTTAATTGATCCACTTGTGCTGTGACTACAGAATTATCCGAATTATTGTATTTTTTATCTTGTTACGACGCTAAACCTTTGGGTACCGGGTTTGGGTCGTGACACATTATATGAGTTATTGGTTTATTAACTCATTTTGTATCCAATTTTGTATATAAGCAGTGAGCATGGAGGTTTAGCGGTAACGTAAATAAAGTTTTGTACACATCCCCTTTACATGGAATAGAGCACTGAGTTTATTTTTTGTTTTGTATTTTATACAAAGATAAGCTGGTAATCCAAAAGGATGGTTTCAAGTGGAGGAGTGTGTTATTGGCTAAATAGACCATTTCGGACGCAGTCATGAACTTCGTTTTGCAAATTTAGACAATTTGTAATTGTAGGAGTTGTAGTTGTATTTCCATTTCCATTTATAATGGTTTTAATTTCTAATTTGTAAAAGTTTCACCATAGTGAAAAGAAATGGGGAAGGAAAGAAATTATAAACCTTCGGGTTTAGAGAAAGTCTTTGGGATTAATTTTATTATTTCCAAAGTGTTTGGTTTTCTGTAATAGAAACCAAAGCTTAGCCTTGGCTAAAAAGTATTTTTGATTTGTTCAGAAATGACAACTAAGATGGATTTGGTTACAAACCTTTGTGGTTAGAGGAATCTTTGGGTTTAATTTTTTTATTCCTAAAGTGTTGGAAAACCAAGTTTAGAGAAAGTCTTTGGTTATAATTTGATTATTTCCAAAAGTGTTTTGTTTTGGGAAGAGAAACCAAATTTTAGCATTAGCTAAAATATTTATGATTTTTATTCAGAAATCATGGGCTCAGTTCCGAGAGTACTGATTAACTTTTATGAGTAGTGTAATTCTAATAGCAAATTTTAATTGCATATAAGTTTTGTAAACTTGGTTTGTTTTAACTTAGTTTATTCCCTGAAAAACTTAATTCCAAATTTGTTTCTCATGGATTAGGAGTCAACATGCTCTTGAAAGTTTTGTCTAAGGTTAATTGGGTCTTAAATGGGACCGGTATGACCCCTTCAGTCTTCTTGGAAACTTTCCTGACCATGTTCGATTCTAAGGTAAATGGTGAGATCAATTTTGAATTAAATTTCAGACTTTGGGATTTTCTAGTGTTAAGTTTAGTTTATGGAAAACAGAATAGTGAAATTCTGTAGTGATTTTTCAGAAATGGCTTCAAGAGGTGACACCATAAAATGTTGTTCCACCTGACAACTTTAAGTCTTGCGAAGTTCTTAAAGGAAGATCTATAGAGATCAGGTGTAATTAGAGGAAATCATAAGATTGCATGATAATATTTCTGAATTAATCAAAGGTAATTAGTATGTTATCCTTGTGTCAATTATAGCATGTATGATTGCTATGTGACTTTGCTTAAAAGCAAAGATGAGACAACCCGTTAGGGTGGGTGAATATATTTTTGAATTTTTTAAATTCCAAATATATTCTTATATTGGTGGCTCCTAGTGAGTACAAGATCACTGATCACAGAGATAGAAAACTGGTGGTTCTTAGGAGGTGTTAGACCACTGGCTACACAGTTATGAGATTGTGGTTCCTAGTAGTGAACAGATTACTGATCACATGTCAAGACATAATGATTCCTAGTAGTGGAGAGGCTGCTGATCATATGTCAAGACACGATGATTACTAGTAATGTAAGAGTCTATTGATCCTATGTCAGGACGTTGTGAGTCTTAGTAGTAAAGTGACTACTGATCATAGGTCAAAACATTGTGATTCATAATAGTAGAAAGTCTACTGACCTCATGTTGAAAAATTAGTGATTCCAAGTAATAAGATGACTGGCCATGTTATGAAGTTCCAAATAGTAGACTATTGAACACTGGATTTGTGTTTCCTAATAATAAGACTATTAGCTTGAGAGTGACGTGTTGGACAAAACTTGTTTTGGTGCCTCACTGAACCAGGCTAGTGTTCTAAGGCCAAATCAGAGATACCAGTGAGAACAAGAATAATGGTTAGAGTAACTCCTGTGTGAGGTCTATTGTCTCGATTTACACAAACGGCAGAACAGTTCAAGACATCATGTTCACTGGTCAACTAGTAAATCCGATAATCTTTCACTACGAAAGGTTCAAGGCCAACAACTACCTTTTTTGATGCAGGATTATTCTGTGTGCTCTCTCTCAGAGTCTTTGTTGTTAAGCGTTGTCCATTTTTCTTTATTCGGCCAATTTTATTTATGTGGGGGATTGTTAGAAAATAATGGGTTTTCGGCAACGTTAATTAGAAATTAAAATGGGACCTAACTGCCGGTTGAGGTGGGTTTGAGTGGTTTTGTATTCTCTTAAGTGAAAAGATTGCAGTACAAAAATAATGAGCCAAACCATTGAGTTGTGAATGAGAATTGTTTCATAAAGTGGGCATCAATAAAATTGGGTTTAGATTTGGACTTAGTCTTAGTTTGGACTGGGGTCTAGACTTGTACTTGCGCATGTGCTGGGTATAGTCTTAGACTTGGACTTGGACCTAGTCTTGAGCTTTGTGCTGGGCTTAGTTTGTGCATGTATTTAAGATTGGGCTTGGATCAAGTTGTGACCCAACACCCGTATCCATTTTGCAACCCATCTAGTTTAATTCTTAAAATTTATACATTATATACACATTATGATTTATATAATAGTTTTGGAGTTTTGAACATTTGTAACTCTAGCCTTCAAGGCTAAGGCTCTCCCCTACTAGTATAAGTAGAGGTCTTTCTCCTCCAACTTAGAAGGTTGTTTTTAGAGAGGTTTTGTAATGGAAAATGAGATGGTGTTTTGAGATAAAAAATTGGAGATGATTTTTTTACACCAAAGAATTTTTTTTCTATCTTTTTTTATTAGCATATTCTTTGGTTCTTGTTTGAGAAAGTGCATCCATTGTCAAGTTTGTCAAAGCTATTCAAAAGGTGCTTCTGTATTAGCTGGTTTCAACTGTTGTATCTTGGGAGACAGATGCTAGCGTACCTCCAGCATCCATCGGTAGGCGATAAATTTGTTTTAATGAAACTGTCTAGTACAGACTTCGGTTTGCTTCTTTTCTTATCATTTGTTCTTAAATTTTTCAATATTTAGTTTATAAAGATGAGTTCTAATATTTAGTTATCCGTGTTCATAATTTGTTTTATTAGTAATACAATCTAATTCATTTCTGTATTTTTAGTTGTATTGTTTATTTTGTATTTCATCATTTTAATAAAAAAATATTTTGTCATTTCTATTTAATTTATTTTATATATTTTTCTTGTATTATTATGAAAAAATACCAACAAAACCCTAGTTGATTGAGCCTTTGTTTAGCAATGACTTTTTTAATTGGCTTTTTGACTTTTTTAGCCTTAGACTTTTTTGTTCGTTTGGTATTCTTGATTGGTTTTTTTGGCTTTTTAGCTTTGGAATAGTGGATTTTTTTTGTCTTTTTGTGATTTTTGGCTTTTAGTGATTTTTTGACTCTTTTTTTTTTTTGTCTTTTTGTGATTATTTAGCCAAAAATGAAAGCCAAACACCACCTGAATAAAACTTGAATGTAAAAAATAAAAATAAAAAAGTCTCATAAAATGATGTCCTCATGCCACCACTCCTAATCATCGAGAAATTTTTGGGTGTAGATAACGTAGGTGCCATATGGGACATTTCTCTTCTCTCATTGGTTGAGAGAGTAAGGGCTATATTTATGGATTGGGTAATGGGGAGACAACATGGGAGACCATGGTATTTATAATTGGTTGAAGGCACCATATAACATGTCACATGGTATCCTATCTGCCCCCAATAATTTTTCTTAATCACCTCTCAAGCTTATATTTTAACCTGTTGTCATCTTTATCTATTATAGTGAAAGTAATAGAAAGAGAGAGAGATGAAGGAAAGAGTTATAAGAATGAGAGATAAAGATGATGGGTGTAAAGATAATTTGTTAATTAAAAATAGAAATATATTTAGAATTTTAGAAAAATAAAGAGATAATATAAAATTATTATTATTACTATTTTGATAATAAGATTGCTTGTGTAAAGGTTGACTTTGCTCTATAAATACAAGCTATCTTTATTTTTATATCTTTTATTTTTGGGTAAATTACACATATACCTTATGAGTAATTAAAATATGAATTATTTTGGGAAATTGACTGGTAAATCCCATTTTTTGAACTTATGGTCTGGATGGTCCCAAATGTTTTCTTATGTACCACTAAGTCCTCATGTACATTGAATGACTATAATGCCATTAAGTGTAAACCGGGTGAGGGTTTGAGTAATGTGACGTATGAATGTGGTTGGGTGTTACGTTGATGGACTTTGCAATATGGGTTCGAGACACAAGGCGCTCCGACCCGTTAACGTTTAATATCCCCAAATTGGAAACACCACGTAATTGGTATGTAAATGAATGTTGCCCTAAAATTAAGGGTTGAAAAGCGTTGGTTCAAAATTCAAATTCATTCAATCGTTCTCACGGTGTAGATTTGGTGTGGCTTCACACAGATTTGGTGATCTGAAACGTTGCGTTTGGATTCGCTTTGGTGTGTCTGCGATTTTGTGTGTGGGATAAACCCCAACAAGTGGTGCGAAGTGACGACCGTGCGACGTTTACGGGAAGAATACGGCGGAGGAATATCTTATTCACAAACGTGAACGATGACTGGTAAACTTAATTAATTGGTTTTGTTTACAGTTTTTATGATGCGATTAGTTTTTACAAAACTTTTTCAGTCGTCGACGATGCATGGATTCCACCGTTGTGGTTGGTGATATTGGTTTCGTATGACATTTTGAAGGGCTTATTATGTTGGGCGAAATCAGTAGGTTATTCATAAAGAGCAACTGATTTTTCTATTAAAACGCTGAAAGTGGTGGGATGTGTTGATAGTGTAGTGTGTGTGTGTGTGTTTGTGGGGCATCCTTGTTACTTGTCTTTGAGATGTGTGTGGGTCAATAATGTAAGGCATTTTGTGGATGTCAATGTTACTTTGTGGGGAACGGATCCGGTGTGTCGTCACGCATTTAAATCTGTGGTGACGTGAGGGGAAGATTTGTGTTGGGTTCCAACATTGTTTGAATGTGGGCTGTTTTTAAATGACGATGTGTGACGTTAGGTGGGTGTAGGTATGTCCATTTCGATATAACTGTGTGAAATGTATTTTCCGTACATTATAAAGTCAAACTTTAATATAAAATGGTATGTGAAAATGTAGTAATGTTGTTACTGTTTCTGGTGGGACGTGGTTAATCAGACGTTGTGTTTTAATAAGTATGTGCGACTGTGAAGAGTTATGTTGTTGTAAATTGTGTGTGTGTAGTTTTGACGTTTTATAATATTGTAATGTAGTTACGAACCTTTTGTGTTTGGTAAGTAACGCTAAGCAAACTAATATTTGATTTGTTGTTTGAAATGCAGGGGTGAGGAGGACAAACAGTCCATGGACGCGTTCATGTGAGCGTAAACGTCAAGACGCAGCCGACAAAACAATGACAACCGAACTTGGTGTACGTAAACAAGGACGGATCTTGTTCAAACAAACTAAAATTGTTAATCGTCCAAGTGTCACACCGAAGTTTAATCGTGCGAGGCTCAATTTCCGGTTGAACATTGCAGGCATTGTGAAGGTGGTATATGTGCTAAATCTGCGAGACGAACACCTTGTGCACCTTAAGAAAACACCGTTTTGGTTGATGTTTGAGGCAATTTTGGTAAATCAACTTGACCACGCAGAGTTTCGCAAAGGGGACGACTTGGTGGTAAATATCATCCGGGCGTACAATGCACGAGACGGGACGTTTCGCATTGGAGGACGAAGTGTGTGCGTAAGCGATGATGACATCAAATTAATTTTTGAGATCCAATGTGGGTTTGGGTGCCTTGACTTGACTTCCAGACCGAAGGCACCGTCAGATTTCGTACAACGTAGGTGTCCTAACACTAGTCGCATAACATCGAAACTGATACGGACGTTACTAGTCGAAGCTGCGGAGGGCAGCACTGTTCGTGATGTGGAAGACACTGTGAAGTTGCTATGTTTATATACCTGTGGGAAATTATTCTTTTCAAATTCTGGGGAAACAATCAGCTGGGCTCTAATTCGGTATGTGGATAATTTGGATGCAATGAAAACCTACGATTGGACGGGGGCTATCCGTAGCTCGTTGATGAGTTCGGTGCGGGACTTTTATCGAACACCTGAAAAATTCACCGGATGTGTCGTCACGTTGATGGTACGTGTGCTTGTAATTTTTTTCTTAGTTGTCCCATTAATTGCAAGCGATTTGTTGTATGTTGTACGTGGTGTAGTCATGTAACTAATTTGCACCTTGTTAATTGTGCTGTCTGATGTGGGGTACAGTATTGGCTTTGTGAGCATTCAACGATCATATTGCCCAAATTTGCAGTTGCATTTCCCAGGTTCATGAAATGGGATGTTGCCACATTAGTAACGGCTGTACGTGGGGTCAATCTATCAGGGCGTGTCGGTTTCAAGGTAATAGTAACTGGTAGTGATGATTATGTTATATGGGACATCATTTCAAAATTGTTCATGACTTTGTTATGTTGTGTTTACAGGTAACATCTGGACGTTTGATTATGAAAGAGTATGAGGCTAATATTTTTGAAGTGAATGGGGTAAACTGTGCTAGGCTTGCTAGAAATGCAGTTGAAGATTTTAGTGGTAGTGTGGATGAGGATGATTTTGTGGATGAAGATGATTTTGTGAATATGGGACTTGATGCGAATGTGATAGGTGGGGACGTTCGAGTTTATGGTAGAAATGTGGAACGGGGTTCGTCTTCGGTCCATTTTCGGACACCAATCAGTAATGTTCCACGAAATGCAGGAAATGACGTAGTGGATGTTGGGATACACGTTTGTTATGCTACGGAGAAAATTGCGGAAATGCAAATGCAAATCACTGAGAAAGACAAAGTGATTTCAGATTTACGTGTAGAAGTGGAAAAACTGAGGCAAGCGAATGAGGTGCAAACGTTGTATCTTGTTGGAGGTTTTGGTTGCTTGATGCAAAATAAGGACGATGAGGTGAAGAAACTCACCATTGAAAACGCTGAATTGCAAAGGGCAATCACTGTTATGGAGGAACAGCTTGCTGAGCGCGAAGTGCATAACGTGACGCAAGCCTTTCGTGCAGTAGACGTGAATGTAGAGGGTGTGAACTATGGTTTGATGGGAAACGAACAAGTTACAGACCTAACAAACAATACGACCCCAAACAGAGTGTTTGCAGTGACTGGGGATGCAGTTCCATTGTGGGATGTCACGCCAGTAAGGGAACAGACCAACAGTGTTAGTGGAATGCAGCATGGTGTAATAGCTGGAACAGAGGTGGTGGTTATTAGTCCGAACATGGCTGAAGGTGGTAGGTTGAATGTTTGGAAAAATTCATTTGTGTGGGATGTCAAACGCAAAGATAGAAAGAGGTTAACAGTGACAGGGGTTGAGTGCTTGGGTGTAAGTGGGCAGACGAGCAATTCAAACGTGGTGCATGTTCCTCCATCTATAAGTAATGTAGTATGCAATGCCGGAAACAGTGGCAGCACAGATGTAATTGATGTGGAGGATGTGGACGTACATCTAAAGAAGAAATCAGGATTTGACATTAACAACAGACACGCAGTGTGGAAAAAGATGACAGCTGCGGAGAAGAAGAAGATAACCGATGCATATAACAGGGATGGTGATAAGTATGTACATGTAAAGTGTCTTGGTCATGCTTTGGTAGCCTAATATGTTTTGTGGTGGATGACGTGTGTTGTGTGTTTTGTGCAGTGCTGTGATGTGGGACGGGCAGGGTCACGGTGTTACTGTGTATTTCATCGATGTGAAATCTCTTGTGCGCCAATTTGAGATACGGGGGAACGTAAGTTGTGTAGAAGGGTATTTATGCAATGTGTTTTGTTTGTTTTCGTATATTTTTTTCACCAACCATGCAGTAATCGAACATGTGAAAATGTCACAGGTGATCGATGCATATGCTGTGCTGTTAAGTGCTGAGCAGGAGAGGATAAATGAGAGCGTCGACGCTGCAGACAAATCTTATTTCTTCAGTAGTATATGTCTGTAAGAGGGGCTAATTTGAGCCTACTAAATTATTTAGGCCCAATAGCCCAAGATTAGTGGGCCCGAATTTATCGCAAGTCCAAGATTGGTGGGCCCTGATTTATCGCCGTCAAACGGGCTGAATGGCTCTAAGCCTCGAAAGGGTTCGGATCCACGAACCTAGAGACTTACTCGGGCCCGGACTCGAAAGGGTATTAAGCAAGCCTAGAAATCCGAGGCACTCGGACTCGAAAGGGTTCGGATCCACGAACCTAGACGTCCGAATCACTTGGCTTCGAACGGATTCAGACGCAATCTAGAAGTCGTTCCGTTAATGAGTCCCAGAACACTTGCGGGCTCGGAGCTTTCCGGGATCTACGCACCAGAACCATGGGCGTAATGGAGTTCGAACAAAGGACCCGATCCCGAGGACGGTGAGTGGAGATAAATTCACTCTTCGGTTAAACTAGCCTATACCCGGGTCGAGGTGGCACGATCTAGGGGGTCCTTAAGACTCGGCAATATTTGCGGCAGGGCGTTCTCTTGAACTATCCCTGACCCTTATGCGGCAGGACGTCCTCTGGGACTACCCCTGACCCTTTGGGATGATTGGGGATCATTGGTTAGGTGTGGCTAAAAAGAAGGGTTCGCCGAGGGGTTGATCTCCTCTTTGGGTTTTTTTCTCATCCTCGGAGAAGTCACCTCCTCAGAGAAATCACCTCCTCGGAGAGGTCACCTCCTCGGACAAGGTGGTTAGAGAGAATATCCCCTATGTGCCTTGCATATGGGCTCCATCCTACATCATGAGGTGCCTATAAATAGCACCCACCCATAGCTTTACAAGGAATGGATTTTGGAGAGATGACTCTGGGGAAAGAACTAATTTCCCATCTCCATTATCAACCTTGAGAGCGAAAGTGGGAGATCCATGGGAGAGCCTTGCCATTATTCTCTCTCTAGCCATTTTGCCTTCTTCTTCACCCAATCTCTTATCTCCATCATCTCATTTACTCTTGTGTTCTTGAGTTGAGACTATTGAAGAATCTAAGCCTCTCATCATATTCTAGAGAATTCGAAGTTGTTCTTCAAGGATCTTCAAAGATCTTTAAATTTTCTAACTACTTTCTTGAACCCTCTCATACATTTGGCGACTCCGCTGGGGAGGCGGATTGGTTAATGGTTTCAACGAGATCTGGAACTCATACAACACCGACAAAAATGGCAGATAATGAGACTCATCAACAAGGCTCTTCCAATGGTGGTGATGAAAGGACTCAAGTTCAAGACTCACCTCTCATCCTTGAAGCCATTCAAGAACTCCAACACACTCAACAAGAAATTCTCACGACCCTTCAAAATCTCACCCACACCATGTTGGTGATGGGTTCGAATTTTGCACCACCAGCAACAAATGGAGGTCAAGTCGGCACCGACAAGCATCAACAACTTCATGGCAATGTTGGAAATGGTCAAAACCATCAAGATCCACCCCAAATTCTCCCTGAAGTTGTACAAAATGGTGTGCAGAATCAAGTGCTAGGAGGAACAAGTCATGGCCAACCTACGGCCCGTGGAGCGCAAAATCACGCACCTGGAGGATCAAGCCATAGTCCAGCGGTGGTTGGAGGAGTTTCCGACGTGATGAATGGTATTCCAACAGCTGTGGAAGTTCAAAGAAGGCCTACAGAAATTTCTTTACAAAATGGTACTCCATCCATGCCTAATTTTGTTCCACCGATTGTAAATACTACTCATGTACCGAGTGGGTCTCCTTTGGCTCCGACGCCAAGTTTGCAAGTTCAACCCAGTATAGCCGTGGTGTGCAATGAAGTTTATGGGACCCAATGGAACGTCCCATCACCAAATGGCGTGTCCATAGGTGCCGATGGCCAATATCGTCATGTGTCTTCACCGATGATGAATTCTCAACACCCGAATGGCCAAGTCGCTCCAGGCTCAGTCTTCGGGTCTACAAGTCAAGTTCTGGGAATACCACCCTCAAGTTCTCTCCCTCAACAATTTCTCACCCTTGCAGATGTGCAAGCCATGTTCGAGCTAGAACGGAGCAAGAAAACTTTACCCTCTTTGCCTGATCCGGATGTCAAGCCACCATACCCTATCGAGATGTTGAGTTATCCATACCCGGAAGGATACACGGTGCTGAAGTTCATCAAATTCGATGGCAAACAAGGAAATGCTCGAGAACATGTTGTGCGGTTCATCGAGACTCTGGGTATTCATGGTTCAAACCACGTCCTCCGGCTGAGAGAATTCTCCAAGTCACTCACCGACCGAGCATATAGTTGGTACGTTCACTTGACCCCAAGCTCTGTTCGGAGTTGGGAGGAGATGGTCAACAAATTCCACACCAAATTCTTTCAAGCAACTGAGAAGGTAACCGCACTTACCCTATGTAAGGAAAAGCAGCGGGAAGGTGAAGACATTCTCGAATATGTGAAGAGGTTCCAAGACAAAGCCGTGGACTGCCATGAGGCTGTGGAGGAAAGCTACTTGGTCCAAATCTGTGTTGAAGGGGCATTGAACGGGTACAAGATGCTTCTTGTTAATCACAAGCAACCCACCTTCTCGGCACTAATTGAAGCATCTCGGAACATCAACGTACCTCAATCTCAGGGGATCGGGTTCGAGACTAGTTATAAAACCAACTTCAAGTCATCCCGAGGACCTTCTGTCACTGCGGCTTCCGCGTCTTCTACCCGAAAGTCGCAGGGAGAGGAATTCAAAGGTCAGAAGAGGAAGTACTGCGAAGATGACACTCCTTTTCCGTGTAGTGTTGAGGAGGTGAAGGCCTTAGTTGAAGAATGGGTGGCATACGGAGAACTGAAGTTGCCTCATGTCGAAGAGCTTTTCCGAAGAAGGACCGCGAGGGTCCTAATTATTGTGTTTTCCACCAATCACTAGGACATCCTACAGCAAAGTGCCGGACACTTAAGAAGATCTTTAGAAAGAAAGTTGAAGCACATGAGATAGAGTTCAGAGAACAGGAGCCCCGGGATATCTTAGAAGACATGGCTATGATGGTGCATGATGGCCACAACCCGAGCAACTGGTGAAAGCGTTCCAAATGATCTTGCAACTCTAGGGGCAAATGTCAACATTCCACAGAAGGAGTCTATCTATGACATTTACAGTTTGCATTTACTGCATTGTCCATGAAGTTCTATCTTTCTTATGTTATGAAGAAATTTATTGCCTCCATATTATGTATTTCCATTAGAAGTTATTTTTTCTCTACATTGTATATCTTCATTGTGTTATGTTGCTTGAAACAGTTTTCAATTTTTGTTGCCCCTCAAAGAAGAAAAATGAATAGTAGACTCAGTTACCAACCTGAAGGGAGTTTTCTTGACACAGTAGAAGTGTACTTCCATTCGGACCTCCGAAGAGCAGCCATGGCTTCCATCAATGCAAGCTTTGAGGGTCTTTCTTGCTGAAGTAGCATATGTGCTCCCACTCGGACTTCCGAAGAATAGCCCTTACTTCTGTCAATGCAAGCTTTGGGGATCTTTCTCGCTGAAGTAGAATGTGTATTACTATTCAGACTCTCGGGGGACAGCCTCGGACTTCTGAGGGAGAGCTTTGCTTCTGCTCGGACTTCCGAGGGACAGTCTTGTTTCCGCTCGAACTTCTGAATGACAGCCTTGCTTCTGCTCGGAGCTTCTGCTCGAACTTCTGAGAGACAATCTTTACTTCTGTTGGTACAAGCTTGGTAGACTCGGTTATCTTCCAGAGGAATCTTTCTTGCCAAAGTAGGGTGTGTGCTACTTTCGGACTTCCGAGGAACAGCCCTTGCTCTCATTAGTGCGGGTTCTAGGGGCCCCGAGGTCGTGGATTTCGCACAAGAATTCATTCGCCTGAAATAGCAAAACCGCCAAACGACATAAGCAATATCGAGTTCAGATTATGATTCAAGCGTTACCGAGATAGATGCTACATCAACAATATATGGTTTTACTCTCTGCTATGGTACTACATCATTTCAAACAAATTGTTCGCTAAGTTCGAGTATCGAGAATTTATTCATCGGTTACATAAAAGTCAAGTATGATGTTCTTACATTATCAATAAAACAATTGAAAGAGTTACTCACAGATTCACGCCAATGGAAGAAGAGCACGGCTGGAAGTAGTGGTAAGACCACAAATGTGAGCCAGATACACCTGAGGCCGATGCCGAGCTAAGCAGTGCTAGACAGGCCCATATACACGTCGCGTTGAAAGGGCAACGTGTGTAGTCGGCGTTGGAGATGTAGCTGAGTCGGCGTCGATCAAGATCAACAAGATTGAGCTAGGCCGGGCAGGACCACACACGTTGCGTTGAGTGGGCGAACGTGCATGGTCGGCGTCGAACAAGTTGAAGCCAGAAGCAACGCTGGTACCACAGAAGAGTCGGCAACCACACACGCTGCGTTGAGAGGGGAACATGTGTGGTCTGCGTTGGAACCATCGAAGCCAACAGTGAGCGACGCTGGGCAGTTGAGGCCAAAAGTCGCAGTGATGTTGCTGGAGAAGTCGCAGAGTTGTGACTATGCAGAGAGGTTGGCATCGGTGCTGGCCGTCGGAGCTGAGACAAGGCAGTGGCTGGGCCGCGACGTCTGCTGCAGTCAGAGAGAGATTGAGAGTGAACTGGCTGAAAAAGAGAACCCTATTTATCTTTAGCGGGAAAAGGGTGGTTTGTTTCTACACTTCATCCCATCGTTTCCAGATTCCCCACTGAGACTTCAAACACTCTACAATGAAGAAGATTCAGAGCTCTACCAAAGATACAATCAGCAATCTACCAAATTAATGTCACTGAAAATATTCTGAAGCACTTGTCATTGAGGAATGCAGTGAGGACAAGTGTCTCATCAAGCAAGTGGAGGTACAAATGAGTAACACTTCCACAACTGGTATTTGATGATCAGTTCTTCGTAAAATCATGGGGAAATGAAAAACTCAAGGCAATTATTTACCAAGTTCTATTGCTTCGTCAAGGAGCACTAATTATTTCAAGACAAAAAAATTATAGGATTCAAGATCCAAATCAAATTTCCACCGAATTCACAAATTCAAAGTTCATTAGAGTATGAATTTCATCAGAACAGCGAAAGTAAGGAAGTGATGCAAACCGAAAGCCGCATGCAGAAGTGGTCTGGGACGCAACACAGCAGCAGCCGGCATAGGTTGGTGGCGAAGTGTGCTAGTGGTCGTGAATGAGCCGATGGAGCTGGTAAGCTGCGCCGCTGATTTGCTGCACCACCGGCAAGTGGGTTGGCAAAAACGGTGATGATCGGCGAGCTGGGATGGTGTCGGCGTGTCTGGAGCTGCGGCAATGGACGGCGTCAAACAGCAGTGTTCTTCAATAGTGAGGAGAGGAAGATGAAGTTACAGCAGTGTTCTTCAATAGTGTTCTTCAGTGGTTACAGAGGCAAAAATCGAGCTCTGGTGCATTGATTTTAGAAAGAAAAAAAAAAGGTTTCGTCGTGACTCTGTTTTCTTGATTTGCAGAAGCAGCGGCTGTGGCCTTCAAATGGAATGCGAAAAAGATGAAATCTGGGTCTTCAATATTTTAGTGAGAGAGTGTGTGTGCGGCGGCATGTGAAGAAAAGAAGGGGCTGTTGATTAATTTAGGGCTGTCGTCCTTTCTTTACATAAAAAAAAAGGGGGTGGCACATGGAATATGCCTTCAAATAAGAGATATTCTATATATATACTTCTAAGACTCGTTTGTGTGCCAGGAATAAATTTTTCCTTAATGGGTTTATTTGGCTTCAAAAGGCATTTGAATCAAAATGATAAAGAAAAAGCTGTGTGGCCCAAGCAAAGGTACAAGATAAGACCAAAAGAAAAAAATATGGGTTTGACCATTTCCTGGAAAGAGAAACCTAATTCTTGATCAATTTTGGTGAGTGGATCTTTAAATATTCAGATTTTGATTTGTTTTTCTTTGTGAGATCAAAAGCATGAAGGTGTACATGTTGGCCAAACACGGCACAAAAAAAAAAAAAAAAAAAAAATTCAAGAAAAAAATATATATATATAGTTCAAGAAAAAAAAAATGTTTATTTATTTATTTAATATTACTTGTCGATTTTATCTGTAAATTACGGTGAGCCCTCAGCTTTATCCATGGACTCTATAAAGACCAAATATTCGCCAAGACATAATGTGAAGCATGGCTGACAAGGTGAAATTATGCATGTCCGAGAAAATTACAATTTCTCATACACGCAAGGGGCAAATGTAAGAGGGGCTAATTTGAGCCCACTAAATTATTTAGGCCCAATAGCCCAAGATTAGTGGGCCCGAATTTATCGCAAGTCCAAGATTGGTGGGCCCTGATTTATCGCCGTCAAACGGGCTGAATGGCTCTAAGCCTCGAAAGGGTTCGGATCCACGAACCTAGAGACTTACTCGGGCCCGGACTCGAAAGGGTATTAAGCAAGCCTAGAAATCCGAGGCACTCGGACTCGAAAGGGTTCGGATCCACGAACCTAGACGTCCGAAGCACTTGGCTTCGAACGGATTCAGACGCAATCTAGAAGTCGTTCCGTTAATGAGTCCCAGAACACTTGCGGGCTCGGAGCTTTTCGGGATCTACGCACCAGAACCATGGGCGTAATGGAGTTCGAACAAAGGACCCGATCCCGAGGACGGTGAGTGGAGATAAATTCACTCTTCGGTTAAACTAGCTTATACCCGGGTCGAGGTGGCACGATCTAGGGGGTCCCTGAGACTCGGCAATATTTGCGGCAGGGCGTTCTCTTGAACTACCCCTGACCCTTATGCGGCAGGACGTCCTCTGGGACTACCCCTGACCCTTTGGGATGATTGGGGATCATTGGTTAGGTGTGGCTAAGAAGAAGGGTTCGCCGAGGGGTTGATCTCCTCTTTGGGTTTTTTTCTCATCCTCGGAGAAGTCACCTCCTCGGAGAAATCACCTCCTCGGAGAGGTCACCTCCTCGGGGAAATCACCTCCTCGGACAAGGTGGTTAGAGAGAATATCCCCCATGTGCCTTGCATATGGGCTCCATCCTACATCATGAGGTGCCTATAAATAGCACCCACCCATAGCTTTACAAAGAATGGATTTTGGAGAGATGACTCTGGGGAAAGAACTAATTTCCCATCTCCATTATCAACCTTGAGAGCGAAAGTGGGAGATCCATGGGAGAGCCTTGCCATTATTCTCTCTCTAGCCATTTTGCCTTCTTCTTCACCCAATCTCTTATCTCCATCATCTCATTTACTCTTGTGTTCTTGAGTTGAGACTATTGAAGAATCTAAGCCTCTCATCATATTCTAGAGAATTCGAAGTTGTTCTTCAAGGATCTTCGAAGATCTTCGAATTTTCTAACTACTTTCTTGAACCCTCTCATACAATGTCTAGTAAGTTTATGGCTGTAGATGTTATGATTGGTTATGGGATGTCATAATGTGTAACATGTTTGCATGGTGATGCAGGACATGATGAAGAACAACAACGTACGCTCAAGGAATAGGTATGTGCTGGACAACCTGCATGCCGCTAAGTTCTTCCGTTACGTACATTTCCTGATTTTCAAAGACTCACACTGGACGCTGGTCGTGTATGACACTGAGGATGGGAGTTGGAAGCATTTTAATTCGATGAGGATGAGGAGCTGAATTGTGGACATACACTACATGGAGGCGCTTTCCTTGGTAAACATTTGTAAATGTCAATTTTTGTGGGTCTGTGTGTGAACATGTAAACTGTGTTGGCTGACGTATGTATGTGGTGGTGTAGAAAAACATTGTGTCAGAGGTGCAGAGGCAAACCATTGGAAATGACTCGGTTGATACTCAGGATTATGACCCGCCGTTAGAATCAGTGGCGGACTGTCCCCAACAGCGTCCCGAATCGTAAGCAAATTTTAATTTTCCCCCCGACTTGACCTGGTACAATACATGAATTATCTTAATTTATACCTGCGACGTTAGTAACATGCGATGTGATATATTTGGACAGGCTTGACTGTGCTATCATTGTCTGTGCTGTGATGCGCCAGTACGTCGCGCCATGTGGAAGTTAGAAGATTGTTGCATGGGGGCAACTGCAGTGTGTTGCGGGCGATCATGGTAAAGTCTTTCGTGAATGATCCGGTGCGTGGATTGAAGAGCGATCTCAACTGATTGAGGGTGTGTAGGGATGCATATACTAGTATATAGTTATAATATTAGCTAGTTCGAATATGGGGTTTTAAGATTGTGTACGCTACGATGCGCAAATAATTATATTTTTGGTTATGCACATTATATTATTAGCAAAGGTTATGGTTTGTTCATATTGTTAGGTTAGTGTGTTGGATGATTTGTCTTGAATTAACGCGTGACGGGCGTGTACAGCACTATGACTTCAATTAGCTGGCACATTTTTTGGAAAATGTTATGATATATTTTGGTTGGAATTCTGTGGAATGTATGCGTAATGTGATGACTGATGTGGTTGTTCGCAACTTGTGTTGTATAGATTTGTCCTCTGAGTTATGCACTGGGACATCCAGTCATGTATGATGTTGCTGGTTGATGGATAATGTCTGAATCAAATCAGGCTAACATTGATTTGCAAGTTAAGTGATGCACATGTTCCAGTCCTTGGAGGTGCGTTGAACGTCAGTTGGGTATGAATGTGTGAAAGGGGTGGACAATATGCACGACATTGGTGTACACGTTACAACAATTGAAATCAAATGGAACTTCTAGGCGAACAAAAAAATTCATATAATAAATTGTTTAAATACTGAACTGTATGTGAGTATCACATTATTATTTAATGGTATACACGATGTACGCAACCACATAAATCATACTAATGTAAGTTGGCTTGTCGACGTTTTGGGATTACGTCTAAATGGGTTCTTTGCAAGTCTTCCTGTTGTGGTTTCCCATACGACCACACCTTCCACACCGTATTTGTTGCACATTCTCACCTTTAGACGATATTCTCTTCTTTTTCGGCCTCCTAGGCGGACGTTTGACATTTGGTGGGTAAATGACGTAGTCTGTGGGACTGAATGGTGGTTTTTCCACAGTTGGTATTGGGTAGATGGTGGGCGGATACGTCAAACGGTATTCGGACACATGGTACCAAGGTACAACTATGTCGTCAATGTTTTTTCCGCTTTTTCGCACTGCCACAATAGCATGCGCACATGGAAACTCGTTTATTTGCCACTGGAAACACGAACATGTACGTCTGCCGATGTCCACCATAACAGAAGGGAATGAATGGACCTCGTACACGTTGTTATTCGCTTGACTCACTTTCCACACCCGACTTTTGTTGTGATCTTCTTCCAGCCGGGATTCCATCTTCGGACAAATTGCGCCAGCCCATGTGTGGGCCGATACCCTCCGTTTCGACATTTGTCGCATAATCTGACCCCTGATACTGTCAACCATTCTGGTGATTGGTAAATTCCGTGCTTCTCGAATCCAAGAATTGAATGACTCGGCGGTGTTGGAGCTCATTTCGCTGTATCTTCTACCTCTGCAAATGCCAAAGGCAAAAAAAAGTTAACAAGTAAGCATGATCATTTGTTGTTGGGTATGTTCATGTTTCCGTTGCGTAACAGGAATATACGTATTTGAAAAACGCGTTCGCCCAGTGTTGTGGATGTGCATCCGCAAGGAATTTCGTAGCGATGGTTTTTCCAGATTTTTGAAATTCGTCGGCCTTTTGGTTAAATGTTGTTATGGTGGGTGCGTATGCGCACTTACAGAATTTGCTGACCAGTCCAATCCGATGCATGCTGTTCACATAATGTAGTCTGTCCCGTAGATTTCTTTGTAAATGTTGGAGGCAGAATGCGTGGTGAGATGTGGGGAAAAATATAGGAACTGCTTCTATGAGTCCCATATTTCGGTCAGACACGAAAGTCATTGTCCTGTCACTGGGTACCACGTTGGCAAGATATTGTAAGAACCATGCCCAATTCGCATTGTTTTCAAAGTCCACAATGGCATAAGCAAGTGGGAATAAACCTATTACAAAAAGTGATGAGAATATGATTAGCGTGTACAATATTTCGAACCATAAAAATACAATGTTTTAAAAGTGAAATGGGGCACACCTTGATTGCCGTCCTTTGCGGTGGTAGCTAGCAGAAACCCTTTGAACCTGCCTTTCAAGAAAGTTCCGTCGAGGAAAAATAATGGACGACAATGAAGGAAACCATCAATGCATGCTTTGAATGATATAAAAAAACAGCGGAAACGGTAGTTGTGTTCATCGTAATCAATGTCAACATAACTCCCAGGATTGTATTGCATGACGGCTTCACAATACCAACGCAGTTGGTCGAATGATACAGAATGCGCGCCAAACTATTCCCCCCTTGCCTTCTCAACCCTTAACCACGCAACCCGGTAGTTGACGTCCAACCTGTAATCGTCTTTCAAATCTAAGACGACATTAGTTGGACGTGTGAGTAGTCTGTCTCAAACACGAGCTGCGATAATGTCAGCAACCATATCAGATCCAACCCTTGGATGATTTGATGTCCGGACGGATACACCGCAACTATGCACGCTGTTCCATTTCCGAATGTAGAAAAATTGATTCGCTTTTAACACCCGAGCATGTACAGACCACGTGCATCCCTTTTCTTCCAACATGGAGCAGATTGTTGTTACCCGTACGGAATCGTTCTTAACATATCTGAAATTGAACCCAAACTCCATAGCGTACTTGCACAAAACCGTACGAAATTCGTGTGCACCCCCTTCAAAGCATTGCCCGACGTGGGTTAACCCCCGCGCCCATGATTCAGTCAGTAATACTTTATTTTTGTGCAGGCAGAAATCAGGCAACAAATCAACCTCCTCATCACTTTCTCCTTGGTCATTAACAATTATTCCAGCCACAGGGTTGGGTTGCATATTCTGTTGTTCGGTGTACGCACTTACGCTATTCAACCTTCCGTGATGATCAACCAACACACAAACGTGTTGCAACCCGAACGATTGGGAAAGAATAACAAGGTTTCCCAAATCCACATCATCTTGTAAAGTAAGACTCTTCAAACCTGGAATGTTGTACGACAATTCCACATTACGGGGACCTATCTCGCTGAACTTCGAACACAGAAAATCGACTAAGTCGGCAAACGTGCCATGATCCCGGAGATTGTAGGCTGCGCTAATGTTCCGATAAGAACATAGCAACATCAAACTCCCTTCCATACTTACGATGACAGACATTAACATGTGTCAAAAACATGTTATACATGTAAAAAAACAAAAAAAGTACCAAAACAAAATCAATACAGTAATGAACTGAATAAAAACTGGATCGTCTCACCCCCCGCACGGACGGTGTGGGAAGGGTAAAAATCAGAGGCAGATACATCGCGACAAAACATAAGTAGAACAATTGTGGACAATGTGAAGGACGTAGAAACGTGGTAATGAACACACGTCATCTGCAAGGCAAATGGCGTGTTAACTATGAAAAAGATATACACGTATTATGTACCTGCAATGATAGCGAACGTTGACGATTGCAGCAGCTCTCACCACCAGCAAAGAACAATGAAACCCTACTTTGCTAACTTACAATAAGCCTTCAGCCTGACCCACGAAAATGCCACACCCATAAACGTAGTATCCAACTTGCCAAACATGACAGAGCAACGTATCCCACAAAATATGCACTGAATCCCATTATACACGTACATGCCAATAACAAAAAAGGGCAAATCAATCTAGTCACACCTCACATAATTTGAAATGGGACTTGTTTGTCTAACAAACGTGCAAAATAGGACTTGCCAATCCAAAAGATTCAATTTAGGACCATAAAGAGTAACAGTTTGGTATATAGGACTTTCTGATAATTTTTTCATAAATAAATAATGAAAATTTTAAAATTATAAATAATTTATAATTTAAATAAATCTCAGAGAATTTTTTAAAATTACAAATAATTTATAATTTAAATAAATCGGAGAATGTATTTTTAATTTTTCTTTTATTTTTTGATATATTTTCAAATGGATGGGTTGCCAGGCTTGTCGTGGTCATCTTGTCTCAACCACCCTAGCGAGTCTTGTCTGTGAAGATTAGTTATTTTAATTAATTATTTGCTTTTATTTTATGGGTAAATTACAAATATATCTCTGAGTTTTGATTAAAATACGAATCATCTCCTATGATTTTGAAAATTACATTTCACTCTTAAGGTTTCTAATTCATAATAAATTGCCCATTTTATTAATAAATTATTAAGTCAATTAACAGTTTTTAATGATATTAAAAATATATTTCAATAAATAATTTAGGTAATTTTATTATTGTATAGGAGAACAATTATGAATTTCATTTTTTTAGTTAATTCTGTTAAATAAGAAATTCTAATAAGGGGTATTTGTAATTTTTCAAATTACAGGGGACAATCTGTATTTTAAGCAAATCCCAGGAGGTGTATTTGTAATTTACCCTTATTTTATTTTATTTTAATTTGACTAAAATAGTTGTGTTTATAATTTTTTTTAAATTTTTTTTGGTTTAGGCTTTGTTTGGAAAATTGACTATTTTAGTTAGCTATTTAGCTATTTGGTTATTTTAAGATAAGTTGATTGGCTTTTTCTTTTTATTTTTTATAATTAATTTGATGGTTGTGAGAAAAAAAGTGAAATGATTATTGGTTATATGTGACATTTTTTTTATTGACTATTTTAACATATTTTGTCTTTTAGTAAGCTATTTTAACCAAACTCTCTTCCCAAACACCCCCTTAATGGTTGTGAGAGAAAAACTAAAATAATTATAAATTAGGTGTGACATTTTGTCTTATTAGTTATTTTAACTTGTTTTATAGGATAAATTACAAATACACCCCTCTGAGGTTTGCTTAAAATATGAATTGCCCCTTGTGGTTTAGAAAATTATAAATACCTCCCTGTCAGAATTTTTTATTTAAATAAATTAATTAAAAAATGAAATTTCTAATTGTTCACTTATACAATAATAAAATTATCTGAATTATTAATTGAAATAAAATTTTAACATTATTAAAATATGTTAATTAATTTGATGATTTATTAATAAAATGACTTACTTGTTATGAAATTATAAACCTTAAGGGGCATAATGTAATTTCTAAAATCACAGAGATAATTTATAATTTAAGTAAATCTTAAAAGATGTATTTATAATATACCTTACTTTATATTTTAGTGGACTATTTTAATCCAACAATCCTCCTCAACACCCTAAAATTAGTGGAGGTTTGGCATAATGTTAAAAAAGTCAACCTCAAGGATTGTCTTGAAAAGTATTAATTAATAAAATAAAATATAACATTAAAATTATAATTATTTTACTTTTTTCTCTTATGAATAAGTCAAAAGTTGTTAGACTAATATGATTTGTTGAGTAGGCTATTTAAGTAAAAATCAAATTATCCGTTTATCTGTTCTTATTTGTTTTGAAAAAAATGTTAAAAAGTATGTAATGAAAATGACATTTATCATTATTTTATATGATTTAATCATATATTTATAAATTATTTTATATGATTTAATCATATATTTATAAATGTTTAATTAATTAATTAATTTTATATAAATTCATTATTTGTCGAATTTTACAAAATATCATTTCGAAAAATCCAAAGCAGGCCGCACTGTTGCTCAGAGCAGCCACTTTCTTGAGTAAAAAGTTAGTTTGGTAATTTTTTAGTTTTTTTTAGTGGCATTAGCTTTTTATTTTTTTTACATATTTTTTAAAAAAATTTAAAAATTATCTTTTAATTTACTTTTCAAAATAGGCCAATAGACCTTAAAAGTGATTAATTCCTCACAAATTTATAATTATTTTTTAAAATTTTCAAAATTCTCTATAATAAAAAAACTAGCAGTTATTATTGTATTAATTTGTCTTGAATTTAGTATCTTTCTCATTTTATTTTCTTAATGTGTAGTTAATTTTATATTAAATTATCTTGAAAATTTAATAACTTCCTATTTTAATCCATTTATTAAATTAAATGTATTTTATAAATTTATTTTTAATTTGTTATTTAAAATTTAACAAATTATAAGATTCATTAAATAAAATAAAATATTATTAACCGCTCAAGACGAGAAAAAGAAGCGAAAAAATTAAAATAGAAAAAGTGATGTGATTGAGCCCTTGGATGTGAGAATATACTATTTTAGTAACTTTTTTGGTTTTTTAACTAAAATATAAGGTAACAAAATAATAATATTCAGTGTGTTTGGTTTGAGTTTTTTGGATTAAATTTTTTGAAAATTGAGTTTGTTGGTTTTCGTGTTTTGTTGTTTTTAGTGGATATTTTTAAAATTTTAAACATTTTTTTATATTTTTTTAGATGCACGTTACTTAGATGTATCTAAAAAGTAAAAAATTTGTGAAAAAATTAATAAATACTTAAAAATACAAAAAATGTACTGAATTCTCGTTTTTTTTTTTTGTATTTTTAGTATTTAATGAATTTTTAAAAGGTTTTATTCACAAATTTTTTACTTTTTAAATATATTTATGTTAGGTATGTATAAAACTTAAAAAAATTGCTTAAAATATTAAAAAAATAGTAAAAACAAAAAACATAGAAAATAAGAAGGTAGAATTTTCTAAAAAGTGTTTTTAGAAAATTCTAACCAAGAAAATATGTTTGGAATGATTTTTTAATTTTTCAGTAAATGATGTGCAAAAAGTAAAAAGAAATGGAAATCTAACTCTGTTTGGTACAACTCTGGAAATGTTCCAGAGCTTATTTTGCATATGATGTTTGTTTAGGAGTTTCAAATCATAATTTCACACTCATTTTTGAAAATGCGGTCGAAGGTGAGAAAATTTGGACTAACCTGTCGTCTGGCCGGTTGATCGGAACAGTGCAAATATATATGTATATATATTTGCAATTGACGTATGTTAATTTTTATATATTTGAAAAAAATATTTTTCGAATTTTTAATTTTTTTTATGTTCTTTAATAGAATTTTGAGTTGTATATTTAGTTATGAGTTGTAAGGTTTTGTATCAAATATCATGTCATATCAAAAATTCCCTACTCAATTCAAAACTCTTTCACCAAATAAATTTTTCACACTCAAATCATAATTCTAAAACTCACAAACTCAAAATACAACTCTTACTATTAAATCATATTTAGAAAGCTCTACTAAACTCAACCTTTAACTTTTTGGTATAGGTTATAACGTTTTTGGTTTTTTTAGTAATTTTTTAATTTTTAAGCTAAAACTATTGCATGTCAAATGAGGCCTTAATTTAGTTTTATTTTTTAATATTTTGGTTAATTTAATATGATTAAATTAGTTTTGTTTGATTTTTTTTTTTTAAAAATTTGGATGTGATGATTGTATCAGAAAAATAAAATAATTATAATTTAAATGTGATATTTTATTTTATTAATTAAAATAATATATTTTATCATTTTATATTAATTTGGGCCTTGCTTGGGAATATACTATTTTAGCCCCCGTTTGGCACGAGATTCTTTTGAGATTGTGGGCTAATTTAGTCACAAAAATATAATTATTTTGGGAAGATAGTTAAAAGTTAACTTTTTTTATTTTTTTTGAAAAAACGTATAAAAATGTGAGAGATGATATGACAAAAAATTGATTAAAAGCAACTTTTAACCATCTTTTAATAAGACAAAATGTGACATCTAATTATAATCATTTTACTTTTTCTATTACAAAAATAATAAAAGTTAAAGAAATTCAACCCAAATGAACTTTAGTAACTTTTTAACCTCAGGCTAAAGTCAAAAAACAACATACTTCTTGACTTGTTGGATTTTTACGTAAAATGTGCAGAAAAGTAAAGAGAGTGATGTGATAACTTAGGATATGCTTTAAAAAGAAGTTTTTTTGACTTTTTAGGCTAAAATAATACTAAAAGACAAAATAAGTTAAAATAGTTAATAAGATAAAATATCACATTAAACTTATAATCATTTTACTTTTTATCTCACAAATATCACGTTACAAAAAAATTTAATCATCTTTCTAAATACAACTATTTCAACTTACCAAAATAATCAAAAATTAATTAAATTCTTAAACGAGATCTTATAGTAACTTTTGATTAAAATATTTTAATTCCTAAATAAAGTCCAAGGCATTGTTCGGAAATATATTATTTTAATAATTTTTAATTTTTATAAAAAGATATAAAAAAATAAAAAAAATAATATAACAATTTATAATAACTTTTTAATTTTTTATTAAAATAGAAATTTACCAAACAAGGCATTAGTCACCTTCACCCTATTTAAAATTGAGAGTGCTTTATTTTATTAATTATTTTAACCCATTCAAAAAAAAACTAAAGCCATCTTAGAGGCCGTCCGGTATCCAAAAAACAGCGGTGGCGATACGGACAGAGGGACATATTCCCTTCCCTTCGAAGATCTCTCTCTCTCTCTCTCTCTCTCTCTCTCTCATCTCCATTGAAGCTCCGCTTTGCTGTGCTTTTCTTTGGTCGTTGGCTTATAGCGACCGCTTTCTCGGTGAGATTGACTTTTTGTACATATACAAATGCTTCGTTTTCTATGGAATTTTCCTCAATCTCATCGTTTGCGTATTTGACTCTCTGTTTTTATTGATTTTTGTGATTTTGTTTTGAAAAGTCTGCATTTCGTGATCAGGTGTGTGTTTGGCACTAGATAAGGTAGTTTTGTTATCTGTTTGGCTCCTGAGAAAATAAAAAAGGAAAGTGTTCAAATCTGAGAAATTGAACGACTGCTGAGGTTTGGATTGGCTGATTTTTTATTTTATTTTTTATTTTTTTCTGTGGACATCAAAAGGAGCTCGATTTTCTACTACTAAATTTCTTTCATTTTCTTGCTTGGTTGATCTCTCTCTGTGATTTTGCTTCGAAAAAGTCTGCATTCTGTGAAGTGGTGTGTGTTTGGCACTAGATAAAGTTGTTTTGTTATCTGTTTGGTTTCTGAGAAAATGAAAAAAAGAAAGTGCTGAAATCTGAGAAACTGAACAACTGCTGAGATTTATATTGGTTGAGTTTGTTCTGTGGAAATCAAAAGAAGCTTGATTTTCTACTACGAAATTTCTTTCATTTTTTGCTTGCGTATGTGACTTGTCTATTGATTGATCTTTTTTATTCTTCTTCGAAAAGTCTGCATTTCGTGAAGATGTGTGTGTTTGGCACTAGATAAGTTGTTTTGTTATCTGTTTGGTTTCTGAGAAAACGGAAAGGAAAGTATTGAAATCTGAGAATCTGAACAACTGCTGAGATTTAACTTGGCTGTGTTGTTCTGTGGAAATCGAAAGCCAGTGTTAAATTTCTTTCCATTTCCCCAGTTTTCCCACCAGCGATATATTACAACAGAGTTTTGGCACAAACCATACTGTGTATTTCCTTTTTGTCTGATTAGTTTTATGGTGTTTCACTGTAATTCTTTTTTGAGCTTTTTTCCTTTCTGTTTTTCATTCCCCCCCATTTTAATTGTTTATGGTTTTCCCTTTTCCCTTTGATTTGTTTAGAACTTTTAATCTAGGCCAATATCTTTCTTGGCATGTTTGTGTGTGTGGATTAGTTCAAGTGTTCTGAAACATCTAGTCCTCATTCCATGTATGTCAGTATTTGGATTTTGGTGTAGAATATACCCTGCTTTCTTGACATTATCTTTTTTTGTATCAATGCAACTTCTGCTTTTTTTGTTTTTATTTTCTGATAAAGTATTGTTTATTTAGAAATAATTTTTGGTTTTTAGCCTTAGATCTATTTAGTATATAGTATGGTTTCCTAGTTAGTCACCTATATGATGGTTTCTGAGAAAATTTAGAAGAAAAGAATATAAAATTTTGAGTATTCTTTATTTCCCATCAAGTAAATACGTATTTGAACCGGGCCCAGTGTTTGGATCAGTGTCAGGATCAGTGTCAATTGGCCTGGGGCTTTTGCATTATTTTCCTGTTTGCTTCCCCCCTTTGAAGAATCTATCTGATTGCTATTTCTGATCTCTTCAAATCTTTATTTTTGCACAGTGATTTGATCAAATGGCGGAGAAGTGTGCAATTGCAAAAGATGTTACTGAAGTAAGCATTGTTCATCCCTACCTTCTTCTTGAGCTTATGATTAAGGGATATTGCTTATCATATTCATCTTGTTGTTTTTGACTTGACAGTTGATAGGTAACACACCACTCGTGTACCTCAACAACATTGTGGATGGTTGTGTTGCTCGTATTGCTGCCAAGCTAGAGATGATGGAACCCTGCTCAAGTGTCAAAGACAGGTATAGAGTATATACCTTTTGCTCTTGAGATAGATGATTTCTGTGCTATTTTGCTTCACAGTATCTCAATCTTGATCATATTTTTTAGATTATATGTGTATTATGGGCGCTCTGCTAATAGATTTTGATACATTAAATCATTCCTGGCATTTAGGATTGGGTACAGTATGATCCAAGATGCAGAGGAGAAGGGCCTCATTACGCCTGGCGAGGTTAGTCAAAATCCATATATATATTTTTTTATTTTACTTATTGTTTTGTTTGATTTTTTTTGGTTGTCGTGGAATCTAGATCTGTTATATGGACACATACTAAAATGAGATTTTAATATCTTGACCTCACCACGTTATGTGAAAATATTGGATTACTCTTCTGTTATGTTATTACTAGAGGGTTGTCACACATTATATCTAGTATCTACTACGTACTGTCCCACACCATAATTATTTTACTTCCCTGACCATACCATTATATTTAAATTCTTCAATTATCTATCTGATTGATATATTAACTACCTTTCCTCATCCATATCTTACGTTGAAACTGAAATGTGACAATTTTGAACAATTGGAAATTCAGAATAATGTGACACAACTCCACTTTTTGTTCTTCTGACTTTATATATTAGTATAGGTTATTAAGGTTATAAACATTAAAGTATCCTGTAAATTCATTCCTCACCATCTTACCTTGTATGTGACAATCCATAAAAGTGAGAAGTTCCTGTAATTAGTCTCACACAAGAATGTTTCTAGTTTAAACTGTATTAAGTAACTGAATATAAAAGAGATATATCAATTTACGGCGAGCATACCTGTGCAGTTTGTGTTGTTCCTTCTACGATGGTCATTTGAACCTGACAAACTTTCCTTTGTTATTGTCTGCCTGAATGATCATTGCTGAAGAGTGTCCTTATTGAGCCTACCAGTGGTAATACCGGCATTGGTTTGGCATTTATGGCGGCTGCTAAGGGTTACAAGCTCATCATTACCATGCCTGCTTCAATGAGTATGGAAAGGAGAATTATTCTCCGAGCTTTTGGAGCTGAATTGGTTCTTACAGATCCTGCCAGGGGCATGAAAGGGGCTGTTCAAAAGGCAGAAGAGATACTGGCAAAGACCCCCAATGCCTATATTCTTCAGCAATTTGAAAACCCTGCCAATCCAAAGGTATTATTGCGCGAGTACTTTATGAGTGTGTGTATTTTTAGCACCTGTTGGTAGCTGATTGGATAGATTAATCATTTGATTGATATCATCTGTTTAGATCCATTATGAAACCACTGGACCAGAGATCTGGAAAGGCACGGGTGGGAAAGTTGATGCCTTTGTTTCTGGGATAGGTACAGGAGGGACAATTACAGGTGCGGGAAGGTACCTTAAAGACCAAAACCCTGAGGTTAAGGTTAGCTCTTTTTCGTTCTCTGTTTTGGTAGAAAAATCATAAAGCCCAATTCTCTCCCTTCTTTTAGTTAAAGTCACTAACTTCAATGCTCTTGTTTCATTTGTTGTTGGTTTGCTATTCTTTATTCATGTTCAGCTATATGGCGTAGAACCAGTCGAAAGTGCAGTTTTATCTGGAGGAAGGCCAGGTGAGTTATGATTTCTAACATGTTTTGGCATTTATCTTTTCTGGGTTGCTGTCAACAGTATTCTTGTATTTCTGGTGCAATATTTTTTTTGCTTACATTTTTTGTTGTCTCTGCCAAGTCAGAATGAATGATTTTGATGGAACTTGTTTAGGCAATCATCATTAGGCATGCTTTTTACCTATGATTTTGGGAAATTGGCTAGGGTTTTGTATGTGGCAACTTCTAAAATTTAGGAATAAAGACACAACTGGATATTTGGTTCACGATTTATTTACCATGATGAACTCATGTCATGTTTGTACATGGAAGAACGGTGGAAAAGAAAGTTATTATTACATGATAGAAATTGTGACAAACTATAAGAATGTGCTTGCTTTTGTGTAAGGTTCTGAGTAAGTAGCGGTGATTCCTTGTAAATGTAAATTGTATCATGGTGTGTTTGATTATGATGAAAAAAAGAAAATCCATACCTTTTTGATGATATTGAATTCATTGTTGATATATTCATACACTTAATCTGAGTTGCAATTTTTGTTGACATCAATATTTTTTGGGTGGGTACACCATTCCTTAATGCTTAGAATTTTAAAATTTCATATTTGTATTCATCTTTTTTCTTTCCATTGTAAAAATATGTTCTTTTATTCTAACTTGATGTATGGATACTGCAATATTTAGGCCCTCATAAAATCCAAGGAATTGGTGCTGGTTTCATCCCTGGAGTATTGGATGCCAATTTACTTGATGAAGTTGTTCAAGTAAGCCTCAAAGACTTTCTAACAAGGCAGTCTCATTTGGTTTAGTAAACATCTGGAAGAGTCTAACGTTGTTTCAAATAGGGCAGCTTACCTTTTGACGTGTTGTAATGGTGATTACTCACACGAGAATGTGTTGTAACAGAGCATGCTTACTTGTATAAAAAATCTAATATAATTTTTTTGTCACTATTCCATCATGTATTGCCTTCTTTCATCCATGAGATTCAGAAGCATTGTCTGATAATTATTGCTGAATGATTATGTTTGAATGAATTTGCAGGTATCGAGTGAGGAAGCTATTGAAACTGCTAAGCTTCTTGCATTGAAAGAAGGTTTGCTGGTAGGAACGCTGTCTCTTTTTAAATACTGAACTCCAAAGTTCTTGTTCAGTTTTTTTTTTTTTTTTTTTAAGGTCACAAGTTTGATTTGTGGGGACATGTATTGCAGGTTGGAATATCATCTGGTGCCGCTGCTGCTGCAGCAATGAAGGTAGCTAAGAGGCCAGAAAATGCTGGAAAACTCATTGTTGTAAGTTTTATTTTTCGCTTTCCGCTGATTCAACACTATCTTGCTCATAGGGCTGTAAAAAAGTTGATGGCATAAACACTCCTTCACTCTTCAAGTAATTTAGCTGAACTGAACTCCATGGACAAGCCTTAATCTCAATCAAGGGCCAAAATTTCGTTTACCAAAACATTTCCATTTCTTAGGAAACCATAATGAAAATTAGTGAAATACCGAAATTCCAATGTTTCATCGGAACACTACAATACATTAGGAATATTAAACAAGTTATTTTTATTTGCCTCTTTTTTGTCAAAATAAAAATAAATAAATAAATTGAGAACAAAGAAGAAAAAACGTAAATTTATTAGAGAATCTGAGAAACTACGTTGGATAAAATAAAACAAGCATGATTAAGTCACTTATTCCCCCCGTCTCTGAAACATTTCTCAAACATTTCCATTTCTAATCTAACCAAAGCAACATACTGAAATGAAATTTTGATCATTGCTCTCAATCACTGGAAATTGGTTAGAAATCGCATATTGTTATTATAAATCTTTGAATTCTACAAATATTATTTCTTTTTTCGACAGGTGGTGTTCCCTAGCTTTGGAGAGCGTTATCTGTCATCTGTGCTGTTTGACTCCTTGAAGCGAGAGGCAGAGAATATGATTTTCGAACCCTGAGGTTTTTCTCAGCTTCAAAAGGTTATATCTCTCCCACTATTCGACTCTTGAAATGTGAAACCTAGACCATGGTTTTAAGGTCACAATGCAGTTTTGATTTGGGTTGGGGGGAGGGTTGTTTGTTGCTTCTTCATGGTTTTTCAATAAGTTTTACAAATAAATGTAGTTTTGCCGATGTTTATGTTTGCGAAAGGTTGTGTTTGGCTGGACTTGGACTCACCTCTATGTTGTGAGATAAAATAAAGTTTGATACAGAATATGCTCGGTATAACTGTTTTTTTCCCCTTTATAATTTTAAATGAAAGATTTAGGAGTCGTGACTTAAAGCTTAGGGCTAAATACACTGTCAGTCTCCAAAGTATGTTGTTTGTTTCATTTTTATCCCCGATATTTTAGTTATCAATTTATCAATTTATCTAATTTGTGCTGAAATGGTAGTTCTGGATAAATTCTGAAAATTACTGAAGAAAATGATTTGTTTTAATGTTGAAGACGAGATGATATATTACATATATACGGACACCTACTCAACTATTAGCAAATATCATTTTCTCTTCCTCATCTATGAATTCGTATATTTTGACTTTTTCAACTATGAAAATTGTATAAATACACTCCTCTTGAAGGTGGTATAAAAGGGATCAAAGTGTACAACTTCATGGATTAAGGGTAAAGTGATATTTACTAATCCCTGAGGGATGAGGGGATACTGCTATGTCAGGCACAACAGCTGCTTGTGCCCCTTGTGGGGGTCGATACTGGGCTTGTGTTGATAATCTAAATTGTTTATATTGTTGGGTTTGTCAGTAAATCATTCATAAAAAAAAAAAAAAAAATCAAATTAATCGGACATTTATAACTATATAATTATCACATTAGTTTTGAAAAAAATGAAAGGTAAATATTATTTTGATAATAAATTTTATATTTTTAAGACCTTGATTATGTAATTATGAATGTCCAATTAATTTAATTGTTGATATAGATATTTTAGCTGACGAATTTTATAATATAAATTGTTATAATTATCAAAATAATCCCATTCGGCCCGGAGAGGAGCGCAGCAGAACTCCCAAACTCATCGTTGAGGGGGTATCGGTGCAATTAACCTTATATCTCGGGTCAAACCTTTGATGATACACGTGGGGGTTACCAAATGATTCAGGAGTAAATTTTTTTTTAGGTCTCCCATGGTATTTCAGATTTTTTTGGACTTAGGACTAATCCGTTGAGGAAGTTGCCGTGCGCATATGCGGGGTCCTCTCCTAAGAGAGTTTGTTGCATCCACAAAGGCTCGAACTCAAAATCTTTACTTAAGCGACCCAAGTTCCTTTTCACATGGATCAACCTCCGTTAGTGATTAAGGAGTAAATTTGGTAGGGCCACAATGCTCATTAATTTCAACAAAGCAAATTGTGTTAGGACAGTCAAACCAGAAAAAATGAAGACGTTGTCTTCCATTCCACCTTACCTACCTACACCTGCAGTATTTTATGGTTGTTGAAAAAGTATTGTTGATAAAAGTGCCAAGTGTGTGTATTGACTGAGTCCAAATTTTATTTAATAATATTATTTTATTTATTGATTAATTTTTCATTTACAAAAAAAGGATAAATTACACAGATAGTGTTTATATTTTAATTTTTATATCATTTTAATCCTTATAATTTTAAGAGGGATGCACCAATAAATTTCAAATTAATAACTTATACACTGTTTAGTTCTAAAAGTTTTCTTATAGACTGAAAGGTCCATTACAATGTTTCAAATATCAGATTAATGTTTCGAACATCAGATTTCGAACATCAGATTAATGTTTCGAACATTAGATTGATGTGCAAATGGGACTAAATGGAGCATAAGAAAACTTTTAGGACTAAATGGTTCAACTTTTCAGAAACTAAGACTTATAGGTAAATTTTCCTAATTTTTTAATTGATTTAATTTTGATATTAAATTCTTTTATTTTGTATTAATTTAGTCTAATTAATTAAAATGTTTAACATTTTTCTAGGGGTAATTTCACACATTGAGATTTTGGAAAAAAAAGTACATATTCATAAAAAATTATATTTTTATTTATTAATATTTATAAAGTTTCTTACTGAGTTGCAATTGCTTTTTTAATGTTGCACTAATTTCATGTTTCTTTTTTTTTATTTATTTTATTTATAAAAATGTACACATACACAACATATGTCATGCTTTTATAAGTAGAATTATAAATTATTTTTTATTAAAAATTATAATAGAGTTTATCATTTATTAAAAATTATAATAGAGTTTATCAATTAGATCAAATTAATATAAAATTTAAAATTAAGAGTCAAAATTTAACTAATGAAAGTGTAGGAATTAAAATAACATAATGGATAAAATGTGGCATAGGCCTCGTTTGAAATGAATTTTTTTAGTTGGACTATTTGACTATTTTAGTTTTGCTAAAAAAGTTCTATTTGAGATAAACTTTTGACTTTTTTTTTGTAGTTGGTGAGATAAAAAGTAAAATGATTATGATTTGAATTTAACGTTTTGTGTAATTAACTTTTTAGTCTATTGTCTTTTAATAGATTAAATTAACCCCAATCATTTTACCAAACGATGCCATAATTTGTCATTTAAAAAACGTTCAATGGTTGTATATTTTCAAAACAGGCATGTTGGTTTGCTTTGCAAGCAATAAGGTCACCACTCTCAATCCCTTGTTTGGTTGGTTAGATTAGAGAGATTAGTAGTTTGACTAAACTAGTTTTTCTATACATATTTTTTCAATTAATATTTCTTTTTCTTTTTCTTAATAAGATTATATTTGTTTTTGTTTTTACCTAGAGTAAAACTTAAAGCTAGTTAAATTATTAAACTAAGGGTCTGTTTGGCAAGAGCTAAAGTGGGTTTTTTTTTGCTATTTTAGCCACAAAAGACAAAATAGGCTATTTTAGCCACACATCCAACCCATAATCAACAACAGTCAAAAAAGTCAAAAAAATTCTTCAAATTAAACAACCCAGGTTAAAATAACTAAAAAAATCAAAAAATCAAAAAATCAACCCACTTCCCAAACCAACCCTAATATTTTTCACAAATAATTATGTGGCAAGTTGAACAAAGGAAAGTAGTGGATTTGGTGAGGTAATAATTACTTTCGCTTTTGAAAATGGTGGACTAAAAAGTTCGTTACTTTTGCTTTTCAATGTGTGAACAGAAAATATGGAAAGCAATCACACCAACTTCTGGTGCTTCCATATAGTCCATTTGCTTCTTTTCATGAATAATTTGATGTTTTGTCTCCTTATGCCCCAAACCCAGTTTTGCAACATTCCTTGGTTTGTTTGGTTGAGTTTTCTGATTTTGTTTTTTAAAAAATAATTTGGTAAAAGAAATAAAAATATAAAATAAAAACACTCATTATATTCTCATGATTTTCTCTTTTTTAGGTGGAAATAATTTTGAAATTTTTAATATTTATTTTTGTTAAATTAATTTTTAATTAAAAAATAAAAATAAAATTCTAAAAACTTAACCAAATTATGATGACATAGGTAGTTCAATGGGCCATAGAAAGAAGAACAATTCAATTTGAAAATGTAACTTCAATTTCAATTTGGAGAGTTCAATTCACAAGATTCTTTTCATTATCAGTTTGGGATAAGTCAAATATACACAGTCCAAGGCCTACCCTTATGAAACTAATCCTAAATATAAACTTAATTTCCAATTCTAATTATTCAGTTGGTAACAATTGTTTTCATGTGTCTAATTGACAAGACCCTCATTTGTTGATTGGGCTAAAAGTAATGTGAAATGGTCAACATTGAGATTATTATTTGAATAAAGCTTCGGACCCCAGCGGGGGTGCTGGGTCCCTTCCCATTGGTCCAAAAAAATTATTTTTTTTTAATTTTTTTTTTGTTTTTGTTTTCAGCCAATGACAGGCCGACACGTGGCACTGGGGGGGGGTTCACCCTACTGGGGGTCTGTAGCATTGCTGTTATTATTTTGGTGTTACTATCTAAAATAGAAATATTCAGTGTGTTTAATTTTAGTTTTTTGAATTCAGTTTTTTGAAAATTGAGTTTTTCGTTTTTCATATATTTTTTTTAATTTTTAGTAAATATTTAAAAAATTTGAAGTATATTTTTTTTTTACTTTTTTAGTTATATCTAAAAGTAAAATATTTGTGAAAACATATTTCAAAAAATTAATAAATATACAAAAATATGAAATATATATTGAATTTTCGTATTTTTGATATTTACTGAATTTTTTAAAGATTTTTTTTTACGAAAATTATACTTTTTAAGTGTATTTATGTTAGGTGTGCCTAAAAATTAAAAGAATACTTAAAATATTAAAAAAAAATTCAATAAAAACAAAAAAATATGAAAAATAAAAAAATTTGAATTTTCTAAAATATATTTTTAGAAAACCCAAACCAAGCGACCCTCACCTTTGAAAGTTCGCACAATTTGATACCTATATGAGAAGTTATTTGGGTTTTCATAACATTGTGGGTTCATGTTTGTATTCATCAATTTGATACTTATATGAGAAGTTATTTGGGTTTTTATAACATTGTGGGTTCATGTTTGTATTCATCAAATAATAAGGGGTATGTGACCATTTTTTCTCGAAAGAAAAAATAGCTGCTTGGTTTTATTTTTTCAAAAATACTTTTCCAAAAATTTTAGGTTGCGTTTGGTAGAGTTTTCTAAATATGATTTAAAAATAGAGTTGTATTTTGAGTTTGTGAATTTGGACTTATGATTTGAGTGTAGAAAATTTGTTTGGTGAAAGAGTTTTGAATTGAGTTGAAAATTTTTGATGTGACATATGATATTTGATACAAAAACTTACAACTCATAACTAAACACACAATTCAAAATTCTATTAAAACTCATAAAAAAATTTAAAAATTCGAAAAATATTTTTTATTGAATATATAAAAATTAACATGTGTCAATTGCAAAAAAAAATAAAAATAAATAAATTTGCACTGTTTCGATCAACCGGCCGGATGACTGCTGGGACGACCAGTAACCCAAATTTTTCCCGCCTCCGACTGCGTTTTGAAAAGTGAGTGGAATTATTTTTTGAAAATCCTAAACAAACATTATGTTTAAATGAAACTCTAAAACTAACTTTCCAGAACTTCACCAAACAGAGCCTTATTTTCTTATTTTTCGTATTTTTTTGTTTTTACTAAATTTTTTTAATATTTTAAGCAATTTTTTTACTTTTTAGACACACCTAACATAAATACACCTTGTTAATCATACTATTTAATTTTGATGATGTCTAAAATATTATTTGTAACAATTTAAATTTTTTAATATACATTTTATTTGACACAAAATATTATCTTTTTAAAATATATATTTGTTAAATATTAGTTAAATAAAAATATTTTTGAAAACTTTACTATTCACTCTTTGACAAAATTAAAATTGATTAAATTATTTTGACAAAAATGATTCATTGGTTGTATTATCTTGACAAATGTGATATTAATGAGTTGTCTTCTTTTGACAAAATAGATATATCCAAATGTAGTGGTAGGATATATTTAGTTTAAAATTTTTACAACATATACAATATTTTAAAGAGGACATATATTTTCAGATCCATCATAAATATTATTAAAGAGATTTTTCTATATGCAAATATTTGATTAGAACGTTATATATATATATATAATGCATATAATATAAATAGAATACATCACGAGCGCTATTAAACTTTCTACACTAAATTGATTTTATCATATTATAATCAAACAAGAAGAAAAAGATGGAGTTATATATATGTGTGTATATATATATATATATAGATGGAGCAAATCATTTGTTTGTTTAAAAGTTGTGAACTTTGTATTAAATTGTTTACAAAAACGGTGGCTCCATGTTTGAAAAAATAAATAAAAGGAAAAGAAAAAATTAGTCTTACTTTTATCTTTTTAATTATTAACATTTGCTGACTATTTAAAATTAAGGAGTGTGCTTATGTAAGCCATGACGTCAGCAAGGAGCGTCCAACAGGTATATTTTTGTGTATAAATAGAAGTGTTGTGTGTGGATAAAAAAATCAAGAACTTGAAGAGAAAATTTTCTGTGAGCTCCAAATTGTATTCTGCTCTTTTACTTTCAGATCTAAGTCTAGCCTTTGTTCTTACACTTTCATATCTATTCTTTGTGAGAGAATTATTGTAAAAGTGGGTTTAAGTACCACTTATTCTTATTTCTTATTTTTGTGAAAGATTTTGTAAGGGTAAGGCTTTTATTGTTGAGTGAGACTCAATAGATAAGAGTTAAGTCCTATGCCAAATCCACAAGCTTGGTGGTGTATTTATTCAATTGATAATAAAGAAATTGTCAAGGAGGTTCCTTGGGGAGTGGACGTAGGCCTGGCGTGTCGAACTACTATAAATCGCAGTGTTTGATTTTCTCTCCCTATCTCTCTTACTTTTATATTGATAATTATTATTCTGTTTTTTTTTTATTTATTAAAATTCTAAATATTGTGTTAATTTTAATATTGTGAAATTTTTAATAACCCAATTCACCCACCCTCTTGGGTTGCCTATCTGGGATAACACACCTAAAAAGTAAAAAAAATTGTAAAAAAAATCTTTTAAAAATTCACTAAATACCAAAAATACAAAAAAAAAAAATATAAGAATTCAGTACATTTTTTGTATTTCTATGTATTTATTAATTTTTAAAATATTTTTTCACAAATTTTTTACTTTTTAGATATATCTAAGTAAGGTGCATCTAAAAAATTAAAAAAATGTTTAAAATTTTAAAAATATTCACTAAAAACAAAAAAAATACGAAAATCAAAAAACTTAATTTTCAAAAAATTTAATTTAAAAAACTCAAATCAAACACACTGATTAGTGATTGTATGTTATTGGGCGGGCATATAGCCACACTTGATTTTTTTTGACCCACTTATAATTTTGCTAATTGGGACTTGGGTTGTGTTCGGATTGAGGAGAAAGTTGCAGAGTTAAAAATAAGGAGAAATTACTCATAAGTCCTATATGGGAAAATGCTACTCCATCTAGTCCTGAATGTTTTTTTATAAACCATTTAGTCCTTTTTTTTACATCACAACAACGTCATCAAAACAACATCAAATATTATCATCAAAACAACATCAAAACTCACAATATCATCATCAAACAACATCAAACATCATCATCAAAACAACATTAAGATTATTCATTTTTCACTTTTCACGATGTTTTGTTCATGATGTTTGTTCGACCCGGATTGGGAGAACAGAGGGACTTGGCCTTCGTTTTGAGGGACTTGGCCTTTCTGAATCCCAACACTCGCATGTCGATAATTAGGCGATACAGGGCTCGGAAAAGTTCCAGTTCGACGAGACATAATAGAGCTCTTCTTCATGACACCGAACCGGGGCGAAGAGTTTGTAGCATTGGTTGTATGATTGTTCAGATCCAACGAAGCAGGCCTCCGTCTATTTGGCTTTATTAGTAAAGCTTCAGATCTGGATCTCCGATCTTAACATTCTGATTTAAGAACCAAAGGTCACATGGGTGTCCCGAAAAGCAAGAGTTAAAAGATATAATTTGAAATAAGACACTCTTTTGTTCCTGTATAGTACCTTTAACAGCTAGAGAAAAGGAGTTCCTCGCTGAAATTAGGGTTTCATTTTTGTCCCCAATCCCCAACGTTTCTCTAAAACAAGTATAAACGAAACGAAGAAGAAACGGGAAGAGGGGGTTTGTGTAATTTTTCACGGTGTTTTAAATCTGATGTTTGAAATCTGATTTTAAACATTGTAATTTTTCATGTTATTGTAATTTTTGATGTTTGAAATTTGATGTTTGATATCTAATTTTTGATGTTTGAAATCTAATTTTTCACGATGTTTGTTCATGATGTTCTGACCTTGATGTTTATGATGGTAAACATTGAAATCTGATGTTCATGATGGTAAATGAATCTGATGTTTCATTCTATAATATCAAACATTATTGAAATCTGAAGAACATTAGATGTTTGAAATCTAATGTTTAAAACATTATTGTAATTTTCAACGATGTTTGAAATCTAATGTTTGATGTTGGATGGATAATGTTTGATGTTTGAAAAGAAGAGAAATCTAAAAAATGCCTATAGTAAGCTTCTTGGGAAATAGGACCTCTTAGTCCAACAAAAAACTTTCGGGACTAAATGGGTTAACATTTTTAAATTTGGGATTTATTAGTGCTTTGCCCTAAAAATAAAAACGAAAGGGAAAAAATAAAGGAAATGTTAAGTTGCTTTTTTCTTCTTTATTTTTTTTATTTCTTTTCCCTTCCCAAATTCGCACTTCATTTAACAATAATTGTAGTTATCACGAAAACCTAACCAAAATGTTACCATGAAAATGAAGTGTATGAATGACAAGGTTCAGATTCACAAATTGCTTCAAAATTTCTTTTTTTTAGTTTTCCTGGGAAAGTTGTACACAAGTATGAATACAAAACAAACTGATTAAGCCAATCCTATCCTAATTAAATGATTGATTTATCCAAAAACAGAAAACTGAACTTCAAGTGATAAACAAGCAAAGAATTCATACAACAAAATTAGAACTAGATTTGGACAGGGGCTGCGCGAACGCAAGCCCCCGCTATCACAAATTATGACGTAGGCTCCACCAATTGGGTAGACCTTAGGCAAGCACCCCTCCTTCAAGTGCAATGGAAGTCACTAACCTAGGCCATGGGCCTTCTAGATCACCCATTGACCCCGTCCAGGTAAGTATGTGCTACTGTTGCACCTTAATCGTTATTTATACATACATTGGCATCTATTCTTTAATGTTTTACTCAATGTGGGACTTTATAAGACTAAAGTTTCAATGAAGTTGTGCCTTGGCATGTGATGTGATGAAGCTTTAACAGGTTTAGGACCGCAAGCATAAATAATTTTGAGTGATGGAGTTGGCTTGGTGGATAGAAACTTGACGATTCAGCTCATGTGACGGGGCTCGATATCCAACTCTTCCTTCCTCCACCTTCAACTATGTTAGTAGAAAATTTTAATGTCACTATAATAATGGTGACTAATAGAGTTGCCTTGGTGGATAGAAACTTTGATGCTTTAGCTCATTCGGCTCGATACTATACCCAACATTCTTTTTTCCTTCAACTAGGCTAAGCTAGAGTAGAAATTTCCACTGTCAAAATAAACATAAAATAACACAATTATAGTGAGTGAGTAATGAAGTTGGCCTAGCAGTCCTGACTCTGTTAGAAATGGTTTTGAAAGTTTTGGAAAAACATAATTTTTCTTCAACTTTGGTCTAATTTTTAGGTGAGACTTATGCGTCGAATTTCGTGGGTCTAAGTAGTAACGCGTTCTATACCGCGTTGTGATTCACGTGGTATATTTGGTTACTAAAAACCATTATCGAGTGAATGAGAAATTGAAGCCAAAGAGAGTTCCATGGAAATGGTGTTTTTGGTGAAATTTCCTAAATGTTTGGTTTAAGGCTCGTCTCTCATTGATTTAGTGGGAAATTTTGAGTGGGTTTATAAGGCTTGGAGTTTGAACTTGGGGTAGGCCCCAAGGGACACCCAAGTTTTGTAGAGAGGGAGGTTATGGGCAAAGTGGACTAGACCCATTGGATCCAAAATAAACACACGCGCACCGCCGTTCAGTCCAGCAAGCAGGCTGGGCTTAGGCGCGAATGTGTGGTTAGGTTGCGTTGGGCTTGTTCAACCCAATACCTATTTTTTTGGGCCAAAAACATTTGAAATTGATTTTATTTGTTAAAATAAAATCTGTCCAGTTTTTCCCACCCGAACATATTCAATTTCTGTTTGAATTTTAAACCAAACAGTGCCTTAACTATTTTATCTGTCTCGAATACCAATTAAATTTAAACCAAATAGCCACCAATCATCTATAAATAGGCAGCTCTCATTTGATGTTTCATTTCAATTTTTATTCTTGTCAACTGCAATTCATCTCTGCATTTTGCTGCATTAATTCTATTAATTTTCTGTGAGAAAGAGTGTATACACTAAGTGTGTTGTACGAAAAATTTGTAGTGCTGCAATTTTTCGTTAATTGATCATTTTATTCTGGGAGATAGACATCCACATTCTGAAAGTACCGCGGAGAGGACGAATATGTCTCAAGTCTACAGTGTTAAACACTGGACTTGATCAGAAAATTTGTTCAAGAAATTAATCAAGTAAGTTGTTAATTTATTTTCTGGTTTATTATTTATTTATATCAGATTTTGATTTTGTTTTTGTAACAAAATAAAAATCTAGTTTTATTTATTTATTTTATTTTCTAGTTTAATTTTTGCAATCAAACATTCTCCCTCATTTCCTTTATTTCTTTTGTTTGTTGTTAAGTACATAAACAGAATTTATTTTTCAAATACAGTGAAAATTGTCCAACAAACTCTACCTCTCCGTTCAACTAGGTTAGAGTATAAATTTCTATTGTCAAAAAAATTAATTAAAAAAATTTATGGCTTTGGCCCAACGGATAAGAATTGGATGTTCCAACCAATGTCGTGGGGTTTGATTTTCAGCTTTCCCTTCCCCTTCAACTAGATTAGAATCAAAATTTCCAATGTTAAAAAAAAAAAATAATAAATTAAAACAGCATAATAATGCTCTTTCCTACCTAGAAACTTTAAAATCTCCACACAACCCAAATTGATAGAATGTGTGTGTGTTTTTTTTTTGAACTAAGAAAAACAAGATTAGGTTGTAAGCTCTCTATATTCATGTGAGCGAGAGGGGACTTTGTAGATGCTTGTAATTTCATACTGGTTAGGGGGTGCGCAGTGCGGTTCGAACGGTTTAAAAGTAAAATTATGAATCGAATGCTGGTTTGATGGATTGACAAATTGTAATTTGGATGAATTGACAGATTAAAGAATATTCTAATTAATTATCAAGCATTTGCATAACACAAACTAATTTTGACATAATATGTTTCATATATATAACTATTAATTTGTAATAAATTTTACATCTTAAATCTCTCTCAAATTCATTTTAATTTTGATATTTCATTAGAGGTTAGATATATATATATATATATGTGTATTAATTATAGTAGAACAGAGTAATTTTGAATGTAAATTATAAATTTTAAAATTTAATTTGCAGTTAGTAGATTGAGCAGTGCGAATTGATATAAATCGGTGTAATTTTAACAGATTAGACGATATTTTACACACTCCTAATACTAGTGCAAGATTGGTGAGTTTAAATAAGAAATGTTTCATTTGGAAGTGAAAAGATGAGAAGAAGCTGTAAAAAGACCCAAGTTCATCTTCATGTTTCTCATTTACGTTCTCTTTGTTTGGACAAAAGATATTTTCTAATATTTAGTATAATGAAAAATAAAAGTCAACGGAAAACATTTTTTATGATTAATGAAAAACAAGTCTATTTAGATAGAAAATGTTTTTAACTTTTAAAAGGCAAAAAATATTTTCCTAACTAAAATTTTACCAATATCACTGTACTACTACCACTCTCACCTCCACCGCCACAGTCGCCCTACCACCTCTACTTTCATTTCACCACTACCTAACAAAGAAAAAATATATATTTTTAAAAAATATTTTTTGAAAAACTAAATTCAAAGTAAAAAATATTTTATATCCAAACAAATAAAACATTAATACATTATTAATCACAGAATATAACAAAAAAAACAAAAATTAATTAATTATTAGGAAACTATTCAATAATTTCGAAATGCTACTAGCCATGCTCCAAGCTAATTATCAATTATTTAACCCTATATTATTCCCCTATCCCCCATACTGTTACTCTTCTCTGCCAATTACTTAACACCATATTCTCTCATCTTCTAATATAAATCCTTTACTCATCAATCCAATTACTTACACCATATTCTCTCATCTTCTAATATAAATCCTCTGACTTTTTACCAATCAAAATACTGAAAAATTACCTTTAATTATCATTATTATTACGTTTTTATTTACTATTACAACTTTGTTTGCTAAATAAAACAAATAAACAAATTTTAAGACTTCAAATACCACAAAAGTTAAGACTTCAATTAGACAGGGGCCGCGCGAACGCAGGCCCCCACTACCACAAATTATGACGTAGACTCCACCACTTGGGTAGATCTTAGGCGAGCACCCCTCCTCAAGTGCAATGGAGGTCACTAACCTAGGCCATGGACCTTCTTGATCGTCCATTGACCCCGTCCAGGTAAGTATGGTTCTATGTCGCTCTTACTCCTTTTCTATACACTGGCCTTTGCATTCCCTCTTTCAAACTCATCCGATGTGGGACTGAAACCAAGTCGATGTATGAAGTTTTCATAGTTATCCACACATGGGCAACATATTTTGTATTTGTTTATTGCTTTGAGAATGATTTAAGTATGAAATGGGTTCCACTAATAATACAACATTATTGTATGCTTTGAATAATACCAACCGAGACTTTGGATTTGGCCTAATAGTTTCATAGTCACATTTTAAGATAGGATAAATTACATTTATCTCTTTTGAGATTTTTGATAAATATAGGGATCTTTCCTGTGGTTTAAATAATTATAATAACCTCACCTATTTTATTTGATAATGTCAAGATTCTCCCCTTCTGTCAAATTGTTTCAAACGGTGTTACTTTTTCTATAGTAAATTACCTTATTGTCATTCCTTTTAAAATATTAAAAAATATTTTTGGATTGGAGGACAAGTTTGGAAGAAACAAACAGTGTTTGGAATAGTATTTTTGGATTTATTTTTTTAAAATATTAAAAAATGTTTAAAAAAGAATTATTTTTTAATTTTAAATATATAATTTTTATTTAAATATTTTATTTTATTTTGTAAATATTTTATTTTTTAAAATTTTAATATTTTAAATTCAAAATACGACTCCACACTCAAATCATGATTTTAGAAATAATTTTAAAAAATAAAATAATTTTTTTTTGAAATTTTTTTTCTTTTAAAATAGAGTTTTTGAAAAAGTTTGGTTTTGAGTTTTGAAAAGAATTTTGAGTTTTGAATTGAGTTTTAAGTTTGTGTTTGGTTATGAGTTTTGAAAATAATTTTTGAATTGAGTTTTGAGTAAAACATGTTCCCAAAAAAGATTTTTTTTAGAAACATGTTTGGTTCTCTTTTATAATCACAATTCCAATTAGAAATTTTCAAAAATCCTTTCAAAACTCATATAGTCTTAACCAAATATACAACTCAAAACTTAATTCAAAAATTATTTTCAAAACTCATAACCAAACACAAATTTTAAAAAAAATACAAACTTATGTCAAATATATTTTTTAAATATTAAAAAATTTAAAAATTTTATTTTTTTATTTTAAATATATAGTTTTATTTTAAATTTTTTATTTTATTTTATAAATATATTTTTAAATATTTTAATTTTTTTGTTATGCGTTTGGTTACGGTTTGAGTGTAGAGTTTTGAAAGTAATGTGAAGTGTCGAGTTATGTGTTTGGTTATGAGGTTTGAAAATAATTTTTGAATTGAGTTTTGAATTATGTGTTTGGTTACGAGTTGAGTGTGAAGTTGTGTTTTGAGTTTAAAATATTAAAATTAAAAAAATTAAAATATTTACAAAATAAAATAAAATATTTAAATAAAAATTATATATTTAAAATAAAAAATAAATTTTTTAAACATTTTTTAATATTTTAAAAAATAAATCCAAAAATACTGTTCCAAACACTGTTTGTTTCTTCCAAACCTGTCCTTCAATCCAAAAATATTTTTTAATATTTTAAAAGGAAGGGCAATAAGGTAATTTACTATAGAAAAAGTAACACCGTTTGGAATAATTTAACAGAAGGGGGGAATCTTGACATTGTCAAGTAAAGTAGGGGAGGTTACTGTAATTATTCAAACCACAGAAGAGGTTCCTGTATTTGTTAGAAACCTCAGGGGAGGTAAATGTAATTTACCCTTTAAGATATGATGAGATTCAAGTTGAAAAATAACGACGACTCTTTTAACTGTAATCTAACTTTACTAATAAATTAATATCTCACAAAAAATAAAAATAAAAATAAAAATTTACCAACTCATAAACTTTTATAAACTAGCACAATAGTCATATTTGATGCCGTTTATTATAAATTAAAAGTTTAAGAATAAATAAGAAGAAATTAAAAATATAATTTATATAATTTTTTAATAATAATAATTATTATTTTTAATTTATTTAAATTATTTTTACCTCCTATGTTACATAAATTGCACTAAAGGGGACAAATGTTAGCTTTGGATATGGAGTTCTTTGGACAATATTCCAACCACCTTAAAAGTCGTTTACTTCATGTTAAGTCGATTCTTTAATTCACATAAACAGATATAAATCAACAGCTCGCTTGCCATTTCTTCTAGCCACTAAGACCATATCCAACGTTGCATCAGATTCATCACCAAATTTGAATTTGGTGAAAAAAGGCACTTTTTTGATCTCCAACGGTTTCATCAAAATGATATAAAATTGAGAACAGGCCAAAATTTTCACCAAAATGAGGACCTGGATCAGATTTTCACCATTTTACTGTGTGTTTACGTTGGAGGTGGGTTCCATAGGACAATCGATTGGACGTTCGGCCGATTGTCCCACCGATCGTCCGTTGCATACAAAAAATGCAAAACTGTTATGCAATGCTTCAATAGTTGGACTAAAGGTTTCATGTAGTTGAATTGAGTGTCAAACTAAACCGATATGCTTATCTCATTCCTGTTTGATTTAGTGTAAATGTGCGAGCAATCCAAAACAGCCCCAATTAATGGCCAAGCATGAATTGATCTAAGAATTGTGCCAAACTATGAAATGAAATGGTTTTTCCACATGTATACTTCAAAAGCTACTTACTGGTCTGCAATGAAGGAGAAAATGAGGTCACTCTGCAACTTCGAAACATAGAGCTTTCGCAGCGAACCGTGATCAGCATTTGAAGCATTTGATCGATGTTGTCGGGGTCAGACCGATTACTCCATTCCTCAATGTCAATCTCTTAGGGGGAGACGAATTAAATGAAACAAAAACAAACAAACTACAAGTGAGTGCAATGAAAGGAATAGATCTAAACTTATTTGCCATAAACATCACTGTTGTAGAGTAGGATCAAGTTTGGAGATAAAAGATTGAAAGAGATGGAGCACCAGATCTTTGAATAAGGGAAAACCCAACTATCAAATGGAGAAATAGGGGCCCAAAAGACTTAATATCCATCAATTTTACAGAGACAAAAATTGAAGGCAATCATTATTAGAGGCAACAAAAAATGGAGAATATTTAATGGAGGGAAAAAGAAATGAGAAACAAATTGTGAAACATAAAGGGAGGGAAAAAAAAAATTCAGTTGCCTTGTCCGGTCGACCGACCGATCATCCCACCAGACGTCCCCAGTCTTTTGATGTAAGCTACACTGCAACTGTTGGAGCGGCTCATATCAGATCGAGGAACTTGACATTTTTTTACTCAGATTTGGTAAAAAAATTAGTGAATTGTTGGAGATGCTCTAACACCCACCTCTAATTCCCTCAATCTCTTTTCTCTCATATTTCCCTCAACTATTGTTATCTATCTAGTCCTCCCTCCACATCCACTCCATTACCATTGCCCCTTTATTTATTCTTTTTGTTTCATCTCTCAACTCCATCCACATTTCCATACAATCACTGCCACTATTGTGCAACCCCTCACCGCCACAACTGTCATTGCGCAATCTTCCACCTCTATGACTCATTGCGTAGCTTAGCTTTTCTCTACCACTACCATTCTCTCCTCTTGCCCTGCCTCATGCCTTTATTAGTGGATATCGAAGATGATTTCCTTCTTTCTATCGATTACTCTAATTATATCTCTATGGCTAAGTTTGGTTAGGATGAAAATGGTGAAAAGTGAGAAAAAATTTTAAAAATAATTTTTTTCTAGGTTTGCTTACTATGAAACTGGTGAGAGTTACAAGAAAGTTAATTTTTTTGTACAACTCATGATAGCATATAATAATTAAGCTTCTAATTTTTTACAAAAACACACAGAAGAATATAGAAAAGTTTAAATTTAGGGTTAATTTTTGAAAGTCTAACTTAAGGAGGCTATAAGACATTAGGTCCAGTGTATATTTTTTTATAGGTGAGAAGTCCTCATTTTGTGAAATAGTTTGGTGAGAAATCTTTTTATTTGTTTTGAAGGACATTTTGTTTCTAATTTTACCCCTTAATTTATCTGTTGACTTTTTTTGACTGTTGACTTTTTGTTAACTACCTATTCAAATTTATATCTATTTGTTCAAATTATTTTTTATCTATTCAAATATTTTGTTTATTTGTTCAAATTTTTTTGACAATTTGTTGAATTTTTTTCCTTTATGTTCAAACTTTGTGTGTTCTCTCTGTCTGTCTGTCTGTGTTTAAAATCTATGAGTTCTTTCTCTATCTGTTTAAAAATACAAAGGTCTAATTTATCTGTTTAAAATTTTCCAAACTTGTTTTCTATCTATTGAAATTATCCACTGCAACAACATACCAACACACCAACAAATCTTTATTTCTCTCATACTTATCTGTGCAAATTACATACGTACATTCATACATCAATCTCTATTGTCGTTTCTCTCATTTGTGCAAATTACATACTATATATATCTAGAAAAATGAATATAAATAGGAATCTATGATCAAACCAAACATAATGGACCAGGTGTTTGATGCTATATATCTGCCAAGTAAATTCACTTAAATTATAATGAGTGAAAATGAATAAAGGCCTTGTTTGGAAAGTTGGTTATTTTAGTAGGATATTTTAGTATGCTAAAATATTTGTGTTTGGGAAGAGAATTGGATTTTTTTGTAGTTGGATGTGATGTTTGTGAGAGAAAAAGTGAAATGATTATGGATTTGATGTAATATTTTGTCTTATAGGCTATTTTAGCCTATTTTGTCTTTTTTGTGGATATTAGCCAAAAAAAACCAAACCTTGGCTTCCCAAACACCCCCGAAAAATAGAACAAATCCAAAAAAATGAATATAAATAGGGATCTATGATCAAAACAACATAAATAGTTACCTATGCATGATGAATGTTGGTGAAAAGATTAGGAATAAGGCTTAGATTTGCTATGATATCAGGTAGGGGTGGGCGCGGGTCGGTTGTGGCCACGAAACCTCCAATCCACCATCCATCTACCAGATTAGCGAATTGGAAAAAATCAATCCGCATTTGTTCGCCAATTCGCGCGGATTGGCAGTTTGGCGGATGGATGCGAATTGGCTTAGCGGTTTAAAATTTTATAAATTTTCAACATAATTCAACTTGTGCACTTCCTCAAAAAAAAAAAAAAAGAGAAGAAAGTATTACAGTCAATGACTTAAAAAAAATTACAATCATTGCATGCCTCATCCAATGTAAGAAAGTTTGAAACTTTAGAATATCACAATCACTGCATGCTTCATCCACATACTACAATCACAGCATGCCTCATCCACATAAAGTATTACAATCTGTGGTTCTTAAAATATAAAAACAATTCAAACCACCAAAACTATGAACAAAGCAGTAGTAGAGATTGTATGTCTCTGTATTATTACATTTATATCTGTTTTTGAAAACAAAAATCAACCAGCATATATCATATTTTCTATTTATTATATTTTTAGAGATAGATTTAAAAATCAAAAAATATAGATAAATAATACGTCTATTTTTTTCAATTCAAAAAAGATATTCAAGTTGAAATTTTTTTTTCAACAGAATATTTAAATTCTTTTTTAATTGAAAACACAAACAGAATATTTAAACAAACTGAAAACGCAAAGTCTTATAAATTACTAGGGGTGCTCGCGGTTTGACAGTTCGGTTGCGGCCAAAGGAATCTCAAATCCGCCATCCGTCTGCTAGATTGGCGGATTGGAGAAAATCAATCCGCAACTGTCCGCTCGTCATCACGCATCCGTCTAAAATGCGACGGATTGGTTCGGATCGGTTAAGTCGGTTTTGGCGGATCGGTATATCCGCTGCTCACCCCTAATATCAGGTTGAGAACTATGATCCGCCATGGTTGCAATCTACAGTTGCCTGATGAGAGACAAAAAAGAAAACCAAATCTAACTTCTGTCTCTGTCTTTGTCTTTGTCTTTCTCTCTTGGTCACTGACCTTCCGAGGTTGCCCCGCCATGAAACGCATGTGATTCTCTTAACACTTGATTTGAAAATTGAAAAGAAATTGACAAAGTAGAGTAGACATCTAATATAAAAGAATATCTCTATCTACTTTTACAAAACAAGCAAATATGATCCTTTTACACATCACAACACAGGAGATTGATTACTCACCAGTCACCACTGTTTTTACCATAAAACCACCATCACACTTTTTTTTGTCTACATTTTTTTCAATATTCGGAACCATAACTAAGCCATTCTCTCAAAGCTAAGAATAAGAAAAAGATGATATCCTGTGATGTAGTAGCAAACCAAAAATAACAACAATTACAAAAATAAAAATAAAAAATGTGTTGTTTAAATTTGTTTATGAATTTAAACAGATAATTTGTTTAAATCTGATCAGATTTAGATCCCAATTCCCAATCCATTTTCTAGGGAGAGAAAATGACAGAGAACTTTTGATTCTTCTTCAAATTCTCTCTTCAACATTTCTGACTAATTCCTTCGAAGAACTTTCGCATTCGAAATTGTGTTAGCAACAATCATAACTTCATTGTTCTTTGGAGTAACAACAATTAATTCAGAGATGATCTATTTCTCTTGGTAACATATACACATGAGCAAATACACAGATAACATATACACATTGAACATAATTTGCCATTTTATACAAATTATAACATATATATATGTGGACTTAGATCAATTCTGAGAGGGAGAGGGAGAGAGAGAGGGAGAGAGAGAAAGAGAGAGATGAAAATGAAATGGATTAGTAAATGGTACGCTTACCAGGTCGATCGGCAACGAAGGCATATCGGGCAAGGGTTCAGAACCTTCACTACGACTAGCTTTACCTCTTCTTTCACCGATTCATCGACTGTGTTTATTTGTTGCTCCGACGAGAGTGAGCTAGTGTTCATTGGAATCTTAAGGAAGATTTTTCCAGCCTTCATGGTGAAGCTTTTTTCAAAAGCCAGATCCACTTTTATCAATGACTTTTGGATCCTCTGTCGCCGGCAGTTATACGCACCACGCGCTGCCACCCTATGACGCTGCCGCGTCAATCTGGAGAGAGAAGGAAAGAGACAAGTAGTGAGTGATAGAGACGAGTCGTAAGGGTTTGGTGAGCAGGAGAAAAAAGTGAGAAGAGAGAAAGAGAGAGAGAGAGACACGACGGGACGAGAGAAGTGGCTAGGGTTTGGATCTTTCGTCACCGGCAGTTATATGCACCACGTATCGCTGCCCTACGGCACTGCTGCGTCGATCTAGAGAGAGAGAGAGAGAGAGAGAGACGAGCGGTGAGGATTTGGTAAGCAAGAGAGAAAGAGAAAGACAAGACGAGGAGAGAAAGTGGATAGGGTTTGGTTTGGAAACCATATATATATACATAGGTAGTTTGATCATTTTGTTGCACCTTGTCCTTGTGAATAAAGTATTTTAGATGGGTGATTCTACTTACACCATTATTTAACCTCATTACACCCTCCATCTCATTGCACCACTAAAAAAATGTAATTCTCATTACACCCCCAATATATTACCAAAACTAACCCTAAATTAACTATTTCATCTCTTTACACCACTAATTTTGGTAACACGATGCTAAACAATTTACATTATTCCGGTGTTATGCTGCCGGAAAAAATAGATATATCTAGCATTTTTTTGCTATACATTTACAGAGACACCTTTTTCCAAACAATGATTTTTTAATTTGTGGTGGGCCTGTTCGGTAATACAACGCTAATTAATTTGAATTACTCCAGTGCCATATTACCAGACAATATATTTTTTCCCAGCATTATGTTGTCATCCAATTAGATGATAACAAGAAATTAATTGGGGCCAGTTGTGAAATGCATGTTCGGTGATACATTGTTATACGAATAGGATTACTCTACTGTCATGTTGCCAAACTACAATAGAGTTGTCTAGGCTCCCGTTGCTATATATTGAAAAATTTACTTTTTCCTTGAAGCATCCATAAAAAAATTCATAAATCAAACACGCATCCATAAAATCATACATAAAAAATATCCATAAAATTATTCATAAAAACATCAAGTGTACGAATATCCATAAAGTATCTATAAAATCTGTCATTGTTTGCATCCATCAATCAAACATGTCATCACAATTTGTCTTGGTAATTTGTAAGTAATTTTTCCCCTCTTAATAGAAATAGACATCCACACTTTTTAGAACCTGTCAACCTCAATCATTCCCCGTTGATCATTCTGTTGTCTTTATAGTAACCACTTCTTTTACAAGCAAGTGTAAATCTTGGTTTTCTGCCATTGCCTCTCGCATCTGATATCTTTATAACAATGACAAATCCAATCTTCTTCCCAACGTAAGAAGCCCATTTAATTAATGCTTCATGACTACGAAAAATCTAAAGGTAATAAATACATTTATACGTCAAATTATTAATAAAACTCAATACAAATTAAAAATAAGAAAAAATCGTATTCATAAAAAAAACTTAACAAATCTCGTCTGTAATGAATTAATGACTAGAGTCCACTAATATTGCAGTACTTACGTTTTTGCAATGAGTATAAGTATAATCATTTTAAGCAAAAAAATAAAAAAATGCAACTGAAAATACATGGTAATGAGATGCCAAACAAATTAAAAAAAATCGGTTTGGGGTTACCGGAATTGTATCTTTTATTCGGTAGTTGGTTACTAGACTTATATTTTATGTTCGGCAATGTGATGCCGGACTATTTTATTTTGTTCGATTTCGAACCACCGAACAAAAGTCGAACACCAGTCCAGGAAAACGAAACAAAAACCTACCAAATAAATAAAAAAACTCATCATTTCACTTTTTGACGGTTCTTCACCACCGTTTCTTCATCCATTGCTTTTTTTGATAATCAAAATATTATGATTCTGATTTTTTGAAAAGAGATGTATAAGAGAAAAGAAAAATTAAGAAAGAAAAAAGAGTAGGGATTGAAAACCAAGGGTTGTAAGGAGATAACAAAATATATTTAATTTTAGTATTTTGTCCTTAAAGGTAATTTCGCACATGGATAAAATTGGGGGAAAAAAAACTCATATGGAGGGTGTAAAGGGGAAATTCTATTTCCACACACCTAAATGACACAAATCAAATATTTTCTCAATACACACACTTGTTAATTTATTTATTGATTGTTTTTCTCAATCCACACACTAAAAATTACAATTATATCATTCATTCAAATATTATTGTACACACACTTACTCCTCATTTTCGCACACTTTTTGAAAACTTGAAGACCAAAAAACTTCCACCCACATGAAACTTGAACACCAGTGTGAAGACCACATTCTTGAGCCACCCATGAACTTGAAGACCTCCATTGAAGTGAAAACCTCCAATGTCTGAAGTGAATTCATTGAGGCCATCCATGGAAGACCTCCATGAAAACCACCATTGAAAAGCTCAAAAATAGTGTTGAAGGTAAAGAATCTTCCCATTTTGTTTTTATATTTATCATTTTGTTATTACATTTTATCATTTTCAAATCTTTGTACACTCCATTGCCATAAAATCCTTGATTTTTCCATGTTGTTCACGGGTTGGGGATGTCAGCATTGGTTTGTCGAATTTGTGCACCAAATTCGGAAATCAACAACCGAATAAACTGTTATAGATTGACTGAATAGAGCCGAAAATAGTTATTGTGACGACTCCACCACGTATAGTAATTAGTATTTAATTAATTAAGGGGATTTGAATTTGAATTGTTCATTATTCTAATTTAATTTGGATTTATGAAAATTATGGAGACTGATTCGTATATAATTCTATTAAGGATTTATTTTGGAATTCAAAATTAAAAGCTTAAATGACTCAAGAGAGTATAATTGATGAATTGAATTATTTTAATTTCAAGTATCAGACCGTATGAAAGTTTAATTAAATATTCGATTCAGATTTGTAAAATTGAGATTTGATTAATTGGGTCTGAATTGGAGTTGATTAAGTTATGAGAATTGAGAATGAAGATTATTATGAATTAAATTAATTTGTGAGGTGTTCAATTGAATATGTAATTTATTGGCGGGGATTTTGAGTTCGATATGAAATTGAAGGCCTTAATGATGTGAGAAACCAAAATTGATGAAGGTAATAAATTTAATTTGATATTTGGAGTCTTTTGGGAGTTTGATTAAAAATCTGATTTAGATTGAGAAAAATTAAATATAATTAACTGGGTTCTAATGAAAGTCAAATTAGACAAATTAAATTATGTGGGATTTATGATTAGCTATGACTAATTTAATTATGTGCTAATTAAGATTTATTAAGACCATAAATTAAATTATGGAACAATTTAGAATTGAGTGTGTATTTGGGTGTGGGTGTGCAAAGGAAATTCTGTGGGTGTGTGCATGTTGCGCAGGAAGTGCTACAAGAGTGTATGTGTGCACGTGTAATGAGGCCAAAAACAGGGGATGTGAGTAATACGTATAATGTGATGAGAGAGTCCAAGAACTCAAAAAGAAAAATAGATGAAAACTGTGGAGAGAGAACAGCCGAGAGAGAGAGAGAGAGAGAGAGAGAGAGAGAGAACAACTGAGAGAAATAAAGTGTTCATCAATTTTGAAGCTTAGCTGCTGGGAATCCAACTCAAGGGCCTAAGAAGAAGAAGGAACAAGGAGGGAAAAGCTAGGAAAGGTGTGGAATAAAAGGGGAGTTCAAGAACTTATCAAAAAATTCAACCATTGAAGATGATAGGTAGGGATTTCAAGCTTGATTTTTGTAGATTCATTATCTAACAACTAAAATCAAGAAGTGAATGGGTTTAATTTCATGAAAATGGATAGAAGCTAGGAAAAGAATAAAGAAAATAGAATTAAGTTTAAGTGCAAGGAAATTGATTTAGAAACTCATCTTTTGGGAATAATTTTAATTATCTTTGATAAATTTGAGTTATAACTTTACATGCATCAATGAATTTTTAAGAGATTTGAAGAATTAATTTATGAACATGGTTAAGGTTAATAAACATGAAAATAATTATATTGAGCTTGAGTTTGGGAACCTTTATATATATATATATATGAGATATGTATGTGCATGCATCATGAGTTTTGAAAGGATTTGAGTCAATCAATTTTATATTTTAATGTGAAAAAGGAAAGAGTTTTATAAACATCAAGTTCATAAAAATTTGGAGTTAATCTTAAAATTAGATGAGGTTGTGATTTTATTATGAAAATTAGAGATTGGTTTAATTTTGAATTTTAATCCATGCATGTAATCTAATTTTGTAGTGTTATTCAATTTAAAATATTTTGGAACATCTATGATCATAAATGAAGTATTTGGTTAAAGATGGAGTTAAGTTCAAATTCTAAGAAATTGATTTTGCTATAAAGAAAATGAATTAAATCTAAGTTTGGACAAATTAAGGAATGAATTATAATTTTACTTTGAGAATCAAGAATTGGTTTGATTTGATTTAAATTCCATACATGCAATTATTTTTCCAAGAGATTTATAGCTTTAATGTTATGTTTTGAAAATCAAAAGAAAAAGAATTTTAGAAAAACACAAGTTCATGGGTTTTGATTTTGAAATTAAGTAAAGCTTTGATTTAAATAAATTAATTATTGAGCTTCAAGATCTTGAGCAAATAATTTATAAATAAATAAGTCTTTATGTTTTTCTAAGGTATTTTCATGGTTTTGATCAAGATATGTATGGATTTAAAGATTGAAAATGCGTTTGGAAGCTATTTTTGAGAAATTCGGAACTCTGAAATTTTACAGATCGCTCGAGCGCACATTGAAGGCTCCCAGTACTTTTGCAGTCTTTTACAAACCACTCGAGCGACTAAAGGCTCGCTCGAGCGAACAACTATTTTCAGCCTATTTTGGAAAATGGCATTTAATTCATATTTTCATTCTTGTCGCTGCCCAAGTATTCAAGACATGATTTCTAGCTCAATGAAGATTGATAAGCTAACAATCAATATAAATTACTTGGTTAAAGAATAAATCAATGATTTAGTAGTAATTGATTGAGAAGCCAAGTAAGAAGTCGGTCTATTTGGAAAAGAATGATTTAGTAATGAAAGAATATATAAAATGAGAACCCGATTCATTTGAATAAAGAAAGATAGTGTAGTAGAACTTCGGACTACTTAGATAGAAAAAGACAAGAAAAATCAAGTTTGATCAAGAAATTAATATTGTGTTTCAATGTGTATATATTATGTGTTTGTGTATATATTATGTGTTTGATCAAGAAAAATCACGCGCTATTGTCTGCCGGATTTATCTGATATGTCCAATCTGTCTAATCTGCTTCAGAAGCTATTTGTGAGTAATAACTCTGTAAAGTTATGTTTGACTTTAATTATTTTCTGATGATATGAAATGATCGGTTTTCTGAAATGTTATGTTTTATATGAATGAATGATTGTCCAAGTTTCTGAAATATATTCGTGGCATCCTTAGCATCATACGATATGCGTCCCTTTTATGGGTTATCGGAATGCCTTTATGATTGTCCCTTTATGGGTCATTGGAAACGTCTTTGTGCACATGAGTCATCGGAGTGCCTTTATGGCCGTTCCTTTATGGGTCATCAGAATGCTTTTATAGCCGTCCCAAATATGGGTCATCGGATTTGTTAGCGCTAATGGATGTACCATGTATGATCTTATGCGAAATCTGAATATGAACATGTATATGAATCTGTTTTTGATTTGAAATCTGAATATGCATAAGACTTTGTTTATGATAAAAATCTGTTTCTGATATAAACTCTAATTTCTGACTCTATGATTCATTAAAACCTTTTACTTTGTTATTATTCACTGGGCACCAGCTCACTGTATTATTTATATATGTAGGTGATCAAGCGCTTGACTAAGTGTAACAACCCTCGTACTGATTATCGATAAACTACTGAATTAGCTACTGGTTACTGCTAGACTGAACTGATAATGACTGATAATTGAATAAGTTTATTTATTGAATTGCATATTGCATCTGTTTGATCGATTGATTATCTGTTTGAATTCATATGTTTAAACTGCTAATTGAAGGCCTTATCGGCGGCCGAATTAGGAACTGTTTAGAGTTTTGGAATTAGTAGAATATTTGTGATTTAATGGTATATTTATCTGAAAATTGATTAGGAATGATTAAATTAGATTAAAAGGAGTTAATTGCCAAATTTAACTTAATTACCATATTGCCACTCTTAGTGGCCCACTATGTCAACACTTTATTCCATATTACACTTGAACCAACTCATTTCATCAGCCACATTTGAGCATCACAGCCGAATTTAGAAGAGAGTTAGAGAGAGAGAGAATTGTTCTTGTAGTTTTGGCTTGAAATCTTGAAGAAATTGAAGTGTGGTTGCAAATTGAGCCCATAGACCTTGAATACAAGACTTGAGGTAGACCATTGACCTTCTCATTGTTGAGTTTAAGCTTGTTCTTGCATGATTCATGCCTCATAGTAGAGCTAAGTCATGTTTTAAGCTTAGCATATTAGATTGAAGTCTAATTATTACATGCATGTTGAATTTAGTGAGTTTGGAGTTGATTTCATGGTTAAATACCACATGCATGTTCATAAGCATGTACAAATCCATGTTTTCATCTTGTTTTCAAAGTATGGAGCTCATTAGAGCATCACATTGGAGCTTTAAATTGGTTTGAATGCATGCATGTCATGTTTGAATGTTGTTCATGCATGTTCTTGAAAATTGGTTTGGAAATGAGCTTGATTAAACTTCCCTTGGGCTTTGACTTTACAAATTGAACCTGGAATCAAGTAACATTATGTGTTTTAAAGAGTTTTCCAGAAAATGGGCCCAAGAGGATCGATTTTGATGTTTGAAAACTTGGTTTTGAACTTGGAGTTCGAATCTGGGTTTTCCAGATTTTTGAGTCCCGCTCGAGCGGGGAAAGTGGCGCTCGAGCGGGGAAATCGAGCTCCCAGCATCTTGCACTATACATCAGTCCGCTCGAGCGGAAGAAGTTGCGTTCGAGCGGAGGACGGGGTGACACGCTCGAGCGGGCGTCGAGCGGAGATTTCACCTATCCAGTATTTTTTGGTCCGCTCGAGCGGCTAAGTGGACGCTCGAGCGGGTACCTTTGTTTACCTGTACGCTCGAGCGGGGAAACTTGCGCTCGAGCGGAGGCCTTGTTTCACTGAAAATTCTGGAATTGTTTTCTAAGTGTATTTTTGCATCCTCATTCCATCCTAGGTATTCTTAGGCCTAGTTTAAGACATCGTAATGAGGCTATAGATGTAGGACACACCGAGGCCTAGTAGGGAGTTAATTATTATACTTCCCAACTGCTAAACTTAGAGTGTGTTCAATCTGTTGACTGTATAGGGTTGGCATTCCGAGGAGACGCGCTAGCTACTGATAGCCCAGAACACTGTGAGTAACAATTGTATAAAGATATGTTCAAAAATGGTTATCTAATTATCTTCTGAACTGTCTACTGAATGGAACTGCAACTGAACTGTTTACTGAAATGTAATTATTTACTGAATGAATGTATGTCCTTTATTTCTGAACTGTACTGTGGCATCCTTAGCACCTACTGTTACTGACTGTACCGTTACAGAGATCTCTGTCGGTTCCCTTGTGGAACCATACTGTTTACTGAATGACTAGCCATCATTACTGTTCGGTCTTTAAGACCTACTGTTTACTGTTATGCTAATGGATGTACCACATAAGACTGTATAACTATTCTGATTGAAAGACTGGAATACTGTTTAATGAACTGTTTTCATTACTGTAAGGACACTACATTCTTAACCTCTTTATACATTATGTTAATCACTGGGCTTTAGCTCACTGCTCATATATATATATGTAGGTGTACAGGCACCGGATCAAAGCTAGAGGCGTCGGGGTAGAGTCCCAGTTTTGTCAAGCCAGCCAATGTGCCTCACTGCGAGGTTCCGAGCCTGTTATGCTAAGGCTTAGGGGTGTTTTAGTATTTCCCATTTTTTGTATTGTCTCACTGTTTTGTAATGACCGAACGGATTGTATAGACTGAATGGTTACTGTACTGTTATCGAGGGATTAGGTCCCCGTACTGAATGGTTGTATATGATTGTATAGACTGTGTATAGACTGTACTGTTCTGAACTGTATGAATGCATGAAAAATGTTTTTGGCATACAGATTTTCACAGCTCAATGGACACTAATTATTTACTGTATTGGCTTCTGCCAGGCCCTGAACTCTGTTATACTGTATTACTGATAAGCAGGCCTTCGGTAATCTCGGATTACTGACCGGTTACGGTGCTAAACCCATAGGGCCGGGTTTGGGTCGTGACACTAAGCTTAAAGGCGTCTGCCTGGAATCTGTTTTTGTAAGCCAACCTATGTGCCTCCCGTGGAGGTTTCGGATATGTCAAGTAGTTATGACTATGTGATTAAAGTTTAAATTTTGTTTTCTTGTTTGGTTAAACAAGTCTTTGTTTATTTTGTAAATACGGTTAAGTCCCTTTTTGCCTAACTTGTATATATATGATGACGTGAGGATGATATGTAAATATGTATATATAAAGTTTAAACTTTTTATGTCTTATATAAGTCTGTATAGCTCAATGAACGTTGTATATTTGTTATTTGCTTCCGCTAGCCCCTAATATTATGTTAATTTGTCTCAGAGGCCTTTGGTAATCTCAGGACTACTGGCCGGTTACGATGCTAAATCTATAGGGGCGGGTTTGGATCATGACAGTTATAATATTCGACAATTACATTCCGAATGAAGCAAGTAAATATATTTCGGCGGTTGATATCCAAATTTAATACATAAAGTCAACACTGGTTCTCTGAATTAAAACCAAAATCACCTCCACTTCGTTGTTAACCACATGAATTGGGATTGCAGTAAACAGATTTTCAAAATGTGGTCACCACAAAGTAATATGAAAGTTTATAATGGTTTGAATTCTATTTTTATTACTAACATAACAGTGCACAATGCTCCCAAATCCACTCTTTGACAGGTTTGTTATAGATGTAGCATGGAATCAGCAGCATTCCAAAAATGCAAGGGTTGCATTAGATGACAGAGGGAATCAAATCATCTCTAGGAAAACTACTCTCACCCAGACAACAATGGAGAAAAAACTAGGATTTATTTTTTTAACTCAAAAAGTGTATATTGAGATCTTTTTGTTATTAAAAGATGTGTACAGAGAATTTTTGTATATAATATTATAAGTGTTGCTGGATGTCTATTATGGTCATTAAGGTTTAGGGTATAATTGTCATTAAATTAAAAATTCATTAAGTGTGTACCCTGAGTTATTTAGGCGTGTGGAAATAAAATTTCCCGATATAAAGAGGTAAAGTAGTGATGTAAGTAGAATTATCCATTTTAGAGTGTGGACTTTTGGGCAACAAAAATCGAAAATTAAATTTATAGATCAAATGCCCTTAATTTTATTATAAAAGTAGTTACTTATAATTAAAATTCTTATTTTCTTGAAATTTTTTCATCCTTATCAAATTTATACAAGAATATATATATATATATATATATATTTTTAATTTATTTTCTATTATTTATTTTCTTTCCAATTAAACAGAACATAACAGAAAACAATACTGATGTGGGCAAATATGGTAGTTGGTATTGATGGCTGAATTGTTTTGATGCCTGAGTGTCCTATGTTTGGTGCAAATAGGCAAAATAGTGATGGTTTGCAAAAGAGATTGGGAACAGACGGTCACAATTGGTGAGAGATTTCAGTGACAAATGGAATTGTTTTCTTATGCCTCACTAAAAACATTTCAAACTTTCACTGTTTCTGATTTATAAATTTTAAATTAAAATTTAAAAATTAAAATTCAATATTAAAATATAAAAAATATCCTTTTCACATACTTTTTTTTCTACGAATCCACACCACTTACTTTAAAAGTATTGTTTTATGTGGCTCTCTTTTTTCTTTAATACACCAGCCTTTGTATTTCCTCTTTCTAATTTATTCGATGTGGGACTTAGAATCGAGTCTCTCCGTGAAGGAGCCAGTGTCACTGTTGTGCGTGAAGCATAGCAGTAATTGTTGTGCGGTCTGTGGAATTCATTTCGAGTCTAATTTTGATGATCTGAACTGTTGAAAATTTAAAAAATATCGAGAACAATATACTTGTAAAAAATCAAGTTAATCAGATATCAATAACTTGTTCATCAAATAACATCTTTATTTTAAAAAAATGAATATATATGTATCAAACTAAATACAAATATTATTTGATGAATAAGTTATTGATATCCGATTAAATTAATTTTTTACAAATATATTGTTCTCGATATTTTCTAAATTTTGTATTCATCTATTGGATTGTTTATGAAATGGGTCCCACCACACCACACCACACCACACCACAAGGTTGCTTCCATATCCTATAATATATGCTTCCTTAACCCAATGAAAATGAATTATATAGCTGTGGGTTTTGTTTTCTTGTTTCTTCTACACCTAGTGTTCATTTTCAAGTAGTTCAATAGTTAATTTACTATTTATTGTTATATTTAGTAATAAATATTTGGTTCTTTTGGGAACTTAACTATTTTAATTAACTTTTTTATTTTTAGTTATTTTATGAGATAAAAAAAATTTGTATTTGGAATAATTTGTGAATTTTTTTGTAATTGAATAAATAGTTGTTAAAGAAAAGTTATTGTTTGATGTGTACGATGTAATATTTTATTTTATTGATTATTTTAGTAGTTTTTTTGTCTCTATTGACTATTTTAACCTTAATCCTTGTTCCCAAACAGGACCAGTGAGGTCTCGTTTGGCAAGTAATTATTTTTGTTAAAAAATTAATAATTTTTCTTAAGTAGTTCATAAAAAAAAAAGTCAATGATTCATTTTTTATTTACTCTATAGAGTTAAAAATTCATTCTCATTCACAGTATTACACGTTTTTCTGTAAAAAAAAATTAATATAAATTTCCAAAATATATTTGCTCCTTTCAATTTATAGTTTAGCCAAAAAAATAAAAATAATTACTAAAAATATCCACGTTTCAAACCGACCTAAAAAAGGAGCAAATAAGTAGTAGGATCCACTACATGCTTTTGGGTAAATTAAACTCACTTCTTTTGAGATTTAGAAAAAAAAAATAATTAGCCCTACAATTTTTACATAATTACAATAATCACCCTTGTAATACTATTAAATTGATTGAAATTAATACTACTATTGGACAAATACTAAAATAAACAAAGATAAATATACATTTTAGTAAGAAAGTGATAGTAATATAATTTTCCTATTCAAATGACTAATTAGCGATGAAAAAAGATCTAAATGTTATGTGAATTAAAACCGCGCTAAAATCTTGAGAAGATTTGTATAATTAGGTTAAAAATGTCAAACTAATTATATTTTCTTCAAATCTCAAAAAAAAATTGTATATAATTTATAAGAAATTCTATGATACACATCTTTCAAATGGTGTAAAATATATGCACCCTATCATAAATGGTGTAACAAAAGTTTGATTCAGTGATTTGATTACCACATTTTTTATTATGCTAATTTGTTAATTGATATAAAATTTTAAAATAAGATGCATATTACTATAAGATTCACCATATAAATTTTTAAAGTCACATTAAAAATATAGTAAAAAAGTTGGGAGAGAGAATTGAGAGGGGCCGCGCAGGCGCAGGCCCCAGCTACCACAAATTAAGACGTACAGTCTCCCATCAAAGGGGAGATGTTAAGCCGAGTGCGCATTCAGTATTGTGCAATGAAAGCCACCGACCTAGGCCATGAGCCTTCTTGATCACCCATTGACCCCGTCCAGGTATGTAACTTTTTAAGTTGCTTCTCACTCCTCCTTTATAGACCCCATCTATGCTCTCCCTCTTTCCTATTTAAATGATGTGGGATACATTAACAAACCCCTCTACTAATAATAACCACAAACCTTGTTATTAGCTCCACATCCTGAGCTGGCTTGGGTTTTCCCTTCTTCAAATCTATATATATAAATATAAATTTGAAAAGATAAATGATATTTCATTCATATTTCTTTTACTTTTATTTTTTTTTCCTTCTAAATTCCTATACAAATTTATAATTTAAATACAACGAAATTGTGATTTCAACTTCTTCTTGGAGTAAATAGTGGGTGCCATTTAGGCCATGCTTGTTTGAGGAAAAGGATTAATGTTGTGTTTGGTTGGGAGATTTGGGGAGGAATTTGGAAAGGGAAATGGAAAAGGTGGGTGAAATGTGAATAAAATATGCCTATATTTCACCTAGTTTCACACACCTTTTCCCTTTCCTTTTCCAAATCCCTCCCCAAATCTCCCAACCAAACACAATATAAGGGATACATAATTTTGTAAAGTATCACAGAATTGTTGGATGAGATTACAAATAACATTTTAAAATAATTTAGATGGTGGTGAGAAGATAATTTGGATGGATGTCTATCATTTAATAGTCCTCATATGAAGAGTCTTGACATTTTTTGATTGGTGAAGAATAGTAAAGTTTAGACAGGGTCAATATATTTTTGGAATATATGGCCCACTGTCTTGTATCAATCAAAAGTGGTGTATTTTTATTCAAAAAAATTATCAAAAATTGTATATTGTTTACACTTCAAAAGTGTGTGAGCAAATTCATTTTGCCATGTGAGGGATTAATAGTTTGGACTTCGGACTAGATTACAAGTCCAACCAAACAAATGCCATATTGGAGGACAAAATCTCAACTAGGGATCCCACATGTTTTCTAATCTAATCTGAACTCTCATTGTGCTTGGTTCTTAAATTTTAGATATAATTTTTAAAAAAATTTAAAATTTTTGTTTGGTTATCCAAAAAATCAAAAAAAAAAAAAAAAATCGGAATTTTATTTTTTGGATGCACTTGAGAAATGGAGAAATTTGACATGAAATGATTAGATGGACATAAAGTGATTAGATGTAAATGTAGATTTACACAAAATAAATATGGTGTTACTTTTGATGTGATTTGTACTAACAATTTTTTTTAAAAATTTCATTGTTGAACTTCATAGTTACGTTGCTCAAAATCTTAACTTGATAGAATTTTGAATTCCATTTACAAGATTCAAAAAAAAAAAGAAACTAAACAGTAGTCCATTTTCAAAAAACAATTTTTAAATCAAAATTTTAAAAAATGACTCAAAAAAGTGGAACTAAACACAGTGACTTCCAATCAAACGTGACATTTTTATAGTCTCAAAAAAACGTTAATTATAAAAACAAGTAAATGGACACAAAATCAATAACAAAAATTACTAATAGAGCAATTTCAGTGGGATTAATTTACAGTCATAATAATACAGCACCAAAACTTCTTGCAAATAATCAGTCTTCATTGGATGGATTTACACGCAAAGACTTTCATCATCACCCAGCCCAAAGGACCAAAGGACTAAAGGACTGGGTTTTCCTTCTATATTTTTTTTTTATTTTTTTTTTATTTTTATGTTTTTCACTAATTCATTTTGTTCTCTTAAAATTACTATATCATTCATGCTATGCACGAGATTAGATTTAAAAAAACTATAGCCCCGTTTAATAGGGCTGTGGAAAAGTAATTATAGATTATAACTTAACATATTATAGTTTATAGCTAAAAACATAAACTGGTAATATGTTTGGTGCAGCTACGGGATTATGGATTTAAGTAGTGTTTCGTAAATAAACTGTAAAATAACTTTTTGCTGTGTAATTGTCATTTTTGCCCTTATGAATATAAAAATTGTAATTTTCGTTTTATTCACTTGAAATTTTGACAAAATTATTTCATTAATAGAAATTAATATAATTAGTACCTATATTGGTACATTTTTGCATGACCTCAAGTTTTTTTTGTTTTTTATTTATTTATTTAATATTGACTTCACAAGGGAATAAGAAAATATCATTGCAATAAAAATACAATAAATTACAATTAAGGCAATAAAAATAAAATTCTTACATATTAGATAATTCCTAATTTCGTCTGCAAATTGACATACAAATGTTACGTCTCCTTACTTCCATCTCGTTGTCATCACCTTCAACCTGATTGCCATGACGTGCTTGTTGAGACCTTGATCCTCCCTCTTCATTAGGCACATAATCCGTGAATTTATCATAAGAGTCAAATGCAATATCGCGGGATTGACTTAGTCGGATGAAATTATGAATTGCCATTATTACACAAACAAGTTTGACTTAGGTCGGCCACTTGTAGTTTGGTGGGATATTCTTTATCATCGGTCATCTTGCTTTCCAAACCCCAAACGTTCTTTCTATTATACTTCTAAGTGATGAATGTGCTTGGTTGAATTTTTCTTGTGCATTTTGGAGGGGGGGTTGACCATGTTCAAATTCAGTTAGATGGTATCTCTCTCCTTTGTAATGTACAAGATATCCTTTCATGTTTGGATACCCAGCATCCACCAAGTAAAACTCATATATTTTAAAATTTCAAATATTAATAAAATAAAGTAAGCAATTATAAATATAAAAATAAATATGAAGATGTGAGTGTGGTGCATCTACTGTAGCAATCAAATATAAAACAGTTATCTCCTTGTGATTTTGGGAAATTATAATTAGGATTTCTAGTTGTATCTAAGAAGATCCGAGTATCGTGTGCACTTCCTTCCCATCCTGGTAAGCAAAATGTGAAATAAATATCAAAGTCACATGCGACTATTATGTTTTGAGTCGCATACCCCTTTCTACTTATTAAACGAGGTTGCTTATCTGGAAATATATATGCTTTGAATTGTGTTCCGTCAATTGCTCCAATACAATCCTATTACAAAATAGTGAATGCAAATATTTTTAGTCATAGATTATTAGAAATATCCTACCAACATTAATTATATGTAACACCCAAGTTCTACTTGTAATTAATTATTTACTTTGAAATGAGGATAATATCTGCGGTTGCTTCGAATATATGGATGCGCAACATTTCTCGGTTGAGGCCTTACCCAATCAATAGACATCATTGTAACAACTTTTAACACCTTCTTGAAGTATTTTGAAATCGTCTCGCCGGAATGTTGAAATCTTTCTTGGACATTTCTGTTTCGAATGTCACCGCCAACAATATACAAAAATATTGCAATCTGCTCTTGAACCGAGACTTTTTGTCCAGTTTCAAGGCCATATTTTATCTGTAACAAATCACACAATTGATAAAATAGCTCTCTTTCTATTTGAAAATTTTCAAATATTCTTGTCTGATTCCCTTCTTGTAATTCTACCATCCACTTCTACCCTGTTAGACAAGATGTCGTACATGGTTCTTTTATCAAATAATTTGTAGCATATGTCACTGCAACTGTTGTCGCTGTAGCTAAGAGTATATTATTATTTTGTTGGGTTTACGATGTACTGCTTTCATCTTCAGCATCTTTATTATCATGATCATCATTCCATTCATCGCCATCATTGTTACTTATCTCCAAAATACCTACTTATTTAAAGGCTTCTTAGTTACTATTACAATAATGAAATGAACATACAATGATTTTTATTAAATGATTCATGATATCATTAACCAGTGTAGTGTTTCAATAAATTGAAGATAAAATGTTAGTCTAAATTAGCCAGTAAAGTTAAATCAGTACCCACAAGTCATGATCTAGGACAACATTTGGAGATGAAATTATCAACCCTTATGGCATTGTGTTTTCACCACTGACATGAGTGTTTTTATTTTTATATATCAGCATAAATTTTATTTTTTAGATTCGCTTGGAACACTTAGATTTTAAATTTTCAAAATTGCCCCCTTAATGATGGAAGTTGGTAATCAAACTAAAAGTGAAAAATGAAAAATAATTTAAAATGTGAAAGAAACTTACTTTTAAGGACCAAAGTGGCAAACAATCCATACCTTACGCGATGAAGGAATAATTTATACTAAAACAATCCATACCTTAAGGGATGAAGGAATAATTTATCCTAACTTTTAAAGCATGAATAAAAGTTTTCCTTCTAAAATTATGATTTTAAATAAACGCAGCTTTTAATTTTAAAGATAATTTTGGAAAATTTATGAGTGTTCGGTTTTTCTTTTTTTAATTAATTTATTTAAAGAATAATTCAATTTCAATCCTAAATACTTATGGTTCTATTCAGTCATGAAGACTCAAAAGAACCCTAACCCAAAATTGGCAATCCAAGTCCCCAAGGAACTTCAATTTGTAAAATAACTAATAATTATACCCAAGTTTTCATATCTGCACTCCCAATGCAAAAGAAGAGAATTTGGAGAAAAAAAAAACAAAAAAAACAACAACAACAATGGATAGAGAGCTGTCCATGATCTTTTCAAAGTTCTGTACATGGGCACCTTAAACTTCAAAAAAAAAAACAAAAGGTAAGGAGTTCAATCATTGCTAGGACTGTTTAGCTGTGAAGAAAAGCCATAGAGTACAGCTCCAACATATATAAATATAGGTATACAATGGCACAATGTTTCAGGAAAACAAGCATGTACAGATAGATTACATGGAAATTAAAGCAAGAGGTTTCATTTTTTTCGCATAGTTTAAATTACTTTGTTTCAAAATTGTTACTGTAGAAGTTAATAGTCCACACTATGAACTACACAGTTTATTCTGGTAAAAATCAAATGAACACACAATGATTTTTATTAAAAACACAACTAACTATTGAAAACACAATAAGATTTGTTTACCAAAATACCTGGGGGCCAAAATTAGAAGAAAAACCTCAACTACTGTCTCAGCAAAAGACCTACTTGAAGATAGCTGAAATATCTGAATTTGATGGATACTTGAGGCCAACACATCTACATATATATATAAGTCTTAACCATTCACCTACCATTCATCTTCAAGATTGAAATCAATGCCACCTACCATTCAAATGACATCCACCTAATACAAGTTGCATCTGAGAATAAATGCCACCTACCCACCAACCATTCAACCATTCAACTAACAAAGTCTAACATTATAAAAGTCCAACATAATATTAATAAAAGTCCAAATAATGAGTCCAACAAAAAGTCCAACATACTCATACATAATATTAATAAAAGAAAAAAATAATGAATCCAACATAACAGTCCACAATTAATAATAAAAGTCTTAATAAAGGTCTTAAACATGAAATAATTAGGAAATTCAAAAACATCCAACTTCAGAAACAATTAGACGCGATAACCTGTGGTGGTCTTCTCTATCTCAATCTCCAACTTCAGAAACCTCAGCCGAACTTCATCCGTAGGAAGTGTCATGAAGCACTCACGACGCTTGTCTCTTAAGAACAATCTGGTAGCTCATACATACAGCTCATCATCTGGGGACACACCAGGGATGCTTTCCAACTTCGCCAAACATTCTGCAATTGAAGGATATCTTGATAAGGTTTGTGTTGAAGTTACTGAAGATGACTCAACCACATTGACTATACGATCAAGTGCCTTGTTAAGTAGAGCTGTACCAGAAAATTTCTTCTTTGTCTTGCTCTTGTTTGATGAACCATTAGTGTTTGATGGACGTTTTTTTGGTTTAAATCAGAAGGATGAACCACTTCCAAATTAGCATCATCATGAAATTCAACATTATGTGGAGTATGAAATTCCTCCAGAGTCTCATCGATGTAAGGCAACCCCTGAGCTAGGGGTGTATGCCCATTCTCCTGTAGCAGTTGCATCTGAGAATAGTATGCCTAAGTTATCAGTGAATTGCAACGGCATACGTCGAAATTTAGCAGCATCAGGATACCTCTGCAACAATTATAAAGGAAAATTAAATAATTTCAAGTAACAAAATTTGGTCTGTTTAAATAAAAAAACAAACAGAATATGTACATTAAGCAATTCACTTACCTCAAATTTCTTAGTCCACCACTCATCAGATGCAGATATAGCTCCAGTCAATGTATAACGGCCTAAGCCTATCTTATCCCTTAACAAATTATTTCATAAAAGCCAATCTTTTTTCAACACATCCCAATGATTTTTCATTTGTATTCGTTGGTATGCTTTTCTAGTCATACTTTTAAACTTAGTTATCACATTTTTCCACTCGACCCTATCTAAGTGTGTACCAGGTCTATGTCCAGCCTTCACTTGCTCAACACAAAGCTTAATAAAAATTTCATTTGATTTTGCATCCCAATGAGCTTTAATAAATGGTACTTGAGTTGATTTTCCCTTGTTCTTCATATTTTTAAATTGTGTTTCCTCTTGGGTACTCATTCTATGAAAGAAAACAATTCTTCAAAACAAACTCATTCATCATTGCTTGCATTACAACAGCTAGATTATGACAAAATAACCATACATGGTAACTACAACAGACATATCAACATTCATTGGGCACAAAGCTTAGTACAATAGTTCATGGTAAACTACATAGCACAAAAACACCAGGTATCTCTAAATGGCACCTATCATCATTTGAAGAGTAATGCAACTGACATAACAATACAAATTGTAAGCAGACCCACAACAAGCTGCTTCATGAAATCATTAGATTGCTCAAGCATTTGGTTCTTGACTTTTTGTGACGACCCCGACCTCCGGACTAGTATATTATATTATTTTAATAAGTTTAATTGCATGATTGTGTGTTTAATTGTGTGATTACATATTTAATTTGTGATTATCTGTTGTTACATGGATTATCTGTTCAAATTGACAACTTCGAGTTAGAAATTGAAAGCCTAGATAGCCTCAGAAACTGAAATTGACCAGCCCGATAAGCCAATTAGAATATTTAGAATTTTATGGTAACTTTAATTGAAAAATTATTTGGATCAAAATAATTAAAATAAATTGATTGAATTAATTAGGATTAAGCCTAGTTGATTAACCTTAATCATATGTGATTAGGCTAACTTAATCACACCATATAAATAGCTTTAATTAGCTTATGAGCACATTTTATACACAAACTTAGCTGAGAATTGAGAGAGAGTAGAGGAGAGTTCAACATTTAGAGAGAGAAAGAGGAAATTTGTAGAGAATTGGTGGAAGATTCAAAGATTGGAGTTATAATACACTTGAATTCACACATTAGGTATGTAATTCATTCTAAATTCTTGGAATCATGTCATGTAGAAGTTGTATTCACCAAGGTTTTGAGTTCATTTGCATGGAATTGTTAAATAGAAGCTTCAATCACCTTGAGTTTGGAAGTTAAGAGTTAAATATGTACATGCATGCATAATTTGAGCTAGAATTCATGAAATTCATACATGCATGGCACAATTATACCTTAATTTAGAGAATCCTTCATGTTTTCATGCTCCTCATGTCACTTGATTATGTTTTGAATATGTTTTGAAGAAATATACGCTTAAATTGAATTAAACTTATTTTATAACTTGAAATTGAAGTTTTTGGTTAAGAATTTGCCATGGTTTCGAATAAATGGTTTCAAATTGTAAGCATTTTCATGTTATACAATGATTCTCCATGTTTTTGTACCAAAAACTGAAGATTTGAAGCTTTGAATACCATGTTTGAACTTCAAACACAGTTCTGGAAATTCCAGAATTTGTGTCCGCTCGAGCGAGGGAAGCCCCGCTTGAGCGTGAAAATCGAGCTCCCAGAAGTTTTCTGAAATTTTACAGGTCGCTCGAGCGACCAAAGTGGCGCTCGAGCGAAGAGCTTTTTCTCAGTCTTCCGCTCGAGCGACCATCGAGCGAGAATTTCATGTAACCAGTACTTTTACAGACCACTCGAGCGACAGAAGTTACGCTCGAGCGACCACCTTTGTTTTTGAACCCCCGCTCGAGCATATGAAGTTGTGCTCGAGCGAAGACCCTGTTTTCAGGAAAATTTTACCAACTCTCTTAAGTGCATATTTGCATCCTCATGTCACTCCGAGCATTCTTAGGCACCATCTGGACTTCTATAATCATACAATAAGTTAGAAACACATAAAGAGAATTAAATTAAAATGAAATGGAGTTTCATTTGTACTTTGTTACGTGTTTCGTTTAGGTGGATGTCCGAGGCTTAGTGTCACACAAACCACTGTGAGTAATAACCTTATAAAGATATGTTCAAATTATCTTTACTTTCGAAAGTGTTATTACTATCAAAATTGATATGTGATTGTTTGTATGAATTCTTAAATGATTTGATAATTGATAGCATGGCTTATTGAAATGTTATGTCCTTTAATGAATGAAGTTCTATTTTGAAACGGTATTGTGGCATCCATTGAATGTAGGCCCTTGCCTGGGGGTAATAATACCATGGCTAGGCCCTTGCCTGGGGGTAACAATACCATGGCTTTTGGATTGATTGACTTATGGTCCGTTATTACTGGAATGTCATCATTTCATGGATGTACCATATAAAACAATATTGAAGGAAGTTAATGAATTAATAAAAATTTGGTCTGGCAATGTTATTGAGCTTCATTCATTTAACCTCTTTATTTTGTTATTACTCATTGGGCTCTAGCTCACTATTTATTTATATATGTAAATGTAGGTGGGCAAACTAAACATTAGAGTTAGATCAGTCTTTTGTGGAGCGTCCAAGTGAAGTGATCAGGCTCAAGAGGAGCCATGCTTGTTGAACCCCTTCGTGTATTTCCATTTTTTTTTTTTTTGTATATGTGTATAATTGGGGGTTGTATACTTATAAGACATGAATTTGTACTTATGTTGGATGTATCTTTGAAACAAAACCTTGTTTAACATATTCGTTCTTCTTATATATGCACAACTCAATGGATAAATTCTATGTCATTCTAGAGTTCCGCTAAGCCCCGTACTTTATAATTAAAGGTTCTTTTGTATGGAGGCCGTAGGTAATCTATGATTACTAGCCGGTCATGACGCTAAACCTAAAGGGGCGGGTTTGGGTCCTGACACTTTTAGTCCTACAGTCTCCATATTTTGATTTTGCTCAAGCATTCTCTCGTTCCCCAGCCTCTCTACCATCGTCATAGATTTTGGGGTACACCACCTCCAAAATTGATAATTTCTCTTCTCACAAATGAAATACAGTCTCCCTTTAGATGGCTTGTCAGACTCGGTATTATGGCAGCTCTTAGACCACAATCACATTTCAAAGCCTCATACCTCAAGTCCAAGGTCTCAGCACTAGAAGAATAATTACTAGAGGATGACATGCCTCTGCATTAATTATGAAGAATTGAATCTAAATCCTCTAAAATTGATGGGAAGTTAATTGTAAATACATTTCATTTGGTCATTTTCTGATTCCAGTTTTATGAAAATGATTGAGATCATACTTCTCACACAAATCTAACCACACACCTTACATATGAACCAAAAAAAGACCAAAACAATAAAATGTTTCTAACATTATTCTAAAAGAGACAGGAATTCATTAATTTGAAATGAAATATAAAATATAAACTAAAGTCCATAGTTTGAAATGAGACAGGAATTCATTATAACCTCAAGTCATGAGGCTGAGCATTGGATTTGGCTGAGACAAGAATTCATTAATTCATTAATCCATAGTTTGAAATGAGACAGGAATTCATGAGGCTGAGCATTGGATTTGGCAAATCAGAGAGGAATTCATGAGGCTGAGCATTAGATTTGGCAAATCATAGAGGAATTCATGAGGCTGAGCATTGAATTCACAAGCTGTACTCATCACATATATTTTTTTTTTCTTCCAACTGAATGTATTCACAGAGCAAGAGGAAAAAAAAGGAAAAAGAACAAGTCAATAAACATAACAAGCCAATGTATTCACAATTTTTTTTCAATTGATATCTTAATGCATTTTGAAGAGGAAAAATTCTATCAAAAAGTCACAATCTTTCAATAGTTCAATATGTCAATTTCTCTATGGGCTTGAACCAATTACATATATACTTATAGCTTTTAAGACCCAAAAAGAAATAACCCAAACCCACTCTGTATATATATATATATATATATGAGATTTGTTCAAAGCAATATGCAACCAATAAAAACCCTAAACCATAGTGAATGTTTTACCTAAAACACAAGATAAAGCAAACTCCAAGAATTCTGTTCTATTTTGTGGTCCTCTACAGTTTATTTCTCAATCTGAAATTGAAAAAAAAAGAAGAAAAGAAGCATTAATATAATAGAAAATCAAGAGGAACAATAGAAAAGAAGGAAACTATATTTTAAATATGGGAAAATATAAAAGGAAAACAGAAAACAACAACAATTGCAAACATCACTCAAACAAAGATAGAAAAACAAATTCTATGAACATCAAATTGAAAACCATCAAACATCAACTCAGAAGAAAATCAAGTGGAGAGGACACACAACTCTTAGAAGCAAGTAGAAAGCAGTAGGGGTGAGCATGGTTCAGTGTGATTCAGTTATAACCATCATCCATTTTTGCACATGAATAACATTGGAAGTATATAGTGTTGCTCAAAAGTTCATATAGAAGTGAGTTGTGTGCTTTTAATAATAATAATAATAATAATAACAACAACAACAACAACAACAACAACAACAAAATCAAAGGAAGAGCAAGAAATCCTGAAAATCAAATTTGACCTAACACATATTTGCGACCAGCCTTGGATTTGGAGGATTGGGAATCCAAATGATCATATACAAATACAATTGCAAGAACAAAGCAGCACAAATCAACGAATGAGAGAGAGTAGAGAGTGTACCACATGAGGCCGTGGGTCGGGCGAGACGGCGAGTAAGGGGAAAGACAAAGATAACATTTTTTAGGTTTTTTTTTTTTCTTTTTTTTTTCTTTTTTCCCTATCATCAAGAAATTAAAAGGGGGCATATACTTTTACAAAAAAAATGGGTTTGAGAACATAGATTTGAGGGTGAGAAGGTCATAGAAAGACCTGATCAGAGTGGTGTTTGTGACAGAGGGTTCAAGAAAGAGGCAAGAATAGCGAGATCGATGTGTGTGTATATATATATATCTATATATAACATACAAAGGGCATGAAATCTTACCTTTTTTGCGCAGATCAATGGAAAACAGGGGGAACAATCGACTGAGATCTTGGAGATGTGGAGGAGTTTGTCAGTCACCAGAGAGAAGAGAAGAGGAGAGTGTGAGAGGAGAGGAGAGTGTTAGGGCAACTGAGAAGAGGGTATATATAATGGCAGTTTCATAATTTCCTGAATTTTGGAGGGGCATTTAAGTCATTTCAGCCCCACTTTACCAGCTGCGCACATAAGTCATTTTTTATAAGCACCCCCCAAGTTGCTTTCCAAAATAAGCTGAAAATGACATAAATTAAGCTATAATCTGATGAATTAAACTGCACCAAACACAATATTTTAACTTAAATTAAGCTAAAAGCTTAAATAAGCAGCTTTTAAGCTGAGCCAAATAGGTTCTATTTATGGTTATGTCAAACATATTTTTAAATTATTAGTATAAAATATATGTAATTTTGAAAGAAAATGTTGACATTTCATAATTAAAGGAATAAAAATAATTATTTATTACATTTGTTCAAAATTTACTGAATAAATAAAATATATTATAACTAAAATCTAAATTGTTGTGGTCTTCTATCAGCATTCTTACATTGTCAACATGATAGTTAGTATTATAATCGATGAACAACACATATATTATATATTTATAAAATGTTATACTTACATATTATATATATATATATATATATATATATATTTATATTATAAAGGTATAAACATTCTTCAGACCAATCTATATTTAAAACAAAGGTCACACAATGTGCACAATGTAATTGACGTTGCATTGTTGGTATAGGTATGATAAATGCATAGGCATAACCTTGGCATAACGCAATATAATCTTTAATCATTTTAACTCTATTATCTTATAAAATTTTGGAATTATGACATTGTGTTTGAAAAGGTAGGAAAAATTTATTCATAATAAATTGTATAGTTTTCCTACCTTTGATCTCATATTCTTCAAATATGATTGTTGGCATCGCAAGATAAACTCTACCCGTTTATCTTGAACAATGTAATTTATTGAACCAATATTGTTTTTGACCACGATGTTAACATTGTATCTAATAAAAAAAACACTTGTTAAAAGAAAATATTGTATTTAATAAAAAATTAAAATACTTATTAAGTTTGAATTATTATTGTACATAGCAATTATTTATGTAAAGGAAATTACCTCATTATAATATCAATATCATCATGTACGCAGTGACGACAAACAATGTGACCATAATGATATTCAATTTTTTGATAGTAACTTTTGCACAAATCAATCCAAAGGTTGTCAACATCAATTTGTTCGATGTACCAAGTATTCGAAAATATGAAACTTACAAAATATTTGAAAAAACATAAATTAATCTCTCTTTATAAACGAATATATATATATACATATTGTTTAACTTTCATTAATTGAGATGATAACTATGCAGGTGTGTTTGAATGAAGATTGTAACTTACAAACTTTGAAGATTGTGTTGAAATAAAAATTGTAACTGTGAAGTGTCAACCTTTTATCCTATAAAAAAAATTATTGTAATAAATCTGGAATGAATATTTAATAAATTATAAAGTATAAAATAAAAACAGAAAAATAAAAATACACAAATATCTCTATTGGTACCCATTTATTTTTAATAGAAAAATAAAAGCACACAAATAACCCTAGGCATAATATGGGTGATATGGTAGTTAGTATTTAAATTGTGAAAAGGAAGATTAAATAATATATTACTTGACTGAATAAGTTTTTAAAAAACACAGAAATTGTCACATTTCACACAAATTTTTTTTTCCTGATCATGTGATCGAAACAGAGTGTACAAAAATTCAATCACAAATTAAGTCAATTGATAGTTAAAAAATAATTTTTTTGTTCAAAAAACATAGTGAGTTAAAGACCCAATTACAATTTTTTTTTTTTTTTTGCAAGACAACATACAATCTAATCATAAAAAAAATATAGAGATTGTCACAACGCAAACAATTTTTTTTTCTCATCATGTGATTGAAATGGAGTGTAAAAAACACAGTCAGTTGATAGTTAAAAAACACAATCACAAATATAATGAGTTAAAAATCCAATCAAAAATTAATTACAAATTTTTTTAATTGATATTTTTGAAATACAATTTTTTTCTTCAAAAAACACAGTGAATTAAAAAACTCAATCAATTTAAAAATATAATCACGATACTGAAAAATAAATAAAAAAATTACTTACAGACTTTGAAAATTGTAACTGTCAAAGTGTCTACATTTTTCCCCAAATTCTATCCAACTATCTCTCTCCCAAACTTTCTCTTTATATAAAAAAGGCTGGGACAGTAGGCATAAAGTGAAGAAGGTTGTGGAAGTGAAGAACGCTGCGCAAGTGAAGATTTTGAAAGGCTCAAATTAAATGATAAATTTAAGTTTTTTTATTTTTTTTATTTTTAAATTAGAAAATTAGGATAAGTCAAGAAGGTTGCGCAATATGACAAGTCAAGAAGGCTGGCAGTAGGGCTTAGGTTTTCAAATTTAGAAAAGGCTCAAACTATGGTGGGTGGGAGTTTTTTTTTTTAAATAAAAAATTTAGAAAATTAAGATTGAGATATTGAAGCTCTCTAAAATTTGTGAGTTATAAAACTTATTTTTCTTAAATAATATATAGATAGAGAGATTATGATTTTAACTTCTTTCAAGTGACTAGTATATTCTCACAATCATTAGTCATGATAATAAGTTTACAGACACAAGTGGCGAGTCCACCGTCTAATGTATATGACCATAATTATTTTTTATGGTAATTGATCAAGTATCTTAATCATTCCAAAATTGTTTTGAGTAGATCAACATAATTGTTTCCTCTGATAGCCGAGGTGGGGATTATGTTAAAATAGTTACAATTTAATGCAACTTTTCACATATGATTATAGGATTAATAGTGTATTAAAGTATGAAAACAAGCGCTGTTAGGGTTGTGAACCGTTTGGGATTTGAGTTTAAATAGCAATGAGAACATTAATTAATAGAATGATTAACTAACTACTGTGCTACTAATTAGAAACAATTTTAGTTTCCAAATTGATAAATGTTATTAATTTGCTTTTAATAGGTTGTTTGGGATACAAGTAAAAAGTTTAAAAAAATCTCAAACGGCTTATGCAGTCAAGTTCTCCAGGAAATATAGAATTTAGGGCTGGTTTGACATGTTTGAAAAAAGTCAAAAAGTTACTATCTTATTTAAGTCATATCATCTTATTTAAGTCACATCATCTCTCTAACACATTACTTCAAACCCAACCCATATTTCATAAAAAGTCAAAAAGTGCACTTATTTAGATCATTCCAAACAACCCCTTAATATTTAAAGTCCGAGGATTGTCAAAAACTCTTACCTCCGCGCCGATCAAAAAAAAAAAAACACTCTTACCTCCCCTTCAACTGTTGTGGGAGTATAGATTATCTTTAGACCCCGTTTGTTTTCAGAGATAGAATGGAGGGGATTCATAATGAGGGGATTAATAATGAGGGGATTGTTAGTGAGGGGATTAAGTAAAATTGTGTTTATTTTGATGATTAATGTTAGTGTAGGAATTATTAAATTATTTTTATATAAAATAATAAAACAAATAAAAAAATATAAAAAATTAAACATTAATATTTAAAAAAAAAGGGATTTTTATTAATAAGTCCAATGTAGAAGTGTTTTAACCCAAGAAGTCTATGAATGAATTTTTTAACCCATTTAGTCCCATGTATGTATAGTTTTATTCCATAAAGTCCATTTTCTTGATTTACACTATTTTCTTGGACACTTATGCCCTTATATTCAATTTTGATACCCTTATAAATATTTTTTGAACGATTAGTAATTTAATGATGTGAAAATTCATATTTTAAAATTCACATTGGTAGGAATGTAAAATTGGTCCGTGGGCGGCCCGAAACCCGCCCGCGAACCGGCCCGGCCCGTTGACAATGTGAATATTCACATTGACATGTTAACATTCACATTAATAGGAGTGTAAAATTGGCCCGCATCCCGTGGCGGCGCGAAACCCGCTCGTGGCCCATGGGCAGCCCGGGGCGGGCCCGGTCCGGCCCATTGACAATGTGAATATTCACATTGACATGTTAACATTCACATTGATAAGAGTATAAAATTGGCCCGCGGCCCATGGGAGGCCAAAAGCCCGCCCCCGGTCCGTTGACAATGTGAATATTCACATTGACATGTTAACATTCACATTGATAGGAGTGTAAAATTAGTCCGCGCCTCGTAGCTGCCCGAAACCCGCCCACGGCCCGTGGGCGGGCCCGGCCCGGCCTATTGACAATGTGAATATTCACATTGACATGTTAACATTCACATTGATAAGAGTACAAAATTGGCCAGCAGCCCAGGGCGGGCCCGACCCGGCCCAGCCCAGCCCGTTGACAATGTGAATATTCACATTGACATGTTAACATTCACATTAATAGAAGTGTAAAATTGGCCCCCGTCCCGTGGCGACGCGAAACCCGCCCGTGACCCATGGGCGGCCCAGGGCGGGCCCGGTCCGGCCTGTTGACAATGTGAATATTCACATTGACATGTTAACATTCACATTGATAAGAGTGTAAAATTGGCTCGCAGCCCGTGGGCGGCCCGAAACCCGACCGAAGCCCGAGGCGGGCTTGGCCCGACCCGTGACAATGTGAATATTCACATTGACATGTTAACATTTACATTGATCGGAGTGTAAAATTAGCCCGCGCCCCGTGGCTGCCTAAAACCCGCCTACGGCCCGTGGGCGGCCCGGGGCGGGCCCGGCCCAGCCTGTTGACAATGTGAATATTCACATTGACATGTTAACATTCACATTGATAAGAGTGTAAAATTGGCCCGTGACCCGTGGGCAACCCGAAGCCCGACCTCGAGCCGGGGCGGGCCCAGCCCGTTGGCAATGTGAATATTTACATTGACATGTTAACATTCACATTGATAGGAGTGTAAAATTGGCCCGCAGCCCAGGCGGGCTTGGCCCGACCCGTGACATTGTGAATATTCACATTGACATGTTAACATTAACATTGATAGGAGTGTAAAATTTGTCCGCTGCCCGAAGCTCGCCCGCGGCCCGGGGTAGGCCCGGACCCAAACCCGGGCCGCGCTGGGCCGCCCATGGGATGCGAGTCAATTTTACACTCTTATCAATGTGAATGTTAACATGTCAATGTGAATATTCACATTGTCAACAGGCCAGGCCGGGCCCGTATCGGGCCGCCCACGGGCCGTGGGCGAGTTTCGGGCAGCCACGGGGCACGGGTTAATGTTACACTCTTATCAATGTGAATGTTAACATGTCAATGTGAATATTCACGTTGTCAACGGGCCGGGCCCACCCCGGCTCGGGGCCGAGCTTCGGGTTGCCCACGGGTCACGAGCCAATTTTACACTGTTATCAATGTTAATGTTAATATGTCAAATTGAATATTCACATTGTCAACAGGCCGGGCCAGGCCCGCCCTGGGCAGCGGGCGGGCTTCGGGTCGCCCACGAGCCATGGACCAATTTTACACTCCTATCAATGTGAATGTTAATATGTCAATGTGAATATTCACATTGTCAACGGGCCGGGCCGGGCTTTCCCCGGGCCGCCCACGGGTTTTGGGCCGCCCATGGGACACGAGTCAATTTTACACTCTTATCAATGTGAATGTTAACATGTCAATGTGAATATTCACATTGTCAACAGGCTAGGCCGGGCCCGCCCCGGGCAGCCCACGGGCCGTGGGCTAGTTTCGAGTAGCTATGGGGCGCGGGCTAATTTTATACTCTTATCAATGTGAATGTTCACATTATCAACGAGTCGGGCCGGGCGGGTTTCGGGTCGGCCACAGGCCTCGGGCTAATTTTATACTCCTATCAATGTGAATGTTAACATGTCAATGTGAATATTCACATTGTCAACGGACCGGGCCGGGCCGAGCCCGGGCCTGGGCTTCAGGCTGCCCACTGGTCACGAGCTAATTTTACACTTTTATCAATGTTAATGTTAATATATCAATGTGAATATTCACATTATGAACGGGCCGGCCCGGGCCCGCCCCGGGCGGCGGGCTGGCTTCGGGCCGCGGGCCAATTTTACACTCCTATCAATGTGAATGTTAACTTGTCAATGTGAATATTTACATTATTAACGGGCCGGGCCGGGCCTATTTTTTTGGCCTGTGGGCCGGGCCGGCCCGACTCGAATTTTTTCGGGCACCCACGAGGATAGACATGGGTCGGGCCCCTACACATTGACGATATGAACATTCACATTGACGGTGTGAACATTCACATTAGGGGTATTTTGGTAATTATGTCACCTATAGGACTTATTGAAATATAAGAAAATAATGTGAACTAAATGGAACATAGGTAGATGAAAATGGTATTTTGGTCTTCTTATCTCAAATTAGACCTAATGGAATAGTCAAAAAGAATATGGGTTTGATGGAATAAAGCTCTTAGAAAATGGATTTATCAAAAAAACTCCCCAAAAAAAATTCTCAATATATAAAAAATAAAAAATAATAAAAAATTTGTAATCCTCTCACTATTTTTCTAATACCATCTCCACCTCCTCCATCTCAATCTCCCTTCCAACCTCCATCTATATCACATCCTTCATCCTAATCCCCTCCTCAACTCTACAAACACAACACTAAGGCCTCGTTTGGCAAGTGCCCCTTTTAGGCAAAAAGTCAAAAAGTTACTAAAAAAAATCAAAAAGCCAACAACTCATACCAAAAAGTCAAAGATTCCATTTTTTCTCTACTTTTTTTTTTGATCGACAAAGAAAAATTTCATTAACAGCAAGAAATTAAAAGTACAGGAAGATCCATTTTTTCTCTACTTTTTGCAAATCTTTTTGTAAAAAGCAAAAAAGTCATCCACAACATACTAATTTTTTCTACATCACATTTTAGTCAAAAGCTAAAAAGTTATTAAAAAAAGCCTGTTCCCAAACGAGGCCTAAATCACCCCACCTCCATCATAATCCCCTCCCATCTATTTAACCCCAAAACAAACGGGGCCTTAGATTATAAATTTGAATAAAAATCTATATAATAAAGTAGGATAATTTTTGAATTTGTCCTATACATATTTCTCCTATTAGGACATTTGAATGACTTAGATCTATTCTAATTATAAAACAACAGCTGAGATATATTTTTCAAAAAATGTTCTACATGTACGTTTTCTATTTTTCCGCTTCTCTCTCTTACTTTTTCCTTTTCACACCCATCCTTCTATGATCTCATGATCCCACCTTCCTCTCTCTTTTATTTTTTATTTTTTATTTTCTCCCATTTTTATTTTTTTTCTCTATTTGTTTTTTTTTTCTTCTTTTTGTTCACATATTTTTATTCATATTATATAGAAAAGTCTGCGATCCCAAAATTAGGGGCCAGATTTTACCGTGTTTAGTGTAGATTATACTAATGAATTTTTTAGTTCACAAATTAAATAATGAATTTGAACAATTAATTATTATTTTTAAATATATTGAATACTTGATAGACTTCGTAATATGAATCTTCAACATCTACATAATAAAGCATGATGGATTTTGAATTTGTCCTACACACATTTGTCCTACTAGGACATTTGGACGGCTCAGATCTATTCAAATTATAAAACAACGGTTGAGATATATTTTTCAAAAAATATCCTACATGTACATTTCTATTTTCCCGCTTCTGTTTCTTACTTTTTCATTTTCTCACACCCCTCCTTTCATGATCCCATGATCCGCCTTCCTCTCTCTTTTCTTTTTATTTTTTTATTTTCTCCTGTTTTTATTTTTCTCTTTATTTGTTTATTTTCTCCTTTTTGTTCAATATATTTTACACATATTTCCTTACAATGCATGTATACCCGTAATATACTAGGACATTACTGGCATACATACAATTTTCATATAATTATATAAGCAAAAACAGTATTGTATGTATACCCGTGAAAATTGTATGTATGTTAGGCACATCTATCTATCTAACTATTTATTATATAACCAAAAGCGAGTTTTCGTGAGGAGTTTTGTGAGAACTCCAATATTTATTATAAATTTGTGATTTTATCAAATTAAAAAATAAATTTAAATAGTGTTGAGATTATAATTATATTATAATCTTAATATTATTTATACCGTGCCTTCAGGTACGGGCATACGCTAGTAAATTTAAAAAGTAAAAGAGATAAGTTAGGTTGGATCTTAAATTTATTAAGAGAAAGAAAAATAAAAATGAAATGAAAATAAATATAGGGACATTTACATACAAGTTCTAATTTATGAACTTATATTCCATTAAGTTATAACTAATATTTTTTGAATCTTTAAGTCTCATTAAATTTTTAATAGTCAAAATTACCTTTCAAATAATGATTATTCATCATTTATGATTATCTATAAAGAAATATGATGATTTGATATTTATTTTGATTTTTAAAACTTTAAAACATCAACTTTCAAATTGAAAAAATTAAAATAAATAAATAAATGTTTTTTAAAAAAAAATTAAAAGATGATTTTTTTTATTTTTTTTTTTTTTTTGCAAAAATGAAAATTTTGTGTTTATAAAGAAGCATAATGATGGAATATTAATGTGTAAAATTGAAGAAAAAAAAAGCTCAAAGAATAAAAAAATTGATAATATTCTCATTTTTAAAATTAAAAAAAAAAAACTGATAATATTCTCGATTTTATTGGATAATTGAATAAAACCAAGAAGTAGAAGGGCAAAAATATTTAATCTCATGCTTTGTTTTTTTCATTAGTTAGTGAAACAATTATCTGAAATATTACTATGCAAAATTGATAATGTTCTTAGTTTTAAAAATTAGGAAAAACTGATAATATTCTTAATTTTATTAAATAGAACTTATTGGTTCAAAAAATCTTAAATAAAATCTCAACTACCATAACATTTATAAATAGAATTTTTAGATAATTAACCCATAAATTTAGCATCATTACATTATAATTTTTATCCCTTCCAGATGTTGAAGCCAATTTTCTAATCATAAAAAATTTTAAATGCCCAACGTTGCTTATGTTTTTTGAGTTTGAATTTTTAATTCAAAGTCAAACGTCATAAATTTTGCATCATAATTTATTGATGTATTTATTTTAAATTTGTCTTACATTTCTTCCCGGGTTGGTCCAAAATCCGGTATAAGATCACCTTCAATCGGTCAACAAAAAAAGCTGTAAATTTTTTTTAAAATTAAATATGGTCAACAAAAAAATTGATTAATTAATTTTTTTATGAATATTTTAATTTTTTTTTATTCATCTAGTTAAATAGATTCTAAAAGTCAAAATCTTAAAAAAATAATAAAAAAAAAAACTCAACAATTGAATAGAAAAAAAAAAAAACTCAATCACAAAAAAAAAAATAATCACAAACAACTCCTACATATATATCAAGAGATTGTTTTTGTTTAGTTAGAAGGGAAAAAAACAAACGAGATAAAATTAAAAAAAATTAATTTTAATGATATAGAAAAGACAATTTAGATGGTTGATTGCAAATTTTTCTTTAAGCTTATTAATTTAGAATAATTTTAAAAAATAAAAAATATCAAATTAGAGCAAGAATATTTTACACTTATATTTTATAATTATCAATTTTTTAAACTTATAATAAATTGTATCAAACATGTCTCTAAGTGCTAACAAATCGGACCATAATTTAACTTTAAAAAATAAACAAATAAATAAAAGATCTTATTAACAAGTGTCTCTAGAATATAAATAAAAGACAAAATATTTGTAAACAAAATACACTTTTAACTAATTTTGATGTACTTTTATTGAAATTAATATACTTTTTAATATTTTTATATATTTTCAATTTTTTTTTTTTAATTCTCAATATTAAACAATGCACATAAGACACTTATCAACATTTGTCATAAATAAATAATAAAAAAAACTACCAATAAGTAATTCCACCAAGAACTATGATTCAGAATTCTAAATTCAGAACTCTAAACCAGCTCTAAACAACTAGCAAGTAGGAAAAAAAAAAATTTAAAGCTAAAATATCATATCATTTGTGTGGACCCCACCTCCAGAGCTTCCAAACATTTCTGTTCTATAAAAAAAAATAAAAAATCATTACATAATCATGAAAAAAATTTATTACATAATCATGAAAAAATTTATGTTTTAATTATTAATGTCTGACTGCAATTTCTTCCTGTTAGAATAGTAGAGAGGGAGAAAATAATATGTATTGTATATATTCAATCGATCAATACAATAGGAGAAGCCTGTATATACTGTTAGAAAAAATAGTACCAAACTAAATGGAAAATATAATTTAAAATTATGCAAACGCTTTTTGGGCAAAACCAAAAACTGAAATAAATCAACATAATAACGTGATAAAACTTACAGTACATAAATAGATAAAACCTGATCGAGTCGAGTGTGTGACACTCTTTCCTTAAGACAGATTCGTCCTCCCACCGGTGCCTAGGATTCAATGGACGTCTATCTCCCAGGATACAACGATCAATGTCTTGCACTAGCAGCACTACTATTGCAAGCCTAGCGAACTTTGCTGTGCATGAACTCTCTTTATAGAAAAATTAGACTCAGGCAAAATGAAGAATAAATGCAAAATGAAGAAGAATGGCAATTCCCCCTCTAAAATGAAGTGAGGGAGATGGAATATAAAGACATCTATGTGACTCTTTAGAAAGGTTGTGATCCTTTAAAAAGACACACCCTTTCAACTCAAGAGACACAACCATTGGAGTAAATTTAAATTCAAATTTTCCAACAATCCCCCACATGAATGAAATTTACGGAAAGAACATGCAACAACATGCAGACAAAGAGAGAGTACATTATGGAAATATCCTGCATCGGGATAGGTAGCTTTCGGCTTTGAACCTTCCCTAGTGAAAGCCTCTCGGACTTACTAGCTAATCAGTGGACGTGATGCCTTGAACTGTTCAGCCGTTTGTGTAAGCCAAGACAATAGAATTCACACAGAATATCTCCAAACATAGCTTAGTTCTCACGGTTGTGCCCGTTTTGGCCTTGGGCAACTCCTGGTGTTTCATGAGTGCTTTAGAAAATTTAGCCTTATCAATTCTCATAGAAGCGGCCCCTTCACACTCATATAGGTGATCCTTATTTCGAGTCTCTTAAATACTCCTCTTGAAAGATACCCCTCTAGGATTTCCAAGATATAAGTAATCATTAAAAGCATAGCTTACCCTAAGTTCCCTGCATACAATACATGTTGCAGATATCACTCTCATCATAGGAATGGATAGGAGTTAGACTCCTTTAGTGATTTCTGGCGAGCCACACATAACTTAGTTGTCCCTTTGAACTTAGTTCTTGGGATCTCCAGTCATCTAAGTAGGGTTACCATTATGATGACTCTGATGTAATAGGCTTTAATCACATTCCCCTCGATAAACTTTCCCTCATTTGCTCTCTGGTCAAACTTTTTGTTTAGCGGCCGCTATTTTCCCGTTTGACCTTCTCAGTTAGATATCATTGAGTAGTTAGTGAATCCATTATATTATCCTTAGACAATATTCACAACTAAAAGCAAATGTCATACGGTGTTATGTCTTTGATTATATCGAGACTTACCGTTACTCTATGTCACTCCCATTTAAATAATAAACATAGAGTTGTTTCTTAGGAGTTAATGAAACCATTGTTACTATTACTCCAACTTTGTCCAATATAAAGAATTGGAGATTCTTTGTGGACCTATTATCGAAACCGTTACTTTGGTAAAATCCTCCAAGCACCCCCACAGTTTAAGCATTCTAAGGAAACTTAATTCCTCTTGTTGATGTATAATTATACAAAATATTAATACACCCCCACAATTCTGAGATAAATCAGAATATATCATTAATTGACGTGCTTGAACTAAATAACAAGATGTAAACTGTTTTTGTGAATATAATCACAATACTAATTTGTCTAAAAACAATTAGACTTCATAACTTGCTTTTGCAGTACAAAGAAGAGATGACTAAAACCGGTTGTGGCCACAACACTTTGTCAAATAACATTTCTTTAGCCATGATTAATTTCTTTTTGTTTACTGCAACCCTTAATTCCAATCTCAACATGAAATATAAATATCACTGTATAAATACATTTACATCTTATTTGTCTTATCCAGTATTGGTGGCTCCGTCGACAATTACAAAAGCGTCTTTCACCCATGAAATATTTTAACTCATATAATATTTTATTACGGAGTTATCGGTCACCACACCAATTATTCCAAAGAATAGTTTAGAATTCCTCTTATGTCAAAACACATAAGTTCACATTTTTATCAACACTTTGATAAATAATTGATATCTATTTATAATACACCGCATACCAAAATAATATTAATGACATCATAAAATGATTGTCAACTCTACAACATATGTAGACATGGACAAGATTAACAAGGCAATCATAATCATAATCATAATCATAATCAAGTCAATCATAATCATAATTTTTAATCTCATTAATCTCTCTTCCCCCACATTTGTGATAATACATAAATTAGCACAAACAACATGATTCATTCCCAGACAAGTGTCACTGTCACAACTAATAACTCATTTTAAAAAAAAATATTTGGGACAAAAATGAAATTATCTCTTCTAATTCAAAAGATAAACTCCCACATTAAGAACATGATTCAAGGTTAAACCAAGTCTACCAACCAAGTGAAATAAAGATTTGAAGACATCCTAACTCACAAAATTCAAAGTTACGTTAAAATAACTTTCAATTGATTATTAACAAATAATAATCAACACAAAAGATTCCTCAATCTATTTTCAATTTAAATGGAACAACACCATTAATTAAAATAGCATGTTTAAATTTTTCAGTGTTAATGATTGCTTATATAATATTTCAAAAGAAATCCATTGGTAGTAGCACTACCACAATTTAATTAAAAGTTCACAAACTTTTAAATAAACTCTAATTAAATCCCATATATAGCACTGAAATTAAATCAGTCAAAACTATATTTCAAAACTTGAATGTACCGTAAAATAAACTGTTTTTCTTGCTGAAACCTCAACACCAAGATTAAATTTTCCATTGACTTGTGCTATATGATTGATCCAAACTTGTCAGCAACATATGATGAAACAAAGAAGAGGTGTGTATCATCACTGTGGGGGCAACTGACTTCAATTTTTTTTTTTTTGTTTAAATTGTCTCATCCTTTAAAGAACAAAAACTTGGCCCTTATCCGTAACCCATATTATTATAAAATGTAAAGGCCCACCTCAAATAAGTAAAAATAGATGTTGGGTTAAAACCACTGGGCTTGTCAAAAGACATAAATCAATGAATGAAACAAGTGACCCCAATGAAAATTTGGGCCTTTTAAATTAGTTCAAGTCAAACAAATTAAAAGCCCATTAATAGACCAAATTAGGAGACCCAAGTATCATAAATAGAAAATAGAACCAACACACACAACGACAACGTTCCAAACGTCTTCTCCCACAAGGGAACCGTTTGGCCAACAAAACACTGCAAACCAAACCCACCAACTTTACACATATATGGAGTAAAATTTCCTCAGAAAACATAAACATATTTATGTTATATACCATAAATCTAAAAAAAAAACAAATCAAATCCAAATCGGCATGTATAAATCATGAGGATTACATCATTTATTTACACCATTTGCTGTGCACAAATCAAATAATGCAATTTTTTTTTTTTATTTATTTTTTAAACAATAAAAGGTTTGTACAACTATTATGCCTGAATAATACAAACCAGTTAATTGTAGAAACTTCTAAAAAATAATTTCTTATATTTCTTTGTAAAAAACAGAACTCTAAGAACACTGCATATATTTATAGATATACAAGGTTGAATCTATTGCTTTATTGACTCTAGAATAAGATCAATAAATAACAAAACTGATTCTGTTTAAACAAAATTTTTGTTTCAAACAAAAGTTTCAGAAAAGCAAGAATGTTTATCAGAACGTTACAAACTGCCTATAACAAAACAAAAGGACTCCACAAAAATCACAACTCTTGAAACCATAAAACAGTTATTATAATTTGAAATTGTGATTGGTTGTTAAACAAAAATTCCAGTCTAAATTTTTTTTTTTTTTACCAGCATTCAAAGAACTTAGATCTGTTTAACAACAGTTCCTGATACACAAAATTATATTTTCCCAAAAACCATAAACATGGAAGATTTTGTCTTAAAATTGTTAGAAAAAATAGTACCAAACTAAATGGAAAATATAATTTAAAATTATGCAAACGCTTTTTGGGTAAAACCAAAAACTGAAATAAATCAACATAATAACGTGATAAAACTTACAGTACATAAATAGATAAAACCTGATCGAGTCGAGTGTGTGACACTCTTTCCTTAAGACAGATTCGTCCTCCCACCGGTGCCTAGGATTCAATGGACGTCTATCTCCCAGGATACAACGATCAATGTCTTGCACTAGCAGCACTACTATTGCAAGCCTAGCGAACTTTGCTGTGCATGAACTCTCTTTATAGAAAAATTAGACTCAGGCAAAATGAAGAATAAATGCAAAATGAAGAAGAATGGCAATTCCCCCTCTAAAATGAAGTGAGGGAGATGGAATATAAAGACATCTATGTGACTCTTTAGAAAGGTTGTGATCCTTTAAAAAGACACACCCTTTCAACTCAAGAGACACAACCATTGGAGTAAATTTAAATTCAAATTTTCCAACATATACAAGCCAAGAAACCTAGGTGTATAGGAAATCTAGGTGTACAAGAATACAAGAGTCCTAAGTATAATAGGAATAGATAACAAGAGTCCTAAGTATAATAGAAATAGATAACAGCTAACACCCTCCTCAAGCTCAAGGTGGTAAGGCAGATAGCAACTTGAGCTTGGCGAGTAGATCAGAGAAGCGTCCTAGAAGATGAGCTTTGGTGAAAAGGTCGGTGGTCTGATCAACAGAGGTAACAAAGAGAAGACGAACAGTGCCCTTAGTAACATGCTGGCGTATAAAGTGGCAATCTATCTCAATATGCTTTGTGTGATCATGGAAGACATTATTACATGCAATCCGAATAGCACTCTGGTTGTCACAATAAAGATTGGTGGCAGCAAAATGAGAAACTCCCATATCAGAAGGAAACCAACTAAGCCACACAAGCTCCTGAGTAGTGTCAGTAATAGCACGATACTCAGTCTCGGTACTAGAACGAGCAACAATAGTTTGTTTTTTTGTAACGACCCCACCACGTATAATAATTAGCTTTTAATTAATCAAAGAGATTTGAATTTAATTGCCCATTACTCTGATTTAACTCGGGACTTATGATTTAACTTGTATATGATTCTATTGAGGATTCATTTTGGAATTAGAAATTGAAAAAAATCTAAATGGCTCAAGAGAGTACAAGTAGTGATTCGAATTATTTTAATTTGGAGTATTGGACTATATGGGAGTTTAATTAAATATTCGATTTAGATTTATAAATTGAGATTTGATTAATTGGGTTTGAATTAGAGTTAATTAAGTTAAGAGGATTGGGAATTAAGATTATTATGAATTAAATTTATTTATGTGGTGCCTAATTTGAATATGTAATTTATTGACAAAATTTTGAGTCTGATCAGAAATTGAAACTTAAATGATTTAAGAAACTAAAATTGAGGATGGAAATAAGTTTAATTTAATATTTGTAGCCTTTTGGGAATTTGATTAAAATTCAGATTCAGAATGGTAGAGATTAAATATAATTAATTGGGCTATAATGGAAGTCAAATTAGACTGAGTAAATTATGTGGGATTTCGATTAGTTGTGATTAATTAAATTATGTACTAATCAAGTGTTAATTATAATTAGTTAAGACAAAAGTGGGGTTTAATTAAGTCAATGCATAAATTAGTAATTTAGTTAATTTTAGAGCCTTCTAATCTTTTAATATTGGAACCTTGTGCACGTGTGAATAGTGTTGAATCAGGAAGTGGGTTAGGTATATGTGGTGCCAATTTCAAGTGATAAAGTGGGCTTACTCCTTTTCTTCTTCAGAAACTATTTTTGTTGAGTATGGTTTGGTGAGGGAGTAAAGAACCGAGAGAGAGAGTGAGAGAGAGAAGTCCAACTTTTATGCTGGAAAAAGCTTTGGAGAAATGGGTTTAAGAGATCTAAATGAAGATAAAAGAGAGAACTCAAGGAATTAAAAAGAAATTCAGCCATTGAAGGTTAAAGGTAAGGATTTTAACCTTGATTGTTGTAGAATCCTTGTATCACACTTGGAATTAAAGATGAGTTTGGCTCAATTTCATGTAATTAAAAGGGTATTAGCAAGATGATGAATAAATGAAGTTATGTTCAATTTATGAAAATTAATTTAGAAATTAACTATTTTGGGTTTGATTTTGGAACATCATGCATGAATTGAGTTTAATTTCTATATGCATGGGCAAATCCTACAAGTCCTAGTACTCTAAATGTACATGCATAATAGATTTCTTAGAATTGACTTCATGTTTTGATGAAATAAAACTAAGCTTTAGAAAATTATGAGTTTATGGAAAATTAAACACTGATTTAATTTTGAATATAGAAAATTAATTAGTTTTAATCTTAATGTCATACATGCAAATACTTTCCTAAGAGTCATACAACTTCAATTTCATGTACATTAAAAGGAATTAGTAAAATGGTGTAGAAATTGAATTAGATTCAAAATTATAGAAGTTAATTTGAAAATAACCATTTTGGGTTTGAATTTATTTGTCTTACATGAAATTGAGTTTCAATCACACATGTATCATGAATTTGCAAGAGTTTTGGGAGTCTAATTCATGTTTTAAAATTTGTGAGTTTGATAGGGAGAAAATGAGTTAAAACTAAATTTGGACAATTGGAGCATGATTTTGAATAAATGATTTCTAATTGAGAGTGTTTACTAAATTATACAATGATTCTCCATTTTTGTATACCAAAAATACATGTTTTGAGGCTTTGAATATCAAATTTGAACTTCAATTACAATTCTGGAAATTCCAGAATTTACGCTGTCCGCTCGAGCGAGACGAGCGTGAAAATCGAGCTCCCAGAAGGTTTTCAAATTTTACAGTCTCCTCGAGCGATTAAAGTGGCGCTCGAGCGAAGACCCTATTTTCAGCATATTTTGGAAAATTGCATTTAGTTCACATTTTTATTCCATTTCTTCCCAAAGCATTCTAGACATGATTTATGGCTCAATAAAAATTAATAAGTTAACAATCAACATTAATTAGTTGATTAAAAGAATAAGTCATTAACTTAGTAGCACTTGATTAAGAAGCCAAGTGAGAATTGGTTTATTCAGAAAAGAGTGATTTAGTAATAAAAGGGGTAAGTGAAATAAGAATCCGATTCATGGGAATAAATGAGGAAAACACGTAATAGAATCTTGGACTACTTAGATAGAAAAAAAAAAAAAAAAAGACAAGAAAAGTCAAGCTTGATCAAGGAATTGATATTGCGTTTCCATGTGTATATGTTACGTGTTTGTGTAAGTCACGTGCTATTGTCTGCCTGATTTGTGATCTGTTTGATCTACTTTTGCAACTATCTGTGAGTAATAACTTTGTAAAGTTATGTTCAGTGTTAAATATTTTCTGAACATTATGACATGAAATGCTACGCTATGTTTTGAATGAATGAATGACTGACTGTCCAAGATTTTGAAAGTTATTCTTGGCATCCTTAACATCATATGATATGCGTCCCTTTATGGGTCATCAGGTCCCTTTATGGGTAATCGGAAACGTCTCTGTGCACATGAGTCATCAAAATGCCTTCAAGGCCGTCCCTTTATGGGTCATCGGATTTGTTAACGCTAATAGATATACCACGGATGATTATATGCAAAATCTAAATATGAAAATGATTATGAATATGTATATGAATCTGTTTCTGATTTGGAATCTGAATATGCGTAAGACTCTGTTTCTGATAAGAATCTAATTTCTAACTCTGTGATGGACATCATTCATTAAATCCTTTACTCTGTTATTATTTACTGGGCACCAGCTCATTGTTTATATCTATGTATGTAGGTGATCAGGTGCATGACCAAGCTTAGAGGCGTCTGCCTGGAATCAGTTTTTGACAGCCAATCTATGTGCCTCTCGTAGAGGTTCCGGACATGACTAGTGGTTATGGCTAAGTGCATAAGTTGAAGTTTTATTTTCCTGTTCAGCTAGACAAGTCTTTGTGTATTTTGTGAATAAGGCTAAGTCCTTTTTTGTCTAGCTTATATATGTATATATATGACGATGTGTATATGTATGTATATAAAGTTTAAAATTTTTCTGTCTCATATAAGTCTGCATAGCTCAATGGATGTTGTATAATTGCTATCTGCTTCCGTAGCCCCTAATTATATGTTATTATGTTAAGAGGTCTTTGGTAATCCAAGAATTACTGGCCGGTTACGACGCTAAACCTATAGGGGCGGGTTTGGGTTGTGACATTTTTACTACGCCAGGTAATGAGAGAGTTGCCCAAGAAGAAACAGAACCCAGTCGTAGAATGACGGTCAGTAGGATCCCCTGCCCAATCTGCATCAGAAAAGGCATGAAGCTGTAGAGAAGACTGTGCAGAGTAGTAAAGACTATGAAACAGAGTGCCTTTCAGATAACGCAAAATGTAAATCAGAGCATCATAGTGTGGAGAACAGGGAGCAGCCATGAATTTACTGACAATGTGAACAACATAAGTAATATCTGGACCAGTAACCGTGAGATAGACAAGACTGCCAACTAGCTAATGATATTTGGTGGCATCAGACAATAGGGAACTTTCAAGAGGTGTAAGACGAGCCTAAGGATCAACATGAGTAGTAGCAGTCTTGCAATCGATAAGGCCAGCACGAGCCAAGAGATCAGAAGTATACTTGGGCTGGGTAAGAAAGTAACCAGATGAATCTTGAGAAATTTCTAAGCCAAGAAAGTAGCTAAGTAAACCCAAATCTTTCATCTCAAATTGGCGACGGAGAAACTGTTGGAGACTAGAAATACCCGCGGGGTCATCTCCAGTGATAATCATTTTATCCACATATAGGAGAAGGAGAATAGTACCACATTCTGTCTTGTGTACAAACAAGGCAGAATCATGGGCATTGGAGGAAAAGCCAAAGTTACAAATGGTAAAGCTAAACTTGGCAAACCAAGCACACAGAGCTTGTTTCAAACCATACAAAGCACGACGAAATTTTGTAGACTTTGTTTGATGGAATAGAAGAACCAGAATGAGGTTACATATAAACTTCGTCAGTAAAATCACCATCGAGGAATGCATTCTTGACATCCATTTGATAAAGACTCCAGTAGCGAGCAGCAGCCACTGCAAGTAAGTTGCGAACGGAAGTAAGACGAGCTACAGGAGCAAATGTTTCTTCATAGTCAATGCCATACTCTTGAGTAAACCCTCGGGTGACAAGGCGAGCTTTGTAACGCTTAATGGAATCGGCATAATGAGTTTTGAGCTTGTAAACCCATTTGCAACTAATAGTACACTTGTGAGGAGGAAGATCAATCACATCCCAGGTATGAGTTTTATCGAAAGCCTGTCATTTATCAATCACAGCTTGTTGCCAAAGAGCGTTAGAACAAGCTTCTTGATAGGAAGTAGGTTCATGAGAGGAAAAGATAGTGGAACCAACAATATAATCACGGAAAAGAATAGAATCTATTCCTATTATACTTAGGACTCTTGTTATCTATTCCTATTATACTTAGGACTCTTGTATTCTTGTACACCTAGGTTTCCTATACACCTAGGTTTCTTGGCCTATATATATAGGCTTCGCTTATTGTATTGATCGATTGAATATATACAATGCATATTATTTTCTCTCTTTCTACTATTCTAACATGGTATCAGAGCTTAGGGTTTTCTCCTAACCTCCTATTCTTCTTCACTACATTTTTTTTTCTCTTTCTTTCTTTCTTTCTTTCTTGTCTGGCAGATTGATTCCTTCTCACGTTGATTTTTGCGTATCTTGTCTTTTTCTGTTTTGACGATTGGACTATATCATTATTTTCGTCTCTTCAAAACGAAGCCAACGCCATCGAATGATCGCCATCTGCAGCCACACGCGCCTCCATACGCCGCTAGAAGATCAAAAACGCGCTATGCCATTTCTTACGTGCCTTTACGCGCCTTTGCTCCTGTCTCGCGCTATCTTGTGCCGCGGCCTCACCAGCTAACATGAGCCGTATGTTCTGACGTCATCGCTGACGTCAGTCCTGGTTTACTGTGGCCGCTACTTTTTTTTGCTATTGTGCGCCGTGCACACCTCTATTAATGTGCGCTGTGCGTTTCTGATGTCAGCCCTCATTGCTGTGATGCCAGCTTTAGTGTTGGTACCCCTAGTTGGTCAAATGACTTTGACCAGCCGCTTTGCTACCTTTCTGGTCGCGTTTTTGGCCTGTTCAGACCATAACCCACCTATTTTCGGCCTCCTGAATCCACTGGTGTGTTCTGTTTTGGCAAAATTAGCCTCTACAAAACACTATCTTCTTTTTGTTGCCCTATTTGAGCATTATGGATCGTACCGAGCACATCTATTATATTTTTGTTATCCTTGATGGGTCAAATTATGTTAGTTGGGCCCAAGCTCTCTCTAGCTTCATCAAAGGGAAACACCTTTGGCGGATCATTACTGGTTCTCTTCCCAAACCCAACCAGAAAGAGGATGTGATTAACTTTGCATTTGATGACCATCTTGACAAATGGGAAAGTAAGAATTATCAAATTATCACCTGGTTCCAAGCTACCTCAGTTCCCTCAATTCATCTCTAGTTTGGCCGATTCCAAGATGATGCTCAAATTACTTCTCCTACCAAAGCAATTTGGGATTTCTTGAGGGACCGTTATCAAATCACTAGCCATGCTCATCAATATCAACTATTCTCTTCATCACATGCGCCAGGCACCCAATTAGTCTATCAATGAATTCTTATCATAGATGTCGCTTGTTTGGGACCAACTAGCTATTTCTGAGCCTATATGGGCATATTTTGAGGATGCACAACTGTTTATTACTTATCGGAATCATCAGCGACTATTACAGTTCCTTATGGCTCTTCATAGCACTTTTGAGCTCGTATGTGCTTCATTGCTCCATCGTTTGCCCTTGCCCACTTTAGAACAAGCCATTACTGAACTATTATCAGAGAAGACTCATTTTGGAACTCTCAAATCTCAGAATATGGATTTTGTTCTTGCTATGCCATTATCACAGAGTTCCTCATCTTCACAACCCGTTAGTTTATGCTAGCATTGTTACAATCGTGGCCTGCTAGTTACTCATTCTTTTGTTCAGTGCCAGGTTTGCAAATGCTTTACTTACCATAAGACTGCTCCCGGTCATCTTCAACGCAATTGTCCTCAAGCCTCCTCCAATAAAGGGTCTTCTCGTTCTGGGTATCAGTCCAAATCTGGCAAAGGTTCTTACTCTGTTGCTATTACCTCTGAGGGTTCTTCTACTCACCACTCCATTGATTCCGCTACTCCTTCATTCTCTATGGATGATGTTGAGTCCATCATCTAACAGGTGCTTGCCAAATCCGATACTCCTCATTTTACTGCTCTTTCAATAACTTTAGGTAATTCTCCTGGTATTTTGATTCCGCATGCTATAATTATATAACTTCTGACTCCTCTATGTTTTCTTCTATATCATCATCATTTTCTGTCCCCATCATATACACTGCTGATGGTTCTCATATAACTGTCTGTCACACTGGTCACATTGCTACTTCTACTGTGTCTCTTTTTGATGCTTATCACATTCCTGCTCTTCGCTTGAACCTTATCTCTGTTGGTCAGTTATGTGAACTTGGTCTAACCGTTACTTTTCTGCTAATGGTTATTTGGTGCAAGACCCTCAGACGAGACAGATCCTTGGGATTGGCTGTAAGCATGGACGTCTGTTCGAGCTTACCCATCTTTGCATTCCTCACAAATCATCTACTGTTGCTCTCCACACATCATCTACTGCTGCTCCCATTGCTTCCTTTGCTGCATCTACTTATGCCTTGTCTTCTTTACAGCTTTGGTATTGTCGCTTAGCACATGTCTCTTTTAGTCGTTTGAAAACTTTAGTTTCTAGTAATCAGTTAGGTCATGTCTATTTTGAAGACGTCGATTGTTTATCTTGTCAAATTGTTAAATAACTTGCTTTATTTTTTAATAATAGTACTTTTATGTTTTACTGCCCCTTTTGATCTTGTTCATTCAAATATTTGGGGACCTTTCCCCACACCGACCATGGGAGGGTCAAGATATTTTGTGATTTTTGTTGATGATTTTTCTTGTTATACTTGGTTTTTTCTTCTCAAAAATTGATCTGAACTTAAACAGATTTATTATGATTTCTCTGCCATAGTCCACACTTAGTTTTCTCGTACTATTAAAATTTTTCGTTCTCATAATACTAAATAGTACTTGAATTCTGAATTTTTATCTTTTCTTCAGACTAATGGTACACTATCTCATCGTTCTTGTGCAGCACGTCCCAATAAAATGAACGAGTCAAAAGAAAACACCCATATATTCTAAACACTACTGGGCTCTTCTCATCTCATCTTTTTGTCCTGAATAATTTTGGAAGGAAGCTACCCTCCCTGCATCCATACCATAAATCGTCTACCTCCACCTGTCATGATAGCTAACACTCCAAATAAAAAATTGCCCGCCAAGCCAACTTGAGAATTAAAAATAGGGAGTAACTGCGAATGGTCCTACTCTCATGATCTCACCAACACCTATCTCTCTCTCTATCTCTTTCGGCGATTCAGACCTATACGATCTATATCTATATGTATATGCAACTCGTATCTGTATATACACTCTATACGATCTATACATACACGAAGTCAAAAGTTGCAGATTGGGAGTGAAAAGTAACACTCTATTCATGTCTGTGTTATTTGTCATTTGACTTCAATAAATTAGTGATTCGTTTGTTGATGTAGAGTTGTTTCAGTTTCTGTTTTCTTTCTCTTTCTTTCTTTCTTTTTTTGTTGGTTGTTTCCATATCTGGGTATATATTGCTTTCCTTTCAGCTTTTGTTTTTGTGATATTTGAATGGAATTATGAGAAAATGTTAGCTTCTTTCTAGTAGTCTAAATGATTTCACTACTTGGTTGAAATCTATTATGGTTTATTGGAAATAAATTAGTGATTCGTTTGTTTTTGTTCGTTGATGTATAGTTGTTTCACTTTCTGTTTTTTTTTTTTTTTTTTTTTTTTGTGGGTGTTTCCATTCCATATCTGGTAAAGTATATTTTGCCTTCCTTTTAGTTTTAATTTTTGTGTTTTTGTGATATTTGAATGGAATTATGAGAAAATGTTAGCTTCTTTCTAATAGTCTAAGGCTGTGTTTGGTTGATGTATTTGGGTAGGGATTTGGAAAGGGAAAGGGAAAAACTGTGTGAAAGGTGTATAAAATGTAGAAATCTGCTTCATTGGAGTGTTTGTAAGATTTGGGTATGTGAAACTTCTCATACTTTGATGTTAATTCTACAACTTTCATTTTCTTTTTAATTAGTAATCTTGTGAAATATGACCTTTGTTTTAAACCAAAGTTATGCTGTTTTAGCATTCTTGGAGCATATTTGGGTATCCAGAATTTATACCGTGTTTGCTGTTAAGTAATTGTTTTATTAAAAAAAATAAAATAAAAAATCTGTATAGCGTAACATATTAAGAGTTTCAGTATTTCAACTTAATTTGCCATATTTCCATAAATATTGAGTTGTGGTAAATTATTTGAAGATCTGTATTGTTTAGTTTTTCTCCCCAATATGATTTGTCTGTTTAAGCCACGTCGGCGTAAAGTCTTCTTTGATAACTTTTATTAATCTATTCAATATTTTAGGAAAACTGTTGCTTTGTAAGAAAACGTATTGAAGGGAACAATATGACTTAGACCATGTTTAGATTATGAATTTGGGTAGAGATTTGGAAATGAAAAGGAAAAAGTGGGGGAAATGTGAATGAAATATAAGCTTAGATTTTTCTCCACTTCTCTTGTCTTTTCCTCTTCCTTTCCTTTTCCAAATCCTTATACAAATTCATGATTCAAACACAGCCTTAAGGTTGATTGTTTCACTCTTGGAAATTTAAGGTAGCTTGGCATTGGAAGAATTCATCTTGGCAATACCAACATTCTCTTTTCCAAACTGGTTATTGTTGGTTTTGCAATTAGGCATGGGCTGATCGATATTCCTATCCTTTGGCTGTGGTGTTATAGATGCTCATATTGTTAGCAATGTCAGACTTGTTTCTGTAGTTGGAGTTTTGAAGGTAAAAAAATTAGTGGTTAAAATCCTCAGGCAGTTAATGACATGGCCAATAGCCGAANATTAGGTGAAAATTGCCACAAAAAAGAAAAAAAAGAAAGAAAAAAAAAGGCTGAAAATTTGGCTAATTTCATTATATATATGACAAATTATATTCGTAATCCCTCTTGTTTACCCCTTATGCCAATTTGGTATCAGTTTAACTCTTGAATTTTTCACACATTGTATCAAACTCATTTAGAAAATTGGACTGAAATTAATGAGCAAAACAATCAATTCACTCGCAATTTCCTTGTAAAGTGGCTATTTTATCCTTGATTTCTGTCTAATTTCTTGACATATATTATTAATTGGATTAAATTGGCACAATGTGATGAATTTAAGGAAGAATTATAAAGACCACGGGGTGTAATTTGCCCAAAATAATAAAATTAAATCTTAGATTTTTCAAATTTGGTGCTAAAACCCAAAAAAAAAAAAAAAAAAGAAAAAAAAATAGATTAAGACAAACATTCATCAAAATTGATTGAAATTTTGTGTGTTTAAAACAATACTCAAATATGTCCACCGGAGAAGGCATCTCAGGTTTGAATCCTGGGGGAAAAAGGCATCTCTTCTTACTACAGGCGTGACTCAGGTTCGAATTCGGGAGGGGCGAATTGGCTGCATCGTAGCTTTGCAACTGCATTCTACGAAGATCTCGCCCTGTACTTCAATCGAAACCTAGACTCGTTTGTGGTGTGTGATTGAGCTCTGTTGGTGCCTCGGTGGTGGATCTCTTCCTATGAGTTGGATCAAATCAGGCCAGCAACCGATTACCTGCACAGATGCAGTAATGATACTTCACAACATCATTTTTCTCTGTTTAAAAAAAAAAATGTCCATCCAACTGTACAAAAAAATATATATATATATAAAAATAAAAATAAAAACGTATATACATCCAACCTTATTTTGGATTAATTTTAGTGGTCCTAGCTAGTCCCACTCTACCAAAAGTTCAGATTCGTGAATTTCGGAATTATTTTAGTGGTCCTAGCTCTCTACCAAAAGTTCACATTCATGAATTTCAATCATATGATTTGAATATATACATCTATTTTATTATATAAAAAACATTTATCTCATTTTGTATGGCCTTTTAATTTTAAATTTTTTACATAGTTTTTAAAAAAAATAAAAATTAACTTTTAATCTACAGCCCAAAAAAATGTCCTCTTTATCTAATAGCTGTTAAACATTTTTTTTTGTTTATCAAATCATCCAAACATTTGTTTTTCTATATATCTATTTCTATCTTCTCTTTTTTTTTTATGTATATATGTATATAATACTAGAATAAACTATCAGTAGGTCTTAATAGTTGCACTTAATTTTCATTAAGTCTTATTAAAAATGAGTCATAGTAAAATCGTCGCTAAAAATAATTTTTTGTGACGATTATTTGTATGTCGCTAAAAATTGACAATTAGTATTTTTTTTTTTGTTACGGTTTTAATAAATTGTTGCTAAAATTTACAATTAGATGTTTTTCTATTGACGAATTTTTCAAACTGTCATTGAAAGTTGAAAATTTGTAATGATTTTTTTAAACTGTTGCTAAAACTTATAATTAGTGACATATTTTGTGACAAAATTTTCAAACTATCGCTGAAAATTAACAATTAGTGATATTTTTTGATAGTGTTTAATGAAAAATATCATTAATTATCATAAGACATATTAGACAATAAAATTCACATATTATGACCTCCACATAAGTTTTTCATTTGATATTATATATATATTGGTGCATTTATAACTTTCGTTGTGGTCCAAAAGCTTTCACGTTTATAATAGACCAATACAAGTGATGTTTGGCAACAAGCATATATAATGTACAGTGGTACCTTTAGCCCATAAATTTGTATGAAACAAAGTATGATTTCCTACTTGATGATGAAGAGCCCAAATTCAACTTTGTTTTGTTTTAGTCGAGTAGTATTAAGCCAAGATGTGGTTTGGACTTTCTTTTCTTTGCGTTTACCTTTTTTCTTTTCTTCTCTCTAATTTTCTTGTTTAAGTTAACAACATGAACATAATGGAGTTGTTGTGATGCTTCTTCCATGGCTTTGACTCAATTGGTAAACAGTGTTTAATTAAATAATCATAAGTGGACCTTTTTCTTCTATTAAATAATCTAATGGAATTCTGAATCTTGTGATCTTTTTTTTTTTTTTTTATCCCGCTAACAATCTTCTATTTCATAAATTTTTCCGATATGCTTTAATGTATGATCTAATAAGAATCTATAAAAAATGTGAATTTTAAGGCACGATAGTGCAATCAGTAATAACAGAAGAACATAAACTTTAACGAGAGAAGATCTTATGTCATTCTTATTCCATCAAACTTGTATATAGCTAGTTGGTCAATAAATAGCAAGTATCGTTTCCATCAATTTCTAGGATTAAATTGAGGGGAAAAAAACAATACCTAAAAGGTTAATAATTTGAGAAAATATATAATTTGAAGGGTGAAAAATAGGAAAATCATATTTCAATGTGTTGTCTTTTTGGGTCTAGATCGGATTAGTGCCACGTGATCAATGACACTTTTTTGCTAACGATTTGGACAAAAGTTAGGAATTGGGCGAATTTGAAAAAGAAAAATTAAATAATTTATCAGACAAAATTTAGTAAAAAAGAATTTAAAACCAAGGTAATAATTCAATAATATTTAAAAGGGTTAAAGTATAATTAATACTTATTATTTATGTGTAGTAATGTTGCCGATGTGGTTTTTCTTAGTTGGGTATTACCTGTCATTTCAGAGTATAGTGCACGCATAATAAATTATGCTAATAATGCTTAGTTATACTTGTAATTACTCTATCAACACATTTACCATTTTAGATCACAATATTGAGAGCAAATTATACTTATTTTTCACATCACAACATGAATTAGGAAAGATAATTAATAGGTGAGATCCATAATTTTGAAGTTATAATATTATAACATATGTTGATACACTAATTAATATAATAATTAGTGTGGTAACACCATTGTTTACCATTTGCATCAGAATATTAAGGACAGATAATTGCATGACAAGATTCTAGAATTCATGGTTCAAATATTTTATGTTGATTTTTCATAACCAAACAATTCTCGTGACAAAAATTGCAACAGATAATATTTACCCATCCGCATCACAATCTTAGTTTAGTTTGAGATGTAGATTAGTTTTTTAAATTTTTTGGCTTAATAGTCTCGTTTAGAATAGATTTTTTGACTTTTTTTATTTTTGTAAAAGAAAAATAAAATAATTATGATTTAGATATGACAATTTTTAACCTAGGATTAAAAACTTATTTTTATCTTTTTGTGACAATTTTAATCTCAACCCCATGCCAAATCAAGACAATATGTATTAAAGTACGTAGGGCAATTCACATTTTTAATCACAAAGTTAAAAAAAACTAAAAATTTAAAAATTATACAAAAAATATCAAAGATTGTTTTATATTCTCTCCTCTCTTTGAAATTTTTTCATAAAAAATTAAAAATTCATTCTCAAACACTTAATTTTTTCATCTCATATTTTAGTCAAAAAAACAACAACAAATAACTAAACCCCCTTCCTAAACCAATCCCAAGAATAGATAACACTCACCATCTTCGAGAAGTTAGCCGAAAAGTAAAAATTCAAAGATAAGATTTAAAATTTTAAATTTAAATCATTTTAAAAGGTTATTAGAAATTTATCTAATCATTAATTTTAAAATCTTGTGATTAGTTGAGTTGTGTATAATATTAATAACACCCAATCATGAGAAAGATAGAAAAAAAATAGATAACATTTACCATCCGCATCGTAGTGTTAAGAACAAATAACATTTGTATAAGTCTGGATTGTATGACCAGAAAGAATTCATTATTCAAATGTTATAAGGTTTGACTTTTTAATGCAGGTGCTAAATTCGTTGGGCTCTACCACTTGAATGACTCTGAGAACTATCAAAATGGGATCTGTATTCTCTGTAAACCACAGCAAAGACACATCAACCAACACAATATCAACGGGTTAAATTTTACTTCAAAATACTAATGTTAAAACAACCTCATTTTAATTTTAAAAAAAATTCAAAAATTCAAAAAGTGCAGTGACTCTCCGGCAGCTACCATTATTCCAAGAGAAGTCTCCCCCCTCTCCCTTTCTCACATTATATACAAAATGGTCTCGTTTAGAAAGTTGATTATTTTAATTTTTAATAACTATTTTAAAAATTAGACTAGTAAACAAATTGAAAAAGAAATTAGGTGAACGGGTTCTGATTCAACCGTTGGATCGAAACGGTCGAACCGTGACATTATAATTATATTATATAATTAAAAATATAATTATAATTATAAATAAATAAAAATATATATAATTACTAAATAATAAAAACAATTGTTGCATAATATTTACTAATAATATTTAATAAAGTCATAATTGATATAAAAAAATAATAAAAAAAAAGTCACTAGTTTTAAAGAAATTAAAAAAATTTAACATTCCCTCCAAACAAATTGATTGAATGTTAGATTTAATTTTGGAGGGAAATGAAAATTTCAACTCTCCCTCCAATCAAATATAATTTAAAACAATTTGATTGAATCTCAAATTGAATTTTTGGTTCTCTTTGAACAATTTTTTTCCTATAAATAAGAATAGACTTTTATAATTTTTTCAAACTTTCAATGAGACTCCTTCTCATGAGAGGACACTTGAAGTAAGAGTTTTTAGTCAAAATTTTAATAGTATATATATATATATATATATAAGAAAGAAAGAAAAGAAAAACAATAAAAAAAACCAAGCGAGTTGGTTGAGAACCGGGACCAGTACACCGGTTTTACCGGTTGAACCATTGGTTTTTCCGATTTTTGCAAATAAGGCCAGTATTTGGCCTAGTCCAGTTTTTGTGGATCATCCGGACCAGAAGTAGGTCCGATCACTGGTTCTACCGGTTGAACCGGCCAGTCTGGTCTAGTTCTTAAAACATTGTTTTTAACTATTTTAGTATATTAAAATATTTGTATTTGAGAAAAAATGTTAGATTTTTTTATAATTGGATGTAATATTTGTGAAAGAAAAAGTGAAATAATTATGAATTTTATGTGACATTTATCTTATTAACTATTTTAACTTATTTTATCTTTTTATGAATTTTAGCCAAAAAAGTCAATTTTTAACTTTCCAAACATCCCAAATATATATATATATATTTTTATGATAAGAGTTCTGGAATAAAACTAAAGATGGCCGACATACAACTGTTTATTTATACATATTTGTATATGAATAAGAAAAATATTTCATTCACATAATTTTTCTTTCACAAATCTCTAAGGTTGGCTTGAGAAGTGAGTTGACTTTTTGACTATTTAGTCCGAGGTTAAAAAGTCTTGTTTAAGGACTTTTTGGTTTTTTTAATTTTTTGTGAGAGAAAGAATGTAATAATTATAAATTAGATATGATGTTTTTTCTTATTAAGCTAAAAAATTTATTTATTCTTTTTATGACTAAAATAGTCATAAATTTACCCAATCCATTCTTTCCAAAACGAAACCTAAACAACATGACAAAAAAAATTAATTAATTAATTAATGACGTAGGTACTCGTCTCTTCTCTAAAATTTCCGAACCCAAGTCATTCCAAGAGTTCGTAGAAAAAAATTTGTGTGACTGCTGTATAAATATTATGTGAGAAAGGAAGAGGGGACAGATCTCTTGAAACAATGGTCGCGACCAGTACTTTCAAAATTAATCAAAACCGTTGATTGTTGTGCTCACTGATATTGCCGTGGGATTAAGCATTATAGACAACGGTAGTGATAGAGAATAGAGTTCTACTGTGAACTCTACTTACCTGATAAGGGAAAAAAAAAAAAAAAAAACACACGAGCATATAATCACATCAATGAATGCACCTCACCTATAAAAACTTTCAAATTACAAAATATTTTTTTTTTATAGACAATGGCCTACCAAGTCTACAAACTAATCTTATCTAGTGGGGTCCATATGGGTATTTACAATACAATGCATTTATGTGCTTTTAAAAGGAGACAAAGGCAAAGAAGAAAAAGAGAAGGGGGTGATAAACATAAACAAAAAACAAAAACAAAAAACAATTTCTTCTTCTTCTCCCCTCCCTCCCCTTTCTTGCTTTGTGTTGTTTGCAAACAAAAAGGCCCTTTCAAGAGCCTCTGGATGTGCTATATATTTTCATGTCAACTCACAAGTTGAAAAAATAAAAAAAAAAGAAAACTCATCTTGTGTGTGTGTGTATGTGAGTGAGAGAGAGAGACAGAGACAGAGACAGAGAGAGAGACAGGGAGAGAGATGGCTTGGAGATATAATGCTGGATTGGTCCTCATTGTCACTGTTATCATCATGTGGGTATCCTCTGCTGAAGTCACTCAGGTGAGTTTGTCTCTCTCTCTCTCTCTCTCTCTCTCTCTCTCTCAAATTTGATTTCATCATGACTACCTATATTTACTTGGCAGATGTTTTGTTCTGTTAATGGATGGCTTTTAACAAACGGTATCCGATGATACTTATCGATTTATGAGAATAAAATTATCTAAGTATTGCTGATCAAAAAAAAAATTACAGAAGTATTGGTCGGTTTGTGAAACATTTGTTTTATAGTCAATTCAATAAAGGTTTTTTTTTTTTTTTTTTTTCTTTGCAATTGTTGATTTTTTAAAATTTACAATTGCATCATCCAAATTCAAATGCGTATCAATGTCATAGGATTCTATATCCTCAAATCTCTTGTCCCGTCTCAAATCATCTACATTTATTGAATCATATTTTAAGATTATTATATTTATATTTTCAATATCTAAAAGTCCGAAGTATATATATATATATATATATAAATTTAGGAATAAAGGATACTCTTTGTATTGTCACACCAAATGATTAATATCGATTAATCTCTCAATATTGTTATTATTAAAATCTTATAAAATATATATATATATATATATTTAAGTGTGTCTATGAAATCCATTGCAACTTAGGAATGTTTGGAAAGTAAGTTTTGAGTTAAAATAGTTAATAAAGATAAAATAGACTAAAATAGTTAATAAGATAAAATGTCACATTTAAATCATAATTATTTCACTTTTTTTTTTACAACTATCAAGTCAACTTTTTTAAAAAAAATAATAAATAAATAAAAAATCAACTATTATTTTAAATGTAATTTTTTTAGTTAGGCTAAAATAATTATAAATAATAAATAAAAAAAACTAAAAAATCAGCTGAAATATCAAGCTTCCAACTCGGCCATTAACTTAACAGAGCTAATGGAAAATGACACAATGGTAAGATTAACAGATTGGATGTGGGGAGAGATTAGACGTCTCTAATACCACTTTTACCTAAATCTCTCAAATCAAGCTAATTAATTACGTACCTAATATCCCTATTCCACTGCAATAACATCATTCTTATTTGCTCATTATTATTAGGTAGGATATAAATGTAAAACAAAAGAGTGTGATCCAATTCACCCAAAAAACATATTTTAATTCACCCAAAAAAAAGAGTGTGATCCACACGCGGGGTCCACATGTGACCCATGCTATGCCTTGTACTTGTATTTCATTTTATAAATTGTTTTGTGCTCACAGCTAAAAAATTTCTTCCAAAATAAGAAAGACATACTGTATAATTTAATATGTTTTTCTAATTTACTTTGTATAGAATAAGTTATGTCTCATCAAAAAATTCATAGCCTGTGGGCTGGCCAAAGCCCTGCCTAGGCCAGGCTTGAAGATGAGTCAGTCTGGCCCGACTATAAATTATATGGGTTGGGTATGGGCCAAAAAGTAAAAGTAAGACCGTAGGCCTGCTCATAAGCCTGTCCTGATGGAGATGGACTTTTCAAAGCTTGGCCCACGGCCTGACCCTGGGCTCAAATGAAAAGTTAACCCAAATATATTAAATAATTGATATTATTCTCTCTTAAACTTTTTTGTGTAAATGCATTTTTAACAAGACATTATTAAGATTAAAGCTAAAAAACTAAGTGAGAAACACACTATGGAACTAATAATCATATTTTCACGAGATTAAAAATATATAATTTAACAATATAATACATGTATTAAGGTAACTTTGTATTTCAATAATTAAAGTTTATTTTTTTATTTTCAATGGTTTTCTAGTTGTTGCAATACATTTCAAAAGTTTGTATATAATTCTCTTTTTCTAATAAATTTTTAATTAAAAATAAATAAATAAAATAAAACAGATGAATTACACTTATCTCCCTTGAGATTTCTGACAATTACAAAGACCTCCCTTGAGATTTCAATAATTATACTAACCTCCTTTACTTTTGAAACTATTATCAAGATTCTCCTATTGTTAGGCTATTTAACAGAATTTGCTGATGTCATATCAAAAATGACGAAATTGACCATTAATTATTTTTTCTATTCAAATGAAAATTTTTACTCATCTCCCTAAGATTTGCATATGTGTTATCTAAAATCCATACATATTTTACCATTATTTAATAAAATTCTTAAATTTCATGCAATATTAAATAAAATCCTTGAATTCTTAAGACATTATTAAATCATTTAATGAAGGGGAAAAAAAAAACTTAGTTTTTATTGATAAAATACTTAAAAATAAATAATTTCTCTAAAATTAATGTTAGATAACATTCTAATAATTTAATATAAAACTTATTTCACACCACATAAATAATCTAAAATTTTTAATTTTAATAATCATTTATTATTGAAATTTTTTTTAAAGTTAAAATAAATAGATTTATTTTTTTCCTGCAATTTGTCATACTTATTTATTCATATGTTAAAATTATAAAGTAATTTTATTTTATCTTTTCTCAATCATTTTTTAAAAATGAATACTATGATAAAAATAAATAATTAATCACCTCACAATAAATTAAAATTATTAATAAGGAAGGAAAGATTAAGAAATCATTTGAGAATAGCATAATACAACAAATAATTTGTCATTTTTACACCTAAAATTAAAATTAATCTTTATTTGAATGGAGAAATATTTGAGAATACATAATACTCAATTAATTTGTTGTATGATACTTAAAATATATTGCTCCATCTTTATTTTTCTCATTTAAACTATTTTTATTAAATTAAATCTTAAAATTAATTTCTCACCTTCATAATGGTTAATTTTTATTTATTTAATTTCTCCCTTTATTTTGTTCTATTATTATTTAGAAATGTTATTATTTAAATTATCTAATTTTATTCTTTCGTATATCTAATACTATATAATTTTATTACAAATAAAAATCAACTTAATACTAATTTAAATTACACAACAAACAACTTTCTAAGAAAAAAATGTATGTTAATTTAACTTGCTATTAGAGTATATTTATGAAATTATTATTTATATTTTCAAAAGTAAAATTTTTTAAATAAAATGTAATTTCTTATTATTTTCATAACAAGTTTTGAACTTTTATAAACAAGAAATAAATAAAAATTAACCATTAGAAGGTGAGAAATTAATTTTAAGATTTAATTTAATAGAAATAGTTTAAATGAGAAAAATAAAGATGGAGAATATATTTAAGTATCATACAACAAATTAATTGAGTATTTAGTATTCTCAAATTATTTCTCCATTCAATAAAGATTAATTTTAATTTTAGGTGTAAAAAATGACAATTATTTGAATTGTTTTGTATTCTCAAATGATTTCTTGATCTTTCTTCTTTATTAATTAATTTTAATTTATTGTGAGGCGATTAATTTTTTTTACTTCTATAATTATTTTTAATTTTTTTAATCATGTAAGAATAACTTGCATTTTTAAAAAAATATACATCGATTAGAAATTTAATGACTCAAAGATAAAATTAAAATTTGTTAATAATATCTTAACAATTTAGGGATAAATAAGTATGACAAATTACTGGAAAAAAAATTAATCCATTGTTTCAACTTTTAAAAAAAAAAAAAAAAAAGAAAGAAGAAATTTAAATAATAAATGTATTAATTAAAATTGATAAATTTTTCGTTATTTATAGAGAGTGAAATAAGTCTTATAAGTATTATATTAATATTAGGGTTTTATATTAAACTATTAGTGTGTTATGTTAAAATATGTATAGGCCTTTAATAGATGAGTGAAAATTTTCATTTAAATAGCTTATTGGTTGATTTTTTCCTCTTTTCCCGCTCAATTTAAAGGAATAATATGGCCATTTTGAATAGTCAGCCCAAAGCTCATAAACCCATATTTTAGTACCAATGGGAAGGGCCGGGTTTTAGAAATTTAGGATGGGTCACCCGGAACTCAGTCCGTTGACTAGTCAAAGCCCATGAACTTAGGCCTGGGCCTGGGCCTGAGCCTTAAATTTTAGGATCGGGACAGGCCCATTGCTGAAGCCTAAAACAAGTAAGTAGTAAATCACCAAGGGGCAAATTTTGTCTATTCAACACTAGTGTCTCAATCATTCTGCATTCTGCAACAAAACCAATTTCTATTTTACTTTTTTTTTTTTTTTTTGTAAATTCGGTACTGTTTTCCAGCAATTTTCTTACAAATATTTGTTGAAAACAGGGTGTTTTCACAGATTATGAACAACCCTTTGCAGTGACATATCTTGGAACCTCACTACTCATACTTTATCTCCCAATATCATTCATAAAAGATTGGTTAATCAAAATTTCAAACGTTGGTCCAATAAAATCAATACTAATGATGCCAAAATTCCCGATAAGCCTCTTGATGAACTTGAAGCTTCAGAAGACGGAAACAATTGAAGCAGACATTAGAGATAGAAAATCATGTGTCTATAGCTATAAAAGAGATTGGCAGAGACATTTATTACTGTCATGAGATAAAGCCATTAGTAGTGTTACAATGCAAAGAAGATGAGTTGGGAATGAAGAAGAAAGAGGAGAGGGAAGTTACTGCTTGGGACATTGCTGCTTTTGGGTTTTTCCTTGCTCCTATCTGGTTTGTATCAGAGGTGAGGGATTGGTGCTATGTATCTTTGTTTTCTCTCACTTTCTCTGTCATTTTCTTTATGATAATTGTCATATCATATCTTTAAATTATGAGACAAAAATTATTATTTGAAATCGTTCGAATTTTGCAAGCTAGACCGGTACAACCCTTGTCAACCATGTTTGTCACCCTTATTGCCGGATGACCTGTCAGACGACTAGCATGCACAAATTCAGATGATTTGAACAAGCTAAAATTTTGTAGATGTAGCATTGCTCATTATGAGATTAGATCATATTCTATAGTGTAGTATTTTTTAGAGTAAATTACTCTTTTCATTCCTAGAATTTTTTTCAAATTTTATTTTAGTCTCTACTGTTTAAGTTTAGTTTCAATTTGATTTTTTTGTCTGAAATTCCGTTAATTTCTGCTACATTGTGTTCAAAAATTGTTTAGTTTAATCTCCAATCGGAATGGAATGAGTAATTGAAACTTGTCGCAACAAATTAAGGTTTAGACATAAAAATTTAGGAACAAAATCACTTTTTAGGAAACAAATATTTTAGTTGTCAAAAATGCCATTTAGTTTTAGTGACGAAATTGGACATTTAGTGATGAATAATTACCCATTTTAAATCAAAATTTTTGTCTAAAAATTAAATCTTTTTTACACCAAATTGCTGTCCATGCAATTTTTTAGCGACATTTTCAAAATTTTGTAACTAAAAATACTTTTTTTAGTTTTTGGAACCACTTTTTAGCGATGCAGAAATTGGTCCCTAAACATTTTTTTAAACAAAATTTTCACTTTCAAAAACAAAAAAAGTTTAATCCCTAAAACTTTTACATGTCGTAGTCACTAGAGTGATAAGTATAGAGACATAATTATTCAATTTAAAATAACAGGAATTAAAGTGAAATTTAGATCAAATTATCAGAGTTAAAAATATAATTTACCCTATTTCCTATGTGTTTTTAGCATAACATGTAGCATTAGTGTGGTAGCATTTGTTGTGCTATGCTAAAGTAATAGGTATTCCAATAGTGTAGTATTTTTACTGCTATTGTTTTATTCATCTACCTGGCAAACAATAATGCTTCAATTCATTAATTTAAGTTAAGAAATTTTATTAAAAAATTAAATAAGTGTGCTTCTATATAGATGTAATTTTTATTTTTACATATTGAAGTTATTCATTGTTGTGTCGTTTCATTTTCTTGCAGTACTTAGCAAATGCTGCCCTTGCGCGAACAAGCGTTGCAACGACAACAGTTTTGTTCTCGACAACAGGACTTTTCACTCTCTTCATCGGTGCATTCCTCGGACAAGACACTGTAAATGTTGCAAAACTTGCTTCTGTTTTTGTCACCATGGCCGGTGTTGCCATGACAACCGTTGGGAAGACTTGGGCCTCTGATGAGGCAGAATCGAGCAATATTGTGTAAGTTTATTTTTTTTTTTTTTGTAATGTAAACTATGGAGTATGGACATTTAAAGCTTCAGGATATCAAGAAAATTAATTTAAATAAAGTATTTTGATATTTTGTGCTTTTTTCAAAAATATATTTTGTGTTTGTGTTGATTTTTTAATCTATTTATGTGATTCATATTACTTGTGTAGAGAAATTGATTAGTTGTGCACTTGTAATATATATAAGCTACTAATGAAATAATGGAAGATAGGGGGATCATTTGAAATTCAAAAATAATATGTACTTAGAAGAAATAGAACACTCAAAAATATATCCACGATTTAAATAAATGATGTAAATTTAAACTTGATTTGGTATGCGCTATTCTTAAAAGAATCTTGTCCACATTTTAAATTCTAAAAGTATACTTTTTAGATACGTAGTATTGTAGTAAGGAATTTTAATACTTTCCTTTACTTTTGTGTGTTATTTATTTTATTTTATTTTTGATTGCTTGAATGCTATAGTGCTCATATATATTGAAGAACCCGACTAATAATTTTTTATTTATTTATTTTTGCATGCAGAAATGAGAAGCACTTGATTGAGGGTTATCTTTTTGGTCTGCTCTCAGCTATGACTGATGGACTTTTCACTGGTAAAATTTTCTCTTTTTCATTCGAAGTAGTAGGTGTTTGGGGTTGGCCTTTCTTAGTGATTTTCTATTTTTTGTTTTACTTTTTTAGTTTTTAGTCAAAAAAAAAATTACAAAAAATGAAGCAGCAAAATGAAAAAAGAAAATCAAAATTTTGAAAAAAGTTCAGAAAGGTCCCAAAAAAATAAAAATAGTTGATATTTTGGCATTTTTCTTGTCTTTAGTGATTTTTTTTTACTTTTTAGATTTGTCTATACATAAGACGGACCTGAAAAGTAAAAAAAAAAATTGACATAATTTTAAAAAAAATAATTTAAAAAAAAATGACTTTTTTCATTTAGATCATCATCATTGTAATGTCAATGTGAAAATGACTCTTAACACAGTGTTGCTCAACAAGTTTGTTCAAGAAGAAGGTGAAAAGGTGGACTTGCAAAAGATTTTTGGGTATATTGGATTGTTTACTCTTGTTGCTCTTTGGTGGCTAGGTAAGACTAAAATGCTTTTACTCTTTATCTTTCATCTTCTTGAAATTCCAAATCTATTTCAACTCTATAGGGAATTGTAGGTTTTAGTTGCCCATAGATCTCAATTTTGAAGACAAACTGCGCTAACTGTAAGGTTGCTTCATTATGACTTGAACATCACAAGTTTAAATTACATAAATAGTCTCTAGATCTTGTAATAGCAAGAGTCTCGTATTTATACAAACCTTGCCGTAACGAGATTGCCCTTTATAGATTTCAATCTTAAGAGTAAATTTCATTTTATCCTCCAAAATTTTCCTCAAAAATCATTTAGATCTTCATCTTTCTAGTTGTATCAATTTTATATCTAAATTATTCTGATTTGGACCAATGTGATCCATGTCATCACCTATCGTCTATAATCAAATAGAATCTCTTCATTTTACCCTCAAGTTATCTCTCAAAAATTAACTACACCTTTGAATAGAGGGATAATTTGCAGGTGAAATGAAGATTATATCTGATATATACGGCAGGTGACGATATCGGTAACATTGATCCAAATCAAAATAATTTAGGTGTAAAATTGATATAATTAAAGGGACAAGGCTCTAATTGATTTTCAAGTAATACTTTAGAGGTAAAATGAAATTTACTCCAATTCTAAATGCCGAACTTTATGGAAGCTAACCCTTGTACATTAATTTGTAGCATAATTTGCAATCAAATTTTTTGTCAAATTTTTTTATCACTGGATACAAAATTAATGAATCCCACATGTATTTATTAGTGTGGATCCGATTACTTTCGTTTCCAATAATAAGAAAATTTAACAAAAAATATGTAGCCTTGTTTGATTTACATCTCCAAATTTTTTGTTTCAATTCTTTTCACATAGTAATCTTTGGAATTGACTGACTAATAATTCATTTTCTTTAATTTCTTTGGCAGTGTGGCCTCTAAATGCAATGGGTTTTGAACCAAAATTCACATTGCCTCAATCCACTAAAATAGCTCAAGTAGTCATTGCCAACAGCTTTATGGGCAATGTTCTCTCTGACTATCTCTGGTATGTTCAATAAATTTTTTAAATAAAAAATAAAAAAATAAAAGAGTTCTTCTTTTATATATAGATATATATAGATAGATGTTCAGCTAATTGTTCTTTATATGTTTAACGAGTTGATCATTCTTTTAGGGCATTGGGTGTGATTTGGACCACCCCATTGGTGGCGGCAATAGGCGAATCGCTCAGCATCCCGCTCGCCATGGTGGCAGACATAGCAATCCATCATCAACACTACTCACTAATCTATATTCTTGGCTCCGCTCAAGTAATTGAGAAATTTCAATTTTCTTTGAACAGAAGACCTTTAAAACTAAAAATAATGTTACATCTACTTACATTCTTACTAATAATCTTACTAAAAACATACATGTTCAAATATTATTAGATATTTAAATAACATTACTTTTTTGACAACCAATCATATTTAGCCTATTGTATTTTTAATAAAAATTTTAGTAAGCTTAATAGTATACCTAAAATTATTCTAAAACTAATACTATGTGCCTGCTTTAAATTTTGATATATCATTATATCTATATCGCGCTGTTCCTGTATTTGTACTTCCTAGGCCTAAACTATATAAGAATTGAAAAAATAGCTAGTTTTGTTTTTTTTTCCTTAGAAATTTGATATATGTTTATGGTAATGTTTTAATTTCAGGTATTTCTCGGATTCGTAATTGCTAACCTTGCAGATTGGTTCCCACCAAAGGGGGCATCATGGGTCTGGAATTCAGTGTGGTAGATTTCACATTGCTCGGATGGTTTTTTATTTTTTTGATACATCATAGGCTGTATCATCCTAGTGAGGTGCAAAGATACATCTTTTTTGAGGGGTTTTATTTTTTTAAATAGATTCATATGATCACAACTAATGTACTAATTTCAATGGCCTTCACATTACATATATGTTTTATATGTAATCTAATTTTTAGGAGGGGATATATATTTATGTACTAATAAACTTACAATAACAATTAATGTCAGTTATCAATGTAATGGTGAGACATCGGATAATAAACACTTTATGATGTATAAATATGACAATTATAGCATTATTGATAAACTTATTATTAGACAAATAGTAATCATGTCAAACATTTTTTACTAGGTCCATGACTTGTAGTTTCTAGTTCCTCAAAACTGGAACCTCAAGAACCAAGCCTCAAAAGTGTTTCTGATTTTTTATTACTACTTACTACTGTACTTCAGAACATAAAATAGATTAGAATAAAAATTGAATCATTAGATACTCTCTGGACAATCACCCAAAACTGGGACCATGCTGTCCTTGTATGCAAAACCTAAAACAAAATCAGAATGTTGGCCTCAAATTCTCTCAAGTTGAGCATTTAGTGTCACATCTCAGAACAACAAAAACACACACAAATAAATAAATAAGTAAAAGGTATATCCTATAATGTGCAAACCTAAGATTGTATTTGGAGCATAGATATAATGTTGAGTTACAACAAAATTTAATTCATATCATATGCTAATTGTAATTGTGTTGTACTTTAACAACACAACCACATTAAATCATAACACTAAGGGTGACTCCTCCACAATAAAAAGTAAAATCAACATCATCTTCAGTTCTCCATGCCTTCTCCTGTATGGATGCAACTATCAAATGTCACCAGTGCTTTTTCCAACAAAATAACACATACCAAGTTATTAATTTTTTTACATAATTTCCGTCAAATGGAAACAAGATTTCACAAAAAACATCAAATTCATCATTTACAAACAGGGAATTTGCGGATAGTGATGCCCTGGTGAACATTTTTTAATTAATTTTGTTATATGCCTCTACTAATGGCCCTGTTTTTAGCAGGATATGACAAGCATGGAGTAGATTCAACAGTAATAAATCATGTGCAGCTTGTCAAAGATTTGAGAAATTCAAATTCAACTCAATTACCTAAACGAGCTGAGGTCAAGGCCAAACTAGAGCTTTGAAAAACAATTAAACTTGAATTAATAAGCACTTTCACACAGAGAGAGAGAGAGAGAGAGAGAAGATTATAAGCATAATATTAAAAAAATGCTGATATTATTAACAATTTTCATATATCAAGTACGTAAATTTGCACAAACACCAAACATAAAAAATAAATAAATAAATTAATTAATTAAATTAAAGAAATATATTTGATATATTATTAAAAATAAATATCAACTTATATATCATTGTGTTCATGAGCCTATTCAAACTGAGCTTGGGTCTACTCAACCTCAACTCAACTACTAAACGAGCCAAAAGATTTGGCGTACGTTGTTCATGAACAACTTGGTTCATTTGCCGCCTTGATTTGGGGTATAGAGAGAGCGAGAGAGAGAGAGAGAGTTGTTACCAATTGCTACAGTGACAAAATGAGTTAATTCAGCTTAATACATGGATCCTAATATATCCTAGCTCACAAATTTATCAGCAAGTAAATAAATGACATTAGATCAAACTCCAAGAAAGAAGAGGAAAAGTCAGTGCATGTTCAATAGATCTCTAAAGTTCAGATTGAAACATGGGCGTGCCATGTATGGCATTAGTACATCAGCAAACTACAGCTCCAAGCATTGCAACTCCAGAAAATCCATCCAAAAAGAGGAGAAAAAAAAAAAAAAAAACAGAACAAAAAGAATCAACCCACAAACAACACTTGAATGGGGAGAAAAAATGAATCAACTAAACCGATTCTTTTCTATTTCATTGTCCCTTTTTCTGTTCTTTTTTAAAACGGAGTCCATACTTTTACGTCAAAAAACTTCTGAATGCAGGAGAATGCCTCAAAAATTCAGGCTCAGTTTACGCTTCAACAAAGAGTCAAAAGATATACAAATTACCTCTCGAGAATGTACTTGGAGAGCTGAAGGAGTTGCTGCATGTTCTTCCTACTGAAGATGCCAACAACTCAATGACACTGGTTTTGGCGGGTATCAGTATGTGACAATGACCATTTTCTTCATTAACTGCATTAACCAACCATGTCCGCCAATCAAATTGTTTACCCACAAACTCAGTTTCTGTAGGCATATCATGATTCAACTGGGTTTTCACTTTCTTTGTAATAAAGCATCTTCTGCACGTAGAACATCATGTATCCTTGTGCAGCCCTCACAACGTCTTCATTAACTTGACTGATCCAAGCATCATCACACTTGTACCATTGATTCCTTAGCCTCAAATAGGTCACATAATGGCCAGCGTCTAGTTTGCCTTTGTGACTGATGACAGCAAACAACTCAAACTCCGAAGACAACTCAGTGGAAGCATCTGGGTCATCCCCATCAAAAGAGAATATTCTGTTTCCAAATCGGCTTCTCAAGATAGATGAAGAGAGATAAGGTGTCATGTCTAGGGAAAATGGGAACTGTAAATAGCGGTCAACCTTTCTTGACATTTTTCGGATCGGAGAATGCTCAAATCTTTTGATGTGAAAACAATAAACCAATGGAAGCTTCCTTATAGACATCTGTTTGAGAGATTCCTGTCTCACTCGACACTGTTGGCAGAAAAACTTTTGGTCAGAACCTAATCTCTCAGGTCTTGTAAAGCGGTCCAAACACCCTGTCAGGGTAGCTATTCCACAGGTTTGGCTTGAATTCATGGAATCTGCCTCGCCATTACAGGAATGATGGGATTTTGTTGATGCCCCATTTGGTTCCAAGTCCAATGAGATGTCAACACATGGATCATACGTTGTTGATGTAAAACCACATGCAGTACACATGACATCGGATCGCAAGACACCAGAGAACACTCTATGTGCAATACAACAGTCTCCATTATCTGCACTACGGAAAAAATAGGATAAAAACATTTTAATATGATATTAAATAATCTGATATAATGAATACTTTTTTGTCACGACAGTTAGTATCACAGACCTGATATATTATTGATCACTATAGACAATTGATATCATAGGAGTATTCAATTATTATGTAAACAAGGCAGTGCAAATATATATGAAATTAAGCAAATGATTGATTCAGCAAGCAATCTATAGCTAAATGAAAAAAATTGTCAATGATTCTAGAAAAACAACTTACAAAACTACTTATTAGACTGACTGTCAATGTTACACCTGCCTCATTTTGGATATTTCTGCTATTGGCAGAAAATCGTAATCATATTTGGAATATGTCATCCTAAATGTCTATAGAAATTATGAATTTAAATTTTACTCAACTCCATTTTGTCATATCCATAACCCACTCTCTAACAAATTCTCAACAAAGATTGCTCATAACTAATGCATACTTCTACTGAAATCCGAGACAATTGGAAGAATAACTGACTTATGGAGAGGAAACTAAAGCAGCACAGTTAAATGCCATGAAGAAGTTCAAAGGATAGATGGACATGCCAAGATCTCTGCCAAAAGCATAAGGTCCCGAGAAACACTGATCTGTGAAAAATGTAAGATCGTAAGGTTTTGACTCAATGATTTGGCCTGGTTGTCAACCTCTCGAACACTCTGCAGGATTGGGATCAGCATCAACGTGACACAAGAAATCCTAAGTTGAAACCAAGTAGACTTAGGAACAAGGAGACTTACTGGAGTGAAGCAGATGGCAATCTTGCAGGTTGAGTATTAGCCCTAAATCTGAGAGCACTTGCCAACGCCTAAAGCAACAAGGGACGACCTAAACCCACACCCTGCAGTTGAAATATGAAGTTACTTCTTTATCTTTCACATATGTTGGATCAGCTTGATCATAACATAATATGAGTACCAAAATAGTGAAGGTAGGGACATTAGGTGATTGATAAAATTATTTTGGAATCGAAGCAGGCTTCATTTGTGCCTCATTACAAATCTACAATCCTGTAGGCTGTAGTGATTAATTTTAAAAATTTTAAAATAAATGCAATGTTTCCGTAAGCTCTCTAATGGTCTCAAGCTCTTGGGTTACTGTGATGCTGCCACTCAGGCTAAGTTATCACAATCATGTAGCTTGAAGCTTAGGAAGAAGGCCATGAGCTTCTCATTATCTTGAAGCAACTTGTTAGTGTTAAACTCATGATTTCCAAGAACAAGACCCAAATCACCAATTAAAATTCTAGTCTATAAACTTCACAATCGCACCATCCACATGGGAAGATCAGAAACAGGATCCACACAGTGTCATGCACATAGTGTTGGCTTCATAATTTATAGGAAATGTGAAGTACAAAAACATGCAAAAACAAGTGTAAAAGCATGTTCATGGAAACCGAAACATCTTAGAAAAACTGCAAACTTATAATTATAACAAACAAGTCCAGTTCCTGCATAATTACTATAAGGTTGCGTATGGATCTTGGATTTGGATAGAGATTTGTAGAGAAAGGAAATGGAGAGGGAAATGCTTATCCAAATCCATGATCCAAACACAACCTTAGCATGCTAGAATGCATGCAGACATGCAAAATGAAAGGGGCCCGCCCACAGCAAGACAGGTCTTACCTAGAAGGTTCTTTGGGCCAAATATTCAAGCATTTTGTTTTGTACTTTCTTTTACAACATAAAACAGAGAGAATATTCAGGCATATAGATCATTCCAAACTGGGACCTTTTGACCAGTTTCTTCCCCAAGTTGCATAATTACAACATAAACTTAACACTTATTTTTCAGTCCCCAACATCTAGTTTTTGAGGCTTTGACAGGGAATGAATCAACAGAGAAATTTATGTGGCAGGGAATGAATTTACCTTGACTGTGGGGCTTTCTTTTGTCTCTCATCTTTTCATGAATCCCATCAAGTATGGAAATGAAAAATTCATGCGCATCCTGTTGCTCATAGCTTGCCAGGTTAGCTGCATGTTGCCACCAACTGTAACAGAATTGCAAAAAGTAAATAAATAAATATATATATATATATATATATTATTTGACCACAACGATTGAAATCTACAAAGTGTTGTTGTTCAAAATGTTTAAACACAAGAAAAGGTTAGTAGATCCACAAGAGCAAATACATACAGACATACATACATAAATACATACATACACCACACATGTTGCCCGGGGATTACAACCAAATTATCATCTACTAAAGATTTATTTTAACCTCAATTTGTTGCCATAATTTTTGCTAAAGATTAATACTTTAGGTATCTTTTGATGGGGAGTGAAAATGAGGTATAACCAACACTCAAAACAGAATATAGGCAAACCAATTTCCCACTAACTCAATAATTCTGATAAGAGAAGAGATTAATATCAAGTTTTGCAATACCAATTACAATCACAATTTGAAATGAATTAAAAATCAAGAATTGATGCATTAACAAGGTCCAAGCTCAAAGAAGACCTGTATAGAAATTTTACAGGGCTATAGGGCATCCGATCTCCGGAAAACACAGCTGAAAACATTGCATCCACGTCGCAAGCCAAACATAGCCTCGAATTCTTGACACCATTCTTCTGATGACAAGAGTGCCGATTTTGCCGATCGCTCATGAAATAGTTCCTCAAAGGCACACTATGAAACAATGCTTGCAACACAGAGTTCATAAAACAAGTGTTCCCGAGATTGTTAAGCCCTCTCAACCCCCAAGGTAGTTCCGAAGACGATTCTCCATTCAACCGGCTCGAATTTCTCACCACCAATGTGTTCTCGATCGGATCAGGCGTCCACGGCCGATAATCCACGCGCCGCCGCTTCCGAAGCCCAGCCGATCCGCCACCTAGCGTCGAGGCGGCGGTCAGCGTGAGGACCACGGCGGCGTCGAAATCACGATCGTAGACCTGGTCCCGGCACAAGCAGCAGAACAGCTCAGCTCGATCGACGTCCACCGCGATCTCGTGCCCCTCCGCCGCCGTCGCGTGAGAGGAGGCGTGGACGTAGCAGTTGACGGCGGCGCACGATACGCATAAATAGAGCCTCGCCGGAGCATACAGGCCGCAAGAACCGCATCGCGGGACCTCGTTAGGGTCACGGCGGATCGCCGCCGTGCGCGGCGGCCGAACCCTAAGACAGTCCTGCAAAGCTCGGAACGGCGTCGTACCGTGCCGCGATCGGAACTCCGTCAAGTGCGAACAGGTCTCCGGCAACAGCAAACCGTTTCGCCTCTGATGATTCGAGTGATCATCCATCATCATCATGTATGTGAAACAACTCAAACCCTAACCCTCCTCTCCAGCAATATATATATATATATAAATAAATTATGAATCTATTGGTATATCTATGTATATATCAATCTATCGGTATATATGAAGGGATCGAAAAAAATGGGAATGAGATCTGAGATTAGGGTTTTGGATTGAATTTCTTCTTCACTTCAGATCTATCTCTTTTATTTGGGATTAAATGGAAAAATGTGATTTTTTTTTTAATTTAATTTTTATCAGTATATTTTTTGGTATTATTTGTTGCTGAAAAAATGGGTGGAAATGGTGACTGACTTCTTTTTCTTTTTCTTTTTCTTTTTTTTTTTTATAAATTACATTGAAAAAGTTATAATGCGTCGGCATAATTTATATGGGTTTTCTTTCTTTTTTTTTAAATTACGTGATATTTTGAATGGTTTTTTTAGAAAAATTATTAATTTTTTACTATCACTGTTTTATTTAATATATTTTTGTTTTAGCTTAGTATTAATTATTATTAAAAATATTAAAAAAATGGGTTAGTGAAAGAAAAAAAAAAATAAAAGTAGCAGTTAATTTTGATATAAAATCAAGTTTAAAACACAAGGGTCCATTTAAGGGGAAATTATTGAAAAATCTCATTTGAAAGAGTTTTAGTCTAAGGAGTCCTCCTTGTTTTTTAATACTTTGGTAAGTCCTTTCTTTTTGGTAATATGATCAGCAAGATCCCATTTGTTAATTTTGGAATGGATTTGATGACCTTTTTACCCTTTCTCAAAAAATTTAAAGTATTTTTATTTTAGGTGCATTTAAAAATTAAAAAAAAAATTAAAATATTACAAAAATACAATTAAAAAAAAAAAACTCAATTTTTATAAAATAGATACAAACCAAACAAGAGTTCTTCCTTCCTCACCTCACCACACCACACCACACATACCACACCACACCACAAAAGCAATTCAAATTGTTGATTTTCTCAGAGACTCATAGGCGTATGATCATTGTTATTGTTGTTGAGAATGAAGACGAGGAGTAGGGCGAGAAGTTCAAGCAATCCATTCGAAATCTTTGAATTCAGCAAAGCAGAAGAGCAGGTTGAGATCGCCTCCAAGACGATGTCAACACTGCATACATTCATAAATTAAAAAAAAAAAAAACAAACTCACCCACCATACATGTTGCAATACACATCCACACACAACAAACGCCATGCCACCCCACGTTACTACTCCAACATAGCAACAGTAGACAAAACACAACACACATCCCCACAGAAATGTCAATAACAACAACGGCAATCTAATGTTCGCAAACCCCGAACTAATGTTCGCAATCTAATGTTCCAACTTTCAAAATGTCAAATCCCACATAAATGTCTCACACTGGGTTCGTAACGTTGACGGCAAAGCACCTTGCCCAAACCCCAAACAACAACCCCAAACAACAATAACAACAACGGCAATCTAATGTTCGCAAACCGTCGACGTTCGAATTGCTTCTAGGGCCTTAGATCTATGCAGTTGATGATTTGCTTCAAATGTGGCTTACTCAAATGTGGGCGACGGCTATCACATTTCACGATAAAAAAAACAACGACAATCTAATGTTTGCAAACCCACAAAATGTTCGCAAACCCCAAATTAATGTTCAGAATCTATGTTAGCAATCTAATGTTCGCAATCTAATGTTCCAACTTTCAATGTTCGCACTCCTTATTTTTTTAGAAGCCATGGGAAGCAAAATGAACTTTCAAAGGTAGGGATGGGGGTGGGGGTGGTGAGAGCAGCAGCATTCGCTTTTTCTCTCTTCTCTCCATATCTGCTGCAAGGCGGTTCTTTGGGCGATGGAAGAGGAACATTCACGGGGATCGAATTTGAATTATGAGATTCGACGGTGGCGTGGCTGAGGAGCATGGCCAAGTCGGGAAGAGGAAGGGGCTGCGGAAGCGTTGCAGAGGACCGAGGGGACAACTGATCGGGGCTGCACCACAACCGTGGGTTGTATTCAAATGTGGGCTTCAAAAAATGATGTGGGCCACCACCGTGTGGGTCATCAACAACGTGGACACCCCTACATACACTACTAAACTCTAAAAAAGCTATAGTAAGCTTTTCCCAAACGTTACATACACCCACATCAATCAAACATAATATCACTAAACCAAAAACAATACATTCATGGGCAAAACTGTCCACCCCCAAATAATGGGACCTTTGGGTGTACAAAATTAAATATGGGACTGATTAGATTACAATTCCACATTTTAGGATTTATGGGTCAATTCCCCTAAAATGAATAGTTTATTTATCAAATTTAATATTTTTAATATAATCGTTATGGAACACTTTATTTGATTTCAATTTTTTGAATTTAATTTTTTTTAATTGAGTTTTTTTTATATTTTTTTGTTTTTAGTGAATTTTTTTAATATTTAAAAAAAAATTGATAAACTTAATATAAATATAATTAAAATGTATAATATTTGTGAAAAAAATTAAAAGTTCACTAAATATCAAAAATATAAAAAATATATATATATATATATTAAAATTCAGTACATCTTTGTATTCTTGTGTATTTATTGATTTTTTATAAATATTTTAATTTTTAAATACATCTAGATTATGTGCATGTAAAAAGTAAAAAAAATTTACTTTAAATATTAAGAACAATTCACTAAAAATAAAAAATATAAAAATATCAACTTTTAGAAAATTAAATTTAAGAAATTAAAACCAAACAAGTTGTATATTTTTCTTAAATCTCAAAAGGCATTAGTGTACTTTGTATTTATTTATCAAAAGCTACATAGTGAAAGGATAAAGCGAAGTTTGGAAAAGTTAATGTTAATTATTAAAGGGTAAATTATCAATTATTATTTGCTTTTCAACTTTATTTTAGATTTTAAAGTTTTAATTTTTATAATGACTCTAAAATGTTTAATTATTTTATTTAAGTCCTTCAATGTAACTCTTACATTTTTCATTTTTTTATTTAAACCTTTTAATTTTAATAATTAAGTCAACATAGTCCAATTTATTAACTAATGTGAATAAAAACTATCATATACTCTCTAAATTATAATTAAGTCAACATAGTCCAATTTATTAACTAATGTGAATAAAAACTATCATATACTCCCTAATTTATTTAATTTTAAGCTTTATTAAATTAAAAAAATGATAGTTTAAATTCAAGAGAAAAAATATGGAGTGTAAAAGCTATTCACAATTTTAAATGAAATAAATTTTTATTTTTTTTTGGAAAAAATGATAATTTTTCTTAAATAAGTAAATAATTTTTTATCTCAAATGGTTATGGTTATCTCTAATATTTATTGTATTTGTGAAGTAAGACAAATGTATTTTTGAACCATGGAGTTTTTTTTTTAGGAGAATAAATGATGGAATGTTAGTGGATTAGTAAATTAAATTATAACAAAAAAAGATTAATAAAAAAATAATAAATTGTCAAATTATATCCATAGATTGATAGAATGTTTGATCCCCCTCGTATATAAATGCACATCTAGGAGTGTAATTTTTGCCCGCGGCTCAAGGTGAGCCCAGCCTGTTTATGCCCCCGCCCGAGCCCGAACCCAACCCGAAGCCTTGGGCCAGGATCTGGGCCATCGTTTTGAAGCCCGGCATGGCCCATGGGCCCTGCCCGCCTAAGACTCAGTGTTATTTTTAATGAAAAATAATAAAATTTTGGTGGAAAAAATTAATAACAAAATAAAAAAATTGTTTAGACCCGCTCAAGCCTGCCCAAAGCCCGAACCCAGGCTCAAGCCTAGGGGCCCGGCCCACTAGCCCGCCCAAAGCCCGAATACCCCTAGGTCTGAGCTTGGGCCTGGGCCTAGTTTTCTGGGCCATGAACGGGGCCGGACCGGCCCGATTTTTTGGCGAGAGCCCGTAAGGCCCAAAATGGGCTGGGTCAGAATTACACCCCCATGCACATCATAGATCCATCAACTCAAAATCTTGAACATGTGATATTCATTATCCCAAGAGATAATTACATGAATTATTAGACCGTCTTTGTTAATATATTTTTTTTCTTTTGATATAGGGGACGTTTTTAGTTTTTTATAAAAAAAAATAATAAATTAAAAAACAAACAAACACACAAACAAACTATTTGAGGCCTTGATTGTAGCGTGTAAGCTTTTAAAAGGTCATGGCCTAAAACAATAGATTTTTATAGTTAACTTTATCTCTATATCCTTGGTCAATAAGCATCCTAACAAACTTTTTTGTTCCAAGTCTTTGTGATTTACGTTTAAAATCTTTTTGGTCTTCCTCTCTTCTCTTTTATTTATTTATTTTTACATAGGTGAATTTGTTATTAAACAAAAATAAAATTACATTAAACAATGATCAAACAAAAAAATTCGATATAGAAAGCCAATAATTAGCTTAATGTGACTCAATTGTAATAATGTTATATCTATTATATTTTTATATCATATTATATTTACAACCGCGATTGGGACCTCGAATCCGAGGTCCCCCGAATCCCCCGAATCCCCTTTTTTTTTTTTTTTTTTTTTTTTTTTTTTTTACAGGGGAAGAAGCAGAAGACGAAGAAGGGGGAGGGGAGGGGGAGGGGGAGGAGGGAGGAGGGGACTGGAGGGGGCCTAAAAAATGGAGGGGGAGGGAGGAGAGGGGAGGAGGAGGAGGAGGAGGAGGAGGAGGAGGGGGACGGCGGAGCTGCGACGGCGGAGCTGCGACGACCGGGGCAGAGCTGCGACGGGGTAGCTGCGACGGGCCGGCGGACGGCCGGAGGCGAGCTGCTGCGACGACCTCCTCTTCCTCTTCCCTCTCTTCTCTTTCTCTCCCTCTCCCTCTTCTCCCTCTCCCTCTGCGTCAACAATGGCGGAAAAAAAGAAAAAAAAAAAAAAAAATTCAAAATCACTGAAACGACGTCGTTTCAGTGATTCGGGGGATTCGGGGAAAAATTTTTCGAGGTGCAAAACATTTTTCTTATATTTATCATTAATACAATACAGATAAGTCGATTGACACATCAAATAATAAAATAAAATTATAAAAATATATAATCATTGCAACGTTGCTATACATATCAAACACAAATTAACCAATGTTAGAGTTGACCCATAACACTAATTAATAAAGCTGGGTTTAGGAATTAAATATTTTAATTAAAAAGTCATTACAAATTATTAAATTATTTTCTCTATTTTTTTACTTATCTTTTTATAAAAATTTAAAAAATATTTAAAAAGTCAATTCATAAATGAGCCCCAAGTGTTTACCACTGTCGGCATGAATAGCACACTGTTCATAAACTTAAGTAATAAACTATCTATAGAGCCCTTTTAATCCTCTTAATCATAAAAGTACATGATCATGGTTGATATTATCATTAAGTTGTTATAATGAAATTATAAATTTGGCTATTTTAGACTGATGATATTTCATGGTTGTTATTCTCATTAAGTTAGTTAAAATTATAATGAAATTATAAATTTGGCGATTTTAGATTGAAGATGTAAAATTAATTAGTTAGATTAAATCTATGAAATAATATAAAAATCCTCATCCTCTAAAAAGTTATTTTGTTATTTTCATAAAGTAAGAGCAAATTAGCCTTTTAACCTCCAATTCCAATTCCATGGGATGTGATTAACAATGTCACCCTCATTGCCAACCTCCCATAAGAGATTCATAATCCTATAGAATTCTTAGACTGAATTTAGACCCTCAATTTGAATAGAGATTTATAAAAGGAAAATAAATGTCAAGAAAACATGAATAAAACTTAAACCTAAATTATTATTTTTCATTTCTCTCACTTTTTTCTTTTCCTTTTTAAATCATTACTGAAATCATAATTCAAACATAATTTTAGTCTTATGCCATTTTCATTACTACTAAACATGATTTATGTGAGACTCACAGGTTACTAATTCAATTCTTCTCTATAAATTGGTAATCAAACATGGCCTAATGTCCTTTTAAGCCTTTGATTTAGATTTATTTGTTTATAATTTTTTTGGTACATGATTGATTGAGATGCCGTCTTTAGCAGGGAAAGCAATGATAATAATTGTTGCAGAAAACATTTTTACCACTGAGAAATGAACATTTCTGGTGCTTAAAGAATAAACTATAAACTACTTTTAATCCTCAGAATGGATATATATCTAATATCTCAATGGTGGTCCATAGGACCCATCAAGATTAGATATTTCTCTATCTTTTGGTGACTTCGTTAAGACCCTGTCTCATCTGATAAACCCTATGAAATTTCACAGGAGGAATTTGACAAAGACCCCCTCTTGTTTGGTTTATTCATGCTACATGAGCGAATCATAATCCTCCACGTGGCAGCATCTTGTTTGGTTTATTCATGCTACATGAGCCAATCCTAATCCTCCACGTGGCAGCATTTTTCGAGTGGGACTGTGACAGGCAGCTTGTCATTTACCTGGTTTCATATCTTAAGCGCCGTTTGTTTTGACATGTAAAATATTGTTCAACAAAAAATTCCTATTAGAAACATTTTCTTTACGATCTTGAAATGCATGTGTTAGTAATAGTACCTAGTCTCATATCTTAAGCTCAATTTGTTTTGGCATGACAAATATTGTTCAACAAAAAATTTCTATTAAAAATATTTTCTTAGGGAAGGTTACGATCTTAAAATACATGTGTTGGTAATTGTGTATTTGTGGTGGTGTTGATTTGGAGATCCGCAATTTGAATGGTGGGACAACACTAGAGTGATGATGGAAATAGTAATCGGTAATAGTGACAACAACGGAGATAATGATAGTGTAATGATATTAGTAAGACTCTAGTCTGAAAAATATTTTTTATCTTTCAAAAGTAACAAATATTTTTTGTCTAAATAAAATTATTTTTCTTTGACTTTCATTTTCTAGCGTACCAAGTGTCAAAAAATACATATATATATATATATTTTAAATGCCGAAATAAACAAAATGTTAGAAAATGAAGGGCGTGTTTATTTACTCTAATTTGCATAAAATTACTATACACAAAGATATAGGGCTTGTTTGGTTTGAGTTTCGGAGATGAATTTTAGGAAAAAAATTTCCAAAAATTGTTTGGTTTGAGTTTTTTTCAAAAAATTTCCAAAAACACTTTCTCTCTCTTATACATCAATCAATCACTTTTTCTCTCTCATCTCTCCTTCTCAATCACTTTTTCTCTCACACACATCTACTCAATTCTTCCAAAATATCAAATCATCCCAAACTCCCATAAAAAATTTCTCTCTCAAAATATACAACCAAACAAACCAAAAAAATTTCTAAAACAACTCTCCAAAATTTTTTTCAAAAACAACTCTCCCAAAAACAAACCAAACAAGCCCATATACTTCTAGGATTAGTAGTCAACGCTCGTGCATGTCATTCACAAGAAGTTTGAATGCTTCTAAGATAAGTAAGAAGAAAGCCAAGGAATCATTACCATTGCCTAGCCCGTCAATGTATCAAAAAAACAAAATAAAAAATAAAAACATATTGTTGACTGCAAATAAAAAAATACAAACATATTCATGTGGTTCATGATGTTGAGGATTTCCTAGGGCATGTTTCACAAGAGTGTTCATCACTACATAGCCCCACCACAGCCTGACTTAGTTGGCATAATAACAATTAAAGGCACACAGGGGTCCAAAGCTAACATTCCCAGCCATTACTACTAAAATTACAACCACCAATCAATCCTTTTGTAATGTAATTGTGTAACCCATATAGTTTGACAATTTCAACAACTAACACACACATATATATACATATATCGAAGGCCGTAATTTGGAAAAGAGGAGAAAATTGCTCGTAGAATCCTAAAACTTTTACTGAGATATAAGAGTTCTAACCAACTAGACTAATAACGAGAAAAGTCAAGGTAAGCAAGTTTCCAAGTGTCAAAAAGTGATGGGCTCAAAGCTATAAGGAAATAGAACTATCCTTCTTTGCTTCTGAACCAATTTGCTCAAGTCATGTCCTTAAACCTGAACTCTACTTGGACCAACGAGTAATTTCTCTATAAACTTTTTGGGATTTTTCCGTATCCACAAATGTGAACAGAAGCACACCACAAACACATTGAAGATACAAACAATCACACACAGACATTTACGTGGTTCAGCAAAAACATGCCTATGTCCATGCATGGGCAAGAGAGAAAATATTCCAATACGTCAATAAAAGAGTACAAACTCACTCTCCCCTCTCCACAAGCCTCACTCTCTTTGATTTTTCGCACCACTAAAATTACACAAGTATCTTATTTATAGACGAGCAATAATTCCCACATAATAGAATACACACACTCACATAAACTTCAAAGCAACCTCATAACAGACCTAAAACTCTTACCTTTTAAGGTTGGAAAGGGTCATCAATGACAGAAAATTCAAGAAACAACAAACTAAAGTCACTTGATGGGATAAAGTCATAAATATAAAATAAAAAGACTACAACATAGAAAACTATAAATACAACATAACACAATTCTCTCTTATACTAGTAAAATCCAAACCTTCCCAAACATCAGAGCTTGTCTAGCAAAAAATTTTACAACTTATAATGGGCACCAAGACTCTGAGGCCAAAGAATGATATTATCAAAGTCTACCTGTACATAGTGATCTTCGTAGGGCAAGCGTTAGTCGCGCTGAAGAATGAGAATGTGATTGGTTAAATTAGGCTGGAAAACGATGACGTGAACACATAGGGGATATTGGCCAGGGGACCTCGTTGGCACGCAAGCTCATGAATGTCCTTCACAATGTCAAACACAGCATTTGGTTGAGCAAGTTTGAACGCGTTCTCTGACATTCTCTTGAGTTCGTCTGTTTTGGTGCTGAACCATTCAGCCACAAGCTTGGCAGTTTCCTTGGGACTTCTGGTGAATACACCTGCCCCGTTGTCGACTACATAGGGAACATTTCCCTTTTCCTGGGAAAGCCAAAGGGAGAGGAAAATTTGTAATGAGTTTAATGTCATTTTGCAAGAAAATAACGAAGTGAGCAATCAATTGTTCTTATGGCTTACTTGTCCGGGAATGTAGTCATTTAGAATAATAGGAAGTCCTCTGATCAATGCCTCTGCAATCGTACCAGGTCCCGCCTGCAGAAACCAAAAAAACCCCCAAAAAGTAGTAAGTCATCCATATTTGACAATGTATGGAGAACATAGGCCTTGTTTGGTGCAGTTTATGGGACTGCTTATAGCTTTTTTTCATTTTGGAAAGTTGTGCAGTGCAGCTTCTGTTTACAGGTTATGAGCCAGCAAACAACTTAAATAAGCTAAAAAAAAAAATTGATTATTGAGAAGTAAAGAAAGTATGCTTTTAGAGTCTGCTTTATGAGTATCAGCTTTTAGCTTGCAAGAAGGTGCTCCAAACAGGGCCTATTGTACAGACAGGAATATCAATGCAGATTGTCAAAACGTACTTTTGTAATAATACAGTCGCAAGCACCCATCCATTTCTCCATCTGAGTCTGGAACCCTTTAACCTACAGTGCAGGAATAAAAATGATAATAAAAAAGAGCTCAATATTACTGACTAGAAAGAAAATGATGGTTGGACTGTATAAATACACATTTTAATATGCATACAAGGATTGGTTCAAAAAAGCAAATGTAAATCACCTTCACTGGGATCTTCCATTCAAGTGATTCCAGCGTAGAAGCTAGGTCTTTATTACGACCACAAATAATAATCAATTGCCCGATTGGTTTCTGAAGCCTTTCGTCAAATAGCGTTTCTCCAAGAGCCTTCGCAGTTTTTTTCACAGGACCCATTCCTTCGCCACCTCCCATCAGCAAAACCGCAGGCAATTGGCGATCCATCTCAAGTTCTACTCTTAAATCATCCTACAGAAAGAGGCACAAATAACATCAAATTTCCATTCAATAAAAGAAAGCATAAAATAGTTAAATCATGCCAAGCATTCACCTTCACAAGAACAGCGCGACAAAAAGAGGGTCGGATTGGCAAGCCAAAAACACGTGTTTGAGATTCTTCTAGTCCATCCAGCAAAGCCCTCTTTGCTACCTCCTCCGATGGGCAGTAGCATCGATTGACCCCAGGGTGAAACCTGAATGTATAAATGGCTTCCAAGTTAAAAATGTAACGTGACCTAAGCTCAAAGGGCATAGAATTTTCAATGTAAGAGTAGCAACTGACCAGGTTCGGTGGCAGGTATTAAGGTCAGTGATAACAGAGACAAAAATTACTTTCTGCTGTAGACCTTGCCATTTAAGTACCCACAAAGGGATGTGTTGCATGAGAGGGTGGACGCTAATGATAATGTCGGGCTTGTACTCCATAAGACCAGCCTCGACCTCCCTTCAACAATCAAACATTAACTTGTTTAACTATAACTCATTTTTCTTTCACAACCCAATAAAATTCACAGCTAGGTGTGTGATTTTTGCATTAAAAGGAAATCATGTTCTAACTTGTAGCAGTCAATTAACTGAGAAGTGGTAGTGAGAAAGAATCATTTTTAAAGGGAAATAATATAAAGTAAAGACAAGGCAATTGGTAATTGAAAATATATTATGGTGACCAAACTAAAGTACCAAGGAATAAACAATGAAAGTTGTATAAAAATTACAATCAACTTGCAGGCGAGAAATGATTGAACACTTGAAAATATCTGTAGGGTTAAAAATGACAAAAAGAACGTACTTGGCATAGAAGGCAGCAATGGCCGCAAGATAGCAAGAGTGAATCCATTTAGGAGAGGTACTGTGGAACGCAACCTTCCAAAGCTGTACATGTTTAACCATGAACTTGTATGATCTTTCCATGTCATTCAATGGCCAGCCAGCATATTCCTTCCAAACATCCTTAACAAATACCTGAAATCAGAAGATCAAGTTTTAAAAATAAAACAAAATAACCATAGCAGTAGAAATGTAAAAATTGCAAAGAGCTACTGATTAAATATACTGATTCATGAAACATAAGCCAGAGACTTTAGTTTTAGAGTTCAGTTATGCTACAAACATCAACACCAATTACAGAACCAAAAACAAAATATACATGAATCGGTTAGTGGGGTTCACTTTAAAAAAAAATTATCCATCTATTTATATTTGTGTCCGAATTTGTGATTGATTGCTGTGTCCGTAGGACTTATTCTTTAGAGTTTAGTATAGTCCGCTCTTAAGAAAAATTTTCTATAATTAAAGAGTTTAATGAAGCACCATAAAATAGGACAACCCAAAGAAAGGAAAAGCCATCAATGTTGGAGAGTTTTAAGGAAAACCCACCAAAAATTACTTCTTTACATAATCCAAAAGACCTAAAAACTGGAAAATAAAGGTGAAATTTATTGAAAATCAACCACAAGTATAGAAACTTTGTTAAGGCCAAAGCCTTAAAACAACCAAAATGTTAACCTGCAATTGATTTGAATGACAATGTGTGATGCTGAAATTCATTGAGGGGAGAAAGAGGATCTAAGAACAAAAACTTCTTAATTTTAAGAGAGAAACACCAAATTATGACAAAAATGATAAATAAGTCCAAAATTAAAGGGGAAGTAAAGACAAAACTTTACAAAAAGTAAATCAAAATTAAAAAATCTATGAGAAACAAGAAAGGGAACGCAATCGCCCCAATCTAATCACCAAACACAAACTCCAAACACACAGAAAATAACCTCAGCATAAATTTTATGACCTAAGGTCCTAACTTTCCAAGATCCATGCACATACATGATTAATTATACACACACAAATGCATATGTATGTGCAATTATTGATGGAAAACAAAAATTGATCAAGACCCAGAAGACGAAATGAGTTGAATTACTTGAAAAAAAAAAAAAATCTTTTTTTTTTTCTTTGAACTATGAGAAACAACAAAAGGGTTGAACCCAATTGCCCCCCAAATCACAAAAATCCAAACTCCAATTTAAACACAGATCAAATGACCCCAGCATAACTTCCCAAGATCATAAAGAAACCTAATTTCCAAGACCCATGTACATGCACAAAAAAAATGCATATGTAAATATGTAATTATTGAAGAAAAACAGAAATTGATCAAGACCCAGAAGATGAAATGAGTTGAACCACCTGATACTCATCCCCAAACTCCAATCTGAAGGCATCCCTAATGGCCTCCGCCGAGGCACGGTGGCCGCCACCAGTATCACTCATCAAGATCAGCACATTCTTGGTCCTCTCAGCCCCAATCTGCACCATCTCCATCGTCCCTTCCTCTTCCTGAATCTCATACTTACATCTCTTCTGGCTGCTTCCGCTGCCAAATCCATAAACCCCAACTCTCTGGAACACCGAGTTGAGCGACGATGATTTTCTCGTCGGCGCCACCGTCATCGCCATATCTATATATACAAATCTTTGAAAATTTGTATATATAAATCGAAAAAAAAAAAAAAAATGATTCCAAATGATTTCAAAAACCCAGTAATCAAATTGCTAAAGAGAGTTTGTATATATAAATTGATTCCAACCTATACGACAAAAATTTCAGAAACCCAGAAAAATCATAAATAGAATTGGCTAAAGAGAGCCGGAGAGAGAGAGAGAGAGAGAGAGAGAGTATTGGTTGGCGGAATCGGAAAGGTTGTTTTCTGTTGGAGAGAGAGAGAGAGAGGTCGGTTGTTTGCGTGAGTGAGTGATTATTGGATGCTTGAACGATGCCAGGAACGTTTGGTGGCAGAGGAGAGGGAGAGAGGTATTTATAGCCGTCCGATTTCCCATCTCGGGGTCGGAATGTGCTGATTTCTGATTGGGTAGATTCCATATACCCTGAAATGAAAGTTTGATTATTTCTAGGCTGGGCCCATATAAAAATAATCGGCTTCCTAATTTTGTTTTTCAAAAAAGCTTTTCAAAAAATTCAGCCCCGCTACGTAGGTCGAAATTTTTTGATTGAAGTGGTCCCAATTTGATTTTCTATTTGTTGTATGCGTCTGATCCAATAATGCTAGGTGTCTCGACAATTAGAGGCTTAAATGCCTCAAATCATCGTCTCTCTTCGTGGCCTCTCTCTCTATCTCTCTTTCACTCTCCTATTCAAAACCCAAATCCAAGCAGCTCAGGCTCTCTCTTCTCTCATTCCTCTCGTTCTCTCGCTCGCTCTCAACCCTCTCATCTTGTCATCCCTCTCGTCACTGCGCCATTCTCTCTATCGTCTTCATCAAACCGCCGGAGCCCTTCTTACCGTATCGTCGTCATCAAATCACTAGAGCTGTCGTTGGTGCCTTGGACTCTCATCACCTACCAGAAAAAGCATCTCTCTCTCTCTCTCTCTTTCTGTGGTAAGTCCCAACATCGCAGTACCTAGGGTTTGGATTTTGGGTTTGTAAATCAGAAATTGGGGCTTTTTATATCAGTTTAGATTTGAATCTATAAATTAGAAATTGGATTTGAATTTGTATATCAGTTTATATCAGTTTGGATTTGAATTTGTGACTCAGAAATTGGGGCTTTTGAATTTGTACATCGCGAATGTGTGTTAATTGAGAAAAAAAATGGTAAAAGTTAGATTTAATTGTGTGAAGATTATGTTAATTGACAAAAACTACATTTTGTGAGATTTAATGGTCAGTTAAGTTGCTGCTATAATGGATGGATGTATTGTAACTTGGCTTAACCTAAATTTTTCATCTTAATTTTTTTGGCTGAACTTGAACCATTTAAAGAGTGTTGAAATCTTACCTAAGAAGAATGTTATCCTATGACTCTCTCTGTTCACTTTTGGTCTTAAGATGTTCATCCCTTTACTTAGGTTTGAGTTTGAAAAATGCTTAATGAATGTAGCTTCAACCCTGTCCATAAGCTTATTCACCTGTAATTTCCCAAATTGAATCATCAAATTTTTCAATGTTTTTTTTTTTCTTTTCCAGAGCACCTAAGAAAGCTACTATGTTTTATATTATAACTTGAAATGACTATTCTTGACTCATATTAGTGCCCATGTACTGACCTCATCAGAGCTGCCAAGATAGGAGTTGTCTACCATCTTTAAGTAAGCTTTTGATGCATTTCTTGAAGTTTCTGCAACAATTAGGTATAAACAAAAACTTTAGTAAAAATAATTATTCAGATTGCTAAGATAGAAAGAGAATTCAAATTTTTGAGATAGAAAAATACCATATCATATTTCTTCATGATCTTTGAAAATGCCAACATATTCAAGAAGTTGTTCATTTATTAGCAAAAAGATCAAACACAGTTCTATGCAAAAAGCTAATTGAATTTTTCAAAAATAGAAGGAAAAAAAATAAAATAAAGTAAAGCTAAAAAGTTGAGTCTAGTCCATTTAATATTTTTGGCTGAACCTGAATGCATTGTTAGGGAGTTTCTGGATTGGGTTTTTAGATCATTAATGGTCAGCTAAGTTGCTGTAATGGATGGATGTATTGTAACTTGTAAGATTTCAGGTTTCTTGCTGCTGCTTGGTTGATATTTACAAAGATGATTTTGAAGAGTTTTGTGTTGGGATATATCTCCTTATTGGAGTTTGAGACCCAATTGACTTGTTAAAGAATTTTAATTTGGTTTGGTTTAGGTATAATATATTTTATATATTATATTTAATTTGTGGAGACTAAATTCAGTTTGGTAACAACTAAGGTTTTGATATAAACTCTAGAATTAACAATATATATATTGTTTATGTTTTTGCTCCGACAGTAGTGGAAAAGAACGGCAGCCAACATTGATTCATGGTTTTTCCGTGAGATAGTGCTCCTTTTAGTGGGTTTGTTCTTGGTTAACAAGCTTTCTATAGAAGTCTAATTGGTGGGTTGAATATTGGTGATTAATTTGTTGCTTTGGTTTTGGCTGATTGGGGTTGTTATTTTGGATCTTCTACAACTCTGGTTCTGAAGATTTTTGTTCATCTATTTGGTGAGATCATTCCCCTTTGTTTATTTGTGATTATTTGGAATTCACCTAAGGGTGGTTTTGTGAGACCATTCGTATCTCGTTTGTAATTGTTTGAAAATTATTTGGTTGATAGTGGAATCAGATTTCGATCCCGTGGACGTACCTCACATTGAGGGAACCACGTAAAAATTCTTGTGTTGCTTTTGATTTAATTTTTCCGCATTAGTTTTTATTCTCATTGATTGATTTACTTGTGGGGAATCACATATTTTCCCTAACAACTGGTATCAGAGCTTACGGTTTATTTGGGTTTATTTATTTGTGTAAATCAATGGAGGGGAATGTGGGTCGTATGTCTAGCTTCAATGGAAGCAATTTGATAACTTGGAAAACTAAAATGGAGGACCTATTATTTTGTAAAGATTTGTATGGACCCATTGAGGGTGATAGTGGCAAACCCGAGGGTATGAAAGATGATGAATGGAATAGGCTTAATCGAAAAGTCGTTGGTGTTATCCGTTAATGGATTGATGACAGTGTGTTTCATTATGTTGCTACTAAAACTTCGGCACATGATTTATGAAAAAAATTAGAGTCTTTATGATAGAAAATCAGCCACAAATAAAGCCTTTCTGTTTCGTAAGTTAGTTAATTTAAAATATAAAGATGGCAGCCCTATTCCGGAGCATCTGAATGAAATAAAGAGTATTGTTAACCAACTTGCTTCTATGAAAATTATTTTTGATGATGAGTTGCAGGTTTTGATGCTACTTAGTTCTTTGCCTGAAAGTTGGGAGACTTTGGTTGTGACAGTTAGTAATTCGGCGCCCGATGGAGTTGTCACAATGGGCCAAGTCACTAGTAGCCTATTGAATGAAGAAACTAGAAGAAAATCAGCGGGTTCTTCTCATTCAGAAGCATTTGTTGTGAGAGGCCGAAGCAAAACAAGCGGGAGGAGTAAGACTCTTCATGGTCGTGATCAAAGCCGTGACAAATCAAAAGATGGTTCTTTTTCAAAGAAAGACATTGAGTGTTATTATTGCCATGAGAAAGGGCACATGAAGCGGGAATGCCGAAAGCTTAAGAACAAGGAGAAAAGGCGTGACAAAAGTGTGGATAAGAAGCAAGAAGACACAACGGCAGTTACTATCGATGATCTCATGGTCGTTTGTGAAGATGATTGTATCAATTTTGTGGGCCAAGAGAGCAATTGGGTGATTGATTCCGGTGCTTCTTTTCATGGGACTTCTCGAGTTGATTTCTTCACTACCTACACCAAAGGAGATTATGGTTCTGTTCGAATGGGTAATGAAGGTTTATCCAAGATTATTGGCATGGGTGATGTTTGCTTGGAAACAAATTTGGGCTGCAAGTTGTTGCTTAAAGATGTGAGGCATGTTCCCGACATTCGCCTCAATTTGATCTCTACTGGGAAGCTAGATGATGAAGGTTACAACAACAAATTTGGTGATGGAATATGGAAGCTCACAAAGGGTTCTTTGGTGGTGGCTAAGTGCAAGAAGACTCATACACTTTACTCGATGCAAGGAAAAATTTGTAAAGGTGTTATCAATGCACTTGAAGATGATACTTCTACCGAATTGTGGCACAAGTGGCTTGGCCATATGAGTGAAAATGGGCTACAAGTTTTGTTCAAGAAAGAGCTTCTACCCGGTTTGAAAGGTACACATCTTAAAACTTGTGTTCATTGTTTGGCTGGTAAACAACAAAGAGTTTCTTTTCAGAAAAGTGTTGCTTCTAGAAAAGAAAATGTTTTGGAGTTGATTCATTTAGATGTTTGTGGTCCTTTGAAAGTTAGAACACATAGTGGTGCACTTTATTTTGTTACTTTCATTGATGATTATTCAAGGAAAGTTTGGGCTTTTCTACTAAAAACTAAAGATCAAGTTCTAGAAGTATTTAAACATTTTCAGGCCGTGGTTAAAAGAGAAACAGGGCAGAAATTGAAGTGCATCCAATCAGACAATGGTGGTGAATACATTGGGCCATTTGATGAGTATTGTCGCAACCAAGGTATTCGGCACCAAAAGACAGTTAAGAAGACTCCTCAACAAAATGGCGTTGCCGAGAGGATGAACCGCACCATTGTAGAAAGAACAAGGTGTTTGCTTTCACAAGTAAATTGCCAAGATCCTTTTGGGGTGAGGCAATGAGGACAGCGGTTGACGTGATCAATTTGTCTCATTGCTATTCTTTGAATGGTGATATTCCTGAAAGAGTTTGGACTAGCAAAGATGTGTCTTATGAGCACTTGAGAGTGTTTGGTTGTCGAGCTTTTGTTCACATTCCAAATGATGAGAGGTCCAAGCTTGATAGTAAGTCAAGACAATGTATTTTTCTTGGCTATGGGTGTGATGAATTTGGGTATAGATTGTGGGATCCGGTCGACAAGAAAGTCATTCAAAGCCGTGATGTTGTGTTTCTTGAAGACCAAACAATTGAAGACTTTGGCAAAGGTGATCAACCGGAGCCAAAAACTAGTGATCTCATTGACATAGATCCATCTCCTTCATCTTCGGTGGATGATGAAAATGGGGGAGATGTGCAGCCACCCATTGAAGATGTAGAGGATGATGCTAATCCTAATAAAGTTGAGCCAGAAATTGAGAAAGAGCATCCAACTCAAGAACCGCCGCCACAACTTGAGTTAAGAAAATCTACAAGGGATTGACAACCTTCAAGAAAGTATCCTCCCAATGAGTTTGTGTTGATTTCTGATCAAGGGGAGCCTGAGAGCTACCAAGAAGCAATTGAGCATGCAAAGAAAGATGATTGGAAAAAGGCAATGGATGAGAAGATGAATTCTTTACTTGAAAATCACACTTATGACTTAGTAAAGTTGCCTAAAGGGAGGAAAATTTTGAAAAATAAGTGGGTTTTCAAATTGAAGAATGATAGCAAAAATCTGAGGTACAAAGCACGTCTTGTTGTGAAAGGCTTTGGGTAAAAGAAAGGCATTGACTTTGATGAGATTTTCTCACAAGTTATGAAGATGTCTTCTATTCGGGTTATACTTGGCATGGCTGCAAGTATGAATCTTGAAGTTGAACAACTTGATGTGAAGACCGCATTTCTTCACGGTGATCTTGAAGAAGAAATTTAAATAGAGTAACCAGAAGGTTTTGTGGAGAAAGGGAAAGAGAAATTTGTTTGCAAATTGAAGAAAAGTTTGTATGGCCTCAAGTAAGCCCCGCGACAATGGTACAAAAAATTTGACTTTTTCATGATGAATAATGGTTTTTCTAAAACCACTTCGGACCATTGTGTGTTTGTGAAAAATTTTCTGGATGATAAATTTATTATTCTTTTGCTTTATGTTGATGACATGTTAATTGTGGGTCAAGATTCTACCATGATTAACAAGTTGAAGTTAGAGTTGAGTAAATCTTTTGCTATGAAAGATTTAGGACCGGCAAAGCAAATACTTGGTATGAAAATTATTCGTGATCGCAAAGAGGGGCTGATTTGGTTGTCTCAAGAAAGTTACATTAAGAAAGTTCTTGAAAGGTTCAACATGGATAAAGCAAAGCCGGTTGGTTATCCACTTGCGGGTTACTTCAAGCTTAGGTCGAATCAATGTCCTACAAGTGAGAAAGATAAGGAAGAGATGCTGAAAGTTCCTTATGCTTCAGCAGTTGGTTCTTTAATGTATGTCATGGTTTGTACAAGGCCAGATATTGCTCACGCCGTTGGTGTGGTGAGTCGTTCTCTCTCTAATTCGGGTCAAGAACATTGGGTAGCGGTAAAATGGATTCTAAGGTATCTTCGAGGGACTTCAAAGGTATGTTTGTGTTTTGGAGATGGTAAGCCGATGCTTGATGGGTTCACAGATTCTGACATGGCCGGTGATATTGATTCTAGGAAATCTACTTCGGGGTATTTGATGACATTTGCAGGGGGAGTTGTGGCATGGCAATCTAAATTACAAAAATGTGTTGCTCTCTCAACTACCGAAGCTGAATTTATTGCCATTACGGAAGCTTGCAAAGAAGAGTTCAATTTTTTTTTGCAAGAATTAGGTTTGAAGCAAGAAAAGTATGTGCTTTATTGTGATAGTCAAAGTGGTATTCATTTGAGTAAAAATTCTACTTTTCATTTGAGATCGAAACATATTGATGTGAGATACCATTGGATTCGTGATGTGTTAGATTCGAAATTGTTGCAACTCAAAAAGGTTCACACAGATGATAATATTTCGGATATGTTGACTAAGACTTTGTCGAGGGACAAACATTTGAAGTATCGAACTTTGGCGGGTACGGTCGATGTCTCCACCTAAGTCGATAGGGGGGAATTGTTGGGATATATCTCCTTATTAGAGTTTGAGACCCAATTGATTTGTTAAAGAATTTTAATTTGGTTTGGTTTAGGTATAATATATTTTATATATTATATTTAATTTGTGGAGACTAAATTCAGTTTGGTAACAACTAAGGTTTTGATATAAACTCTAGAATTAACAATATATATATTGTTTATGTTTTTGCTCCGACAGTAGTGGAAAAGAACGGAAGCCAACATTGATTCATGGTTTTTCCGTGAGATAGTGCTCCTTTTGGTGGGTTTGTTCTTGGTTAACAAGCTTCCTACAGAAGTCTAATTGGTGGGTTGAATATTGGTGATTAATTTGTTGCTTTGGTTTCGGCTGATTTGGGTTGTTATTTTGGATCTTCTACAACTCTGATTCTGCAGATTTTTGTTCATCTATTTGGTGAGGTCTTTCCTCTTTGTTTATTTGTGATTATTTGGAATTCACCTAAGGGTGATTTTGTGAGACCATTCGTGTCTCGTTTGTAATAATTTGAAAATTATTTGGTTGATAGTGGAATCAGATTTCGATCCCGTGGACGTACCTCACATTGAGGGAACCACGTAAAAATTCTTGTGTTGCTTTTGATTTAATTTTTCCGCATTAGTTTTTATTCTCATTGATTGATTTACTTGTGGGGAATTACATATTTTCCCTAACATTTTGCCTAATTGCTCACTACCTAATCTATCTACCAACCTTCATCATGTCTTTGTTGTTGTGATATTACAGATGTCAAGTTCAAGTGTCGGATCATTTGACATATCATAACAAGAATTGCAGTAGATGTCAGAGAAGACTAACTATTTGGATTTCTGAAACCGAACGAAACAAAATAAATTATTTTACTCGTGTGATAACTGCAGCAGTTTCATTGGATGGTGTTTGCCAACAAATAGAAGTGATGGAATTGGAAGACAGTTTAAAGGAGAAGTGCAAATGGACCATGTGCACCTCAACGACGACATTGAGCAACATGTAATGATGAAGCTGCAAAAATTGGAAATATTAATAAAACATGGGTTCTTCCTCTTGTTTGTAATTGGTATAGGGGTACTTAAGAAAATCTAGTAATGTATTTGTTAGTTAGGATTGCTAATTATGTAGCATGGATTGTGTTTTGACTAACAAACAAGTGTAATATATTTTGTATTTTGCTCATTTTTAGTGAATACTTGTATTTTGTTCATTGGAGTTTGTTATCATCTCTTTTTCTGCTATTTGGCTTGATGCATTCTTACTGTATTAAATTTCAACTTTCATTCGCTTGAGCACACCTCCTTCCCTGTTTATCACTACCAGTGCCACCACTCATTGCATCTCTCTCTTTATATGAGAATGGATTTGAACACTTGAGTTGAGCAACAGGTACATTACAATTTAAAAGTTTGTGAACACATGTACATTAGTTGAGTTGAGCAGATGTACATGTACAATTATGAACACATGTACATTACAATTTAAAAGTTTGTTGTATAGGTAGAACACATGTTTGACACTATAAATATAATTTTTCTCTCTTATTTTTGGTCTTTTTTTTCCTTTTTTTTTTTTGGCATAATTCAACGACAAACAACAACTCAAAAACAAAACCTAAACCAAGTCAAACACCAACTATAAATACTATGAAAGCTATAGCTTCAGGATTGCAACATGGAAATTTGAACATAGTGATGCTCACCCTGCTCACATTTGTAATGTACCTGTTGCTCTGAAACTAGGGTCACATTTCTATTAATTTCTAGGAAAATTGAATAATAAAACCTCGAAGGCTCACATTCATTAGTACCCTATGAAAGCAATTTAATCCAAACTTATCCACATACAACACAAAATAAATAGGGTAGGTATTCATGAAATTCACCAAAACCTAACTCAGTCATTTACATCATTAAGTACAAAAAGATACAAAACACAAAACAAATTTTTGATTACATCCATGAAACAAACAAACTCAGTCATTTACATGATAAACTGCAAAAACAAACAAAACACAATGACATAAATCATTGCCTTGAAGTTCTTCTCCATTCTTTGAAGCCTTCTACCTAACTCAATCCTTAGATCGTTTAATTCTTCTTCTATTCTTATAGCTTTCCGAAGTCCAACATTGGAACAAATTGTGGAGCTAGTGTCGTCATCATCCTCATCTGCGAATTTGAAGTAATTACAGTGTTCCTTATGACTCTACAATGCATCATGATTAGTCAATCAAATCACAGAAATGACTTTGTAAATAGTAAAAGATCAATTTCTATAATAGATACTTATATATTTCGATAGGCAAACAAAGAACAAAAGTCAGGACCAAGTCAAAAAAAGCCTTAAAAAAATACTATGAAAGCTTTAGGTTTGCTATAGCTTCAGGTTTGCAACAAAAGCTAAACCAAGTCAAACACCAACTACGAATACTATGAAAGCTTCATCTCAATTTGTTCGTGATTATTAGCAAGTTGATTGGAGTAAAATCAGGACCAACTACATAATCAACTTGTGGGTTAGCATGACAAACATGATCAACTTTTGCAGCTTATTATTTCAGTTGGACAATGATAAAAGGACACAACTGCAAACCAATTTCAGAAGCCAAAAAAAAGTAGATGGTACTAAAGAACACAAATGAACCGACCACATGAAAAACAATACATACATTTGCTTGTTATTACACTCAACAGTGATACATGAAAAGAATAAAAAAAAATTCAATGAATTGCTTCACATCTCTATCAACAACAAACCAGACTCCTCTTAATCTATACAAATTAATTAACCCAGCAACTACTAGTGTTCTTAGTGAAAAGAGAGAGACTTAATCATCAAATAATTATTTTTAACCTTCCACAGATTATTTTTAAATATTAACACAATCAAATTTATCATATATTTATAATTATTTTCAAATGCTTGGATTTATAGTTTAATGCTTAAATGATAAATATTTACAAAAATTAACTAATTTCTCAAATGGGAATGCAGATAAGATTACAAATATTTCCGATGGCTTTGGTTACTGTAACACACCCGCGAGGGAACTCACGGGTTACAGTTCGGACTCAATTTGTCACGGTTCTAAATCTGAACCAAAGAGTCCAAATCTGGCAAATCGTTTTGAGAAACAGATTTTTGAAAAGAAGTGCCAAACATGGACTGCTTTGCCAGATACAGAGTCGCCACCTAAATATTTTATTTTGGGGAATTTAGGAAACCCTGACTCGGTGCCAAAGGCCACGTGTCCGTCATCACCAAAGTTGCCTCGGCTCGGGAACTTGGGTACGATCGGGGAAGGTCAGCTATGAGCACCCCCTCTCGCCCGGTCCGAAGACCGGCCTCTACTAACCGTGATACCCAATTTTGAAAACGTTATGTGTTCTTGTTCTGGTTATTAGCCTAGAATTACTATGTTATGCGCACAACAAACAAGTATAGACTAGATTGCCTAATTTGGAAACAATCATTGCATATCCGTTGTTTTGAAAATGCTTTGGGATTTGCTACTCACAAGTAGGCTAAAACACGAATTTCAACGAGTTTTTCCAACTCAAACAATCCAACCTCCACCCACGGGCATTCAAGCAGTTTATCTCATATAAGCATTTAGCCACATGGTAATCATGCTGTTATGGCAACATTCACACGCATGCGATATGCTAAAGCATAGAAGCTTACCTAGTACTCCAAGCCAAAACAGAAATTAGTTAGTAATCACATGCATGATCCTAGTTCATGTTTGAAAATGGCTAATGCAACACATGCAAAGATGCAATCTAGACAGGCTCGGCATCCTAAGCATGGCATGTAGAATGCTACAAATAAGACGTATTCAATTTGGAATTGAAATACAATGCAGTTTGTATGATGTGCCGAGCCCGGCGCATGCAAAACAGATGAATGAATGCAAACATGCTATCATACTGTTATGCTAATTTAAATGTGCCCTAATCTACCATCATAAGCAGGTAAATAAAAGGGAAGAAAGACGTGGGGTTGGAAGACATACACCCACTCACGCACACTTATTACAATTGCGCCCTCACTCGGAGGGACCGAATAAATATTACAGTCCGAATAATAAATAAATTAATTATTACAAAATTTCTAATTATTTAACAGATAAATGCAAAAAGGGAAGGTGGCCACAGCCGCCCGCCTCGGGATGCGCGAATGATGCATGCTTGAGCTCGTCTTGCCCGGAAAATCCGCACCATACCACTGCTGCCTCTGTTTTCACTGTCCTGCCTCTCCAAAGACTGCCAAAGTCCTGGGACACGTTCCTTGCACACTGTAGAATACCATCGGCTGGAGGAAATGCCCACCGGCCATGAGGAATGTCCATCGGCTGCTGATGAAGCTATCGGCCATTCACAAATGGCCGGTCGGCACTGTATGTTGCCGGTCGGCAGAAACTTCCTGCAGAAGACAGTTTTGACAGCAACAAAGGACAGACAGTGCATGATATGAAATTTCAAGCAAATGTGTGCATGGACACACTCCCTATCATGTGTTAGACTCAAGGGAGCATGGCCCTCGACCCCCGGGCCATCAATCACGCATTTTAATGCATGATGGCCCGAAAACCAAGTTAGCAACTTTGATATCAAATGAAATGCAAGCACAAAACAAATCAAAGGGCCCCAACCCCTATCATGATTGGTCAAGAGGCGAGGGATGCATGCTCAATAGAATGCAACCTAGGCATAGCGGCTAAGTATGCAACATGAACATGCAAATGAGCAATGTATGCTAGGCGCGCAACCTAAACATGTAAACAAACATGGCATGCAACAACATACAACGATGGACTTAAATTAACATAGCTCGTAAGCATGCCAAAATCAGCGGCCATTAAATGAAAATGAGACACTTGAAATGCGTGCACGCGTGCACGCAAACCGAGGACCAAACCTAAGGCACGAATGCCACCCTAACAAGGCATGGCAAAGCATGGATCATGGTATGCAAACAATGCAAATTTCAGTAGCTAAAAGTGATGCAAAACAGCCCCGAAACAAGGTGAAATGACATCCGATGCATGGAATCTCTCCCGAAATGCAAAACTAGGTACATGAAATGGCTTACAGCTATACAAAGCATGCATGATTGGTACATGGAATGAGAAGACAGAAGCAAGGCAGCCCCAAAATAAGAATTTTTACAGTCCAAAGCATGGCCAAACAGTAAGCACAAGTGGGGCTAAATTAGCATACAAAAAATGGCTCCGCAAGGGAGGCAATGAGGCAAGTGGTAGATGCAAAGCCCAAACAGAAAAAGACCCTTCTACAAAACTGAAGAGGGACCAAAAATATGATGTTTTTCAGTAGATGATAAGCCCCAAATCAATATAAAAACATGCTCAAAATGCAATGCAAGATTAAGGCCACAAGAGGGCTATAACATGAAGTATACAAAAAATGCATCAAACAGCAAAAGACCCTTCATGGGACATGGAGAGGGGGTCAAAATAAGACCCTTTTCAGTTCTGATCAAGGTCGAAAAACAGAAGCTCAATGTGCGAACAAGTCATGCAAAAATGGGGACCAAAGAGGGGTTCAATGGCAAGTGACACATGGAGGTCCCCAACAGTGTTGAGCCCTTCTTCAATGTTGAAGAAGGGCTCAAAATAAGCCTCTTTACAGTTTACATCGAAGCTCAAAAACACTTGTAAATAAGGCTAACCAATGAAGATAAAAAATGCAAGTTTAAGGGATATGGATGCTTACCCTTGAAGAGCAGCAAACCAGCAGCTCTTGGTCTAAATTTATGAGCTTCTAACCTCTGCAAATGGCCTCCCAAGTGCTGGAATGGAGGATGGAGGTGTTGTGCTAGGTGTTGTAGGGCAAATGGTGCAAGAACAAAGGTGTTTGGAGGCTTGGAGAAGATAGATATAGAGAGTGTATGTATGTATATCAGATATATATCTATATCTCTGGTTTTTTTGCTCCAAAAAATCCAACCCCATCAAAGGAGGAGAAGAGCTCCTTATATAGGCAATAGAAATGGTTCTAAGCTTACAAGACAAGCTTAAGGGAAAGGGTCAAGGGGAGCAAGAGGGCCAAGGCTTCTCAAAGAAGCTAGGACAGCTGGTGAGCTTCTTGAGGAAGCCAAGACAAGGGGTCAAGGCTTCCTCAAGAAGCCTTGAGCAAAGGGTCCAAAAATGGGGTCAAAGGCTCAAAATAGGCACATATATGTATGGGGGGTCGGGTCTGTGCATCCCAGCTGGCACAGCTGGCATGCACCATGCCTGCAAGAGTCAAAAGGGTCAAATCGGCCATGAAAAAGGGTCATCGGCCAAATAAATTGCCAGTCGGCACAATAAATTGCCGACCTACAATTTGTACTGGCCGGTCGGCTAAATATAGTGCTGATGGGTGGCTAATGAGGTCAAAAAGTGCCGGTGGATGTCCAGATTGAAGCCCCGGAAGTTAGCTTTCCAATGGCGCAAACCTTGCATTAAAATTCCTCCTATGCAAAAAGTTATGCCCTTTTTGGTGAAGCCGCGCAGATTCGATCCAACCGAACTGATCCCCTGCTTCAACCAACCATATCTCCCCCATCCGGACTTGGCTTTAGGAGATTCTTGAGTGAAAAGTGAAGCCCCGGAAGTCTTCTTTCCAATGGTGGTGGCCTCATAGCTAAAATCCAAGTGTATAGACAGGTGAGCTTGATTTAGCGAGGACTGCTCGTCTCTCTCTTAGCGGTTCTTGCCTGTCTTCTTCTTCAACTTGTTTTCTCCCCTCTTCTCATCTTCTCTTCAACTTCAAACCCCTAAGCAAGGTGTTTTGAAAGATTTTTCAAAGATTTCATCTCTCTTTCATTCATTTCCACTTTGTCCTTGCTTGGTTTACCGAAAAGCGCACCATTTACCGAAATGCGAGCGTCGGAACATCGTGGGAATTTAATTTCAAAAATGTTTTGAAAGAGAGGGTTTTAAGGTCTAAAAACCATCCAAAATAATTTTGGTCCAAAATGGGGTGTGAAGTTGAGATTTCTTTCTCTCCTTGCTGAAGAAATTGAACCTTTCCCCTGCACACCTTTCATCACCGAGCAAACCATCAGTAACGCCCAAGTCTCGAGGGCGGTCAAAAATGGGGTGTCTACAGTTACCCCCTTCATCAACCGGACCAGTGATCTTCTTGCGAAGGGATTCAATGGTATAAATCGAGCTTCGAAATTAGTCATTGTAAGGTTTTTATGGAATCGACTAATTTGTACAACAAGTAGTCATAATCGACTAATTTCTACAAACATTGAAGCCAAAACATAAACCCTAGATTTGGGATTTTAGGTTTACCTCAAATTCTGGGTCTTCTTGTACGTTTACCTCAGATTCCGTATCGTTCGCCGTCATTCACTAACGTTCGCCGTCGTTCATCCTCGTTCGTCGTCGATCAGAGAACAATCAGAGATGACAGGGATGAGAGAGATGACACAGGTCTGGGATGAGAGATCTGCTGAGCAGAGGTGAGAGTGAGCAGAGAGAATGAGAGCTGCTGTTGTTCCAATGGGTTTTGGCTTCAAATAGAGTTAGAGAGAAAACATAGAGAGGAGAGATATTTGACTCAATTTTGACTCAGTTTCAGGCCACTCGAGCCAGGGCCTTTCGAGCTGCGAAGCTTTTTCCCAAAAAATTTTAGGTTGAATTTGGTTTAATTTTAAAATTATGATTTAAGTGTTGAATTATATTTTGAATTTGTGAGTTTTTAAATTATGATTTGAAAAGAGAAGATTTATTTGTTATGAGTTTTGAAAAAAAAATTAAATTGAATTTTAAATTGAGTTTTGAATTTTTGAAATGAGAAAATTTGTTTGGTTATGAATTTTGAAAAAAAAAATTCAAAATTTAATTTAAAAACTTATAACTCATAACCAATAAACCAAACACACAACTCAAAACTCTATTAAAAATTCTATTCAAAACTTATAAGTAAACTCTTTTTGAAATTCAATTCAAAAAAATAATTTTTTTAGTTAAAAAATATTTAAGAAATTCTGAAAATATTTTTTGATTTAAAATATTACAAAAAAATAAAAAATATTTTTTTTTCAAAAAAAAATTCAATTAGTGCTTTAAAATTACTTTTGATTGTATATTTGGTTGGAATTGTTTTTTTAAAATATTTTTTGTTTTAAATTTTTTTTTATTTTTTAAAAATTACTGTCGCAAATCAGTTGCTATTTATTGTATTGTTACTTTCAAATAAATGACCAATTAATTTGTCATTTTCGTATATATGAGCAATTCAAAAATGTTTACTACACAAAATATATAATCAAAAATATTTGGATGATTATCTAAAGATTAGATAATCATCCAAATTTTTCAAACAATCTCCCCACCATGTTGTTTTTGATCTGTTTTGGAGTAAAGAAAACTCCTGCTCAATTTTTGATCCCCTAAATGTTGGGTTAACAATTTTGTTAGCATATATTCACTTTTACCAAACTTAATTAAACCATGATAATAAATCGAAAAATACTGATGGTTTCACTTGATTGTATATACAATTCTAACAAAAAGAATCTTCACATGATTTCATAATGTTACAATTCTACCCATGACCAACATGATTTTCCCACATAGTAGTAGCAATTGCGTCCCTCAAGTTTGATTGGTACGTCAACTTATGTTGTGACATATCCACATACTTAGCTTGGCTTATAGCAAACCCCTCTACTGCCGCTTCAGCCACCATTTCATTATCAGTTTCCATGAAGAATGGGTCTATAGTTGCATGCAAACGTATCCAATTGTGCACTACACAACATGCAATCATGAGGGGGTCCTTGTCGTGTTGACTTGTAATTGGACACGGACCGCAATATTGAAAAGCGTTTCTTAAGTACCTCAAATGTTCTTTCTATAACATTCCATAATGACGAATGTCGATGGTTAAACAATTCCTTAGGTCCATAATAATGACGGCCATGAAACTTTTGCAAGTGATAGCATTGTGAAGGAAATAGAGCAAGAAATACTGGCATATTTATGAACCCGGCATCCACTAAATAATACTTGAATGTTTGTAACACTTCGTCAAAAACATGTAAACAAATATCATTTTTTGAAATATTATAGTATATTATTTTGTAACATTGACCATGAGGTGAGTGTGGAAAATGTAAATCAGCTCTTATAATTGAGTCAACTAAAATTGCATTATTGTGGGCGCTTCTTTCCCATCCAAAATTGATAAATGTGAACAACATGTCGAAGTCACAAGCTGTAAGTACATTTGCGATACCGTGGCTTTGCGACCACGGAATGTATTCTGTCTTGAGGCAGGGACCCACGCATTGTAACGCCCTTAAAATAATACATTAAACCCCATATTCTTGACATGCATGGACATAAGAGGATAAAGCATATTTTCATAAATCAGAGTATTCATTACAAAAGTATTACATGTTGACATCAAAAGTAAATGCCCTATAGGCTTACAACTTTCCAAGTCAACACTTGGGTACAACAAAAGAAGAGTCCTAGCTCTTTATACAAAATAAGCCCTTGGCTTGATTAATATGTAATACATAAAGAAAACAAAAAAAAGATCTTCAAGCCTCTAAGCCTCCCAAGCTACGTCTTTGGAGGTGGCATATCACCTAGACCTGAAAATGATGTCCCATATAGGGTGAGCCAATGCCCAGTAGAGATATACTAAACCAGATATGAGCAATGACTAAAACATTAGCATATGATAAATGGCCAACACTTATAAAACAACTTGTAACACAATTCAGTTCCATGACAAATAGTCCATGTTTCATTTCACTTTCATTTACTTATCCAATTTTCAAGTTATATAAACCTGGCTGAACAATTTAAATGAGACAACCGCTCATATTAAAACATCTCCAATATCAACGACTCAAATGAGATTACTACTCATGTTAAAAACACTTCCATACTTCACAATTAATATACAGATTTGCTGTATTAATGGAGTCCATCCCCTATCTCCTCCCAAATAGGTTTGAGAGTCCATCCCCTATTTTCTCTCAAACCATAGAGTCCATCCCCTATCTCTTCCCAAATAATATACATATACAATATAATTAAACACTTATCATATGCAATGATCAATCAATACACATATTCGCTGTATTGTTCCAACAGTCATATTCAATGACATAATACGTTCGATTAGTTTCAGTTTTCCCTAATCAACATACAGTGTTTACAATAATTAAGACTATCCTCCACCGATAGCCCAAGGCAGTTATTTCTAAACAGAATATAAATGCATCAAACAGATATAATATCAACATTTTCATAGGTGAATGATTAATTAATCCAACTACACCATTCAATCTTATAATTCCCCAATTTCATGAATTTCAACTCAATTTCATACTCCCACAAATTAATTATTCAACACAATTAGGGCATTTCCCCCCCATTTTTCAAATATTGATCCTAAGACCAAATTCCCCCAATTTCACTCCCAAACTCATTTTCCCAAGCCTTATATACAATGGAGCTTTTAAAACACAAAACCCCTCTTTACATAATTACACATCAACCCTAATTTTTTCCAAAATTACCAAACAACACCATTTAATCAAAATGACTAAAATTTATGACAAAACTCATAAGATGGAGTAGGGTATCCCTACCTTAATTTTCGGAGCTCAAAGGAGGAGAGAGGTGAAACTTAAAGTGCTCCAAATCCACAAATTTTCAGATTAAAGTGAAGCCCTCACGACCCTCTAGCTTTCTTACAAAGAGATTAGAGTAGTAACACTCCAGAAGTAGATGAAACCCTAGAGAGAAGGTGTGTGTAGAGAGAGAGAGAGAGAGCTGAATCTAGGGTTTGAGATGAAAAAGTGAAGTGCAATCCCCCTGCTGCCAACTGATATATTTGAGACTTGCTCGAGCGAAGGAGTGGTCGCTCGAGCAACCAGACACAAAGAAACCTCGCTCGAGCGTAGAAAGCCTCCAACAATTCGAAGCTTCAGGTCTGCGACTCAGAAGCACGCTCGAGCGAAGAAACCCAAAACATAGAACTCTCTCGCTCGAGCGAAGGAAAGCTCGCTCGAGCCAAGAAATGCAACCTTCAAGTCAAAAAGAGACGCAGACGCAAGCTCGAGCGCCAGACTTCTCGCTCGAGCCACCAGACACAAAACTCAACTCTCGCTTGAGCGAAGGAACCCTGGCTCGAGCGAAGGAACTAAAACACAGAGCTCGCTCGAGCGACAAAAGTCTCGTTGGAGCGAAGACACCAAAATCTAGGCAGCAACCATTTGCTTCCATTCACAACCAACCTGCTACGAACCTGCCCAACACAACCAAAAACTCAAATATATAGAATTGAAGGATGGAAACAAGCTATACACAACAACCAACACCACGGAACCTAAGTCCGGAATACAACAACCAAAGGAGAGGAAACCGGGATCGCTATATGCGTCCACCAATGTGCCATTGATAAAACCGACACAATCCTACATTATATTATCAGTTTTATGTTCAACGTGACACAAACATAGATATTACTTTTAAAACATAACAAAAAAAATTCTTCGTTTCCGTTATTGCTAATTTTCATGTCAAAGATATAGTCATACCTTGAACCATAGAAAAAACCTCCTATCAATTAAATTTTTTTCCGGTGTTTCCGCTTGGTTTCATGGTTAAATAACCGTTGTTACAAGCTTGCATAGTGCACAAATTTTGATGTGCCGACAATTAGTTTCAGTGGAGTGTTAAAATCTGTCGGCCAATAGCCTATGCTAGGCCTTTTGTGTGCATGTATATAAAAAAATGTCAAGCGATTCCTCGAAACTGATAAGCATTTTTTCCATATTCACAAAACCATTGCGAACTAAGGTGTCTTTCAATAAAATGAAGGTTGCGGCATCCATTCGCATTATGTCCATAATTGTTTCTAGATGGCCATTTAATAAATTGAAAATATAGTCATCACCTTTGAGTAGACAAGTTCAATGTGGTTGTCTTGTGGTTGACGCATTCATATGTTCATTCATAAAAGCAATCATCAAGAAGTCCATAAAATCTTCCATAACCTCATCCTCCTCTGATGAGCTTACCATTGCATTGTTTTCTGTATCAGATGACATATTTTTTTGGCTACATAGCAATAAAAACACAATTATTCTAACTATTAAAAAAGGGGATAACTGTTATCGTTATTCATGAACATGAAATTAGCCTCTCTAATAAATTAGATGGCCTTAGTCAGATATTGAAGTAAAAACAAATATATATATACACAATGTATACAGGTTAATATTTATTCATTTTGTTTGACATGACGACCCAAAAAAAAAATATATGTAGTGAACATCATGAAAATTGAATTATTAAAAAACAATGGGACTGTCACAAGAGGATCACAGAAATAGAAAACATAAACATACAAAGAAGAAAAAAAAAATACAACAAGACATGAATCGAAGGGGAAAAAAAAAATTAACTCTTACAAACATGTTTCACAACCACTGAAATAACCACAAACTCTACCAAAGACACAGCTTCACGGATGACTACAAAGCTAGGACCATTGACAGGCGCATATGCGCAGGAGTGCGTATAAAAAAACCTTCGCCATTCCTTATCTTTGAATAGTGTCAATGCCTTAACATACTGCACCGGTGGTATGTCCCCCAGCTGAAGCAGGACATTTTCACATGCGTCAAGAAAATAGTCATCACTACCTGCTCTTACAGCCTCCGTGTCTATTGATTGTGCACGTGACTGTTCTGTTTTTGCCTGTGCATAGGTAGTGAAAGCTGTGTAAATATCATCAAAGCCACTTGACCTTGACTTTTTGGGGCGACCACTATCACTCTAGCTATGGCCCCTCCTGTGACTTTTGTCCTTAGACGTTTCCATGTAGTTATCTCCAAATGCATCAACAGGAATGGCATCTGCTACATTACTACCTCCAGCTCTAAGAGACCAAAATTTGTTAAGTATATTGTCCTTTTCATCGGAGTTAGGGGCCCCTTGTGTGGATGCACGGGCCAAGGCCCTTGTAGCACAGCAGTGTTCTACAATTTTGGTCATTTCGTCAAAATACTCAAAGCCTTTACTCCTTAGCTTCTTTATATTTTTTGATGCCTAGCTCTAATTGCAAAATATTAACATAAGCCTATGGTACGTGTGACAAAATTTTACGAATATATCTAAAAAAAAGCTACATGTTCATTGATAATACCTTATCCCAAAAGTCATCAGGTGCAATAACGGTTCGTACAATCAGATCTCATCCAAGACCAGTCTACGCCTGAAGCCGCTTGGAATTTATGTGGTCAGCTTTAAGTCATTGATATTTTTCTCTCACCTTTTTTGGTGTGTATCGGAACCCATAGGCATTTTGCAACTCAATTACAAAATGGGTCTAATGCTTCGACGTCCAGACAGTGCTTTGGCCTCTTGATTGGTTCCGTTGCACCTAAGAAAAACTATTCCATACAACCTCATGTTTCAGTAAGAATGTAAGAAAACCAAGTACAAAACAATTCTGTGTCAATTAACGTGTTGAAATATGATAAATTAAGATAAATTCCAACATATATTAAAAGTCTTTGTGCCAAATCGAAGTTTAAACAAGCTCATAAGAAAGCAGAAGAATAAACAGAACAAAGAAGCAGCAAAAAATGGTCGAACCACCAAGGGGCAGTCGACCGGTCAGTCGATCAGTCGAAAATCCAGGTGGACAACCGGCGAAGCAACGTTTGCCTAGATTAGATAGAACCTATTCCACTTCTTAGCTATTCCATACTAGATCAACTGAAGGAAATAGTACATACCAAACGAGCAAGGGTTGATTAGTTGTCGCCGGTGATGGAGTGGGTACAATGATTGGATGTGTGATGCTTCGTACACCATCTGATTCCAAAAAAGGTTTCACAAATATGACCTAACACAAACAAATTTGGGAATTAAGCTCCCAATTGTCTAGTTACATATAGACCCATATGTATATTTGGAGAGAAATTTATGAAAACTGGTACCTTTTTGTTGTCGTTGCTTCGCTGTCCGGAAGGTGAATCGACTACAACACACAAAGTGAAAGTCAATTGATTTGTGGGAGCTCATCGATGCCAATTTATGAGTGAGAAGGAATCGGTTCACAGGCATGGTTTGGATTTGAAAGTCAGAGTATTTCACAAAGAGAGAAGGAAGTGATTGAAGAGCTGCAAATCCTTGTAAGCTACCCGTGAAGCATCTTCTTCAGCTTTGATCTTCTTTGGCACGTGAACATTTAGCTTTGCAGACGAATATGGAAGAATCTTTTCAGAATGAAGAAGACGAAAAAAAGGGTTTGTACGAAAAGGTGAGAGCTTTGGACTTGGAAGGAGCTTTGCCAAACATATTGTGAAATGTGTTTTGAAATGTCAAGTTGAAATCAATTTTTGAAAACTATATCTGTAACAACCCTCATCACTGATCACTGATTGACCACTGATTACCGATACTGTCACTGATTACTGCTAAACTGAGACTGACCATGATTGATAATTGAATTGATTGAAATACTGAACTGACGGACTGAGATTCGAGACTGATTGATTGACTGTAACTGTTTAAATGCATTTTCTATCTGTTGATTGTTAATCGATCTGTTCATGTTCTGTAATTTAAACTGCAAATTGAAGGCCTTATCGGCGGCCGAATCGGAAATGGATCAATGTTTTATGATAATTGGAATTTATGTGAATTAATGATATATTTAATTGAAAATTTATTTGGTATGATTAAATTAGATAAAATAAGTTAAATCAAATAGTTACCTTATTTACGGAATTGCCATGTTAGTGGGCCCTTTATTATAACATTTTTTTGAGCCTCATTAAGCATTCAACAAAACTTTTCATCAACTCATTTTGAGAGCTCAAAACCGACTCTAGAGAGAGAGAGAGACCTAGAAGAGTGATTTCATCTTGATTTCATCGTGAGTTGGCTTGAATCTTGGAAGAATTGAAGAGTGATAGCCACATTGAACTCCTAGACTCATAATTGGAGACTTAAGGTAGAGTAATTGCCTTCTTACTCATGCATTCAAGCTAGTCCTTGCATGTTCCATGTTAATTGAAGAGTTGAGTCTAGAAATGGTGCCAAATTGTTGAATTGTAGCTCTAATCTTGCATGCATGAGTATATTGAAGAGTTTTAGAGTGTTTTCATGGCAAAATGTTGCATGCATGCTCTTGATTATGTTTAAGTCCATGGTTTCATCATGTTTTAAGAAGAATTGACTCATTTGAGCAAGTGTTTGAAGCTTTGAAGTTGATTGAATTCATGGATATTGCATGTTCATCATGTTCTTGAATTTTGGTTTGAAATCATGTTTAATTGAACTACCTTTGGGCTTTGATTTCTCAAATTAATCTTTGAATCATGTTATTCTATGGATTTACAAATGTTTTCCAGAAAATTAGCCCAAGAGGATCGAAATTGGTGTTTCAAAAGTTGAATTTGAGCTTGAGGTTCAAATCTGGAATTTCCAGAATTTGGACTTACGCTCGAGCGGGGTGACTGGCGCTCGAGCATGGAATTCGTGCTCCCAGCACTTTTGACTGTTTTGAAGTACGCTCGAGCAGGTAAGTATACGCTCGAGCGGAAACCTTTTATTGCATGTCCGCTCGAGTGGAGTTAGTCACGCTCGAGCGGGACCCCTGTTTTCTGAAAATTCTGAAAATGTTTTCTGAGTGCATCTTTGCATCCTCTTTCCATCCTAGGCATTCCTAGGGCATGTTTCATGCATCTTAAGGAGGATATTGATGTAGAACCACACCGAGGCAAATTAGGGATTAAGTTATTGATTTTCCCAATTGTGTAGCTTAGTGTGTGTTCAATCTGTAATTGTGTAGGGTTGGCATCTGGAGACGCTCTAACTCATCTGTAGCCCAGAACTCTGTGAGTAACAATGTTGTAAAGATGTGTTCAATTATGATTATTTTATGAACGACCAACTGAACTGTTTCTGAAGGAAATACTGTCTACTGAATGAACTGAATGTCTTAATTATGGACTGTATTCGTGGCATCCATAGCAACTTACTGTTACTGTACTGTACTGCTACTGTCATAGATATCTCTGTCAGTTCTTATCTTGGAACTTCTGTTTACTGTTATGATGGCCATCATTCACTGTTTGATCTGTTAGGCCAGAGGCCATTCTGTATTTCTGATATGGAATAAAGTGCTGTACGGAACTAAGTGCTACAATGTAAGCCACCTCTAGAATCTGTGCGAGACACCTCTTGAGTCCATACATATGAAAAATCTGGGCTTAAAGCCAATCTATGAAACCTGGAACAAAGTGTTGTACGGAACTAAGTGCTACAGTGTGAGCCACCTCTAGAACCTATGCGAGACACCTCTTGAGTCCATAAGAACTGTACTGTTTTCTGAAATGTTACTGTTAATGTTACTGCACTGTTACTGTTACTGCTACCGTACTGTTACTGCATTGTATCGTTACTGCTACTATACTGTCACTGTACTGACACTACTACTACTGTACTGTTCTGCTAACGGATGTGCCACGTACGATTACTATGATTTCTAAATGACTGATATGGCATGAAATGTAAGCCACCGATCGTATAACTGATTTACCAAGGCAAACGACTGGTTAAAATACTTAAGGGACATTCTTTGCTAACCTCTTTACGCATTATGTTATTCACTGGGTTTTAGCTCACTGCTCATATATATATGTAGGTATTCAGGCACCGGACCGCTGCTAGGAGCGTCAGGCAAGCTTTTGTTTTGTCAGTCAACCACTGTGCCTCACCGTGAGGTTCCAAGCCCATTCAAGCTTTGGTTTAGGGGTGTTTTAATATTCCTCGTCTGTCTCTGTAACTGTTTTGTTTACTGTATAGACTGTATAAACTGTTACTGTCCTGTTTAATAGGGATTAGATCTCTGTTCTGAATGTACATGTATGTATAGACTGTCCTGTTATGATGTGCATACTGTTTGGTCACCGACTGTATATATGTATGAAAAGTCTTTTTGCATACAGATTGTCACAGCTCATTGGACATTGTTTATTTATTGTATTGGCTTCCGCCATGCCCCTGTACTCTGTTTTACTGTTCTACTGTTAAGCAGGCCTTCGGTAATCACGGATTACTAGCCGGTTACGGTGCTAAACCCATAGGGGCGGGTTTGGGTCGTGACAACATCCAAACAGAAGGTTCGCATATCAGGGTAGAATTATGATTCCAGCCCTAAACCAAACACAGCCTTACTTTTTTATTTTCAATGATTTTTTTTAATATTTTAAGTATTTAAAAATAAAATAAAATTAAACACACCTACCATAAATACACTTAAAAAGTATAATATTTGTGAAAAAAAATCTTTAAAAAATTCACTAAATATCAAAAAATAAAAAAAAGAAATGAAAATTCAATACATTTTTCATATTTTTGTGTATTTATTAATTTTTTAAAATATTTTTTCACAAATATTTTACTATTTAGATACATTTAAGTAAGGTGCATCCAAAAAAGTAAAAGAATTACTTAAAATTTTAAAAATATTTACTAAAAACAAAAAATATATATAAAAAAATAAAAAAATCAATTTCTAAAAAACTGAATTTAGAAAACTGAAACCAAACACACTAAATAATTTTAATTTTTTCTTTTAAATGGCATTGTTGATTACATAAATTCAACGTTAAAAAAAATTAAATGACACTTTAACCCTTCAACTAGGGGCAGTTGTCACTTTGTCTCACTTCAAAAAAAAAAAAAAAATAAAAAAATAAATAAAAAAGAAGAAGATAAGTTATAAATGTATCTTTGAGTTTACTTAAAATATGATTTATCTCTTATAATTTTAAAAATTATATTTTGCCCAATAAATTATCTCAATCAACAATTTTTAATGATATTAAAATATATTTCAATTAATAATTCAACTAATTTTATTACTGTATAAGAGAGTAGTTAGAAAAAAAATCAATTAATTCTATTAAATAAAATATTCGTACAATGATATATTCTTAGTTTTTCAAACAGTAGTTAGTAATCAAGCAAACTCAAAGTGTGTATTTGTAATTTACCTAAAAAATTACAAATATAATACCTCATATTTACTTAAAATACTAATTACCCCCTTATAGTTTGAAAATTACGTTTCTTCCTTTTTAAATTTCTAATCGCATAACAAATAATTATTTTTATTAATTAATCATTAAGTCAATTAACAATTTTAGTAATTTTATTATTGTATGGAAGGATAGTTAGAAATTTTATTTTTTTTTATCAATTCTGTTAAATAACACTTACAAGGGAACATTTGAAATTTTCAGAGTCACATACATTAATTTGTATTTTAAAAAAATTTCAAATAATGTATTTATAATTTATCTAAAAAAATATTATATTTTACCTTCTAGTTTTTAAATTTATTTCAATTTCAACATTCTATTATAAAAGATGACTGTACTAATTTTATTATCAAGATGCTCATTCAAGAAAAATATATATATCTTACATCTATGCATATAAATCATGTCTTTAATGAATATTTTGAACATAAAATTAACATATTTTTCATTCTGTTTCATACTAAAATTTTAATATAATGTTGAAATGAAAACAAATCAAATAATTAAAGAAACAAATCAAATGATTAATGAGGCAAAATATAACAAAATTTTAATTGAAAAGATAAAGTGACAAGGACCGTGATTGAATGGGATAAATGTAATCAACACCCTCAAAATAAAGATTAAAGTAACAGGCTTGGCCATATATATTTTTAAAATCTAGAAATGGCAAGCTTATGTAGTTATAGATTAGGACTCGGCTCACAAGTTTAATTTTAAATATTTTGGAGGTAATAGTTTTAAGTTTTATATTATCTTTGCCTATTCATTTATTTGTCTACATCACCTATCTGTCCACGTGTCATTCTTTATTTGTTTACGTGTTACCTATCTGTCCACTTAGCTTGTCTATCTATTCATATCACCATCACTACCAATTACTATCGTTGATGACTTCCCGACGACTTTTCCGATGCCGACAATAGTCCGGCAGTAATCTAACAACAATCGGGTAAAAATGAAAAAAAAAAATATTCAAAATAAAATTTTATTTTTCTCACCAAATAGTTTCATTAATTATATTCTTTTATCTAAAAAATCAATCCTTAGACCGGATGTTAGTGTAGTAATTTCATTAATTATGTTCTTATACCTAAAAATATCAATCCTTAGACCTAATGTTAATGTGGTAATTTGTTTTTTCCTTCTAAATTGTAGGATTGAGGATAACTAATCCATCATTGAGAAGAAGAGCAAAAAGGGTTGTAATAAACTATTTAAAGAATAAAATAATGCCATTTTCTTTCCTTTATTTTTTTTGGATTTTTTTCTTACTGTCCTTTTAATAACCTTTAATGAGGAACACGATTTAGTATTTTTTTTTTTCTTTTAAATCGTAGGATTGGCGATAACTAATCCATCATTAAGAAGAGGAGCAAAAAGGATTGTAATAAACTATTTAAAGAAGAAACTAATGCCATTTTCTTTCCTCTTTTTTTGGATTTTTTTCTGACTGTCCTTTTAATAACCTTTAATGAGGAAGTATTTTTTTTTTTTTTTTTTTTCCGTTTTAAATTGTAGGATTGGCGATAACTAATCCACCATTAAGAAGAAGAGCAAAAAAAAGGTTGTAATAAACTATTTATAAAAGAAAATAATGCCATTTGCTTTCCTTTTTTTTTTTTTTTTTTTTTTGGATTTTTTTCTTACAGTCCTTTTAATAAGCAAGCCAAATGTTATCAAGCTTCACAACCAACAAAACTCTTGACAAGTATCACATTTTTCACTATGTGAGTGTGGGTTCCATTAAATGATAAGAAGAATATATACCTCTTCACATCTAGGATATATACCTCTTCATTTTATACAATTAAGTAATAATATAACAAGACCTTGAAATAAAGAGGCCACTTACACTGCTTTTTTTATTTTATCATTTTTTTTACTTTTTACATGATTCCTCCTCAATAAAAGTGATGTGTACATAAATAACTCATTTTAATTGAATTTTTTTTATTTTTTTAAATATAATAGACATTTCTTTTTTTTTATTATGAATTTCCATAAAAGATGGGGGAAATAAAATTGGTCATAAAACAAATGATAAATTACATCTTCCATCTTTATAGTTTGATTCAGATTTTATTTTAGTATTTATTATTTTAACTAAACTAATATTAATCTTAAATTTTAAATCTAATTTCAATTTAATCATTTTATTTAAATTAGTCGTTGAAATTCAGTAACAGAAGCACACGTAGAAAAACATTACAATAATTTAAATAAAAAAATAATTTAAAATTAAACTGAAATTTAAAATTAATATTATTCAAATTAAAATAAGAAGACCTGTAAAATTTTGATCAGATTTAAAATTTATCCTAAAATAAAACATGAGTGCTAAGTGGGACTATCATTAAGTGCTAAGTGGGACCCCAAGTTATACTGGACTTAGAAGTATAAACTGAGCTGGCAAACAGCCACAAGTCAGCCTGTCTTTATGTGAATTTTTTTTTTTTTGGTTTTGGTGCATAATAAGATAGATGACAGTTATCCACCCCCCAAAAAAACAAAGATAGATGACAGTTTCCTACCTGTGTCCAAACAATAAAACTAAACATTTTTGTTAAAAAAGTTATTATAAATTATAAATTATTTTTTATATTTTATAATAAAAAATTAAAAAATTATTGAAAATATCAATTCTCAAACCAACTTCAAATATAGAGTCACAAAATAAAAAATAAGTATTTCATAACTTATTCTTTATGAGACATATATGTTTCATTTTGTATTTATATACAAAAACATTAAAGATTTTAAATGAATTATCAAAATATTGTATATAATACTCATGGGTGTGGAACCATGCGGTGTAAGTTCTACAAAAAAAGTAAACATTATAAATGAATTATCAAAATATTGTATATAATACTCATGGGTGTGGAACCATGCGGTGTAAGTTCTACAAAAAAAGTAAACATTATATTATAACATTATAAAATAATTAAATATTATAAATATTAATAATTATAATTATAATTTTTTTTATTAATGTGTAATTAATTTTCATTGACACCATTTCACTGTAAAAAAGGAAATTATGTTCTTTCATATGAGAATCAGGCTTTATTTGGAAAGTAACTAAATTAAAAGGTCAAAAAAAAAAAATAGAGCATTGCTATTTAATTTTATTAATATATAATTAATTTTCATTGAAACCACTTATTCAGTGTAATTGTCTGTTTTATATATGTGTAAAACATGTGTCTAATTTTTAATTTTTTTTAGATTGGACATTGTTTAATTTAGTTGTTTCTAATTTGGTAAATAAATAAATAAATATAATATTCTATTCTACCAACGTAATAGATATAATTAAACATAAAAAGAAAATTATATTATTTCATAGGAGAATCAGGCCTGATTTTGAAAGTAACTAAATTAAAAGATAAAAAAAAATTAGAGTATTATTATTCAATTTTATTAATATATAATTAATTTTCATTGACACCACTTGTAACTCGACTTTTCGTGCCTCTTTCTAGAAGATGAATAAGCCCTACAGTATCGGACTCCCGTGGTTCTGAATCTGATCTCACAAGTGCAATATGAAACAGATAAATATTAAAGAGTTTAAATCCGGCAAATCTTTTGAAAAATCGATTTTGAATAAAAAATGTCAAAAATAGATTGTTTTGCCAGATACAAGTCGCCACCTAAATATTTTTGGGAAATTTAGGAAACCCATGACTCGTGCCAAAGGCCACCTGTCCGTCATACCAAGATTGTCTCGGTTCGGGAATTTAGGTATGAGAGTGGAAGTTCATGAATTGAGCACCCCCGCTCGCCTGAACAAAGATCGACCTCTACTAATCATGATGTGAATCTTATTTACATTATGGCCTCGTTTGTTTTCAGAGATAGAATGGAGGGGATTGATAGTGAGGGGATTAAGTTAAATTGTGTTTGTTTTGATAATAGTTGTTAATGTAGGAATTGTTAAATTATTTTTATCTAAAATAATAAAACAAATAAAAAATATAAAAAATTAAACATTGATATTTTTAAAAAAATTCCCAATATATAAAAAATAAAAAAAACAAAAAAATATCTAATCCCCTCACTATTTTTCTAATACCACCTCCACCTCCTCCATCCCAATCCCCCTTCCAACCTCCATCTATAAACTCTTCTCCATCTTAATCCCTTCCCCAACTCTACAAACAAACACAATACTAAATAACTCCACCTCCATCCTAATCCCCTCCCATCCACTGCACCCAAAAACAAATGGGGCCTATATGCTCTTGTTCTGATTATTAGACTAGCATTACTATATGATACGTACACACAAGTATAGACTAAGTTTGCAAGAATTGGAACATTTGATTTCATGTTTTATTTGAAAAATTGTTTCGAATATGTACCATTTGAAAAAATGATCGCATATAAACATTACTCAAATTATTCTAATTCAAGCAGCTAGGCTTCATCCATAGGCATTCAAAACAGTTTATCAATTAAGCATTTAGCCTCATAGCAAGCATGCCGACCATGGCAGCAATCACAGGCATGTGATATGCTAAAGCACAAAAATGCTCACCTCGTACTTCAAGCCAAAAACAATAATGGAGTTAGAATAATGCTTGATTCTAACTTATACAATATGACTAATGCACCACATGCGATATGCAATTACTAGGCTCGGCTACTAATATGACATATGAATCAATTTGATAGCATGCGGTCTAAGCACGTATTCAAAGAAGTATTAAATTAACAATGCAATTTAGAATGATGAACCGAGCCTCGGTACATGCAAAACAAGTGGATTTAAACATAAAATATGCTAAACAAAACATGGTGTTATAATCTAACCATCGTAAGCAGTTAAATAAAAGGGAAAAAGACGTGTGATTGGAAGACATACACATTATTACAACATTGCGCCCTCACACGGGAGGGTCCGAATAAACTAACTAGCTAACTAAGCCAATTAATAAACTATTACAAACCCAAATGAATAATTTAGCTAAACTACTTAACCAATTATTACAACAACAAAATAATTAATTATTCCACCTAACTAATTATTACAACAAATTAGCTAACTAATTGAATTAACTAATTAATTAATTACAATTACAAATCAAAACAAACTAATGAATACAACATGAAAGAAGCGCTAAGCTAGCTATTCTAATTATTCCGCTTTGGGAAACGGGGAATGCTCATGCATGCACGGACTTTCCACCCGAAAAAGCCACTGTTTCTGCTGCCAAATACTTCCGTTGCACAGCAGAACACTTACACTATTTTCCACCTCAGAACCAACTCTATTCTTCTTCAAAAGTACACTGCTAGATTTTGCACTGGTGGCCGGCAGATGGCCTGCCGTTCATTGAAGGTGGCCTGCCGGCCACAAAAAGGGACCTGCTGGCCACTAATGACTGGATTGTCCTGCTGCAACGGAGAGCAAACAGAGCAGGGACAGGGTATTGTCAAGGGTTTGTTTACACAACTTACATCTCCTTATCATTAGAGCAGCTTAAAGAAATAGTAAGTTTGATTCACAAACCATCAATGGATGCAATTTCATTGCATGATGGCTTATGAACCAAGTGTGCAATTTCAATAAATGCAACAAAACAAGACTCTCAAAAACCACCTCTCTATCATGAAAGATCAATGAAAGTAGTTGACAATGAATCTTGAACCATTTTCATCATTAATGAGTATGAAACGACTAAAGACTCAAGGGTTCAATTAACGTCCGATTGAACCTAAAACCAAATTATTATCTTGCACCTTTTTTTATTCACCAATTTTATTACTCCATTTTAATTACCTCTCAATTCTTTAATCAAATAAGTCCACAAGTGAATTTAAGTCCTCTAATGGGAAGAGGGCTAAAACCAAGTGTTGCTTTGGGCATGAAAGAAGTGTCATGCCGTTGGTAATGAATCCTCAAAGGGATTAAACCATTAAGCACAATACCTCAATCTCAACCTTTAAACAAACAACTAGTTTGCACCAACTTTCAAAACAAAGCAAAAGCCAAGAAAGGAAGGAGGTTGCAGAAGTGATTAGGGGTGAAAACTGTTGGAAATGGTTATAAAATTCTGGGTAAAACCAGAATTTTTTCCTAAGTTTGGTCTAATTTTTAGGTGGGCCCCGTGCATCGATTTATGCGGGTCAAAGTGGTAACGCGTTCTATGCCGCGTTGTGATTCACGTGGTATATTTGGTTGCTCAAAACCATTACCGAGTGAATGGGAAATTGAAGCCAAAGTATGCTCCATGGAAATGGAGTTTTGGTGGAAATACCTTAAAGGTTTGAATAAGGCTTGTCCCACATTGATTTGGTGGGAGGTTTTGAAAGGGTTTATAAGGCATGGGTTTGGTACTTGGGGTGTGCCCCAAGGGGTACCCAAGTGTTTTAGAGGGAGAGGTTATGGACAAAATGGGCTAGACCCATTGGACCCAAAAACCACCACACGCGCGCCGCCGCCGTCCGTCCGTCCGGGCGGGCGGGCGGGCTGGGCTTGGGCGCGTGGTGTGAGGTTGGGTTGGGCTTGTTCGGCCCAATACTAATCTTTTTGGGCCAAAAACATTTGAAAGATTTCAAATTAAACTGGTTTGGATTTACTGTACATCCAAACAGGGCCCTTCCCGTTTTCAAACAGAATTAATCTGATTTGGATTTACTGTTCATCCAAACAGGGCCCTTTCCGTTTTTGAATCCAACAGCTTTAAATCTGTTTGAATTTCAAACCAAACAGTGCCTAACCTGTTTGTATCTGTTTAATTCAAATTGAACAGGTACAGTACCTGTTTAATTCAAAACCTAGAGCCACCATTCCATCTATAAATAGGACAGCTCTCATTTGGATTTAGTGATCTCAAATTTCCGTTCTTCATAATTTTGAAAAACATTCTCTTCATGTTGCTGCATTATTTTCTTGTCAGAGAGAGTATAAACACTTAGTGTGTTCGTTAGGCAAACAATTTGTAGTGCTGCTATTGTTTGTAGTAGATCATTTTATCCTGGGAGATAGACGTCCAAATTCTGAAAGCACCGTGGAGAGGACGAATCTGTCTTAAGGACACAGTGTCAAACACTGGACTTGATCAGAAAATTATTCAAAGAAAATTAAATCAAGTAAGTTATTTAATTTATTTTCAGTGTTATTTTTATATGTTTAAATCAGATTTTAATTTTGTTTTTTGTAACAAAATAAAATCTGTTTTTATTTATTTATTTTTATTTCGAGTTTGATTTTTGTAATCAAACAAATTCTCTCATTTTCCTTATTTCTTTAAATTCTAGTTGTTGTTTTGTACACAATAGAATTAAATCTTTTAAATACAGTGAAGATTGTCCTACAATCTTAAGACAGATTAATTTTTTGGTATCTTCATTGTATTTAATTTTCTGTTTTCATAAAGACATATTCTGGTTGGAAAAACAAATAGTGTTTATGCTATTTGACAGATAGTAGTAATATACTGTCTCTTTTCTTTGACAACTAGTAGTAATATACTGGTGTCATTAACAATTGCAGAATATTAATTGTGTTAACAGAAAATTATTGTACTATTTTATTTTTCTAGATTTAGTAACAAGAAAAATAAAATTATTTTGTGTTTTTCTGATTTTTGTAATCAGATGTTTTTGTGGTATTTTATTTTCTAGTTTTAGTAACAAGGAAAATAAAATTATATTATTTTCTAGTTTTAGTAACAAGAAAAATAAAATTATTTTGTGTTATAATTTATTTTCTGGTTTTAGTAACTAGAAAATTAATTTGTGGTTTGGTTTTCTGATTTTTGTAATCAGATATTATTTTGGTATTTTATTTTACTAGTTTTAGTAACAAGAAAAATAAAATTATTTTTATTATAATTTATTTTCTGGTTTTAGTAACTAGAAAATTAATTTTTAATCAATCATGTAACTTTGTAACTCGGTCACAATTTGTTAATTTTATACGTGACTTATAGTTTCTGCACATGAGTCGGAAAAAATATATATATATTCACTAGGACATTTGAATGCATATTTAATTAGTTTATTTATGTACAAATCAAACTTATTAAATGAAGGTATGTTTTTCATTTTGAAGTTTAAAGTTTAAAATGCGTTGGATTTTATTTATGAGTTGAGAATCCTTTTATTTCATAATGTAAGTTATGGAATCATGTATGATTAATTTATTTTGATTAATTTATTATTTTTAGTAGATGCGTTTGATATGCATGTGTTGATATCAACTCGAGTTATTTCTTAAAAAAAAAATAATAATAATTGCATGTATTTTGGGATGATAAATTAATATGTTGACTTTGTACATAAGCAGTTTAATTTGAGTTTTTCCAATAAATTTTTGATGGGTGTTTAAACATGAGAGAAATTCAAACATGAAGTTGTATGTAATTATATCGTTCCATTTAATTGGAAAGTAAATTTAAGAAATCTTTTATGTTGATTTTTAGTTTATTTTGAATTATGTGACATGAGATGTCATTAATAATTGTTTTACTTGCGTAGTAGAATTTGTTAAACCATGAACCATTTTATTAATATGGGGGTGTATCTCTTGCATTAGTTGAGATAATTTAATTTTCTTCTGTCACAAATATGTTTTATGACAGTGACATTTATTTATAAATGAGTTGCAAGAATGTATACAATCAATTGGGTTTTGAATTGTTCGTTTCTTAGGCAAATTTTTTATGAAGATATGTTTTTGTCAAAACATTAATTTTGATTTGTGTAGTCATAATTATTTTGGATTTTTGGATTTGAAATTTATGAATCAAGCACATCATAGACAGCAAATGATGAATGGCATGTTACTAAATTCAGGCTTACCACAAAACTTGTGGGGGGAAGCAATACTGTCTGCAAATTATGTTCTTAATAGAATACCCCACAAGAAAACCAAAAGCATTCCTTATGAATTGTGGAAAGGTCGACCACCTTCCTACAAATACTTGAAAGTGTGGGGGTGTTTGGCAAAAGTTAAAGTTCCTGTTCCTAAAAAGACTAAGATTGGACCAAAAACAATAGATTGTGTGTTTATTGGTTATGCTCAGAATAATAGTGCATATCGGTTTCTGACTTATAAATCAGCAATACTTGATATAAATGTGAACACTATTATAGAGTCAAGGAATGCTGTGTTTTTTGAACATGTCTTTCCTTACAAGAAAGAACAGGAATTAAGTTCACAGAAAAGAACTTATGATTGTACACAAAGTCAAGAGACTAATGACAATCAAACACAAGAGACTAGTAATGGTCTCAACCAACAGGATTTAACTGATGATGAACCAAGAAGAAGTAAGAGAGCGAGAACATCAAAATCCTTTGGTCCAGATTTTCTGACATACCTGTTAGAAAATGAACCTCAAAGCTTTAAGGCAGCAATGACAAGTCCTGAAGCACCTTTGTGGAAAGAGGTTGTTAATAATGAAATTGAATCCATTATGCAAAATCATACTTGGAAATTGGTGGATCTTCCACCAGGTTCTAAACCTCATGGATATAAATGGATATTCAAGAGAAAAATTGAAAGCAGATAGTTCAATTGACAAGTATAAAGCAAGACTTGTAGTTAAAAGTTTCAGACAAAAAGAAGGTCTGGACTATTTTGACACATATTCTCCTGTGACAAGAATAACATCTATTCGCATGCTTATTGTAATAGCAGCGTTGTTTAATTTAGAAATACATCAAATGGATGTTAAAACAGCTTTCTTAAACGGTGATCTAAATGAAGAGATCTATATGAAGCAATCCGAAGGGTTTGTTGTATCAGGGCAAGAAAAGAAAGTTTGTCAACTTGTAAAATCCCTTTATGGATTAAAACAAGCACCTAAGCAATGGCATGAAAAATTTGATCATACAATGCTTACTAATGGGTTTAAGATAAACGAATGTGACAAATGCGTCTATGTTAAAAACACTGACCAAGGATATGTCATAGTTTGTCTTTATGTGGATGACATGCTTATCATTGGAAGCAGTCAAAACATGATCAAATCAACTAAGCAAATGCTTAACAAAAGATTTGATATGAAAGATATGGGGGTCGCAGATGTTATATTAGGAATGAAAATTACTAAAACATCTGACGGATATGCATTATCTCAATCTCATTATATTGAGAAAATTCTTGATAAATTTATCAAGGATGATTTGAATTTAGCAAGAACACCTGTAGACATCAGTCTTTATTTATCGAAAAATAAAGGTGATGCAGTGTCTCAGTTAAAATACTCCCAAATCATTGGAAGCCTAATGTACCTAATGAATTGTACTCGTCCTGATATAGCTTATGCTATCAGTAAATTGAGTAGGTACACTAGTAACCCCGGAGAAGACCATTGGAAAGCGATCATTCGAGTTCTTAGATATCTAAGATTTACTCGTGATCATGGTTTGAACTTTACTCGATATCCAGCAGTACTCGAAGGTTATTGTGATGCCAATTGGATATCGGATACTAAAGATTCAAAATCCACTAGTGGATATGTCTTTACTCTAGGAGGCGCTGCTGTTTCTTGGAAGTCCACAAAACAAACTTGCATCGCACGATCCACAATGGAATCCGAGTTCATTGCTTTAGACAAAGCAGGAGAAGAAGCAGAATGGCTTCGTCACTTCTTAGAAGACATTCCAATGTGGCCAAAACCTGTGCCAGCTATTTGCATTCATTGTGATAGTCAATCTGCAATAGGCAGGGCACAGAATCATATGTATAACGGTAAGTCACGACATATTCGTCGTCGACATAATACCGTTAGGCAATTGTTGTCAAACGGAATAATCTCAATAGATTATATAAAATCTAAAGAGAATATTGCGGATCCATTAACAAAAGGTTTGACAAAAGAGCTAGTGTATAGTTCATCGAAGGGAATGGGATTAAAGCCTATTACATAAGAGTCGTCATAATGGTAACCCTACTTATATGACTGGAGATCCCAAGAACTAAGTTCAAAGGGACAACTAAGTTATGTATGGCTCGCCAGAAATCACCAAGGGATTAAAAAAAAAACCCTACCCATTCCTATGGTGAGAGTGATATCTGCAACATATGTTGTCTGCAGGGGTATAAGGATAAGCTTTGCTTTTAATGATTACTTATATCTTGATTAAGGCATAAAATCAAGACGAGTATAAGAAGATACTCACAATAAGAATCACCTATATGAGTGTTGAACTGGGGCCGGTTCTATGAGAATGAAAGATGCTACATTCTCTAGAAACAATCATGAAAACCAGGAGCGTTCAAGGCCAAAATGAACACAACAGTGAGAACCACGATGTGTTAGAAGATATTTTGTGTGAAATCTATTGTCTTGGCTTACACAAACGGCTGAACAATTCAAGGCATCACGTCCATTGGTTAGCCAGTAAGTCCGATAGGTTATCACTAGGGAAGGTTCAAGGCCGAAAACTACCTATCCTGATGCAAGATATTTTTGACTTATACTCTTTCGTTAAGTCTGCATATTGTTGCATTTCCGTTGTCATCAAATTCCATTCATGTGGGGGATTGTTGGAAATGGTTATAAAATTCTGGGTAAAACCAGAATTTTTTCCTAAGTTTGGTCTAATTTTTAGGTGGGCCCCGTGCATCGATTTACGCGGGTCAAAGTGGTAACGCGTTCTATGCCGCGTTGTGATTCACGTGGTATATTTGGTTGCTCAAAACCATTACCGAGTGAATGGGAAATTGAAGCCAAAGTATGCTCCATGGAAATGGAGTTTTGGTGGAAATACCTTAATGGCATGTTTGATTGGGTGGATTAGAGCATGGGATTGGGATTATTAATCCGTGGGCCCAATTATCCTAGGTTTGTTTTAACATTTTGGTTTAGGATTATTAATCCATTGGATAATTAATCCAACAAATTTGTAGGATTATTAGTAATAGGGTAGGGGTGGGATTATTAATCCAATGGATATTAATCCAATTGGATAATAAATACCACACTAATTTAATAGGATTATTAATACTTCACTATTTATCTTGTGAATCAAACATGACCTAAAGGTTTGAATAAGGCTTGTCCCACATTGATTTGGTGGGAGGTTTTGAAAGGGTTTATAAGGCATGGGTTTGGTACTTGGGGTGTGCCCCAAGGGATACCCAAGTGTTTTAGAGGGAGAGGTTATGGACAAAATGGGCTAGACCCATTGGACCCAAAAACCACCACACGCGCGCCGCCGCCGTCCGTCCGTCCGGTCGGGCGGGCGGGCTGGGCTGGGCTTGGGCGCGGGTGCGTGGTGTGAGGTTGGGTTGGGCTTGTTCGGCCCAATACTAATCTTTTTGGGCCAAAAACATTTGAAAGATTTCAAATTAAACTGGTTTGGATTTACTGTACATCCAAACAGGGCCCTTCCCGTTTTCAAACAGAATTAATCTGATTTGGATTTACTGTTCATCCAAACAGGGCCCTTTCCGTTTTTGAATCCAACAGCTTTAAATCTGTTTGAATTTCAAACCAAACAGTGCCTAACCTGTTTGTATCTGTTTAATTCAAATTGAACAGGTACAGTACCTGTTTAATTCAAAACCTAGAGCCACCATTCCATCTATAAATAGGACAGCTCTCATTTGGATTTAGTGATCTCAAATTTCCGTCCTTCATAATTCTGAAAAACATTCTCTTCATGTTGCTGCATTATTTTCTTGTCAGAGAGAGTATAAACACTTAGTGTGTTCGTTAGGCAAACAATTTGTAGTGCTGCTATTGTTTGTAGTAGATCATTTTATCCTGGGAGATAGACGTCCAAATTCTGAAAGCACCGTGGAGAGGACGAATCTGTCTTAAGGACACAGTGTCAAACACTGGACTTGATCAGAAAATTATTCAAAGAAAATTAAATCAAGTAAGTTATTTAATTTATTTTCAGTGTTATTTTTATATGTTTAAATCAGATTTTAATTTTGTTTTTTGTAACAAAATAAAATCTGTTTTTATTTATTTATTTTTATTTCGAGTTTGATTTTTGTAATCAAACAAATTCTCTCATTTTCCTTATTTCTTTAAATTCTAGTTGTTGTTTTGTACACAATAGAATTAAATCTTTTAAATACAGTGAAGATTGTCCAACAAAAACAAGTATGGAAATCCATAAATAAATGATATCAACTCAAATAAGATGGTGGCTAGGGCCTAAACCACCAAATCTATGAGGACAATTACACTACAAGCATGCTATACAAAGCATAAATAAAACTAACACATAAAAACAGTCCTAATATACACTAAAATAGTGCTGGAATTGAAGTAAAAATAACTAAAAGAGTAAGCTAAAATAATGGAGAATTTAAGCTTGTAAACAAGCCAAAGGAGGGGTGGCTAATCCCTCTATTTTTAGGACTTCAAAACCACTTTTTTAGCCTCTAAAAACCTCTGAAAATCAGTGGTAAATAGCTCAAAAAAAGTTGATGAAAGAATGGGAAACACAAGGGCAAAAGCTTAGAGAACAAGGTTCAAAGAAGGGTGGTTAACCCCTCCACCTTTGGTAGTTTTAAACCACAAGTTTTAGCCCATAAAAACAGTTGAAAAACAGTTCAAAATTAGCAAGAAAAGATAGAAAAGAAGTAGTGCAAAGGTACTCAAAATTATACCTTTTGAAGAGGAATGACACTTTTGTTCACAAACCAACAAGTTCTCACTCTCAAGGGTAGAAATTTGGACTCAACAATCTCAACAAGGAGAGCTCCAATATTGGTTTAGAAAGTGTAGAGAGAGGGTGTATAGGTTGCAAGATAGAGATAGAGAGAGAATTCCAAAATTTGGAACTTTTGGAAATTTTTGAAACCTTAAATCAAGAAATAAGGCTTGGTATATATAGAAAAATAGCCCCTCAGGCTGAAAATATCATGCCTGGAACAGCTGGAGCTTTTGAGGGACAGCTGGCCAAAAATATCTGTGTTTTTCGCCAATGGCCGGTAGGGCAGAAGTGTGAATTGCCGGCCACAAATAGTAGCTTGCCGGATACAGAAAATCTGTTTCCAGACCCGACTTCAAATGGGCATATCTCCTTCATCCGAACTCGGTTTTAGGTCATTCTTGAGTCTAAATTGAAGCTCTGGAAGTCTACTTTTCAATGGTGATAGCCTCACATCTAAATTCTAAGTGTGAAAAGAGATATACCTATTTTAGTGAAGGTTGCTCATTTCTATCTTAACCGGATTGATGCCTAACTTCAAAAGGCCATATCTCCCTTATCCAGACTCGGATTTAGGAGATTCTTCAGTCTGAATTGAAGCCTTGGAAGTTCACTTTCCAATGGTAGTGGCCTTACAATTAAAGTCTAAGTGTACAAAGAGATAGGCCTAATTTAGTGAAGGCTGTTCAGTTTTCTCTTAACGATTTGATATCTAACTTCTTCCCCAACTAGTTTTTTTTCCATCTCCTCTAATTTTCTTCAACTCCAAACCTATAAATAAGAGGTTTTAAAGATTTTTCAAAGAGTTCACCTCTCTTTCATTTATTTCCACTTTGTCCTTACTCGGTTTACCGAAAAGTGCAACTTTTAAATAAAATGCCAGTCTCGAAACATCGTGAAAACATTTTCAAAAATATTTTGAAAGAGAGGGTTTTAAGATCTAAAATAGTTTTGGTCAAAAATAGTTTTGGTCAAAATGGGGTGTAAGGTTGGGATTTAAAGCTCTTCTTGCTGAAGAAATCGAGCGTTTGTACAACATAATTTTCATCATCGAGTGATCAACCTGAGGTGCCCAAGTCTTAAGGGCAGTAAAAAATGAGGTGTCTACACCACTTCAGTGTAATTGTCTTTTTTTTTTTATATATGTGTAAAACATGTGTTTAATTTTTAATTTTTTTAAGATTGGACACGTGTTTAATTTAGTTGTTTCTAATTTGGTAAATAAATAAATATAATATTCTATTCTACCAACTTAATAGCTATAATTAAACATAAAAGGGGAAATTATATTACTTCATATGAGAATCAAGCCTTGTTTAGAAAGTAACTAAATTAAAAGGTAAAAAAAATTAGAGTATTGCTATTGAAGATAAAAAATTAGATTTAATTTTCGAATTATGACAATCAATTAGGATATTAAACTCAACACATTCTCTAATCATTAATTACTTACATATCATTAGATCTAAAAAGTTAACTTATATATTATTTTTCAAAAAATTATTACAAAACGTATTTTTGTTATTTTTTACACGTTTTTATATAAAAAAAAATCAAAAAACTTTGTTCTACTACATTCAACTTTATATTCCTTTCCCATTCATATTTCATTCTATTCCAACCTCCCAAACATTCCCTTAATTGTGTAATTTCGTTTTAATGATTGGGCCCACTAATAAATGGACCTACCATTTCGTGGTTAGTGGTGTGGTGTGGTTTGGTTTGGACGTCATTTTCAGCTTTGGGCTTGCAACCCAAACCCAAAGCACAAAACAAATATAGACTTGTTTTGAGAAGTTGGAAAAAATCTAATTTATTGATTTTTTTGGATTTTTTTAAAAAAATATATAAAAAAATAAAGAAATAAGTCAATAATTGACTTTTTTTCTAATTTTTCAAAAGAGGCCAGGGCTAAAATCCACGTGGCACCATATGCTCTCTTCTTTTAATAAAATATAATATAATTTAAATTGTATTATAGGATACAAGCATGTGTATTTAAATTAGGGGGATGCACCAATAAATCTAAAATTAATAACTTATACACTGTTTAGTCCTAAAAGTTTTCTTATAGACTGAAAGGTCCCATTACAATATTTCAAACATCAGATTAATGTTTCGAACATTAGATTTCAAACATCTAATGTTCATCAGATTTCAATAATGTTTGAAATTATAGGATGAATGTTTCAAACATTAGATTTCACACATCTAATGTTCATCAGATTTCAATAAATTTTGAAATTATAGAATGAAACATCAGATTCATTTACATCATGAACATCATGATGATGTATAAATGAGACTAAATGGAGCAAGAGAAAACTTTTAGGACTAAATGGTTCAACTTTTCAGAAACTAAGATTTATGGGTAAATTTTCCTTTAAATTATCGGGTAAATTACATTGTGTTTTCTTAAAGTTTGAATTATCGGATAAATTACATCGTGTTCTCCTAAATTTTAAGAAAAATACAGTAAATTTCATAATTTTGATATAATTATACTGAGCCTCCTTTAAAGTTTTAATTTATATAATACTTAGGTCTCGTTTGACAAGTGGTATTTTTAGCTAAAAAATTAAAAAGTCACTAAAAAACTCAAAAAGTCAATAACCTATACCCAAAAGTCAAAGATTCCCTTTTCTCTTTACTTTTTGCACATCTTTTTGTAAAAAATTAAAAAGACATTCCAAACATACTATTTTTTTTACATTATATTTTAGCCAATATAAGGCATTGAGTACTTGTTCTTGACAGTTACCCGGTTCAACTTCCGATAATCTACACAAAGTTGCAATGCACCATCTTTCTTTTTAGCAAAAAGAGCCGATGTTTCCCAAGGTGAAGTACTAGGGCAAATAAAATCCTTATCTAACAATTTCTGAAGTTGAATCTTCAACTCACTCAACTCAGCGGGTGTTAACCTATATGGTGTCATAGAAATCGGTGCCGTGCCAGGCACTAAGTCAATCGAGAATTTGATCTCTCAGTGAGGTGGTAAACTGATAAGATCCTCAGGGAAGACATCCGGGTATTCACAAACTACCCTTGGCAACCCAACTCAGACTTCATCATACTCAGTGCTTAAGAAGTTAGCAAGGAGGCAACTAAGTTCACTCCTCTCGCGCGGATCATACACCGGTAATAAAACTCTATCGACCAAGTCCCCCAAGAAATAAAAGCAATCTTTGCTTAGGGTACATACAGTAACCTTCTGACGGTAGTAGTCTATAACAGTACGATAGGATGATAACCAGTCTATATCCAAAATAACATCAAAGCTAGACATATTAATCAATACAAATGCAAAAGGAAGTCAGCGACCAGCAACCTCTATGTCGCAACCTCGACATCCTTGCTTCAAAACAATCTCACCACCAATAGGTGACTCTACAGAAAGAGGAGATGCTAATTGAACCAACTCTAATCCCAAAACCGATGCAAATGCAGACGAGATAAATGAATGGGATACACCTGTATCAATCAACACATTAGCAACCGAATTGCAAAACAAGAAGGTACTTTTCACTACCGAAGGCGTTGGTACTAGATTTAGCGTGGTAACATCATACACACGTCCTGTAGGTCTTTGTTTAACCTACTCACCCCTCGAAGCATAAGCCTGGTGCATCGACTGAGCCAAAGAGGCTCCCTGATTGGCCCTCGAGGCCTATGCTGACTATGCCGACTGGTGGCTCTGTGTCTGTCTCGAACCAGATGCACCAGATGTGCCACCCAATTGTGGGCAAAACTTCTTTATATGCCCCGCCTGCCCACACTAATAACAAGTGAGCGGCTGGCCTCTCCCCTGACTCTAGCTCTGAGAACGAGCTGAAGACGATGCAGACCGCTTCCCTTCTCTTCTCTACGGGCAAGCTGGAGACTTGTGGCCCAACTGACCACACTTGTAACAAGTAAAGTCTCCCTGACCACCTCTTCTAGAACCCAAACTTAGTACTGGGAAAGTGGACCTCGACTGAGCTCCCTGAGATGACTGGGGGTTAGAACCCCTCTACCTCTTACTGTCCTCCTGAACCACCTGATTCCTCATAGAGCCCCTCATTATCTTCTCCTCCATCTGCATCACGGTCTTTAGATGAGCCGCTGCTTCCACAAGGCATCCATAATCTCTAATCATTAACCCGGTTACTTTAAACATGAGCCCGGTCCTCAACCTCTTCTCAAACTCCAAACAATAGCGCTCCTCAGTTGCCACTAACTCTGGTGCAAACCTAGAGAGGTTAGTAAATGTGGCCTCAAACTCGGCTACCGGAGTGTTCAACTGTACAAGCTTGGAAAACTGGTCTTTCAACTTCTCCCTAACCGTAGGAGGTAGAAACTTGTCCTAGAAGGTGCTGACAAAAGCCTTCCAAGTCACCTCAATGCGCCCCGCGCACACTTCCACCATCCACCCGCATCCCCTTTCAGCTGGAAGGATGCCAAGGTCACTCGTAACTGGTCGTCCTCGATGCCAAGCATCTCAAATGTCTTCACTATTTGTTTCAGCCACTTGGCTCCTTAGGATCACCCACAAACTCATCCAGATTTGACTGGAAAAACTCTCGCTTCAAAAAAGATGGCCCTGCCTCAGCTACGTGGGAATGGATTTGATTCTCAGCCTTGAGAATGTCCATAGACTCTCGTAATGCCCCGACTATTTCGCGGGCTAAGGCACCCATGGCCTATTGACCAATGGGTTCGGCCACATTGGCCTGACCAATCTCTTTCTCTTGCGTCAAAATTTTATCTAGTATAGGCACCTCATGCCTTTTAGGCCTACCACGCCTACCACCACCACGTCCATGTCTTGACATCCTAATGAAGGTAACAAAATAGATTAGCACATTCACAAATGTGCCAAAGCTAACTCACTCGCGTCCTAAAGTGGTGGACAACAGTAATTCATTCCATGTAAGCACGTAATCACATAAACACATATGAATTTCATTCCCGGATAATGACCGTCCTACGGCATTGCCAGAGTTCCAATTAGAAACAACAATGATCAAGTGCTCTTCTAATAGGACTTCTAGGAACCCGTAGACTAAATCAATATCCTAGGAATTTAAATCCCATACTCATATAGTCACATAAGCATGTTATCACATAGTATTACAATCATACAAACATCTCTATCAAGCGAGATAAACCCATTGTGACACTAACCACTTTCCACATACCCAAAGTATTCAAACCTGGTACGCTCTGATACCAAGTTGTCACACCCCCAAAATAATACAATAAACCAACCAAGACAATATGTGAATGACAGTAAGAATCAGAGTGTAAAGTCCTTCTATTACATGAGATATAGTTATACAAAAGAGTGACATATGCAATAATACATTCGTGAGGTTGTCCCTGAATCTATAGCATATATCACAACATGAGATAGAACTAGAAGAAAAACAAAGAATAAATACCCTAAAAGCTTACATCTTTCCAAGATAGTTCTTGGTCACAACAAAAGTGGACCTTCAGTCAAATGCATTTAAAGCCCATTGGCAGTACAAAAGTACAAAAATAATAGGATTGAGCCTTCAGCTCCATAGTCCTCCCGAGTTAAGTCCTTGGTGGAGGCATATCACCAGCACCTGAAAATGGTTTTCTTAAATAGGGTGAGCCAAAGCCTAGTAGAAATAGTCTAACACAATATATGAACTTTAATAAGGTTATAAATATGATGCACATGTTCAATGTTCAAAGATATGATCATTTACAACTCTTTTTCCTTCCAAAACCATACTATGCCAAGTATTATATTTCAATCCAATTTATACCAATTTGTTTCATGTCATTTTGTATTTCCTCAACTCATGAGTCACACCCATTGTTATCCAGACAACCCAACTAAGACTACAGCTCAGTGGTTTTTTTACCATATAACCATTACACAGAAACACTTCAATTTTCCATTTTACGAAAATTTCGTCCGCGGGATCGGCACCCATGTATACGCGCAGTTTTCGGGACTTACATCCAAGATACACAGGCTAACTTAATTTAATGGAGTCCATCAACTTTCTCCTCCCAAACTTGGAGTGCATCCCATTTCTCCTCCAAAATATCATACATATACAATATATTAAAAACATAGTCATATTCAATGACAACCGATAAGATGTTAGTTTTAATTTACCTAGTCCTCATGCAATTTCTACAATAATCATAGTTATCTTCTACCGATAGCCCAAAGCAAATATTTCTAAACAGATATACAATCTCACAACAAATAAATTATTCAAATTTCTGTAGGTGGAGATAATTCGCATCCAACTCCATCATTTATATAAACATTCACTTAATTTCATATTCCCATTTCCAATTTCATTATTTATGCAAAATAATTACTTGCACATTTTAGGGTAAAACCCCATTTCCTTCCAAATCTCATCCCAACCACTAAATCATCTATTTTAACACATCCCAAATTCATATTCATTTCCACGGCCCTTTCCAAGACATCCTTTTTGAAAACCCCTATTTTGAATCTAAATCCCAAACCCTAGGTTTGTTAAAATCACCTCCAAACCCAATGTTTCTTACACATCAAGAACTAACCAAGTTAAAACTCATAGAGAGTGTAGAAAGTCCCTACCTCGAAGTTAGGAGTTGAGCAAAGCAAAGGAGAAACTCCAAAGACTCCGAAACCAATTTCTATTCGGATGAAAACGTAGCTCTTGGAATGCTCTAACTTCTTCTCAAAGGCACTAAGGTAGAAAACCCAATGGATCTAGGTTAAAATGTAGAGAGAAGGTAGGTTATAGAGAGAGAGTCTCAACTTTTGGGTTTGGAGAGAAATAGATCTGAAAAAGTGATGTAAAATCATCTTTTTATGAATTGATATACGCATAGTCCGCTCGAGCGCAAGAAGTGATGCTCGAGCGCCAGACACGATAAGTTGTTCCACTCGAGGGCGAGAATGACGCTTGAGTACCAAGACATAAAACAAAAGGGCATTATCGCTCGAGCTCAAGAAGTGACGCTCGAGCGTAGAATACACATATCTAGTAGTTTTACAGACAAAAGACCAACCCTCGAGCGCCCACTCGCTCGAGCGTAGGGAATGCCGCTCGAGCATAGAATACACCCTTCTAGTAGTTTTGCAGACCTGTAAAAGTACTAAGAGTTTACAAAGCCTGCTCGAGCACAAGAAGTGCCACTCGAGGGGAAGAGCAAAAATCTAGGCAACATAAGGTTTGAAAACCAAGCAACCAACCTATTCCAAACATAACCACAACAATCACAAAGCCAAATTTAAGCAAGAATAAGGGAAAGAGACATGAACAACATTCAGAAATCATAAAGCTCGAGTCCAGAATACAAGATGGGTTGGGGCAAAACCGGAATCGCTATAACCTCCTCCCCTTAAAGAATTTCGTCCCTGAAATTTCAAATCAAGTTTTAAAACTCTATTTAAACCAACTACAATGGTGATAACCAATCAATTCCATCATTATGACCCATTCTACAGTCGTCCATTTTCATCAACAAGATAAACAACTTTTCAGCGTTGATTATACAATTCATATTTCCTCAAAACATATGCAATGTTTATAATAAACTCGTATTTGCAAAACATAAACAACATACACAATGTTTCCACCTTTCAAAATATATACAATGTTCTCATATTCTATTTATCATACCAACAATACAATACATGTTTAAACATCAACAAATAGGTCCGAGTATTTCTCATGGATTTCCAACTCACGTTCCCAAGTTGCTTCCGCAACCCCATGATGTTTCCATAATACTTTAACCAAGGGAATTGTCTTGCCTCACAAAACTTGGTCCTGAGTATCTAAGACTCTCACCGGTCTCTCTTCATACGAGGCATCCTTATATACCTCTAAGTCGGTCCAATCCAACACATGCGACGGATCCGGCTTGTACTTCTGAAGCATGCTAATATGAAACATATTGTGAACCCCAGAAAGTTGTGGCGGCAAGGCCAAATGATAAGCTACCTCTCCAATCCGCTCAAGGATCTCAAAAGGCCCAATGAACCGAGGGGACAACTTCCCACTCTTCCCAAACCTCATCAAACCCTTCTTAGGTGATATCTTTAAAAAGACATAATCTCCTACCTCAAAAGACAAGGGTCTCCTCCTATGGTTGGCATAACTCTTTTGGCGACTCTTGAACTGAATGTGGACCTTAGATAAAAAAATTTGGATAAATTATGTTTGGGATACTACTTTGGACTAAAATAGTCATATAAGATAAAATTGGCTATTTTAGTCAAATAAGACAAAATGTCACATCTAATCTATAATCATTTTATTTTTCTCTCACAAAAGTCAAAAAAATCAAAAAGTCTATCACAAGCAAGACTTTTTAGCCACAAACTAAAATAGTCAAAAAGTTAAAAAGTCAAAAAGCCAACCCACATCCCAAACAAAAGCTACATTGATACCTCCTGAGGTTTCTGTTTAATATAGATTCTCCTCTCACATTTGAAAAATTGTATTCCCTTCTTTGAGGTTTGTAATCTTATTACAAATTGCTCAATGGATTGCTGATGGCATGCCCTAAAATTTTTTAAATGAACATTTTGTCCATTTTCTTACAATTTCTTCTTCCAATCATTATGCCTACATTCTACAACTTTTCATTATTAAATTCTACTTGAAAATGTTCTTATTAAGTGATAATATATATACAAACATAGATTTTATATAGAATTTTTAAATACAATAATATAGTTTAATGATGACCTTTTACTTTAAAACAAAACACCCATAAACATCATTTATATTTACAATAATATCACTATCACAACATTTTTATGATATTTTTTATAGTATAAATTTTTATATATGAATATAATTTTTCATTTTTATTTCCACCATTATATTTAGATTAGATCAATTTAATCTAGATATATTTAAAAAGTATAAAATTTGTACACATTTTTTTTTATAAAAAAATTCATTAAATACAACAAAATAAGATAATGTATTGAATTTTCGTATTTGGTGAATTTAAAAAAAAATCACAAAATATTATATTTCTTAAGTATATCTAATTAGGTGTATCTAAAAAATAAAAAAATTGTTTAAAATATTAGTAAAAAATTCAATAAAAATAAAAACAAACACGAAAAATAAAAAAACTCAACTTTTTGTGTGAGTTAAATCAAAGAAGATGATTGTTATTTCCTTTGAAATGACATAAATAAAATATATGTATTATTTTATTATTTTATAAGTATAAAGGCTAAGTGACAAATATATTATTTTAATCTGACAGGGGGTAAGTGTAATTTTTCAAATGTGAGGGGTGGATCTGTATTAAATAGAAACCTCAGGGGGTGTTAATGTAATTACCCGAAAAATTTTAAATTGGATTTTTGAACTAGATGTCATTTTTTTATTTAGTTTTACTAGTGGTGGTATACACATACATTGCACGTTGTATTTGTAATTATATTTTTGAAATGGAAAACTTTATAATAATAGAAAGGAAATAATCATTGGAAAAAGTAGTATTTTATAGTGAATTTATAAACTACATGGATTTATCAACCAAACACAAAAACAATATTTTATAGTGGAGGAGAAAAGTGAGAGGTTCGACATTAGGAACCTGTAGAACCACTAATATAAAGTAAACTAATGATGTAGAAATGTGATTTGGTCGATGAATAACTAGGCATAAATTTTTGAAAGAATAAACTTAAATCCAAAATTTATTGAGAATCTTGATGAATGATCTAGATTCAATTCTTAAATGATGAATCCTACTTCTAAAATAAATCTCAACCACACATGTATTTTCTAAATAAATTTATAGTAAAAATTTTGAGTTTGTAAAAGTTCCCATAACAAAAACAAATATATGTTATCAAAAAGTGATTGGATTCTTTCTTCTACAGTAAACATGAGTACAAGTTGTATATGTGAAAAATGATGAAGAACTTACACCTTATATAGAAGATAAAGTGTCTCTTAATGAATAGAAGTGTATATTTAATTTAATTTTGTAATGATTTGTATAAGCATGACCATTCAGTCTATATAAATAATACTAATTTTTAACTCTTAAAATTAGGGTTGAGTTCAAATTTGGTAGAACTTGACAGTCTTGTGGGGCTTACTAAAAGTTATGTTTCGATAATTCAAACCGTTTATTTTGTAAAACCTTCAGTATATATCATTTATAGAAAAAATTAGATTGATCAGATAAGAAGAACATTTTTATTTTATCATATGTTTTTGAAAAAATAGACGGTAAATATATTTTTAAAAACAAACTATCACTATAGGAATTCGCACTTTTCCCGACTAAAAATTTAGTCGGCAAAAGTCCATGTTTGGTTGGCAAAAGTTATCCGTGACTAATTTTTTTGGTCGCCCCCTTTGGTTGCCAATTGAGGGTCCCGAAAAGTAATTAGCGACTAAAAAGTTTTTTAGTCGGGAAAAAGTTCTATTTGCCGACTAAATTTTTGGTCGCTAAATCTATAACTACTGTGACTAATCCATTTAGTAGCGAAAACACTTTAGCCGCAAAAAGTCATATTTTCCCGACCAAACATGTTAGTCGTCAATTGTTACATTCAATGACGAAAAAGTTTGGTCAGCAATTGACACATTCAACGACCAAATAGTTTGGTCAACAATTGTTAGATTCCACGACCAAAACGTTTGGTCGGCAATTGTCAAAATCCACGACCAAAAAGTTTCGTCGCCAATTGTCACAATCCATGACCAAAAAGTTTGGTCGCTAAGTGTCACATTCTACTACCAAACATGTTAGTCGTCAAAAAAAATATTTGCACAACTAAAACTTTAGTTGGCAATTAACCTATTAGCGACGAAATCCTTTGGTTGCCAAAATTAATGATTTTAACGACTAAATAATTAGTCGCTAAATGTATCCTCTTGCCTACCTTATTTAGTCAGCAAAAGTATTACTTATCTTTCCCGACTAATCACCTGGTCGCTAAAACAGGAAAAACAAAACCAAAATTTGGTCGCCAACTTCCAACAAAATAAATCTTTAATTCATAATAATCCATCCAATCCATTCAATATAATATGTAATTTGCAAGCATCATTCAAATCAATTGAATCATGAGCATTCGACAAAATACATAAATCATCCAATCCTGAACCTATACCTATTTAATGAAAATCAGCAACTATTATAAGTTTTCATCCACAAGTAATTCCAAATTACATATTCCTTCAATTAAAAATCTACTTGTAATGTATATAATCATCCAAGTCACATCCATATAGCATAAAAGTTTAAAACGTAATAAGTACTTGTTATTATGTTTTAAATTTTTATCCATGCGCATCTATCAAAAAATATAACTAGTGGTCTACCCAAATATTTTCTATACACATCCATCCAAAAATATAACTACTATTGTACCCAAATATGTTCCACTAAAACATCCATCCAAAAATATATAATTCTTCAAAAAATGTAACAAGTATCACCTAATCCTGTACAATTCAGCTTCATGCACGAGTTCATCCATATGTACCAAATAAATAGAGAAATAATGTCAGGTACTTTTTTCATGAAAAATTTTCACATCAAATGATTATAAAATTGGACAAAAAATGAAAAATGTCCAATTTCAGTATAGGTAACTGGAACAAATTATTGAACTCTCAATACCAGTTTGTAAATAAAACAACAGCATTCATATGTATATATCCAGCCAACATTACAATGCTATCAATATGATCATTTCTAATTTTGTTTGTCGTCTACTTTTAATACCAACGGCATTGGCCTCATCCTCGGATTTTTTCATCCGTGGTCTTTACTCAAATAAGGCTTCTTGTTATTGTTCTTTACAAAAATGTCTGTTTTTATTACTATTTCAAGAACTATGTGGAAAAGGTGGTGTTTTCTTGTTGGCTCGAGCTATTTTGAACTTAGAAGTCACACTATTGTTTAAAAAGTCGTTGTAAGTTGTGGCAGCCGTTTCAAGAGTGAAGTGTAAAATTCTATCAATATGTAAGTCCATGTGATTGACTGGATTTTCTGAAAACATTTTGTTGGAGTCTTAAGGTAATTGAAAATATATGTAGCCTTTGGCTATATGGTAATTTCATGAATGCACTTGATTCAATACCGGCTATAACTCCTATTTCTCTAATTGTTACATCTCTGTGAAGCCGAAGGCATATCTTTCATATATGAGGTTGCCAAGCAATGTCTGTTACATTCAAGGTTTACGCATGATATGTCATTTTTTGCTTCCAACTACGCATATTTTCACATTTCAATGGACAATTTCTTGCATAACTTTTTAACCGTGCATCCTATTGACATGTCGCTTGCTCTCACAAGTTTATTTAATCTAGTCCTTGGTGGCCATGATGATCTCGAGGCTGTTTGGGGGCTGTTTCCAATTTTGTCCCCCAAACAGCCCGTTTTTGCCTCTTTTCCTCACAATTTTTTTTTTTTTTTATCTAAATCTCTAATCGTGCATCCTATTAACATGCAGTTTGATCTCACAAGTTTCTTTAATCTAGGCCGAGGTGACCATTATGATCTCAGGGGTGTTTTGATGCTATTTCCAAATTTTTAGCTCCCAAACGGCCTGTTTTCGCCTTTTTCCATAATATTTTGTTGTCTACATATCTAATTGTGCGTCATATTGACATGTTGCTTGCTCTCACAAGTTTATTTAATGTACTCCTACGAGACCGTGATGATCTCGGGGCTGTTTAGGGGCTGTTTCCAATTTTTCCCCCCAAACGGCCCCTTTTCGCTTCTTTTACTCACAATTTTTTTTGTCTAGATCTCTCACCGTGCATCCTATTGACGCGATGCTTACTCTCACAAGTTTCTTTAATCTAGGCCGAGGTGACCATTATGATCTCAGGGGTGTTTTGAGTCTATTTCCAAAATTTGCCCCTAAACGGCCCGTTTTTGCCTTTTTTCATAATATTTTTGGCGTCTAAATATCTAACCATGCGTCCTATCGACATGCCGCTTGCTCTCACAAGTTTATTTAATGTACTCCTACGTGATCGTGATGATCTCAAGGTTATTTGGGGGCTATTTCCAATTTTCCCCCCAAATGCCCCGTTTTCGCCTCTTTTCATCACAATTTATTGTCTAAATCTCTAATCGTGCATCCTATTGATGTGCCGCTTGATCTCACAAGTTTCTTTAATCTAGGCCGAGGTGACCATTATGATTTCGGGGGTGTTTCGAGTCTGTTTCCAATTTTTGCCCCCAAACGGCCCGTTTTTGCCTTTTTTCATAACATTTTTGGCGTCTAAATATCTAACCGTGCATCTTATTGAATAGGGCAAAGGAAGAAGATTATGGTGGATGTGCTAGTTATTGGTGCTATAATGATGGTGCAATACTCTCAGTCTTCCTACTGGCTGCTATGTTATTCGGCGTCAAAGAAGCAACAAAACACAAAAGAGTAAATTTAAAAAAATAGTAAGTTTAAGAAAATAGTAACCTATCTTACAGATTGCATGTTGTCAGGCTATTGGGTTGTGGCATACAGGGATAATAAATTGTTTTCATATATAAATTTATGCCTAACAAAAGCCTTGATCTCTTCCTATTTTGGTTTGTTTTTGTATTTTTCATCTACAGACTTTACCTATACGTTTGTTTTTGTTTTTGTAGTTTGCATCTATAGATTTTTCATCTATATTCTTGTCACACGTTTGTTTTCCTTTACTTTGAACATAAATATAATGAAATCTGGTTTAACACACTTACCCATTACCATGACTAGCTATGGTAGGGAATTTGGTCGCCACCATTATTCAAAACTTGAGCCAACATGCTCTGAAGTTCAAAAATCTGCCTCTGCATCTCCTCATGTTGTCTTGCATTCTCTGTCTCTTTTATTTGTTGGTCCTCTTCCTTTTTTTGCTGCTCCTCATGGTGTCTCTGCTGCTCCTCACGAACTATCTCCAACTCAAATGTAAGCTTTTTCAATTGCTCCTCACGTGCCTGTGATGCAGCATTCGGCCCAGATTCACAGGAAGAGGGCTTTAGTCCGACCCCAAATCCTCTCAAGTATCCCTTCTTCTTTCCAAGAGTTGCTCTTGAGATATCGTCTTGCGTCATCGGCGTTCCAGAGGCGATAGACTCATCCCGTACCGTTGTCATATGCTCATGTAATTGTAAAATATAAATATTGTTAATATAAAGCAAACACAATAGTTTCTATGAGTGGCCAAATGATTAGAATACTTGCATGTAAATCGCAACATGTAGGATCAATCCACTCTTTTGTCTTCTTGTTCTAATGAGTGTCCTTGTAAAAATCATAGATATCTGGTAACAGTCCACCATTTTCCTTCAACTGTGATGATGCCAAACACCAAGATCAACACTCGTTCATTAATGTGATAACATATTAAACAAGTATGGCTAAAGTTAATAAAATCAATGAAATATATCTCACTGCAATGCTCATTGCCGCTGGAAAAGATCGAGACCCACTAGTGTGATTGTAGGGTAGCTTGCTCCTATTAAGTTTGCCAGCGCCGTAGCGACACTACATAATCCACATTATAAGGGTTTGTTACATATATAGTTACTACTAATAAGAGTACTTAGTCATATTGAAGGTGGTTATACGTGTGAGTATATTAGAGTTGTTTATAGGTAGATAAATTGATTCTTCATTCTTGAAGATTTTAGTTACTTGTAAATAATACATTACTATTTCATAACTAAATCATAACATACCTTGTTTTCGGGATCCAACCATACATGATCAATCAAATATTTCCAATCATCTAGTCTCACTCCTTTACATGGATGGGCATAGGGGTCAGTTCTCAGATTCACAAGCTTCTCTCATTTCTTTTTCATTCTGCACTTCCAATCTTTATGTAACACATAACACTTCCTTTCCACAACTTGCTAACATAGTGAATTGTCCTCATAATCATCCCCAATTTCAAATTTAGCCTACAACTATTACAAACCAAATAAGTAACATAACTGCACATGTGAAACCTGAAAATAACTAGTTACAGTAATAAAACCTTAATAGGTATTTGAAACTTCACACAACGTTCAACATTAAAAACTCGTTGCATACACGTTATGTAATTAGACTTTTTGAAGCTTTCATAACCAACAATTAGCACTTAAAAATAAAACAAAGTTACTAACCATCCATCCTATATGCACATAAAAAGAGCACTTATTCCATAATCCACACAAACCATGACTGAAAGTAAATCATACCCGGGCAGCTTGTATAACAGCCCCTTTTGTCGTTGGATCAGCAACAGTCCAATTGGAAGTGCCTTGAATGGGGCACATCCTCCTAACCTGAAGGTCGATCTCATTAAATCCTGGGGCCTCTAGCACACCTTCCAATGCATTGAATGTTGTAGTGATTGGAATATAGAGCTTGTTTCCATTATTGCTCGTAATTCTTTTTTCTGTTGCTTTTCCAACTGTTGGTCCCCACACACACCTTGATGAAGATGCACCTTCATGGTCATAATATTATTAGTGTTGTGGGAGCCGAATAAATGACAAAGGCAGAAGGCGCGCGCAATACAAGGCTGATAATAATCGGCTGTATCCGGCGAGAATAGGGGGGGCGAATACAATATTTGGACTGAATAGGTGTGTAGCATTGGAGCCGGATGATGTAAAAGACAATGATAAAAAAGTAGGCCCTGGCCCCGAGGATCGAGAGAAACAGGTATAAATACAGGAACAACATATTTAGTAGGTATGTAAGAATCACTTCACTTAACTTAGTAAGAAAGCTATCCTGAGTGTCTGGACTAACTTGTCCGTCGGAGTGCTGATTCCGGCACCCCCAACCGGAGTGTTTGTATCTTTTCAGGTGACTAGCTGAGGATCACTAGCGTCTCCCAGGATTTGAAGAGTATTTCCAAACCACTTCTCCACAATTGGCGCCGTCTGTGGGAATACTCAAACACATCTATGGCAGGCGTGACTGAAGATCCTCTGGTAGCCATTGACGAGACCGCACAGGGAGATGACCTCACTCCAGCAAATATGCTCGGAAAAGAAACCATCGCTGCAAGACGCGCCTTGAACTTCGATTCACCAACGACTTCAGGGCAAGAGACAATGCAGGCGATCATGGAACAAGCGAAGCAGAACGAACAAAGGCTGGAGAACATGATCGCTGAAAATGAACGTCTCTGTCAAGATTTGGCCCTCGAAGTCGCAAAATCGAAAGAAGCCATGCGCCAAGATCCCGAACGACCTCCGAGGGCTGGTGGACAATGACCTTGAGCCCGACCAAAGGATACCAATAGCGACTCCAACTCATTATCCACGGAGCTCACCAAGAAGGGACGATCTGAAACTTCCAGCACCTTCGAAAAGAGTCTACATACAAGGAACAAGCGCAGGCGGAGCAGTTCAGACAAAGAAGACCAGCACGATCCTTTTGTCTGACGGATTGCAAGGGCGGCCCTACCCAAGAAGTTCAAAGCTCCGTCATTCACTCTTTACGATGGCAAATCAGACCCCACTGATCATATCCGTCATTACAAGCAGGCCATGACATTGCATGTAGACAACGAAGCCCTCATGTGCCGAATTTTCCCCAGCAGCCTGGGGCCATTAGCTGTCAGGTGGTATTACAAGCTGGAGCCGACCTCCATCAAAAGTTTCCATCAATTACAGAAGTCCTTCAGGGCCAGGTTCATCACCAACGAGGTACAGCTGAAGCAGGCCGACTCTCTCTGGGCTATGCAGATTCAGTCAGGAGAAACGCTCAGAGCGTATTCGGCGCGCTATTGGGAGTGCTTCAACCTCATCGACGACGCTTGCAATGACTCCATGGCCATCACCGGCTTCAAAATGGGACTACATCCTGATAGTCCTCTTCACAGTTCCCTGACCAGAAGACCCCTCAAAACAGTCTGGGCATTGATGAAAAAAGTTGAGGAATATTGCAAAGTGGAAGATGATGCCTTGAGAATAAAAGCCGGCCAAATGTCCAACAAAACGACCCTCCATGAAATTGCTCAACCAATAAGTTCCGTGCCACCTCCTAGCCCAGAGCCTCGGCAATGCGCTAAACGAGACAAAAGGTGGGATACTTGCCGATCAAGCGATCAATGTCCCCACCGAACGAATGAGCAACTGCAAGTCGACAGCAGATGCTCGAGGCGTGCCGACAAAAAGTACACAGAGTTGTCAGAACCAATCGCTGCAATAATGAGCAAAGTCCAACACCTTCCATTCTTCAAATGGCCGTCAAAGATGGTGGGGCCGCCCGATGCGAAGACGGGATAGGCGGTGCGAATATTACAAAGATCACGGCCATGAAACAGAGAGTTGCTACGCATTAAAAGATCACCTGGAAGAACTGGTGCAAGACGGCAGACTGCAACAGTATGTGAGAAAGGGAAAGCCAACCAAGGCACTAGCCTTGAGGCAGGACTCTCATCCACTTGGCGTGATCCATGTGATCTACAGCCTGCCTGCACCCCCAACCGTGCACACAATTCAATCGCATCCAATCCCCCAGGAGCAACGTATTCCGACTGAATGGCCCAAAGAAGCTCCGACAATTACTTTCACTGACTCCGACCTTAGTGGCACAACAGCTTCCCACATCGATCCGTTGGTCATTAGCTTACGCATAAACCGGTTCACTATTGAACGAATTCTCATAGACCCGGGGAGTACTTCAGAGGTTATGTATTACCAAACTTTCGTCAAACTCGGCCTCAACGAGTCAGATCTGTCTCCGGCGCCTCATCCATTGTTCGGCTTTAATATGAATCCCGAATACCCGTTAGGAAAGATCATACTACCTGTCCGAGCGGGCTCTAGAACGGTCGAAGTAGAATTCCTAGTCGTAAAGCTCCCTTCGCCGTATAATATCATCATGGGGCGAACCTGGATACATATTATGAAGGCCGTTCCAAGCACTTATCATCGGCTCGTGCGCTTCCCGACAGCCCATGGCATTGAAGAGATTCGTGGCTCCCCCAATCAGCACAAGCAGCGATTTTATGAAAACCCTATCACTGACCTGACCTGTGGGCTTTGATACTTGTGTATATTTCACTTCTGCAATGCAAACCATCTTTCTTTGTCGTTCAATTTATTTCACAAACCCCATTGTGACGCTCGTCATGACGATGATTCGGAGCCCCCTTAGGTGCATGTCACCTTAGGGCCGATTAAGCCTCCGGATTCGGAGCGCCCTTCGTGGATATCACGATTGGCCACATTAAGTCTCTGGATTCGGAGCCTCCTTAGGTGCATGTCACCTTAGGGCCGATAAAGTCTCCGGATTCGGAGCGCCCTTCGTGGATATCACGATTGGCCACATTAAGTCTCCGGATTCGGAACCCCCTTTGGTGCATGTCACCTTAGGGCCGATTAAGTCTCCGGATTCGGAGCGCCCTTCGTGGATATCACGATTGGCCACATTAAGTCTCCGGATTCAGAGCCCCCTTTGGTACATGTCACCTTAGCGCCGATTAAGCCTCCGGATTCGGAGCGCCCTTCGTGGATATCACGATTGGCCACATTAAGTCTCCGGATTCGGAGCCCCCCTAGGTGCATATCACTTTAGGGCCGATTAAGTCTCCGGATTCGGGGCCCCCTTAGGTGCATGTCACCTTAGGGCCGATTAAGCCTCCCGATTCGGAGCGCCCTTCGTGGATATCACGATTGGCCACATTAAGTCTCCGAATTCGGAGCGCCCTTGGGTGCATGTCACCTTAGGGCCGATTAAGCCTCCGGATTCGGAGCGCCCTTCGTGGATATCCCGATTGGCCACATTAAGTCTCCGGATTCGGAGCCCCCTTAGGTGCATGTCACCTTCGGGCCGATTAAGCCTCCAGATTCGGAGCGCCCTTCGTGGATATCCCAATTGGCCACATTAACTCTCCGGATTCGGAGTCCCCTTAGGTGCATGTCACCTTAGGGCCGATGAAGCCTCCCGATTCGGAGCACCCTTCATGGATATCGCGATTGGCCACATTAAGTCTCCGGATTCGGAGCCCCTTAATTGCATGTCACCTTAGGGCCGATTAAGTCTCCGGATTCAGAGCCCCCTTAGGTGCATGTCACCTTAGGGCCGATTAAGCCTCCGGATTCGGAGCGCCCTTCGTGGATATCACGATTGACCACATTAAGTCTCCGGATTCGGAGCCCCTTTCGGTGCATGACACCTTAGGGCCGATTAAGTCTCCGGATTCGGAGTACCCTTTGGCACGAACAAAACAAAACTCGCCAACATCAGAAATAAGGTGCTTCACTGAGCATACAAAAAATTCAGAGCAAGACGCAAATAAGGTCCTTAACTGAGCATATCAAAAATTCAGAGTAAGACACAAATGTATGAAATAAAGCTTTTTATTCGATCAAACAATTGTTACATAAACGCAACTCACATTTTTGTTACATAAACGCAACTCACATTTGAGCATTACAATTTTTATTTAATCAGACAGTTTTTACATAAACGCAACTTGCATTTGAGCATTTCAATCTCAAAAGCTAAAAAGGGGAGAAGACGCATTGGTAAAGCGGCAGCGTCGAATCAACTCCCGTCACCCGGAAGTCCTCCGCGGTTTGCAATGCCTTGAGCCAACTGTGCCCAAGTCCTCCCCTGATACCATTGACAATGTCAAGGCAAAGATCCAGGACAAGGAGGGATAAACCCAACGGTCGTTGCCTTTCCTTTCGGGGTGATCTGCTTCGACGACTTGAAGATTCATGCCAACTTTCGGACGCCTTACTCCCCACACGGATGGATCCTTTGCCACGATCCATGGCAACACCAAGTTCGGCTGAACTCCAGCCTCTAACTAACATCCCCACTTGTCCCACCTCACATAAGCGATTGTTTATCTGCGCAAAGCGCCCACTCCTTTTATTTTCAATACTGACAGCGATCTCGAGGCCCCAATCCCGAGGCGATTCCACTAACGCTAAACTCCATGAGAAAAACGTCGGTTGACATTCGCCTCGACGTAGTTATCCAAACGACTTTTTGAAGCATGTGCACTGGCAAAAAATCTAGGCCTCGAGAGCCACGATGAATTTGCATAAGCCACTCTACCCACTGGCTTTCGGCTTCTTCAGGTTACAATAGCCTGAGTCAGGAGTAAACGGCTATCAAGTATGGATTGACCCTGCCGGTCGACGCTTATACATTCATTCAAACACAATAAAACGAAACACATACATGCCGAATACGAACTGCAATAAGATATTTGTAACAGAACGTTTTTTATTCAACAAAACAAGCAATAAATTACATAGTTTTGAACGTGATCTGCGTTTCAGCCTTACAATAAATATACTTATACGGCGTCACCCTCATCATCACTCTTCTCGACTTCAAAAGCAGAAAACGGAAAATGTTTACTGTGGTAGAGTGGCGATGCCGAATCAATGCCTGCCACTCGAAGAGCTTCTGCGGCTTGAGATGCCTTGATCCAACCGTGCCTAAATCCACGATTCTCACATCAGCAAACTTCTTCGGTAAGTTTTTCCTTGGTCTTCTCGATTCCAACTTTTCAGCCTTCATGGAAACCTTTCTCATAGGCCCTTCCCTTCACGTTCTCCATTGCGAACATACTCGCAGTCTCACGATTGGCAAGCGCGGAACTGATGAGCCGACTGGTAACCCTCTCTTCCACGATTGGGTTTCCCTGCCCGGCGGGTTGCGCCTGAGCCACCTTGACCTTCCTTAACTCACGCTCAACGGCCCCGCGCGGGCCTCCAAATTTCGAATATGTTCCTTTTCTTCTCTATTTCTCGGCGGGCAGCGCGCAACCGCATGCCGATTTCATAGGCAGTGTACAGCCCCTTCACCGCCCCGTGAACGCCTTCGCGAAATACTTCGTAGTCCTGACGACCTACCATCGACTGCTGAACCTCAGGAGGAAAAATTTGTCGAGCAAACTCGATCGCTACATTTGGGTCTCGAACGATCGAGTCCGCCTCTGTCACGGGTCTATTCCCCACAAATACGCGAAGCTTAATGGGCACGGATTTGCCTTAGGTCCCTTCTCGACTCGAGGTTGAGAAGTTCTGCCCTGCGACTGCTTGTCCCCCTGGGCGACCTGCTGCGACGTCGAGGAGACTGACGCCTCTCTCGATCCCTGGAACTCCTGCTCCCTGTGCGCGGAGGGTCATTACCTCGATTCATGTCTCCACCCAGCTCAGCCAGCGTTCTCGCTTCCCCTCTGCTGTTGAAGAAGAGTCTGTTCGACATTCACTCGATACCTTCAAACGCTGGAGTCAGTTGTCTACTATGATCATAAAAGTTTTACCTTTAATCATTTCTCCTTTACAGAGGCAGCGCCCTCGAGGCAATCTCATTAATTGTAAAAAACCTCAATCGCTCGGCGCCGATTGGATCGACCTACTTGGGGCAAAGGCAGACAGATCTATCAAAACTCCTGAGTTCGTCTCATCCCAGCCGGCCCATGAATCGACCTGAATGACATGCACCGCCTGGGGCAAGGGCAGATTAATTAATCTATTCGGATTAAGTGCCCCAGCTGGCCGATGAATCCGGCCCGAATGATCATGCACCGCCTGGGGCAGGAGCAGATTCCTCAATCTATTCGGCTTATGTACCCCAGCCGGCTCATGAATCGATCATTCACAAATCTAAGGTCGTTTCATCCGGCGCCCGAATGATCATGCACTGCTTGGGGCAGGGGCAGATTCATCAATCTATTCGGCTTATGTACCCCAGCCGGCTCATGAATCGATCCTTCACAAATCTAAGGTCGTTTTATCCGGCGCTCGAATGATCATGCACCGCCTGGGGCAGAGGCAGATTCATCAATCTATTCGGCTTATGTACCCCAGCTGGCTCATGAATCCATCGATCACAAATCTTAAGATCGTTTCATCCAGCACCTGCATGACCATACACTGCTTGCGGCAAGGGCAGATTAATCAATCTATTCGGATTAAGCGCCCCAGCCGGCCCATGAATCCGGCATCTGCATGACCATGCACCGCCTATTAATCAATTTGGCTAATGAATCGATCGCTCACAAATCTTAAGGTCATTTCATCCGGTGCCCGAATGATCATGCACCGCCTGGGGCAGGGGCAGATTCATCAATCTATTCGGCTTATGTACCCAGCCGGCTCATGAATCGATCACAAAATAAGGGCATTTCATCCAGCGCTGAATGATCATGCACCGCCTGGGGCAGGGGCAGATTCATCAATCTATTCGGCTTATGTACCCAGCCGCTCATGAATCGATCCTTCACAAATCTAAGGTCGTTTCATCCGGCGCCCGAATGATCATGCACCGCCTGGGGCAGGGGCAGATTCATCAATCTATTTGGCTTATGTACCCCAGCCGGCTCATGAATCCATCGATCACAAATCTTAAGATCGTTTCATCCGGCACCTGCATGACCATGCACCGCTGGGGCAAGGGCAGATTAATCAATCTATTCGGATTAAGCGCCAGCCGGCCCATGAATCCGGCACCTGCATGACCATGCACCGCCTATTAACCAATTTGGCTTATGAATCGATCGCTCACAAATCTTAAGATCGTTTCATCCGGCGCCCGAATGATCATGCACCGCCTGGGGCAGGGGCAGATTTATTAATCAATTCGGCTTATGTACCCCAGCCGGCTTATGAATCGATCACAAATCTTAAGATCGTTTCATCCGGCGCCCGAATGATCATACGCCTGGGGCAAGGGCACATTCATCAATCGATTCGGCTCAGTACCCACAATACGCGGCACATGAATGATAATTCAATATTGTCATAGGATATTCAATTTCTGAAAGCTCAAACACATCAATGATTTTATCCAAATTCGTGAAAGGCAAAGTATTCTTCATTAACATAACTTCACAAACCATGAACTAGTAGTGAAGAAATACCAAGGCAGTTTTCATTAATAAATTGAACGCAAATAGTAACCAATTTATACATGAAAATTAGCCTGAGCCAACAAAAGTCTACCGAACAAAACTTACATCAAAATCAAAAGCACTTAAAAAAATCAAGATGACTCCCAGATCAATCCTCGGGGTCAGATTCAAGTGGCTCAACGTCCACTTGCTCGTAGGGATTGGCAAGGCCAATGTAACTCCAACGGCAGCAAGGGCTTTGAGCCATCCATGTTTGAACCCCCGATTCTCGAATCTGGGGACTTCACTACATATTCTGTGAAGGCGGCGCGTTTTCCTGCTCAAATGCCGTAGAAGCTTTCAGAATCGGCTTTCTCCTTGGCGGCTTGAGCTCCGCTACCTGAACCTCCGCCTCGGCAAGCGCCTCCTTGGATAACTTGAGCGATTCTTCGCTCGTATTTGCCCTACTTCACGTCAGAGCGGAACTGTTCAGCTGAGTGAGCCCTCTCTTTCTTTGCTTCAGCTCGCGCACTCTCTACCGCGGCTCTCATCCTTTCAAATTCGGCCTACTCTTTTGACCATCCGCCTCCGCTTGCAAACGATCAACTCTGCCGAGGACATCAGGGAGGCGGCGGCGGCCTAGGTCCACAATCCTGCCAACAGTCTGCAAAACAAGTTGGGATCGTCAGATATCTTTAATAAAAACAAAGTCAAGAGAATTTGAGATGGTCACTGAGACCAGGAACGCGATGCGCAGATAGGGCTACGACCATAATTCCGGCACGGCGCGAAAGGCTGCGATGTCAGCCGGCAAGGAAATTGAAGCTGCAGGCTCAACGCCACGGCTGGATCATCAATGGCTAAAGCATTGGAGGAGATCGGCGTATCTTTGATCTTAGGCCGAACAATAAAAGGCACAGCCACGTCCGACTCTTCTAAACGAGGCCGTTTGGAAACAAGGCTAATTTCCGACCCAGCCTCTCCCTCGGCGCTACGCTTTTCGCCCCGCTCCTCCGGAATCAGCCGTTCATCAATGACCTGTTCCTCAACCTCTTCCCCCGTTCGGCCTCAGCGACCTGAATTGTCTCTTCAATAACGGGTACGAAAGTTTTAATCAAGGTGGCTCAGAATGGGCGGCCTCGGCCTTCTTTCGAGCAGCATTCGCTCGGCATTTTTCTTTTGCGCCATCTGCGTAAGGCTTTCCCCAGCCATAGCTTCAAAATATCACCGGGTAGGTCCCCAAATTTGCAAAATATCTCCAGACGAAAACTCCGCCCGACCCGAAGTGGACGGTGAAGGCTGGTTTAAGTCCGGCAGCCTCAAACGCCGAGCATATCGCTTCGTCGACCTTCGGCCTCCTCAGCAACCTCTCTGGTTGGTTCGGCAACTACCTCTACCACCGGCTTAGCCTCTGCCCTCGAATCCGAATCTTCGAGGCCAATTTGCCTATGGCTCTTGAAGCTGGGAAAGATAAGAGCCGAAAGCTGTTGATTGCCAGATGGAATTGGAATGCCTTCCGCAGCCGAGAATGTAGTATAAGTAGGTTCATATCGGAGGAGTATGTGAGCCGCTCTCCCTTACTTTTGTACGTTGGACGGCCAAAGTATCTGAGCGCAGACTTGATCTCCTCAAGGACTGCCCCTGTCGGTTGAGGGAAGAATCTTCTTCAATCTGTTACTGCAAAGAACAAGGGGGTGATTAAAGGAAAAAGCCGAGTAAAGGGTAAGTCAACAAACCAAGGCGTTACGCGGCAACCTGGATCACCCTTTCGTCTGGGAATAGGATCTAGGCGGTCTTTCGCCTTCACCGAATCCTAATTACCTTGGACATTGACCATTACGTCATCAACCCTACCAGAACTGGCAAGCATGGTTATCAAGTGATGGTCAGTTGTCCTTGGCCCTGAGAAAGTATCGCCCCAGTCGACCGAAAGATTTGGCCAAAGCGTAGCAGTGCCGAATCGCCGGAACGCCAAGGTTGATCCTAAGACGTTGGCTCAACTCAATCACCCCTATGATGATTCGAAAGAAGTTTACGTTGGGTTGAGAAGGAATTAGATTCCAATAGCGAAGGACGGCCCTTAGCAATGGGTGTAGGGGAAAACGGACTCCGCCCTCCACTTTGGATAAGAGAGGGAAGACGATCGTGTTGTGATCCTCCCTCTCCATATCAAGGGTACTGTCCGTTACAAGAGATAAGTGGACGTCATCGGGAATGGAAAAATGTCTCTGGAATCCGGAAATACGACCCTCGGAAAGGAGGTCTTTCAAGTGTTTAGCCATGTTCGCAGGGATTTAAGGTTTCGCCGAAATCAAAACGACAAACAGAAAATAGGATCATAAAGAAGGGAGAAGAAGACTTACGAAGATTAGACGGAGAAGGGTTGCAGAAAATGCGAGTCAGAGAAGGGATATCCGCTAGCGGTCTAAGAGTCTCGAATACTCGACGAACTGTGTATTCGAAAGGACTGAAATTTCAAATCACAATAAATGCAAAACGCACGATTGAGGCGGGAAAGCGTAATAATGAACGAAAAGGTGTGCGCATCCTGACATCTATATTGGGGTACGCAAAGCCGCCTGACCTATTTTAACTTTTCCAATTCAAGACCAAACACGCCGATTAACTACTGTCAATAGGGAGTTCGGGGGGCAATTGTGGGAGCCGAATAAATGACAAAGGCAGAAGGCGCGCGCAATACAAGGCTGAAAATAATCGGCTGTATCCGGCGAGAATAGGGGGGGCCGAATACAATATTTGGGCCGAATAGGTGTGTAGCATTGGAGCTGGATGATGTAAAGGACAATGATCAAAAAGTAGGCCCTGGCCCCGAGGATCGAGAGAAACAGGTATAAATACAGGAACAACATATTTAGTAGGTATGTAAGAATCACTTCACTTAACTTAGTAAGAAAGCTATCCTGAGTGTCTGGACTAACTTGTCCGTCGGAGTGCTAATTCCGGCACCCCCGACCGAAGTGTTTGTATCTTTTCAGGTGACTAGCTGAGGATCACTAGCGTCTCCCAGGATTTGAAGAGTATTTCCAAATCACTTCTCCACAAGTGTATTTACAAATTTAAAAATATAAGCAAACAGATAAATTTTTGCTAGATGAAACATAGTTAATTATCTGCGCCACTCGTTTGACTTTGAGGAGATGGTGCATTCGTTTTAGACGAAAATGATGCAATAGTCTCAGATCCAGCTTCTGCATTAGTTTGAGCCAAAGATGGTGCAACAGTCTCAAATCTTGACATCGCATTAGTTTGAGAAGGAAATGGTGCAATAGTCTCAAAAAAATTATTAGTGTATTTACAAATTAAAAAAAAAAACCAAATAGATAAATTTTTGCTAGATGAAACATAGTTAATTACCTACGCCACTCGTTTGACTTTGAGGAGATGGTGCATTCGTTTCAGATGGAGATGGTGCAATAGTCTCAGATCCAGCTGTTGCATTAGTTTGAGCCAGAGATGGTGCAACATTCTCAGATCCTGACATCGCATTAGTTTGAGACGGAGATAGTGCAATAGTCTCAGATCCATCTGCTGCAAGACCTTCAGGACAATGTGTAGGTGTATCGTTCAGGGATGAGTACGGTTCAATTAATGCCCTCTTTGGTGGTGCTAAACGGTGCATCTTCTTTGCAGGAGCCATTCTGTGTAATTTTACAATAATTAAAGTCAAAGAGCACAATGAGCACATAGATAAGCATAAATTTTAAATGTGTACAAATATATACATGAAGAGTGAAAATTAACAAACATATAATTAACAAATGAACATCCATGAATGCATTAGTTTCATATATATATTAATCCATCTATGTCAATTTGCAAGTGATAGTAAAGACAGATATACCAAAAACTGTGGTAGTATCTCCTCAATTCAATCACTATCTATTACATAAATACATCAAGGTTCTATGTCATGATTTATATCCAAATCGATGTCAAATTCATCTTCTTCTTGCTCGTCATTATCCGTACTGAAGTCATCTTCGTCGGTATCACAAATAAAAGCATCATCAGTAGCTTTGACTTGTGTTTGAATATGAGATTGTAAAACCACCATATTCAGAATAATTTCACCTTTAATATCATCTCTACACAAAACCCCTTCATCGCCAATGCCTTCAATTTGCATACCGGTTTCGTCCACAATTGGTACAACCTTAGTGGTTTCGTCTTGTTAGACCACACTATTGAGAGCATCATCGGGTAAACCATCCATCTCGGGCACATTCCAGATTCCTCGATGGTGGAATCGTTTTACAACTTTCCAATTCCCATCTAAATTGGTATCATTAACGTAGAATACTTGTTCTACTTGAGTTGGAAATACAAAGGGGTCATGTTCATACCATCGACATTTTACATAAACACTTGTGACATGTGTACCCGTGAGAAAAGTCTTCTTGCTACTGGTGTTAAACCATTCACATTAGTACAAAACAACTCGATGTCTAAACAAATATGTCATTTCCCACACTTTGCTTAAGAAACAATAGAAATGCATTGGATGACCCTTATGCTCCCTGTAGACACCCCATTTTTGACCACCCACAAGACTCGGGTGCTTTGTCTTCTGCACTCAATGATGAAAGTTGCATTGTGTATGACTCAGATTCTCAATGAAGGAATCCAAGGTTGAGCTTTGAAACAATCCCAACACCTTCCTATTTACACTCTTCTTACTTCAGAGGTCCCTTTTTGAACATTGTGCCACCCTACACTGAGCCTGAAACAAAGGAACATGGGAGCACATTGGGGCCTGGCCATGCCTTATTGGGAGCTGGCCGTGCCCATTTGGGGTCGGTCGTGCCTTGTTGGCGATAAACACTGTTCTGGGCGAAAGCCCGCCAGTTGTCTATTTTTGAAGATATTTTCGACCTATTTTGCTCAAATTCTATAAATATGAGGTCATATCTTTGTTTTGAGGGTTGAACAATTTCCAAAGAGCCTATACACTCACGTGAGAGCTCCTCCTTCCTTGACAACCCATCTTTGAGCAAGCTTACCATCCTTGAGCTATATCCATACACAATACACACCTTCAAACCTTAACCTTGGAGCCTTGGTTGAGCCTTGAGAATCACAATTCAAACTTGAGAGGGCCTTTGGATCAAGTTTGATCAACAGTCAAAGCTTACTCTCTTCAAGAGGTATAAGCTTGTCACCTTTGTCTTTGCTTTCATTTCAATCTATATCTATCTATTTCTTGTGTTCTTGTGCTATTTTGGATCCATTTCAAGTGTTAGAACTTGGGTTTGAATAGCTACCAAAGGTAGAGAGGGTTGACACCCTTTCTTGCACCTTATTTCATAACTTATCCCTTTTGTTTTATCACTATTCTTCTTGGCTTAAAAACTGATTTTCAGAGTTTAAAAGGGCTAAAAAGCATGGTTTAGAAGTTTCAAAAGTGGAGGGGTTAGCCACCTCTCCTTGTTCTTGCTTACTAATTTGATACCTCCTTGTTATTACCTTTTTTTTTTTTTTTGTGTGCTCTTAACATAATTTTTTTTAGCCACTATTTTTTCATGTTTAGGGGCTGTTTAGGGTTGATTTAATTTATTTAATTCGTTTAGGCTTTGAATACTTCGCTTGTTGTGTTGTTAGTCCTCATGGCTTCGGTTGTTTAGGCCTTAGATACTGAGTCATTCGAGTTGATAGCTTTCCTTTGCTTGATTTTCATGTCAAGAGTCTCACTCTAATAATCAATCTCGCATAATCATTTTTGCAACCTCCCTCTTTTCTTCTTTTATTTTGTTTGAGAGTTATTTCAAAAGATTGATAGTTATTCAAGGCATGAGAAAGAGACCTATGCTCAATGGCTTAACCTCTACGGAGGTTCATCGTCAAGGTGTAGTCCCTCTTTCATGCCAAGAATCGCTTCTCATTTGACGTTTCTTCTCATTTAGTGGACTTAACTATCACTTTGGACAAATTGACTAAAGAATGGGAAGACTAATAAAATTGGCTTAAAATCAATGAAACCGACATAAAGAAAAGGGATTAGAATAGTTGGATTCGGCTGGACGTTATGCCGAGTCCATCGTGTCAAGAATCGTCACATACTAATTCATGATGTTTTAATGAGTCTTGAGACGTGTCTACCTCCCTTTTTGAATTTCCATGATAATTTCCATGATAGGAGAGAGGAGTGGTCATATTCATTGCATTTATTAAATTTTTTTTCCAAACGTGCCCGAAATCATCAAGCAATCAACTTGCTATCGTTGATGGTTTCGGACTCGAATTCGTTCTTCTCTTGAGTTCCCCATGACAAAGAAGAGTAGAAGGGACAAACAGGGCCTAGAATGACTCTGTCTGCACTGTTCTCACCTTATAGCACAAAAATATTTTTGGCATAAAATTAGGGCACGGTCGGCTGTTTTTGGACCCGGCTGGGCCCCCCAATGTTTGGTAAACAGTGAATTCTGGCAGAAACAGAAGGCAGTGGCTGAGGGTGAAACAGAGCAGGTCTAGACAGACAGAGCAGTTTCTGGACATAGTGCATGCGATCGTTGTGCTTCATTGTTGCTTGTATTAATATTATAATTGTAATTATTATTGTTGTAAATAATTATTGTTGCAATTTCATTGTTGTAATTAGTATTGTTATAATATCCTTGTTGTCATAAAATTAGATAGCTAGTTAAAGTTAGAATTCATTCGGATATGTAATAAGTAGGTAGTTCATTAAGCTAATTAGTCTCCATTTAAATTTGTAGTAGTTAGTTAATTCGGACACTTGGACATCTATTCGGACCCTCTTGCATGAGTGCAAAATTATAATAAGTGTGTATGTCTTCTAACCCCCATTTTTTTCTCCCGTTTATTTCTCTGCTTATGATGGTAGTATAGAGCATCATGTTTTAATTAGCATTGTCCATGACTCGCATCCATTCGTCTCGCATGCATAAGGGTTTGGCTCATGATACTAACCAATGTCAATTTCAAATTCTTTTAATCGAATACGTGATTTATCCCATGTCTTGGATTGAATCATATGCTATGCTAATGGTCGAACTCATTGTTTGCATAATGTGTGCGTTGCATTAGTCATATCGCATTACTTAGGAGTATGCATGTTTTCTAATTATTTTGCTTTGTTTGGCTTGCCTTGGAGTACTAGGTAAGCATTTATTGCTTTAGCATATTGTATGTATATGATTGTTTCCATGTCAAGCATGCTTTCTATGAGGCTAAGTGCTTAAGTGATATACTTGTTTGAATGCCTGTGGATGAAGGCCTTTTTACTTAAGTTGGAATAATTTGATTAAATGTAAATACGAGCTTACTTTTTCAAGTGACATGTATTCAAATCACTTTTTCAAAACAAACATGAAATCAATGTGTTCCAAATTTCGTGAATTGGTCTATACTTGTGTGCAACACATAGTAAAAATTAGCCTAATAATTAGAACAAGAGCATATAATGTAAATAAGAATCACATCATGATTAATAGAGGCCGATCTTTGATCGGGTGAGTGAGGTGCTCAATTCATGACCTTCCCCTCTCATACCTAAGTTCCCATGCCGAGACACTTTGGTGATGACAGACTAATGGCCTTTGGCACGAGTCACGAGTTTCCTAAATTTTCCAAAAATATTTAAGTGGCGACTCTGAAATCTAGCAAAACATCCATTTTTGGCATTTAATTCAAACATTGATTTTTTAAAAGATTTGCCAGATTTTGACTCATTTGTGTTTATCTATTTCACATTGCACTTGTGAAATCAGATTCAGAACCACAGGAGTCCGAACTATAGGGCTAGTCGTATCCGAAAGGAGCACGAAAAGCAAGCTACATTCCCCTTCTACAACCAACCACTATTTTGAGTTTTATGATGGTTATCACGGTCGATGGTATGAAATCAAACACCATTAGAAATGCATCTCGAATATGTGTTGACTATTGTGTTAGGACCATTTGCCAATGACCACAATTCATCGATTGCTTCTAGCGACCCTTGATTCCACAGGTGATTCATCTACATAAGAAATATATGTTATGTTACTTTTTGTATGGTATAGCATAATGTGTTCAAATGTTGGATAAATATATGTCTTATACGCTCTTTCAACCACTAAGGAAATTCTTGGCATTGCCTCTTTATAGTGTCACATGTACTTCCATTTTGCAAAATGATCTTGTGTTCCCTAGTTAATAACAAGTGGTCATAAGTAAGAGATACAATTACGAATTATTGGATAAACCTAAATTTGCTCTTTAAAATCTTTCTATTGTGAAAACATACACCAGATATTGTTCTACTTCAGAGCTATTGTATAAGACATACCAGTGAGCCATCTCTCGTTCGTAGACACACACATCCGGTGCCCTACTGATTAGACCAAATGGACGAACAGTTTGAGAGAAGATGGCTAACCCCGAGCCGTGGTCACCACTGTCATCATTTATTTCTTCTCGATTAAACACTGTTGCAATTCCATCAAGATAAATCAAGCAGAAAGTTATACACTCTTTGGAAATGTACGCCTCCACTATTGAACCTTCAGGATGCGCTTCGTTGCCAACAAATCCTTTTAGAATTCCAAGTAGGCTATAAGAGGAAAGAATTTTATTATGTTAAGACTATACAACAATATGGATTACCATTATAGGTTGATGACAATTGTATAGTAAGAGCATAAATAATTACCGTTCAATTGGGTACATTCATCGATATTGCATTGGCCCTCCAAGTATAGCCTTACGCGGCAAATGAACAGCCAAGAAAACCATGACATCAAAGAAAACCAAACCAAACCAAACCAAACCAAGCCTTAACTCTTATCAAATGGGGTCAGCTACATGAATTCTTCTTCTCCATGCAACCCTATCGAAGGCCATTTCGTTAGTCAAATTAAGTAGATCCGTATCTATATTTACAACGTTAGCCAAAGTTAATCTAGGCCTACCCCGTCCCCTAACACTCTCATCTATCGTTACAGCATCGCATCTCTTCACTACTGCCTCTGTTGGTCTTCGTTGAATGTGACCAAACCATCTCAATCGATTCTCTTTCAACTTATCTTCTATCGGTGCTACTCCTACCCATTCCCAAATACACTCATACCTAATTCTGTCTTGTCTAGTCTTGCGACACATCCACCTTAGCGTCCTCATCTCAGCCACACTCATCTTATCTACATGTTGTTTCTTGGTTACCCAACACTCCGTACAACATTGCTGGTCTAATAGTCGTTCTATAGAACTTACCTTTTAGTCTAGTGGGTATTCGTTTATCGCACAGTACCCCAGACGCACTTCTTCACTTACACCATCTCGCCTTAATCCTATGGGCCACATCCACATCAATCTCCCCTGCTGTTGTGATAATCAATCCTGAATAACGAAAATGTTCACTCTTAGGCAGTTCTTGGTTCTTAATCTTCATTTTTCTACTTTCATTGTTACTATTACTAAATTTACACTCCATGTACTTTGTCTTAGTTCTACTTATCCGAAATCCTTTAAACTTAAGAGCTTTTCTCCAAATCTTTAACGTGTTAACTCTTCTCTAGTCCCATCCACTAACACAATATTGTCTGCAAAAAGCATACATCATGGCAAGTCATTCTGAATATTTCTCGTCAACTCATCCATAACTAAAGCAAAAAGATAAGAACTAAAGGTAGATCCTTGGTGTAACTCTACAATGATAAGAAATTCATTTTTCTCTCCAGCAGGTGATCTAATAGTGGTCACCACCTTTTCATACATGTCTTTAATCACATCAATGTAACCTTTTGTCACTCCATTCTTCTCTAACACCCACCAAATTTTATCCTGGGGCACTCTATCATATGCTTTCTCAAGGTAAATACCATATGAATGTCTCTTTCTTTTCTCGATACTTTTCAATTACTCTTCTCAAAAGATAAATCATTTCCATTGTTGACCTGCCAGGCATAAACTTAAATTGATTCTTTGACACCTCTGTTATATCTCGCAATTGGCGTTCCATCACCCTCTCCCACGCTTTCATTATACGACACATTAGCTTGATTCCTTTATAATTGTTGTAATTCTGGACATCTCCTTTATTCTTATAGATTGGCACTAAAATACTTTTTTCCACTCATCTGGCATGTTCCTAATCAACAAAATTTTACTAAACAACCTAGTCAACCAAGCAACCCCCTTTTTACCCAAACACTTCCAAGCTTCAATAGGGATATCATTGGGTCCTAAAGCCTTATTTGATTTCATCTTTTTAAGTGCAATCCACTTCAAAGTTTCTAATCATGCGATAGAACCTATAGTCTTGGTTTATCGTATTACTGGCTATTTCTTCCCCTATTATAGTACTCCATGTTCTTATTTAATAGTTTCTCAAAATAGTTCCTCCATCTTTCCTTAATCTCTTCATCCTTCACCCTTCACCAATACCTTAGAATTCTCACTCTTGATGCACTTAACTTGATTAAAATTTATTGTTTTCCTCTCCCGTATCTTAGCAAGTTTGTATACCCATGTCCACGCCTCTGTAGGTGTAACCCCTTCTGGATTTGTAAATTTGCCAAATCAATTTGTGCTTTTTCCATGTCCTTGTTCTTCCCATCCACATTTAACAATGTCCCCACCAAATTGTCACATATTTTCTTCTCTATGTTCATGACATCAAGGTTGTGTCGAAGCTTGAGTGTCTTCTAGTAAGGCAACTCAAACATAATGCTTCTCTTTGTCCAATTCAATATTGGATTTCGTCCCTTTGTCTTTTCCTGTTATTTGGATGTTTTCCAAATGGCTTGTATGTCCAGTCTCAATTTGCACTAATATTTGCTCCCCTGATAACTCCAAAGGTTGCACCTGAACTCACTTTGTCCGTTAAACAACTTGCTCCTTCGCCATCTGTGGTTCTCGGGCAAGTAACGACAAGCACCTATGTACCCTATCTTACTTGTTAACCTTTTGATGATGTGTCCTCATTACAAATGGGACAAGCCAAATAACCTTTGGTAGTCCACCCTGACATGTTATCATATGCAGGAAGTCGTTGATGGTCCACATCACTGCAGCATGCATTCTAAAAGATTGTTCATTTTTTACATCATAAGTTTGCACCCTATTCCCCCATAAATCCTTTAACTCATCAATTAATGGTCGTAAGTAAACATCGATATTTCTTCCAGGTGCCGATCGTCTAGAAATAAGCAATGACATCATGGAAAAAGGCTCTTTTATACACTTCCACGATGGGAGATTGTAAGGCATTAGTAACGGGCCACATACTATATGATGTGCTCATATTTCCAAATGGATTGAAACCATCGGTGGCAGCCTAGCCTTACATTCGTGGATCCATGGCGAACATAGGATGTTACCGATCAAAGTCTTTCCATGCCTCACCATCAGCTGGATGCCTCAATATTCCATCATCCACACGTTTCTCCTTGTGCCATCTCATGTCTGTAAAGGTTTTCTTGGACATACACAATCTCTTCAATCTCGGTGTCAATGGAAAGTACCTCAATATCTTATGAGGGATCTTTTTACCCTTTCCGTTGTCCAACTTGTATCTAGGCTCTTTACACTTGGGGCAATTATCAAGATTTGCCTTCTCCATCCAAAATAGTGCACAGTCATACCTACACGCATGAATATGAACATAGCCTAAACCCAAATCACGCAAAAAAATTTTGGCGGCATATATGGTCCACGCAATAGTCTCATCACACTCGAGTAGAGTGACTTGAAAACTTTCATAACCATAGCAAATGAGTTGTTGCTCCACTTGTTGTAAACCTTAATATGAAGCATCTTAATAACAAATGACAACACAATGAACCTTATGCAGTCTGCGTACAGTTTACGTTGACCATCTTCAAATAATTTATCAAAGTTTCGTCCATCCACACTCTCAAAACTAGCAGGTAATTCGTCCCCTTCATCATCCATTGCGAAACCTCTGCAAACCTCTTCTAACATAGTAGGCAAATCATCCACGTCATCCTGATCTTCCCTTCCAATTTGACTATGCATGTCATGGTGACCGTCATTTGGTATGACAGGTTAAGCCACGGGGGCTAGTTCCCCATGGTGCACCCAACTCTTGTAAAAAAGAGATATCCCTCTTCGAATCAAATGAATCCTAACTACATGGTTCGTATGTATTTTGTCATTCAAGCAATTGATACATGGACACCGAATATTATCCTCCAGGCCTACATTTCTCATCGTAAATTCTATAAATGAATTAACCCCTTCTTGATACTACCTACTGCTCAATCTATTTTTTATTGTCATCCAACTCTTGTCAATTTGGGCCATCTGAAAGGTTAAAGACAACCATAACATTAATTCATCAACAAAATATTAGAGAAAGTGTTACAAACTATAGAATATAAGGCTGAGGTTATAACGTTAATGTTTGTAAGTGACAACCACTTGTGTTTTGGTGGTTTTCTAGATTGGTTTTATGGCCCTAGAGAAAAGGGCAAGAAAAAGGTTTCATTTTCATATCCCTTATCTTTGTATCTATATGCATCTCATGAAAGTTCCACATATATAGTTTGACCTATAACAAAAGATATATAATATGCGTAAAGACTCAGAAAGTTGTACACTCATAGCTCCTTCATGCGTATATGAAGAGACCCACCTTTGTTTCTAAGAAAGTGTTTAGAGTCTTTACACATTTTGGGTTTACAAATTAAGGGTTAAACTAACTGTATAGCATGCAGAACCTTTTCATGAGAAGCATTAAGGACTCAGACATTGTTGCATCTTACATTGAGGTTGGTTTGACAATTTAATTTTTTTTTTTAATATGTTCTATGTCAACATTATATTTCTTTGATAGTTTCTTGGGTTGTGTTCAATTGGATTGATTTGTTCATTGATAGAATAGTTCTTAATGACTATTCACCCAAAAAAAAAAAGTTCTTAATGATGAGAATTAAAGATTGCATTCTCAAAGACTAGTAAGACCTTGTGTCATTGGGATTGGGTATTCGATTACATGGTTTAGTCATTAAAATGGTTGTTTTCTTGATCAAAACTGCCAAAACATTGCTTGCTTTCTACTATTTTTGTTCACATAGCAAGCGTATTGGCTTGAATGATTCTTGACATATGTCAAAAATGACTGGTGTGAAAATGGTTTTATTATTTTTACCCTAAATCCAATGTTTATTCCTGTGCTTGGGACCACCATAATCGATTGGAGATCCTGTCATACTTCTTTAATATCACTGTATCTGCTGTTATCAATGTGTGTTGTGAAATTATTGAACTGCTTTACTTGACGTATCCTTACGTAATATTTTGTTGACTGATCTGAAATGTTGCATTGTTTGAAGCATTATTCGAATTTATAATATGTTTACTGATCTGAAATATCTTTTATTTGAAATGTTAATGGAAATATATAATAAGCTGACTAACATTTTGACTTTCTCACATAAGGATCCAAAAAGCACTTCCTTTCAAACTCAATGTCCCTTTTGTTTTTCTCAGTGTAAGAGGCTTGCAAATGTTAAAATGTAGGCTTCATCTTGCTTGTAATTGAATATATTTTAGGCATTTATTGATCAATTAGTTGTTGGGTTGTGAATGAATTTGGAGAGACCCTACTGGTTGAATAGTAGGCCATGAGGCACAGGATCTGGATCGCACCCCTTACTATTTTAGGGATTTACATGCATTGAAGAAAATTCTCTCGATGACAATAGAGGTGGTTTATTTCATCTCTGACAGGCTAGAATTTTAACTATTGCGAATTTTTAATAATTCTTGCCTTTTGGTTGTGGCCTGTGGCACACATTTGGTTCCTTTTGGAGAAACAAATTCTGAAGATTTCTATGTTTAATGATTGATTATATGTTTTTACTTGTAAAAGGTTGCCCTATGATTGATTATATCCTCAGTAAGTATCCTTATTGAAGTTTTAAGGGTTAAATTACGGTTCTGCATCCTATACAGTTAGTTTAACCCTTAATTTAAGGGTTAAATTAAGGGTTAAACCATCATCTATCCTCAGTAAGTATCCTTATTGAAGTTTTAGTAGGTATATCTAATAGTTTTGCAAGTGGTCCTGCTCTTATTCTGGTTGCTAGTATACCCCATTATCATGAATGAACCAGATGATTGGAGTAGTGAGTTGAGTGTGGTGTGTTACTTAAAATCAGGGTTGACAGTATGTGAGCTACTATAAAATCATTCCTAACAGTTTGCTATGTAGATTGTCATTCTGGCCTTTGTTAGGGATGGTTGGTTGAGTGTGTTGTGAGCATGTAGTCAGGTGGTAGGCAGTTGTGAGCTTATGGGTGAGTGATGTGAAATTTTGTAAGAGTGTTTCTAACTATTTTCTTGTAAGATTAGATTTGTGCTGGCACATTAGTAGGGAATTGTTTGGTGAGAGCCTAGTCATGAGAGGATATATATTTGGTTTGATTTATATATAGTTTCTATAACCTGTTCATTTGATGAGTGATTATGCTATGGACTGTTGAGTTTGTTAGTACATATATCAGTGAGGTTTGCCTCAGGTTATTGATCCTATTCTCAATTTTTTTTGACTTTGTTTCTCTGTTCTTCTACCCACTGTATGGTTTCTCATTTTGTATTGATGTCTTGATTGGAATTGAGGACAACATCAGGTGGCTTTGGTGACCGGCTTTGAGGGCCACATCATTTGTATCCAATTTGCTGTTTTCCAGGAGGAAGAGGCAGCAACATCCATGTCTTTTGACTCAATCATGGCTGCAGCCCAAGCTGGAGTGTTAATGGCATTTGAGAAACTATGAAGCTTAATCAGAGCAGGATCAGGAGCAGTAGAAACCAACAGTCACTGATGAGAGACTGATGCTTTAGGTCTGGTGACATGAGTAGTACCAGCAGAATCAAAATACCAATTTGTAGGAGGAGAAACAGATTGAGAAGCCATATAGGCAGTCTAGGATGGAGAGGATGATTGTGTAGAAGAATTGTAACAAGCATCCATACGAAACCAACAATCAAGAGTTGTATGGTTAGGCTTGCCACAGATCTGACAAAATAGAAATGAACCAGAGGAAGAAGATGAAGATTGAGATTGTCAGCTTGAGTTAGAGAATCGGATTTCCTTGAAATCGACCTCTTATTGAGGTATTATCTCCTCTACGAAACTGATTATGATTCCCTCGAGAGTTAGGAGATGATTGATTTTGAAACCGAGACTAAGTGTGATATATTGTAATGGAGTAAGCAACACTGAGATCAGAATTAGAAGACTTAGTATCTGAAGCAACATGCAAAGCCTCATAATAGAGTAAAATTATACAAGAGCTGTGGTCTTAAGTGACTAAAATTCTACAGGAAGTCCATTCAAAGTTATGACAACCAGATATGCTTCATCAATTGGATATCCAGATAGAGATAAACGATCAAATTTTTTTTTTTTTGATCTGGAGTAAATATGCATCCATTGGTGATCTGGATTAGCCACAGTTTTTCCAGAAGAATAAAAAATGGTTGCAGATGGAGGAACAGCAGATCCATCAACATAGCTTAGAAGATTCGTGGCTCTGAGTATATTATGGATCGGCGCATCCATACAAATGTAATTCTGAATTGGTTGGAGAGACATTTTGATGAAGAGAATATTTAATTGACAATTCATGAGTTTGAAAGGAATAAGTTTCCAAAGCTTGATGCATTTTTTTTATGGTCATTGGTTGGATGGAACATTTAGTTAAGATTCACAAAGTTTAGATTGAAGATTCTAATACTAGAAATAGGATATAGACATAGACTGATTAGTGATTTAAATACCATATATGACATTATTGATTAAGAAATTATAACAAAATTAATCAACTCATACCAACTGCTTTTTGGCTTCCCAATAAATTGATCCGGACTCATAATTAAAAATTTACCTACAATTTGTAATACATCTAGTCCTTCATCAGCTAGTAAACACGCTATCAAGATTTGAGGACCATCTCAAATACAATTAGTATCTTGTTCCTATATATAAAAAATATCCATCAAAACAAAAGTATTCATTGCCATTTTATTGGAATATTTACTTTTGACAAAACTAACAACCATGAACATAAAGCTTGCACTCTTTTTTCTTGCTATCAAAAAACTCGTCGAACATATTCTAACACTAATAAAGTAATAAAGCAAACCTTGCAAGAGGCATATTAAAATAGCAAAGTGTTCTTTTCATCAGGCTTCATAAGACCAAAAGCACAAAGTGGTTTACTGAATAATCTGATCAGCTAGCCCTTAACACATATTATTAGTGGTTTGTTCTATTATGCCACATTTAGTAGAGAAACTTTCATATACGTTCAAAATGAAAAGCCACACAAGTAGTGCTATCAAATATAGTTCAAACCAAGTTGCAACTACATATAAATTGTTGGACTATAAAAGAGCGGGATCAGTATGACAAATCTCTAACTAAAGGTACAAAAAAGAAAATGGAAAAATAATACCACTAAAATGAGGAAATATAAACTTTGTATTGAATTTTGATCTCAACTCAAGTAAATATATGGTGTTCATATACACTTTATGATTTCATTTCATAGGCAGCCAACAAATGACGACATAAAGGGAAAAAGGATCCATGCATTAATTCCCATGAACTAAAAATGGTGAAGTAATACTTCGATCTTCTTAAAGATATAGCAAAAATATCTTCTCTTGTTTATGCTGCAAGCTTGCAATTCTTCGTAATGTATTAATTTTCATAAAACTCTCTCTCTCTCTCTCTCTCTCTCTGGTTTTAGTGAATCATATTATCCACCTTGTATAATCTAGCTTCAGCAATCCACAACACTTAATTTTCACAGGAAACGAGCAAAAAAATAAATAATCCAAGATGAGAAGTATAAAATTATCAGAATCTATTTTATTAAAATTATTAAAAACTAGTTTGGGGAAAATAAATACTAAACACGCATTTTTAAATTTAAAAAACTATTTTCACACTAAAAAAAGAAAACAATATTACAAGCTATCCAAGGAATCTCAACGAAACGTTCTCCTTTTGAGAACAACATTCAGAACCTAACTGCATTGTTTACTATCCAATGCTTGTTGAAAGAAAAAATTCTTCAAATTACTTCACACAAATCATGAGAAACAATTCATAGTGAATAATTTTCAAAAGTCATAAATTAAAACTTTGTTGCCATTTTGAAATTTTAAATTAAAAAGTAAAACCTCCCTGGACATGCAAGATTATTTTCTAGGGTTTTGTAAAAGGAGAGTGTGAATAGGAGGAGTTAATAAGTTAGACTTCCTGATATGTTTAATATATAGATCTTAACTAGGTCAATAAACAAAGATATTAGCTTGAGCAAAACCAGATATATATCTCGGAGAATTACACAATTACTCTAACACCAAATCGAAGGCTACACAAGATCTAAGAAAACAAATGTAGCAAAACCATGGAGTGAGAGTGAGAAGCCTCCTGAAAACTAGCAAAATGAGGGGTATTGCCCAAAATCTGAGAAATAATTGTAGACATCCCATTTTTGACCACCCTTAAGACTTGGGCACTACTGATGGTTTGCTTGGTGATGAAAGGTATGCAGTGCAAGGGTTCGATTTCTTCGGCAAGGAGAGAGTCAAATCCCAACCTCACACCCTAGTTGTGGACCAAAGTTTTTTGATCAAAGATTTTAGACCTTAAAACCCTCTCTTTCAAAATATTTTTGAAAAAAAGTTTCTACGATGTTCCAAGGCTCGCAATTCGTCAAATGTTGCGCTTTTCGATAAACTAGGCGAGGACAAAGTGGAAATGAAAGAAAGAGAGGTGAACTCTTTGAAAAAATCTTTAAAACAATTTATTTAGAGGTTTGGAGTTGAAGAAAAGATGAGAGGAGAGAAGAAAACCAAGTTGGGAGAGGAGTTGGGCATGAATCGTTAAGAGAGAGCCGGGCAGCCTTCACTAAATCAGGCCTATCCGTTCGCACATTTGGACTTAAGCTATGAGGCCACCACCGTTGGAAAGAAGACTTCCAGGGCTTCATTTTTCATTCAAGAATCTCCTAAAGTTGAGGCCAGATGAGAGAGATATGGCTGGTTGAAGTTGGGCATCAATCCGATTGAGCTGGAAATGAGCATTCTTCACTAAAATGAGCATATCTCTTAGCACACTTGGAATTTTGATGTGAGGCTTCCACCATTGGAAATCTTACTTCCGGGGCTTCAATTTGCACACAAGAATGACCTGCAAAGGAGTCTAGACGAAGGAGATATGCCCGTTTGAAGTTGGGCCCAAAAGCAGATTTTTAGTGGCCGGCCGGCCATCACAAGTAGCCTACCGGCCAGTTGAAGTGGCCGGCCGGCCAGAAATGTCCAGGAAGCCCAGAATTGGCAGATATTTCCTCTTCAGCTATTATGCACTGCTCCAGATATTTCCAAACTCAGATATTTTGACCAAGGCTCAATTTTTGCTATATATTGAAGCTATATCTCTCATTTTGGAGGGTGAACAAGTTTGGGAGCCTCTCTCTCTAAAATCTCCCTCTCTCTCTATAATTTTGTGAGCAAAATTTCAGCCTCTCTCTCTAGTTTGCTCTCTCTCTTGCCCTTGTGTGCATACAAGAGATACACTTGAAGATACACCTCTCCTTGGCCTAGGCATCCTTGATCAAACTTGATCACCATTGGGTTGAGATCCCTTGGAGCCTATTTTGAGCTCTCAAAGCTGGTTTATGCTCAGAACTTTGGCCATTTTGCTGTTGTGCTTCAAGGGTAAGCACTTCATCATTTCAAGCTTGTTTTTGCACACTTGCTTTATCCCCCTTTTTCTATTGTTTTATACTATTTTGGGGCTGGTTTTGAGCCATAAAAACTCTGATTTTGGGTTCTAAAATGGTGGTTTAAGCCTTGTTTGGCTAGGGGATGTTTCCTCCCTTTTGCTCCTTGGCTTGTAAGGCCTTTTGAGCTATCTTTCAAGCTTTTCAAACAACTTCTTTTTGGCCTTAAAACCACTGAATTCCAGAGGAATTTCAGTGGTAGAAAACTTGTTTTGAGGTCCCAAATAGGAGGGGGTAGCCTCCCCTCCTTGTCTCTCCATGCTATGCCTAGTTAGCCTTGCAAAGTAGCATGTTTTTGTGACTTGTCTTAGCTTGGTTTAAGCATGTTTTTGCCACTAATTTGCCATGTTATAACTCTATTTTTGGCTGGTTTGGTCACCTCTTGCATGCATCTTGCACTTGTAGTGTAAACTTGCTCAGTAGCCTAGTGTACTTGATGGTTTAGCCTATTAATCTAGCATATGTATGCTCCACTCCAGCATGTTTTTGGCTCTGATTTAGCATGCTTTAGGACTGTTTTAAGTGGTCTTGGTCATATGGTTCATGTATTGCATAGCTATAGTGCAAGTGCCTTAACTAGCTTTGAGTTTTAGGGCCTCTAGCATGCTTTGCTTGGGTTGTTTGCATGCCATAGCATCATTTAGCATGTAATTTCAGAGCATATACCTTTGTCACACTCTCACACATATCACTCGTTAAGTGCTTTTGAGAGTTGTGCTTTGTGTCTTGTTTGTGAGCCAACATGTGAGCATATTTTTCTTGCCTTTTGTGCCTAAGTTTCAGCATATCTAGGCCACTGTTTTGACATGATTTAGCTCTATCCAGAGCTGGTTTGGCCTTTTGAGCTTTGTATTGCATGCTCATAGTATTATGCTTGTCACTAGTTTCAATACTTTTGGCCTTTAACATGTTTTGTATGCATGTCTTGCATGATTTAGTGTCTTTTGTATGCCATTTCAGTGCTGAAATATATGCTATTGCACTCCATTAATTCACTCTTTCATGTGCTTTGAAAGTGGTCTTAAGCCCCTTGTTGGCTTGAGTATGGAATTGAGGCTCTCATGCCTAATGGTTTTAACCTTCTCTTGAGGGTTTCTACTAACCAAAAGCATGAGGCTTCTTTCATGTTCAAAGTGCTTGTGGCTGAGGCCATCTTTCCTATTAGAGGACAATCACATTGAACTTAACCGATTAATGGACTAATTGGTAAATTAAAATGTGTAAACAAGAAATGGACCAAGTAAAACATGTGAAAGATAAGCATGTTGTTTGCATTGCATCGTGTTTGGATCGGACGTTAATCCAAACATAAGAAATGTGGGACGTTTCATACTCAAAGTGATGAAACGTGTCACATTTCTTGGTCGCCAACCCTCTTGATCATGCATGATAGAGGTGGAGGCTCTTTGTGTTGTTTGTGCATTCACTAAGCTTGTACAAGCTCGATTCTCGGGCCATTATGCATTGAGATGCTTGGTTGGTGGCTTGAAAGTCGAGCACCACTCTCCTTTGAGCTTGAGACATGATAAGAAGAGTGGCAGTACACACATTTCTTGCAAAATACATTGGTGTGCCTTTGTTGTTCTCTGTTGCAGCAAAACCAGAAGTCTAGAACAGCAGGTGGCCGACTGGCTAGTTCTAGTAGCCGATCGGCCAGTTTAGGTGGCCGGTAGCCACTTTTTGTGGCCGACTGGCCACCACTCCAATTTTGTGCAGAGATGATCCTGTTTTGGAGCAGAAACAGTGTGGAGTTTGGTTCAAGGTTCAGAAACCAAGGCAAGTGCAAACAGAGGCAATTGACGGCAAAACAATGGATTTTCGGGCAAAGCAAACCGAGCATGCATGTCTTCCTCCTCTCGAGGCCATTTTAACTGCTTTGTTTAGCTAGTTAATTTACCGGTTTTGTAATTAGTTAGTTAATGTGCTTAGCTAATTTAATTCATCTTTGTAATATTTAATTAGCTAGAATAGTTAATTAGTTGGTTTGTAATAATTAGCTTAGCTTAGCGTAGCTAGCTTAGTTTATTTATTCGGACCCTCCATCGAGAGGGCGTATTGTTGTAATAAGGGTGCGTATGTGTGTGCATGTCTTCTAACCCCATTTCTTTCTCCCTTTTACTTATCAGCCTTTGATGGTTAGTTTAGGACATATTTCAATTAGCATACCTTATGCTTTGCATGCGTGCATCATTCATTTGTCTTGCATACACCGGGCTCGGCGCATCATTCAAACTGCATTGCATTTCAATACACTTTCTTGAATACGTGTTCCAAAGCATGTTATCAAGTGTTGCATTCATATGCCATCTTAGATAGCTGAGCCTATTAGTTGCATTATTGCATGCGTTGCATTAGGCATCTTCGACATAGTTAGGATCATGCATGATTTCTAACTAGTTTTCTGTTTTGGCTCGGAGTACACTGTAAGTGTTTACGCTTTAGCATACTTGCATGAGTGTGAGTGTTGCCATGTTTAGCATGCTTGCCATGAGGCTATTTGCTTAAGTGTTTAACTGCATGAATGCCTGTGGATGAAGGCTTGGTTGCTTGAATTAGGACAATTAATTGATTGTGAGTTTTAAGCCCACTTTGCGGAGTGGCAAATCATGTTGTTTTAAGCCCACTCGAGGGTGGCAAATCCGCGCTTTAGCCTACTTGCGAGTAGCACTTTCAAACCATTTTCGAAAACAAACATGAATTGTTTTGTTCAAAGTCTCACGACTTAGTCTATACTTGTATGCTGTGTGCATCACATAGTAATGTTAGATTAATAACCGGACAAGAACACATGTGTTTATAAAACAACATATCATGTTTAGTAGAGGCCGATCCTTTGATCGGGCGAGCGGGGGTGCTCATTTCAGAACCTTCCCCTCTCGTACCCAAGTTCCGAGTCGAGGCAACTTTGGTGATGACGGACAAGTGGCCTTTGGCACGAGTCAGGGTTTCCTAAATTTTTCCAAAATAAAATATTTAGGTGGCGACTCTGAAATTTGACAAAGCAGTCCATGTTTGGTGCTTTTTGATTAAAATCGATTTTCCAAAAATGATTTGCCGGATTTGGACTCTTTGGTGTTTTATCAGTCTTACATTGCACTTTGTGAGATTAGATTCAGAACCGTGACAGGAGTCCGAACTGTAGTAGCAGGACCCAATTCGCACCCTCTCCAAAAGGGGGGCGCGCGAAAAGAGTTCGGGCAGTCTACAATAATCATCAAAGGGAAGCCAATAAATTATTTACTATTGCAATTATAGAATCAAATTTCAATTCAAACAATCAAAATACATGAGAATACATACACAATCAATGAGCAGCCATACATGCAAATACATACACAATCAATGGATTAGGGCTTTGAAACTAATGTGAGAGAGAGGAAAAAGAGAGGGAAAGGTATCAAACCAGTAAAATCAAACCCATTTACGACATTAAACCCATAAAGCTCTAAAATCAAACCAGTTTAAGAAATCAACACGAAATTATTTAGTGTAAATCATATAAAACCCTATAGCAAGAGTTGACAATTGGGGAAATAGAGGAATGGGAGAGAGAGAGAGAGAGAGAGAGAGAGAGAGAGAGCGACAGAGATAGCGAGGGAGAGGGAGAGAACCTGTGATTTACGACGGTAGCAGTGGTGATTTGCGGCTATGGCGGTGGTGATGTGTGACCTATGGTGAGCGACAATGGTGAGGGACTGCGCTGAGATGAGGTAGGGTGAGGTTTGGTGGTGATGTGTGAAAGAGAGGACAATGCTTGTGTAAACAGAGAAGAGAAAAGGGCGCGAATATTAAAAGTAAATTTCCCTCATAAAGTTTTAGACCTTTAGCGACTAAATTGGTTATTTGTCGAAAAATAACCAATATATAATGACTAAAACTTCTTCTAGCCAAAGCTTAAGTAACAACAACTAAACTATTAGTCGCCAAAATCCTTTGGAGACTAATTTTTTTTTTTTTTTTCGTCGAAAAAAATGAGTATACCACGACTAATTTTATTTTAGTCACCAAAACTTAATCACCATGTTTGTTTTCAGTTTTTTGAAAACACTTTTCAAAAAATTCTACTTTCTTGTTTTTCATATTTTTTTATTTTTACTGAATTTTTTTTAATATTTTAAACAAATTTTTTTTTAAAATTTTTAGACACACCTAACATAAATACACTTAAAAAGTATAATTTCATAAAACTTTTTTTAAAAAAATTCACTAAATACCAAAAAAAAAAAAAAAACCTAAAATTCAATGTATTTTTCATATTTTTATGTATTTATTAGTAAATATTTTTTCTCAAATATTTTACTTTTTAGATACATTTAAGTAAGGTACACCTAAAAAAAAAAATGCTTAAAATTTTAAAAATATTCACTAAAAAAAAAAAAACAAAAAACAAAAAACAAAAAATTCAGTTTTCAAAAAACTGAAACCAAACACACTGAATATTTTTCGACGACCAAATCTCAAGGATGTTTAAGCAGTTAGAGCTTCTGACAAAGCCTCAAACATGTTGAAACTATTTTAGCCAGTCAAAGTAGAAATACTTAATGGCATATTGAGACTAGAAAAATACTTTCTTCAAATTGGAAATGTGTGTAGTAGCACTTCATTTGAAAGGGCAATTTGTGAGGAAATGTATTATTGCAAATCCTTGACATAATTTTCACTACAGTTGACATCTATTTTCTGATCATTGCCTTAGAAATAAGGAGATCCAATTCATAACATCAATCATTATGCATTACTAAACATTGTAACTTAATAAACGGGGGTGTTGCAGTGGTGGGCTGGTTTTAGCTTTAAAAGATTAGAACAGAAAATCTGGAAGGCCATACCTCTGGCAGTTCTACGGTCCATTTGGAAGAGTAGGAATGAGATTGTGTTTTTGGGTATGCAACCTGATATGAATGTGCTTTGTGATCTAATTAAAACTAGAGTGGCTTGGTGGGTTAAAGTGGCATCTCTAGATTCAAATGTGCTCCATTATAAAATGAAGATTTCCAACTCATGAGCAACAGTTGTAAAATACTCACGTTAACAAATTAATATATTAAACTCGAATATAGCTAAGTATGAAATCATAAAATAATATATATATATTTATATGGTCACCAATGTGGGAGAACGATATAAATAAGTGTAAGGAACACAAAGTTTGAATCATCTCCAACAATCTATACACACTAAGAGACCTAGATAACACAATTTTCCCTAAATTCTAATCCAAATGTAAATTATAATCTAAATTCTAATTCACACCCAATTAACTATATCAATAAAAAAAAACTTAGAAACTAAGACTCAAAATTTACCCAAAGTTTGGGTTTTTACTTGCATAATCGGCGATGAGATGACCTTAGATGATGATGATAATGGGGGTAAAGAAACCAGCGGCCTCACTACTCTTTGTGAGGGAGGAGTCACCGATCGAGCTTCCGTGGGTGATGCATCTCAGGTGAATCGGTGCTCCGATTGCCCGCAAATACGAGGAGGTGCGGCGGAGGAGAGTTGTCTCGTGGCTGTTGGAGAGGCGGTGAGAGAGAGAGAGAGAAGGGGGGAGAGGAGCAGCGAAGAGGCAGAGAGATGCTGAAGAGAGAGAAAGAGAGAGACCCTGAAGAGAGAGAGAGAGGCGCTAGTTTGATTAGGGATTGGTATAGCGATTCCGGTTTTAACCCGACCCTTTTTGCATCTTGGACTCAGGTTTCTTGGTTCCATGTTATTGTTTATATCTTACTTCCCTTGTATCTTCTTAAATTTGGCTATTAGGTTGCTGTGGTTGCGTTTGGGATAGGTTGGTTACTTAGTTTCCAAACTTTTGTTGCCCAAATTGTTGCTCTTCGGCTTGAGCAGCACTTCTTGTGCTTGAGCGGGCTTTGCAAACTCTCAGTACTTTTGCAGGTCTGCAAAACTACTGGGAGAGTGTATTCTACGCTTAAGCGGCATTTCCTACACTCGAGCGGGTGTGCGCTCGAGCGGCCATTCTTGTGCTCGAGTGATGTTCTTCTGTCTGCAAAACTATTGGATGTGTGTATTCTACGATCAAGTGTCATTTTTTGCGCTTGAGCGGAACAACTTATTGTGTCTGACGCTTGAGCGTTACCTCTTGCGCTCGAGCGGATTGTGCATATATCAGTTCGTAATAGCCACATTTTTCATCACTTTTTCATGTCTTTCTCTCTCTAAAACATTTCAAAACCCTAGATCTTGAGCTTCTCTCTATAGAACTCACCTTCTATCTACATTTTCACCTAGATCCATTGGTTTCTCTACCCTAGTGTCTTTGGGAAAAAGGTAGAGTATCTAAAGAGTTTCATTTTGATCCAAACAAAAGTCAATTTCGGTATCTTTGAGGTTTTCTCCTTGCTATGCTTGTCTTCTAACTTTAAGGTAGGGACTTTCTACATTTTTCTATGACTTTTAACTTAGTTATTTGTTGATTGTGTAAATAATGTTGGGATTGGGGGATTTTAGACAAACCTAGGGTTTTGGTTTAAAATCTAAAGAGGGGTTTTCATATGAAGGTATTGAAAATGGTTATGGGTGTAGACATGAGGATGTGTTATGTTAAATTTGTTAATTTTTGACGCATGAGTTGGATTTGGAAGAAAATGAAGCTTTGCCCTAAAATGTTTCAAATAACTATTTTGTATAAATAATGAAACTGGTATAGGGAATGTGAAATTAGATGAATGTTTATATAAATGGTGGAGTTGGATGTGTATCATCTCTCATATATGGAAATTTGGGTAATTTATCTGTCTTGGAGATTATATATCTGTTTAGAAATATTTGTTTGGGGCTATCGGTGGAGAATAGCTATGACTGTTGTAGAAATTGCATGAGGATTAGGTGAATTGGAACTAATCTCTTATTTGTTGTCATTGAATATGACTGTATTTTAAATACATTGTATATGTATGATGTTGGGAGGATAAATGGGATGTACTCCATGTTTGGGGAGAAGAAATGAGATGGACTCCATTGAATTAAGTTGGCCTGTGTGTCCAGGGTGAAAGTCCCGAAAATCGCGTGTATACATGGGTGCCAATCTCGCGGATAAAATTTTCGTAAAATGGCAAATTTGAAGTGTTTGTGTAATGATTGTATTGGTTAGAGAACCACTAAGTTGTAGCCTCAGTTGGGTTATTTGGATATCAATGGACTTGACTCATGGATTGTGGTGAAATGAATTAAAATAAATTGGCTTGAAATATGAAACTTGGCATATTATGATCTCGTAAGAATACGAATGATTTTATCATGAGCATTGTACATGCATATCATACTTATATCTTTGTTAAGAATCACGCATTGTGTTAGATTGTTTTTACTGGCTCGGCTCACCCTATTTGGGAAAACTATTTTCAGGTGTTGGTGACATGTCTCCGCCAAGATAATAGCTTGGGAGGAATTTGAGCTAAAAGCTTCTTTTGTTTATTATGTTATCGTTTTGATTTAAGCTAAGGGCTTTATATGTATTGGACTTGTATTCACTTTTGTTGTAACCAGGCACAGCGTTGGAAAGATGTAAGCCTTTAGGGCATATGAATATTTGTTTAACTTTCATTTCTTATTACTACTTGTAGCACATGCTGTAGATTCAGGGTAAATCATTTATGAATGTACAAGGCATGTGTCACCTTCTGTATATCAATTTTGATTAATGAAAGATAACTATTTTGTTTATGTCACTGTGTTTATGTGGTTGGGAGTTGACTTATGGCATTTATTTCGGGCCGTTATGATTGGTTTGGAAACAATATATATATATATATATGTGTGTGTGTGTGGTAGTTTTATACAATTTGCGATAAAACATTTTGGTCGCCAATTAATTTTAAAAATCCCTCAAAAATTTGAAATGTCTCATTCCAAATATTTTAGTTATTTGGCGACTAAAAATTTTTTTAGTCCCAGAACTAACTATACAGCGACTAAAATATTTTTTAGTCGCTGCAAATAAATTTTTGACGACCAAACTTGTGGTTGTCAAAGATAAAAGGTAAATTTTTGTTTTCATTCGGTGACTCAATAATTTTAGTAGCCAAAACTAACTATACAGCGACTACAATATTTTTTAGTCGCTGAAAATAACTTTTTGCTAACCAAACTTTTGGTTGCCAAAGATAAAAAGTAAATTTTTTATTTTCATTTGGCGACTAAATAATTTTAGTAGCCAAAACTAACTATACAGTGATTAAATTTTTTTTCAGTCGTCAATTGTGGCATTTTTAGTGACTAAATTTTTTTTTAGTTGCCAATAATCAATATACCCGAACTAAAAAAATTAGTCATAAATATTATACTTTTACCGACTAATATAATTTTTGGTCGTCAATTCCATAACATTTGGCAACCAAATTTTTTTTAGTCACCAAATTTAATCGCCAAAAATGTAATTTGTTATAGTGTATATTTTGAATGACTATAAAATTTGTTAGCCAAGAAGTCATGCATATCCATGAAGTTAGAGATTCAATTTTGTCCATTTACATGCACCTTATATTTGTTTAAAATCTTTTTATATGTGTCTCTTATTTGATTTTCTTTCATCAATTGATGTAAACAAAAACAAAAATGTTTATCATGACAAAAATTTCAGAATCAGTAGTAGAGTTAAGAAATTAAATCAGAAGGGGCACTTATTAATTATAATATTGAAAATTTTTACAAAATTATTTCACATAAATTTTTACGATTAACTTCAAGAAAGATATAATAATAATAATAATAATCAGTACGCTTAGTTTCAGTTTTTTGAATTCAATTTTTTGAAAATTGAATTTTTTGTGTTTTGTATTTTTTTTTGTGTTTTTAATGAATATTTTTAAAATTTGAGCAATTTTTTTTTTTTTTTACGATGCACCTTACTTAGATGTATCTAAATAGTAAAATATTTGTGAAAAAATATTTAAAAAAATTAATAAACACACAAAAATACGAAAAATGTATTGAATTTTCATTTTTTTTTTGAATTTTTTGGTATTTAGTGTATTTTTTAAAGATTTTTTTTCATAAATATTATATTTTTTTAAAGTGTATTTATATTAGGTGTGTCTAAAAATTAGAAAAATTTGCTTAAAATATTAAAAAAATTCATGGAAAACATTAAAATGCATAAAATAAAAAAGTAAAATTTTCTGAAAACTATTTTTCGAAAACCAGAACCAAACAAAGTGAATAATGTTATTTGTAACTAGTGTATTATGGACAATATAAAAAAAAAAGTCATGGATATTAGTTTAAAAATAAATTATATAATGATAAAGTAATTTTTTATACAAAATCTGAGTAAAAGTTCAATATAATATGTGATATCACCAACCAATAGTAAAGAAACATATAGAGGATGAATCCTACATGTCAAATGTAATTAACAATCCAATAAATTTTATATCTTTATTGAGATTAATTAGGTTTGCATGTCAATAATAATAGAAATCACTATTATATTGAAATTTTCATAACTAATCTCTTTATTTTCAATCAAAATAATTATTGCTATTCTCATAATTTTAAAAATGTCATTGACATTTCATTTTAAATAATATTTTTAAATTTTTTTATTTAAAATATTTTATTTATATTTGCTAAAAAAAAATTCAAACCCAAGAGAAAGCACGTGACCCCTAAACCCTCTTTACTTCCGCCCCCCGGAACCACTATTAAATCCAACACTTTTCTTTTAAGTACAACCACGACGAGGAGGTGATGGTTGAAGCTCAAGGCGGTTCTCGTTGACAATGATTGGAGGCGATTGTCGGAGGGGATTGTCGGATGTAGCAGAAGAGAGAGGAGGGAATGACAAAATATTTAGAAAACAAGAGGGAGAAAAAGAATTTTTTTTTTTTGTTGGAATAATTCAATGTATACTAATAATTTTACTAAAAACCTTACTAAAAATACAAGAGGCTAAATATAAGTAGTTGTCAAAAAAGTAATGATATTGAATCATCTAATGGTATTTGGACATGTATATTTTTAGTAAAAATTTAAATAGATATAATACTAGTGGTAACCCGTGTTATGCATGGCATGTAAAAAAATTAATATATGTTTTTTAAACAATCACAATAAAATTTGTAATGAGGGTCATACAAAATGAATAATTCAAATCATTAAAACAGAACTTGTCGTGAGCCTCACAAGCCCGTCAAATTCTATCAAGTTTATATTTGAATTAGATTTGAATTTTGAAAAACTCAACCATAAATTATATATTATTATATGAAAAATGTTAAAAATTCACAATTTTATATCTACAAAATTCATATAATAATGTGGCAACACAATTGGACACTATATCTACTACTATAATTAAGTGTGTGATAAATTAAAAATTAACATAATATCAATTATGTCACATTATTGTGGATTAAATTAGATTTTTTTAAGAGTTTCAAATATTATTATTATTATATGAAGTTTTCTAAAGGATGAAAACCATAAAGCAATCATTTACAAAAATTCAGAAGACTTAGTGTATGTTGCTACATGGTGCTTATGGTTGTTGCTATTGTTGGAACAATTTTCTGTGTAAATAAAATAAATTGAAACTGAAACCAACAAATAAAATAAATAACTTACAGAATTTATTTTGTCAAACCGAATGAAAAATAAAAGACCAAGTCGAGTGTGTGACACTCTAACCTTAAGACAGATTCGCCTCGCTACGGTGCTTACAGTTGAGTGGCATCTATCTCCCAGGATACAATGATCTTCACAAAATTGTTGTAGCACTCCAAACAAATTTGTACGGCAAACTAGAACCTTGTGTTCTATTACTCTCTGAATTTTTTCTCTAAATAACTAAAATGAAGAACAATGAAAACAAAGCAAAGTTGGACATCAAAATGAATATTATGATACTGATTTTCGGATTGGAAAAAATGCTGGAACAGTCCAGGTATAAATAGGACCCAACAGGTGTAATTTTGAATCCAACAGGTGCTATGAGGAACCGAACAGGTATACTTCAAAATTCAAACATATCTAACCTGCTTGAATAGATTTAACTGCTGGACAGTTAAACCCGGAACTGCTGGGCAGTTTTTGGAAGTTAGATAACTGAAAAACAGTTTTAATCTGTTGAGGAATTTCGGACAGAAGTTGGACAAAAATTGGAATTCAAATTTGAATTAAATTCCCGTAATATTTTTTGAAAAAATTCAAATGAATTTTGTCTAAAAAATTAAAACAAGAACCGACCCGACCCACAACCCACATTTACCATGTGACTTGCCACGCAGCAAGGAACACTTCACCTTTTCGGACCCACCCCAAAAAACGTTCGGGGCCCACTCAATTTTGGGCTCAAAGATGGCCCAAAATAAGCCTTTATAAACCTATTTTTCCAACAATCCCCCACATGAATGGAATTTGACGGAGAGAATGCAACAACATGATCTAATTATAGAGAGTATAGAAATTGGAAATATTCTGCAAAGGATAGGTAGCTTTTGGCTTTGAACCTTCCCTTGTGAGACACTATCGGATTTACTAGCTAACCAATGAACATGATGTCTTGAATTGTTCAGCCGTTTGTGTAAACCAAGACAATAGAACTTACACAGTATATCCCCAGACACAGTTTAGTTCTCACTATTGTGTTCATTTTGGCCCTGAACAACCTGGTCTTTCATGAGTGCTCTAGAGAATTGTAGCCCTTCACAATTCTCATAGAACCGGCCCAGTTCACACTCATATAGGTGATTCTTATGAAGAGTAGCCTGCCATACTCCACTAGGTTTACCTAGATATAAAAATCATTAAAATTTACTTAACCTAAAACGTTGTAGACATCACTTATTTCATCATAGAAATGGGTAGGAGTTGGACTCCCCAGTGATCCTTCTGAGTCATTCACAACTCGGTTGTCCCTTTGAACCTAGATCTTGGGATCTCCAGTCAACTACGTTGGGTTGCCGTTGTGGTAACTCTTATTTAATAGGCTTCAGTCCTATTCCTCTCGATGAATTCGCAACTAACTCTCTTGCTAACCCTTTGGTTAGTGGATCTGCTATGTTATCTTTAGACTTCACATATTCAATGGAAATAATTCAATTAGAGAGTAGTTGTCTTACGGTATTATGTCAACGACGAATGTGTCTAGACTTACCGTTATACATATGACTCTGTGCTCTACCTATTGCTGATTGACTATCGCAATGTATGCATATAGCAAGCACCGGTTTTGGCCATATTGGAATATCTTCAAGGAAGTGGCGAAGCCATTTTGCCTCTTCCCTTGCTTTGTCTAAAGCTATGAATTCTGATTCCATAGTAGACCTAGCAATGCAAGTCTGTTTGGAAGATTTCCAAGATACAGCCACCCTACCAAGAGTAAAGACATACCCACTAGTGGACTTTGAGTCTCTAGTATCCGATATCCAATTTGCATCACAGTATCTTTCAAGTACTGCTGGATATCTAATATAATTTAGCCCAATAGTACGAGTAAATCGGAGATACCTTAGAACCCTTATAATTGCTTTCCAGTGTTCTACTCCCGGATTACTCGTATATCTACTTAATTTACTTACTGCATAAGCTATATTTGGGCGAGTGCAGTTCATCAAGTACATTAAGCTTCCAATAATTTGGGCATACTCTAATTGAGAAATACTTTCCTGTACATTCTTAGAAAGATACAAATTAACATCTACAGGTGTTCTAGCAAGATGATCATCATCTTGCTAAATTTGTCAAGTATTTTCTCAATGTAATGAGATTGTGACAAAGCATATCATTATGATGTTTTGGTAATTTTCATACCAAGAATTACATCAGCAATGCCCATGTCCTTCATGTCAAAATGTTTATTCAATATTTTCTTAGTAGTTTTAATCATATCATTATTACTATCTATGATGAGCATATCATCTACATAAAAACATACAATGACATAACCTCGGTCTGTGTTTTTAATATAAACACATTTGTCACACTCATTAATTTAAATCCATTTGACATCATTGCCTTGTCAAATTTCTCATGCCATTGCTTTGGCGCTTGTTTTAAACCATATAATGATTTAACCAATTTACACACTTTCTTTTCTTTTCCTGGAACAGAAAAACCTTCTAGTTGTTCTATGTAAATTTCTTCATTTAACTCACCATTTAAGAAAGCGGTTTTTACATCCATTTGATGAATTTCTAAATTGTATAAAGATGCAATGGCAATTAACATTCTAATGGATGTTAATCTAGTAACCGGTGAGTATGTGTCAAAGTAATCAAGACCTTCTTTTCGTCTAAAACCTTTGACCACAAGTCTTGCCTTGTATTTGTCTATTGATCCATCCGCTTTCAATTTTCTTTTGAAAATCCACTTGTACCTAAGAGGTTTACAACCTGGTGGCAAATCCACTAATTCCCAAGTGTGATTTTTCAAGATGGATTCAACTTCACTATTGATAGCTTCCTTCCATAAAGGAGTTTCAGGACTGGACATAGCCTCTTTAAAAGTTAAAGGCTCATTTTCTAACAAAAATGTTAGAAAATCTGGACCAAAAGATTTTGAGGTTCTAGCATGTTTACTACGCCTAGGTTCCTTTTCTTCATTTTGGTCTAACTCTTGCTCTTGTTCTTGATCATGTTCTTGATCCTGACTAGTAATGGCATCATGAGATCTTTTATAGTTACTAGTCTTTTGTCCAGTTTTATTTGGAAGTACATGTTCAAAGAATGATGCATTCCGAGACTCAATAATAGTATTTACATGCATTTCGGTGTGTTCTGATTTATGAATCAAAAACCGATATGCACTACTATTCTTAGCATAACCAATGAAAATGCAATCAATGGTCTTAGGACCTATCTTAGTCTTTTTAGGACTAGGAATAGCCACTTTAGCCAAACACCCCCACACTTTTAAGTATTTGTAGGATGGTACTCTACGATGCCACATTTCATAAGGTGTTTGATTCACTTTCTTTCGGGGTACTTTATTAAGTATATCATTAGTAGAAAGTATTGCTTTCCCCCACAAGTTTTGAGGTAATCCAGAACTGATTAACATGACATTCATCATTTCTTTTAAAGTCCTATTTTTCCTTTCAGCAATTCCATTTTGCTGAGGTGAGTAAGGAGCAGTGGTTTGATGAATTATTCCATATTCTTTACAAAATTCACCAAAAGGTGATTCATATTCACCACCTCTATCACTTCTAAGTTTCTTGATTTTCTTACCAAGTTGATTTTCAACTTCATTCTTATATTGAATGAAAGTTTCCAAAGCTTCATCCTTGGTTCGCATTAAATAAACATAACTATATCTAGTATAGTCATCTATAAAAGTGATAAAATATTTTTTCCCACCTCTTGTTTGAATTGATTTAAAATCACATATGTCACTATAAATTAATTCAAGTGGTTCCGTACTTCTTTCAATTGAATGAAAATGAGTTTTGGATAATTTTGCCTCAACGCAAATTTCACATTTATGATTTGAATCAATGTCAAATTTAGGTAAACATTCCATATTAATTAATCTACGCAAAGATCCATAATTAACATGTCCTAGTTTACCATGCCATAAATTTGAAGACTCAAGCAAGTAAGAAGAAGATGTATTTTTATTAATAACTGAGGGTACAATGGTCATTACATTCATCTTTAAAAGGCCATCAGACATGTAACATTTTCCTACATACATCCCATTCTTAGTAAGTACAAATTTATCACTCTTAAATACTAGCCTAAACCCATTCTTACTCAACAGAGATCCGGAAACAAGATTCTTGCGAATGTCCGGTACATGCAGCACATTGTTGAGAGTGAGTTCCTTTCCAGATGTCATCTTAAGTACAATCTTTCCTTGTCCTTCAACTTTGGAAGTTGAGGAGTTGCCCATAAAAAGTTGTTCACCATTGTCCACTGTAGAATAAGATGTGAACATCTTTTTGTCGGCACAAATGTGGCGAGTAACACCAGTGTCCACTCACCATTCTTTAGGATTTCCGACATGATTTGCCTCGGAAACAACTGCAGAAAGATTGATGTCATCTACACCATTGGAAATATTGTCAACTTCGGTCATATGGGCTTGAGCAGGCTTCTTGCTTGTTCTTCTTTTGCTTTTGCCTTTGCTACGGTAATCTTTGGCCCGATGTCCCTCTTTGTCACAGATGTAACATTTGCCATAAACTTGTACTTTTTATTTTCCCCCTCTTTAGAGCCTTGTGATGAACTTTCTCCAGAAGACTTTCGTTTCTTGGTTTTTGAAGCATGTTCCACCATATTTGCCTTAGACTCCATAGGATGCTTACCAGCTCGCTTTTCAGAATTGCGGTTGTCCTCTTCAATCCTTAAATGCACAATTAATTCTTCTATAGACATTTCTTTGCGCTTGTGTTTGAGGTAGTTCTTGAATTCCTTCCAGCCTTGTAATAATTTTTCAATTAAGGCTGCAACTTGGAAGGATTCACTGAGAGACATGCCCTCTGCGTGAATGTCATGCAGAATGAGTTGGAGATCTTGAACTTGGCTGATCACAGTTTTAGAATCAACCATTACAAAATCCAGGAATTTGCCAACCACAAATTTCTTTGAGCCGGGATCTTCCGTTTTGTACTTTTTCTCTAAAGACTCCCAAAGTTCCTTTGCTGTCTTGATAGGACTGTAGACGTTGTATAATGTGTTGTCAAGTCCGTTCAAGATGTAGTTCCGGTAAGGGAAATCGGCATGTTTCCAGGCATCAACCACAGCAACCACTTGCCGGTCGGTTTCATCCTCTTTCAAAATAGGAGCATCCTCACGGAGAAAACGAGCCAGGTTTAGAGTTGTAAGATAAAACAACATTTTCTGTTGCCATCTTTTAAAATCAGTTCCTGAGAACTTCTCTGGCTTTTCACCGTGATTTACCGGTACTGTCACCACAGGAGAGGGGGTTGGTGCAATTGCAGCCACCACAGTAGTACTTGTTTGAGCATTTGTTTCAGTAGCCATGAATTCTAAATTATAAAACAAAATTATAATTAGAATTTATACTACACAGAAAATTAATCCAAATTCACAGAATTAAATTCTGTAAAAATAAAAGAAACAAGAATGTAACTTTTATTTTCAATTAATTTGAAATAAAATAAAATTTTATTTAAACAAATTAATTCCACACAGAAAATTAAATTTCTGTAACACTTCAATAATTAAAATACTGAAACAGAATTTTAATTAATGAAAACTCAGAAAATAATTTCTAAAAACCAAAATTAATTTCTGAAAAAATTCCACAAAAATATATTCTGAATTGTTAATGACACCAGTATATTACTACTAGTTGTCAAAGAAAATAGACAGTATATTACTACTATCTGTCAAATAGCATATAATCACTATTTGTTTTTCCAACCAGAATATTATTTTGTAAATCCACAGAAAATAATTTTTTAAAAGAAGAAAAAGGGAAACAAACGAAAAATTCTGTAAACAGAATAATTCGAATCTGTCTTAAGATTGTTGGAACAATCTTCTGTGTAAATAAAATAAATTGAAACTAAACAAAAATAAAATAAATACTTACAATTTATTTTATCAACCGAATGAAAAAATAAAGACCAAGTCGAGTGTGTGACACTCTGTCCTTAAGATAGATTCGCCTCGCTACGGTACTTATGGTTGAGTGGTGTCTATCTCCCATGATACAATGATCTTCACAAAATTGTTGTAGCATTCCAAACAAATTTGTACGGCGAATAGAACCTTGTGTTCTATTACTCTCTGAATTTTTTCTCTAAATAACTAAAATGAAGAACAATGCAAACAAAGCAAAGTTGGACAACAAAAGGAATATTATGAGACTGATTTTCGGATTGGAAAAAATACTGGAACAGTCCAGGTATAAATAAGACCCAACAGGTGTAATTTTGAATCCAACAGGTGCTGTGAGGAACCAAACAGGTATACTTCAAAATTCAAACAGATCTAACCTGTTTGAACAGATTTAACTGCTGGACAGTTAAACCCGGAACTGCTGGGCAGTTTCTGGAAGTTAAATAACTGAAAAACAGTTTTAATCTGTTGAGGAATTTCGGACAGAAGTTGGACAAAAATTGGAATTCAAATTTGAATTAAATTCCTGCAATATTTTTTGAAAAAATTTAAATGAATTTTGTCCAAAAAATTAATATAAGAACTGACCTGACCCACAACCGGCACGGCTCGGCTCGGCCAGACGGTGGTGCGCGCGTGTGGTGGTTTGGGCTAAGGTTCACTTTGTCCATAACTCCTCACTTCTACAAACTTGGGTGCCCCTTGGGGCCCAACCTAAGTGTTGTAGGCTAGAGCTTATATACTCAACAAAACTTTCTTAAAGTTTCAATGTGGGACAACCCTTTCCAACGAAACCCACATTTACTTCCTTAAATTTCCTATTCCACGAACCCGAAAACGACGTCATGTTCCCATTCACTCATAAATGGTTTTAACGAACCGTCTTCACAGTGTGACTTGCCACGCGGCAAGGAACACTTCACCTTTTCGGACCCGCCCCAAAAGACGTTTGGGGTCCACTCAATTTTGGGCTCAAAGATGGCCCAAAATAAGCCTTTATAAGCCTATTTTTCCAACAACTATATGGTGTCTTTTCAGGGACAACGCGTTACGAATGGTATTTTAGAATTACGAAAAAGTAGAAAATAAGTGAGTGATACTTTAAAAATATAAAAAAAAAATAAAAAATAAGTGAGAATGCTCACACTTTTAAAATAGTAATAAATAATAGATAGAAATATATATATATATATTATTGATTTAGATACAACACAAATTGGTTCTGATCAGACCAACCTTAGACATCATTTACCTACCACGCGAATGGGTAAAAATGGGAATCAATTATTTAGATTCTCTCACTTCATTTTTTTTAATTTTTAAATATCTCTTTCCCTCTTCTTTTTCTTTGGGAAAATTATACTTCGTAATTTTAAAAAAAATAATTATAGTATATATTAGTGATAAATTTTATAAATATTAATAATTAAAATTATAAATTTCTCCATATATGTGTAATTATTTTCTGAATTAACCACTAAATTGTAAATTTTCCTTTTTCTTTTTCTTCTCAAGTCCAAGATCCAAATACAATTTTAATCTGCATAAAAATAAACTTGTAGATAAATATGGTTGTTCAATTACAAAAAAAAAAAAAAAAAAAAAAAAAAAAGGGGAAAAAAAAGGATAAAATATAAATTAGAAAAAAATTTACAAACTTCCAAGTATTGTATTCAAATTCTGTAAAATTTTAGCCAAATCATTTAAAAGTTTAGTTGAAAGCTTGAATAACTTAGCTAAGAGATTGAAAATTTGAAGAAAAAAAAAAAAAAATTAGAATACAATTAAAAGTAGCAAATTGGGATTGGAATTAGCCATAGAACTGCAACCTTTATTGGATAATGAAATGTTTTCATAAAAAATATCTCTCTTTTCACCTTCTTTCTTTCTTTCTCTATTCTTATTAAATTATTTTAAAATTAAATTCTTACTCTAGTAGCAATATAGAGCAGAGGACAAGATGGCCATAAATAACTTTGAAACGATGGTGTTCTCTCCCATTGCTCTTTATTGAGAAACACTGATCTGTCCTGTGTTCCATGTTTGAATTTGTGCATTCAGATAGAATTCTAATTAAAAATCAATTGATGGTCAATGTAGACAAACACAATAGAATCTGCAATCAGAGAAAAAGGCAAAATTTAAATTCAGGACTTACTGAAAATTAGAGCTCACACCATATTAAAGTCACTTTAATGTAAATATCACTTGCCAACAAGGTGAGAGAAACGAGTAAATGAAGATCAACACGAAAACTCACAACACATTTCTTGAATGGTATTAATATTGTTATGATGATTATATTTTATTACCATGTTTTTGTGATGACAATTGAGAATACTACACATCTATAAAATATGTCCCATATCCTGCTCCAATTCCAGTCCTATAGTCCCTGTTCTAGTCCTAGTCCCAGTCCCTCCAAGCTTGTAAACAAATTGAGCATTGCGGTTGTAATTTTTTTGTAAAGCCATTGGCTGAGACGAAACAAGTCCCATGTCACTAGACTCACAACAATGACAAAGAAAACGAGCCAAATCATGTAGTGAAGCCAATGGAGCCGATTTGGGATGAAGACGGAGATAAGGGACATTGCAGAAAGAAGCCCTGAAATCAGAACAAGATGGCTAAAGAATTGAGAATAGTTCAAACAAAGTTGAGCCAACTGGAACAAAGTTGCCTAGCCATAAATGCGTATTGCTATCAGAAAAATCCGCATGTTCTTCGAGTGAGTTTGGAATGGAGAGTCATGTTTGTTTTGATACTCGATTTGAATTAAGCCAATCACCAATGTAAGCCAAGCTATAAATATAGCATGGCATGCAACAACCTGGGAGAAAGTGAATTCTCTTGTTCTAGCAATAACAAGAATCAAAGATAAAAAATATGTATTAGAATCTGTCTGAAAGGGTTCAAGAAAGTAGTTAGAAAATTCGAAGATCTTCGAAGATCCTTGAAGAACAACTTCGAATTCTCTAGAATATGATGAGAGGCTTAGATTCTTCAATAATCTCAACTTAGGAACACAAAAACAAAGGAGATGATGGAGATAAGAGATTGGGTGAAGAAGAAGGCAAAATGGCTAGAGAGAGAATAATGGCAAGGCTCTCCTATGGATCTCCCACTTTCACTCTCAAGGTTGATAATGGAGAAGGGAAATTAGTTATTTCCCAAGAGTTAAATCTCCAAAATCCATCCCTTGTAAAGCTATGGGTGGGTGCTATTTATAGGCATCTCATGATAGGATGGAGCCCAATGTGCAAGGCACATGGGGGATATTCTCTCTAACCACCTTGTCCGAGGAGGTGACCTCTCCGAGGATGAGAAAAACCCCGAAGAGGAAATCAACCTCTCGGCGAACCCTTCTTCTTAGCCACACCTAACCAATGATCCCCAATCATCCCAAAGGGTCAGAGATAATCCCAGAGGACGTCCTGCCGCAAAATATTGCCGAGTCTCATGGACCCCCCGGAGTCGTGCCACCTCGACCCGGGTATAGGCTAGTTTAACCGAAGAGTGAATTTATCTCCACTCACCGTCCTCGGGATCGGGTCCTTTGTTCGAACTCCATTACGCCATGGTTCTGGTGCGTAGATCCCGGAAAGCTCCGAGCCCGCAAGTGTTCTGGGACTCATTAACGGAGCGGCTTCTAGATTGCGTCTGAATCCGTTCGAAGCCAAATGCTTCGGATCTCTAGGTTCGTGGATCCGAATCCTTTCGAGTCCGAGTGCCTCGGATCTCTAGGATAGCTCAATACCCTTTCGAGTCCGGGTCCGAGGAAGTCTCTAAGTTCGTGGATCCGAACCCTTTCGAGGCTTAGTGCGATTTAGCTCGTTTGATGGCGATAAATCCGGGCCCACCAACCTTGGACTATTGGGCCTAATTAATTTAGTGGGCCCAAATAGCTTCTCTTACATTTGCCCCTTGTGTGTATGAGAAATTTTAAATTTCTCAGACATGCATACTGTCATTTCTTCGGCCCGGCTTCACATCACGTCCCAAAAAAAAATATGTTGTCACGACAGAGCCTATGGATAAAGTTGATGACGCACTTCAATTTACAGAAAAAATTGACAAGCAAAAATTTTATTTTTTTTTTTTGTTTTTTTTTTTTTTGCGTCCCACTGAAACATATTTTTATAACATTTGAGAAAAATATATATATAAATTTTTATTCTAACCAAAGAATAATAAAGCATTTCTTTTATATTCTTAATAAATAAAATACAAGGCTCACATGCGTTTTTTTTTTTTTTTTGGTTGTTTGGCAAACACGGCATACACATATATTTAGAATATCCTTAGAGAATGCACCTTTTCTTCTATTTAAGGAAAGGGCCCAACCCTAATCCTTACCAAATTTTGCACAGCCGCCACACCACTTTTCTGCCTACTCTCTCTCTCTCTCTATATCGAGAGACCCAATTCCTTCCTCTCCAAGAAGGCTTCGATTCTGCACTGCCATAGGCCACCGCTGTGTTCTTCTTCTTCAACAAACCACATGGCTTCGCTTGCGTACTGACCTTCATCGTGACTCCAGGCCCCGTTGCCGCTTCGTCACTACTGAAGACCTAGCTTCGACTGCCACAGACGCCATGACTGAGCTGCTAACTTGCTCCAGTTCTGACTACTGCAAACATCGCAATCCCGGATGCTGCTATTCTATGCCATCGCCAACTCTGTCTCACCGTAGGTGCTTCATTTCGGCCTAGAGATCCAGACACTCCGAAGCTCGGTTCCTACTGAAGTGGCCACCACCCTACGGACCATCGGCTTCTGCACGAACCCACCATGGTGCTGCCCTGTGCATGACCATTTCAACTCACGCGGCTCATCTTTCTCACGCGTAGTTCCTATACCGCCGTTGCACCTGTCAACCGTAACCGACTAGTGACGACCACGCCGCCCCCTCAACGCGGCGTGGGTCTGTCCGTGGCCTTTCTCGCACACTGTCGCTGGTTCTCTTCATTTTTTTTTTTATTTGTTTTAAAGCTTTGAATCTGCTGGTTGCTGATGCTTGCTTTAATGGCTATTGATGCTTCCGTTTTTTTTTTTACTTTGCTGCTTAAAAATCTCTGGGCAAGATATATATATATATATATTGATTATCATATATATATATATATATATTTTTAGCTTTGACTCCTCTTGAATGGGACCAACATAGCTTTTCTTCTTCGTGAACAGACCATAGCTGCTGTTCTGTTTCAGCGTCGCGATACAGCCACTGTTCTATTTCAGCAACGCCGCCAATCTGGCCCAACGCCGCGACACAGCCACTGTCTTGTTTCAACGTCACGACTGCCGCAGACGTGCAATCCAGGCTGTTACTCGCCATCAGTGCTTCACTTCAGCTTAGTGAGCTCGGACATTCAGGCACACCGGACCTTGGTTTTTGCTCCTACAACCGCTGAAATCCACCTCTGTTTATGTACCGATTGTTATCTCAACCCTCCGAGTGCCGCTGTCAGCCTCTCTCTGCTACATCTCCGATCACTGTTGACTTCAACGGTTCCAACGCACACCACACACGTTCGCCCTCTCAACGCAACGTGTGTGGTTGCCGACTCTTCTGTGGTACCAGCGTTGCTTCCGGCTTCAACTTGTCCGACGCCGACCACGCACGTTCGCCCACTCAACGCAACGTGTGTGGTCCTGCCAAGCCTAGCTCAGTCTTGTTGATTACAGTCTGTAAAGCCTCTCTGATTTCAGCTTAAATTTCCAGTATCGGCTTCAGACTTCACCTCTCTAACTGCCTAAATTTGTAAGTATGAAATTCGGCCCCCTCTTCCGAATATAAATATATTTAAATATTATATAAATATATTTTTGTGGCAATGTAGAGGGCTCAAGCAATCTGATAAAAATAAAAATAAAAAACTGAATCTGCATATGGACTCAATTTTTGTGGCAATCCCAATGACATTTTTTTTTAAACTCAAGCACTGTAATTTTGGCCATATTGAAACATGCATTGGCACTTGAAACCTTATTGAGGGGCTTGGCTTGAATATAATTTGTTGACCTTTATTATTGAGAAAAGGCTGTACATGACTTGTCGACTAGTATTGAGCTCCATTTTTGACATAGAGAGAGAAAATCCTGGGCTTATGAATATGGACTTTAGAAAGGACATTCTTGTAATTTGCATAACGACCCATTGAATCTTGCTACGGATGAGAAATATAAAATACTTCTGATCTTGGGCCTCAAATTTGCTATTGAACTTCACTCTATCCAAATTTTGAGCCTCGTATAAATTGGATCTTTAATATGGAACGTAGTGACTTTGAGAAAGTGACCCGTTTGAACTTCATCACAAAACGACCTATGACATTGCACCTCTTACTGATGATAGAAACCGAAAATCTGTATGTTGATAATGCACCCATTGGTATTAAAATTTGTTGAGCTTGAAAAATATCCGAGAAAATGACTTGTTGATGACGTCCGAAGTCGAATTTGTTGATAAACCCATCATGTTGCATGTAACAATATTCTGAACTTTAATACGGTCATTTATACCTGTTATTTCAGCCATATGTCTTTTCGAAAGAAACCCGTTGTCCCGGGGTCATCGGAACCGGCTCTCATGAAAGAGAGGGATGTGCCTCCGGCATCTGAGTGGAGGAAATCTCCTTATTTTGGTCGGAAGGACCCCTTCTGGCGGGCGGCTACCTCCACCACTTCTCTTCTATCTCTGAAGGGGGCCCCATTATGTCTCACTGAGGATACCAACTCTGGACATGAGGCCCTCATTTCTCCTCCCTCGGTGCTACGCTTCCGGATTGAGCGAGGGGACTTTCCATACTATTATCCTCAGTTCAAGGCCTTCTCAAACCCTCCTTTCGGTTGGCAGGAATGGGTTGATGATATCCTCTCAGACAGGAGCCTCTGTCAGCGGCTTCAGGAGGCCCGGCTATTGATCCCGGTGAAAATATCTCGATCCCTATCCAGCCGGCGTAACAATGCTAGCCTTGAGGCCATGGCTCTTCGGTGGAGCACCGAGACACACACCTTTATACTTGGCCAGCACGAGATGGGGCCCACCCTTGAGGATGTGTTCATGTTGCTGCGTCTGGAAGTGACCGGCCCTGATGCCTTCGACCCTGAGCGGACACCCCCCGAGGATGACTCTTTGATCCAATCTCTGAAGCTAAATCTTCAAGCTTGTGGCCGATGGAGTTCCGTTTTTGATGGTTCAGCGAGGAAGACTAGTCGAGTAAGGACGGACCGCGCCTCCTATACTGTATGGATCCGCCACTTCTTCAAGGATCTTCAGCCCTTGGCCAGAGATGCTGACCCTGACTCTCGGGAGTATGAGGCCGGTCCGATGTATGGCTCCAGGCTCTATTTCTTGGGATTTCTGGCTTGCTTCCTTTCATTCTTCATTTTTCCGAGCACACCTCCGGATTTCCTCAATCCTTTCGTCTTCCCCTTGGCAGTCAGGCTCTTCAGAGGAGATCGGATCCCTTTGGCTCCACTATTTCTTGGGAATCTCTACTATCGGCTGGATTTATTGCATCGAGATATGGTTCGCTCTGTGGGTCGATATGAGCCTGTCTCCTTCATTCACAGCCAGTTCCTGCTTTGTTTCTTCTTCGAGAGGTTCCCAAAATTTGCCCCTGCTCCGACTGTATTCGAGGCAGAGGTTCTTCGGGAGATATGGATAAGGATGGCATCCCCGTGCTCGATACTGATGGGTCTCGGACATTTGAGAAAGCGAAGTCTTGCCAGCCGTTGATTACACGTTGGTCACGTACCATTTCCACCTCATCCTTGAATACTCTGGTGGATGATCCCCGCGCTTTGTGGCACGGCCGTATGTATGCCCACCGGTGGGTGTGGCCACACCACTTATATATCATGGTTCCTCCCGCTCAGTGTCCTTTCCTTTGTCGAAGAACATCCCTGCACCTTTTGTTGATATGCTGATCATGATCCGTCCGAGTTCATTACCGGTATGGCATGAGGAAGGCGTTGATAGTGCCGTTCATAGACCTGACCGTGTAGCATGTCAGTTCGGGTTTGACCAATGTGCCCCGGGGCCAGCACCTCCTTCATTATCTTTCTTGGAGAGCTACGGGCACTTTACCCGCGGACTCGTACATACCGTGCTTCCTATATCCGGGTCTTTGACGATGCCAGGCTTGAGCCGAGTAGGGGGCTTCACCCCCTCTTTCAGGCGATATTGGCAGAAGAATATCGATGCGTTTATCGCATTTGTCCAGAGCAAACCGACCATATGTTTGCCTCCGCCGATCTATAAGAAGGACTCTTCTCTTCGGCTGCCTGAGAGTCGGAAATCTGATCACATGTACGAGAGTTTCTTTACCTTATCTGCTCCAACTGACCCTCCGGCTCGGGCGTCTGCTTCTAGTTTGGCAATTGCTTCTCCAGAGCCAGTCCCTTTGAATAGGGCCTCTGGTCCTCGGACGACCCGCCTTAAGAAGGTGGCTCACAAGAGGGCTTCTGATGCCAGTCCTTCCGCTCCTCGCCTTTCCAAAAGGCTCCATGAGGTATCCGAAATTTTTTTGATTTGAATTTACTTTCTTTCTTGCGACTATACCTTCTTAAATGAACACTTTTATTTGCCCACGTTGTGTAGGACCCTGCGGTTGTTGACGTTCTCAGTACCGTAGCTCCTGGCCGTGCTACCTCCCCCAGGCCGGACTCAGACTTGGACGACACCCTACCTTTGTCTGCAAGACTTGTGAAGATGCACACCCTTCGTATAGCAGTTATAGATGACGATGATGATGAGGCTGAGTCCTCCGATCATTTTTGTGACCTTATTCCACGCATACGTCGTCACCGCCCTACCATAGCTGAGGAGGAGCGCTATCTTGGTGACGAGGTTATTGGGGCTCACCGTTCTGATGTTGAGATTACTGGAGGGACTGATGCCACAGAAATTGATGCCGCAGGCCATGCTTCTAGAAGCAATGCAGAGATAAGGTGCGCCTCTGGAAATGGTGCGGAGGTGGATGTGCTAGAAATCTCTGAGACTTGCTCTGGCACTTATGGTGATTCTCATCCTCCGGCCTTTTGTAGACACCCCATTTTTGACCGACCTTAAGACTCAGACGTCACCGATTGAGCGCTTGGTGATGTTGTATATCGTGCTCGTTCAGAGGTTTCAGAGTCTCGGCTGCGAGCCTTGCCTCCAGACTTCCGAACTCTTTCATGCCTTGCCTCGGTTTGCGAACCAGGCTCTGTTTTCTCTGTTTTCTCTTCCCGAAGGGAGGGAGAGGTCTCGTAGATCATCTCTTAGTGGCCGTAGGCTACGTTTCGTGTGTAGTAGGCCATTTTGCCCGTTTGGAGCCCGGTTTCGGTTTTCGGAGCCGTTGGCCGTGTGCCTCGGTTCGGGACCGCTTAACCACCTCCGTTTGCTCCGGTTTTGGCACACACCTTGTTTCCTCCCTTTTGAGGAACACTGTGGCCTGGGAGACCAACTTTGTGGTCGTAGGCCATTTTTCCCGTTTGGAGCCCAATTTTGTTTTTGGAGCCGTCGCCGTGTGTCTCGGTTCGGGACGCTTAACCACCTCCGTTTGCTCCGATTTTTGGCGCACACCTTGTTTCCTCCCTTTTAGGAACACTGTGGCCTGGGAGACCAACTTTGTGGTCGTAGGCCATTTTTCCCGTTTGGAGCCCAGTTTTCGGTTTTTGGAGCCGTCGGCCGTGTGTCTCGGTTCGGGACGTTAACCACCTCCGTTTGCTCCGATTTTTGGCGCACACCTTGTTTCCTCCCTTTTGAGGAACACTGTGGCCTGGGAGACCAACTTCGTGGTCGTAGGCCATTTTTCTCATTTGGAGCCCGGTTTCTGATTTTTGGAGCCGTCGGCCGTGTGTCTCGGTTCGAGACCGCTTAACCACCTCCGTTTGCTCCGATTTTTTGCGCACACCTTATTTCCTCCCTTTTGAGGAACACTGTGGCCCAAGAGACCAACTTTGTGGTCAAAACGCCACTTCCGAAATTTCCCCCCTTGTTTTGCTCCATTTAAATTGTTTTTTTCCCCCTCTTTTTTCCCCCTTTTTTTCCCCCCTTTTTTGGGTTTCAAAGATGAGTCCCTCTATATAATACACCCTTGAGCTCCATTTTTAAGGGTTAGACACTTTTGGCTTAGGCTCATAACCCTCCTCCTCCTCCATAACTCTCCATTTTCAAGTTCAAACATCCATTTTCTTGCACCATTTGCACTACAACCCCTAGCCTATCACCTCCATTACTCATTTCAGTACCTTGGAGGACATTTGAAGAGGTTGAAAGCTCAGATTTTCAGACTGAAAGCTGCTGGAAAGTTGTTCTTCAAGGGTGAGTCCCTATTTCCCTTAAACTTGCATTTTTTTGCTCAACATATTAGCTTCTCTTGCTTTCATTTTTGGGCTCCGACCCTAATGTAAAACATCATATTTTGAGGCCCTTTTCATGTTTGTGTAAGGGTCCTTTCCTGTTTAAGGTCCCTAGCCACCACTTGCCTCATTACCTCTCTGTATGCCTATTTCTTGTGTAGTATTTTAGGCCTATATGTAAACTATTTTGAGGCATATTGTAAACTGAAAAGTAGCTTATTTTGAGCCCTTCTTCAACATTGTTGAAGGGATCATCACTGTTTGAGGCCTCCATCTGTCACTTTCCTTTATATCCCTCTTTTGGCCTTATTTTTGCATGATTTGTTAGCCTCTTGTGCTTCTGTTTTTGGGCTCTGGTCTGAACTATAAATGGCATTATTGTGACCCCCTCTTCATGTTTCATTAAGGGTATTTTACTGTTTGAGGCATCCTTTTTATACTTTATGTTTAAACCTCTTTTTTAGGCCTCATTTTGCATAGTATTTTAAGCATGCTTGTGCACTGTTTTGGGTCTGGTCATCAACTGTAAAATGCCATATTTTGGGCCCCTCTTCAACATTTTTGAAGGGCCTTCCTGTGTTTGAGGCCAGAAACCATCACTTGCTTCTTTGCCCCTCTTTTGGCCCATTTCTTGCATGAGAGCTTAGCCATACTTGTGTTTGTTTTTGTGGCTTTCTGTAAATTGTAAAATACCATATTTTGGGCCACTCTTCAACATTGTAGAAGGGCCCTTCTCTGTTTGAGGTCAGAAGCTGCTACTTACTTCATTATCTCTCTTTCGGGGCCATTTTTGCATGCTAGCTTAGCCCCATTTGTGTTCACTGTTTGGCCTTGCTTAAAACTGTAAATATGCTTGTTTTGGGACTGTATTGGTTCTTTTTCACTTCATGTTCAAAATAATGCATGCATTGCATAGCCAAGGTCATTCCATGCGCTAATTCATGTTTCGGGATTCATTTCATGCAGGGTGTTATTTTGCCATCTTCGGGGCTGTTTTGCATCACTTATTGCCTCTGAAATTGCATGTTAGTATGCCATATTCCATGCTTTGCCATGTCTTGTTAGAGTGGCATTTGGTGCCTTAGGGTCGGTCCTCGGTTTGTGTGCACGTGTGCACGCATCTCGAGTGTATCATTTTCATCTAATGGCCTCCTGTGTGAGTGGCTGAGGGTCCACTGCGTTGGTTTAAGTCCATTATGCATTGTGTATGCCATTCGTTTCATAGCATTGTGTATGCTAGGCTGTATGTTTAGCGCATTGCGTATGCCATGTTACCCGTGCATCGTGTATGCCATTTCATAGCATGTTGCATGTTAGGTTGTATCTTAGCTGCATTTCATGCATGTCATGCATACTTCATTGTGTTCGGGATAGGAGTTAGCCTGAGCACGGGAAACGAGGTACGTTTCGTACTCCGAGTGACGGAACGTGTCTCAATTTCCAGTCACCGACACTCCGGATATCCATGATAGAGTTAGGTCTTGTTGTGTTCATATGTGCATTCATTTCATATTGAGTTGTGCAATTCGACTCCTCGGCCATCATGCATCGAGATGCGTGATTGGTGGCACGAAGATCGAGGTATGCATACATATGTGAAAATACATTGCCATGCCCTTTTCTTGCTCTCTGTTGCAGCAAATCAAGAATCAGCAGCCTTCCGGAGCTTGGCACGCATTCCAAAAACAATTGCAAATAGAGGCTAATTGGGGCATCGCATGAGTGGATTTTGCACAAGGCAACAAATCGGATATGCATCATTCATCATCTGGAGAAGAGTCAAGACAGTCCCTGGCTTGCATGCCAGTTATTATTTTCTTAGTTAATTTGTAAATTAATTAGGGATTTGTACATATTTGGACTGCATTATTTGGACTGTACTATTTATTCGGACCCTCTGCGCGAGGGCAATGTTGTAATAAGTGTGCGTGCGTGTGATGTATGTCTTCCAACCCCACGTCTTTCTTCCGTTTTATTTACCCGCTTATGATGGTTAGATTAGGGCATGTTTCAATTAGCATACAGTATGATAGCATGTTTGCATTCATTCATCTGTCTTGCATGCACCGGGCTCGGCGTATCATACTAACTGCATTTGTATTTCAATTCTAAGTTGAATACATGTTAGCTGTAGCATTCCATACGCCATGTTTAGAATAGCCGAGCCTGCTATAGTTGCATTATTGCATGTGTTGCATTAGGCATTTCTGTATAATTAGGATCATGCATGATTTCTAATCAGTTTCTGTTTTGGCTTGGAGTACTCGGTAAGTTTTATGCTTTAGCATCCTTGCATGTATGTGAGTGACTGCCATGATAGCATGCTTACCATGAGGCTACTTGCTTATGTGATATAACTGCCTGAATGCCTGTGGGTGAAGGTTGGGTTATTTGGATGGGGACAAATCATCGACTGTGAGTTTTAAGCCCACTAGATAGTGGCAAAACCATATTTTCCAAGCCCACCTGAGGGTGGCAAAATCTGCATTTTAAGCCTACTTGCGGGTAGCAAACCATCTTTCAAAAACAAACATGAAATGTTTTGTTCCAATTCGGGCGACCCGGTCTATACTTGTATGCTGTGCGCATCACGTAGTAAATCTAGGCTAATAACCGGAATAAGAGCACACAATGTTTTCAAAACTAAAAATCATGGTTAGTAGAGGCCGACTTTGATCGGGTGAGCGGGGGTGCTCACGAAGTGACCTTCCCCAATCGTACCCAAGTTCCCGAGCCGAGGCAACTTTGGTGATGACGGACACGTGGCCTTAGGCAACGAGTCAGGGTTTCCTAAATTTCCCAAAATAAAATATTTAGGTGGCGACTCTATATCTGGAAAAGCAGTCCATGTTTGGCACTTCTTTCAAAAATCTGTTTTCAAAACGATTTGCCGGATTTGGACTCTTTGGTTCAGATTACGAACCGTGACACAAAATCGAGTCCGAACTGTAGCGAGGTCCCCCGCGGGCTTGTAACAGTTTCTGGCGACTCTGCTGGGGATTTAGAGAACTTGACTCGAACTCATGATATCTGGTTTTAACTACACTTGTGTGTTTCTTTGCATTGCATTTGCATTGGTGCGCCTAGGACACCGTGTTTGCCATCTGCTATTCCTGAACGGTTTGCCGGAGGCTTGTTTTGTCAAGGCATGACCATAAGGCTGACCGGTTGTGGGCTCTGCCAGTATGGGAACACAAACCCCGGTTTTACCGGGGCACCTTTTTTGACCCTTCGACCTAGTGCATATCGAAATCCGTAGTGACCATTCCAAACTAGGACAGGTTGTTTACTCGATATAGGTTGTTTGAAACCGCTACGTGCGTAGTGAAACCCTAGCTCCTGACAAAATAGGACAGGGAAACCCTACCCCACATAGGGGTGTTTTGGCTCTCACTTGCTTGTTATGTGCTTTTAGAGTGCGTCTCTACAGGAATGCATGTATCAGTTTGCGGTTTGGGCATCAGGCCTGCGGGTACCAGTTCAATATTTTGGGGTTCAGTTTTACCCGAGGGTATCAGATTTGAGGCAGAATTTTGGGGGCAGAATTCAGTAGAGGGCACAGCCATCCTGCATGCTCGTATTGTTTTGGTGAAGTTGAGCTGAGGTGCTATCTGTTTTCTCTTTTGCTAGGTAGTCCTGGAACCATAGCTTCAGAAGGCTCTGATATCCCCTGAGGTTCATCGAACTTGTGCTGATAGACTTTGTCAGGTCAGAGATTCAGTTCAGGGGCCATCAGTGTTCCTTTGCCAGAGGCAGGGTAAAAGGGCCAGTCAAGCACAGATCACCTGTTACCAGATCAATAGCCCTTATCCACCCCGCCAGTGAACAGTCAGGCTGAGGTCTCAGTTTCTACTGCAGGGATAGATACCAGTCAGTTAGATGGATCAGCAGAACACGTCAGGAATGGAGGCAATGATGCGTCAGATGCAAGAAAGTATGAAACTCATGCAGCAAGACGCTGTCCGCCAAGCGGAATTTCCAAGCAGCAGGCTGCAATCAGGCTCAGCAGGCTGAGCTCATCACCAGGCTGCAACAGCAAAGCGGCGCGTCTGCTTCCCAACAAGTTCCTCCTCCAGCAGGAGCTCCCGACCCGGGGAAAAATGAATGTTCAGAATACCCAGGAGGGTACAGACATTCCTACAGGGGCAGCTCCGCCCCGATCTACCCCAGCTGTCCAAAACACCTACCAATCTACTGGACTCACCCTTCGAGACTGAGGTCGACCCTACAGCGTTGAAATTGAGCAAGCTTGAGAAGTTGTTCAACAAATCCCAGGGGGTAAAATCCATCCCAGACATTGAGGACGGGTACACCGACGCAGTTGTGACACTGCCGGACAGGTTCAAGATGCCTCACATCGACCGTTTTGACGGGTCAGGAGATCCCATGGTCCACTTGAGTTTGTTTTCAGATGTTTTGCGCCCGATGGGCTTGACAAGATTACAGAAGCTCTCCCTTTTTGGCAGGACCCTGTCGGGTGTTCCAGCCACTTGGTATGCCAAGTTGGAGGATACAGTGAAGCAAAACTGGGAAGAATTGGCTGAGGCCTTTGTCGATCAGTATTCCTACAATACCCAAGTTGAAATGACCATCCAAGAGCTTGAAGCAAACCCGCCAGAACCCAACAGAGCCTTTTGTGGAATTTGTTGCGAGGTGGAGAGCAAAGGCAGCACAGATGACAGATCGTCACCCTTTTGAGAGGGATCAAGTGCAGATGATGGTGCGAAACCTCGAGCATGATATGTTGCAAAAATTGATAGTCGCTCCACTATTCACTTTCAAAAGTTTGCATGAACTGGGGGTTCAGGTCGAGAATGCGTTCAACAATGGGATCATTCCCAGAACAAGGGAAACCGACAAGGAGGGTGATTTCAAGGAGTACCAATGTCGGAAGTAGAGTAATATTCCAAACCCACTGAAATCAATATAGTCACCACAGCCAACCCTTTTGCCAACCAAGCCTACAACAACCAGCCCAGCCCGAGCTCAGGGCAGAACTTTTCACCCCTCTCCATATGAGCCTGACTAGCGCACTAAAAGTCCTGATGGAAAGAGGGCATCTCAAACCCCTCGATCCTCAACCTCTGCCTGACCACTCCAGCTAGACATAACCCCTCCAAGTACTGTATGTACCATCAGCAGCGCGGTCATGGCACCGACCGTTGCTACCGCCTTCGTTATGAGGTCCAAAATCTCATCGACAACCGGACGATAGCTCCACCTTCAGACCCCAATGACCAAACATCTCCTGCTTACCTCAACCTCATCCATACACTACCATCCACCTTCGACCCCAGCATATACATCACCCCGGCCCATCTACCCAAGCCTGAGGTGTTTATCCCAGAAAGCATGGACTTATGCATGATGGATGCACCTAGACCCCAATCATCTCAAACCCGTGAGCTCACTACTTCTGAGCTAAGAGAATGATCGAAGATCTTCAAGAACTGTGACTGATCTGGCCTCCGGGACATTGGCTCCATCATCGACCACACCACATACTGGGAATTTCATGTCAAAAGGCCCCCAGTCTTGGACGGGCTACATTTGAGGAAAGCCAATCCCTTGGCAAAGGGGAGGCGAGTGGAAAGAACAAGGTAGGGGTAGGCATGGATCCCATGAACATCTTCTGTTGGCTGTTGAGGCTTTGAAAGCCGAGGGACTGAACAAAGAGCAAGTGCTCGCAGTTGTTGCAAAAACTGTGGACACATTTTCGCCACTCAAGTTGGGGGCAGTTTGAATCAAGGGGCAAGCCGGGAGAAGGGTCGTTGTATCAGAAACGTTCCTTTCAGCTATAATCCACTCGGAAGAAATCAACAAACCAGGCCAGCACCTGCCAATCCCTTCGCTGGTGCGCCCAGCAAAATCCACAAACCTTGAAGTACCAACCTCGAGGTCGGGGGTCTTCCATGCCCTCTATATGCCTTTGTCTAAAGCTCTCTAAATGCTTGTTGGACAAGGCCATCTCAAACCCCTTGAGCCTCGGCCTCTCCCGAACCCTCTTCCGGCTACGCATGATGCTACCCAGTACTGCGCATACCATCAACTAACCGGTCATGACACTGACAGTTGCTTTCGTCTGCGCCATGATGTACAAGATATGTTTGACAACAGGGTCATCCCCGTGCCAGTCCAGCAAAGTCTATCGGTACTCGACCAGTGAACCTGTGGGGGATAATGTGACTATGTGATCGGGGGATGAACCACCTGCGGATGGCACTCGATTTACTCCAGATATGGCGTATGGCACGCACTGTTTTGAGCATTTGTGAATACCAGTTTTTATGCTTTCTGACTTGGGTATTGAGTCAGTCTTGTTGTTTTGTACAAAGTTAGTCTTTTCTTACTGAGTCAGTAGGGTCTGTCTTGGTGTATCGAGTCAGTCCTGTTGTACGAAGGTCGGGTGATTCCGGGGGTGTTACCTCGGGCGTCACCATTTTGTTTCGTGTTTGTCTTTTCGTTTTATTTTGAGTCTGTTCTTGCCAGGGAGCCAGTCGTGCCAACAGATTTGAATGAACAGCAGTGATTTTCACACTCTCGTGTTTGCTTCTGCCTTGCGCCAGTTGTGCCAGAAGTTTTGAATGAAATGGCAGTGCATTCCACCTGCTCTCTTGTGCCTTGAAACTATTGCATTGACCTAAGTTTTTCAAAGCTTTTTGAACACTGCGGTGAAAACGAAGAGAAAGGAATTCCTCGGGATTTGCAAAAATTTGATCAATTAAGAGAAAGAGAGGCGTGCTAAGCCTTTAATGAATGAAATCATGCTTGTTAGCGTGAGTACTGAAAAGGACCCTGGCTTGATCCAGACTGGTTTCACACTATCTTCAGCGCGAGCGATTTGTCGCTTTCTTAAAAATTTTCAAAAACAAAATGTTTTGCGCAGTCCTGCGAAGACCTGTGTGGAATCGCTCTTGAGATTGTGCAGCCTAGAATCGCTCTTAGCCTCGAGACTCGACCCCTTTGCTTCCAAACCTTGAACTTGAATTCAGAATGTTCAGCGGTTAACTACAATGTGAGGCCTGTGTGGCCAGATTTGAAACAGCCCTCGAACAAGAGGCACCAAAGTCAGATCAAGAAGATCAGACCTCATCAAAAGAAGCTTGCGAAGCTAAATCAGAAGCACCCCTCGAACTAGGGGCAAAAATGTCCGATGTGCTCGAAGAGCTGAAGATGGATCCTTCTGCGAATCAATACAGTAGTCATTTTCCTGGATTCAGATGACTTCAGGATCTCAAAACCATTTGGCATGGACCTGTTACACTTTTACCCTTTGAGAGGCTCGCTGGGTCGAAAACTCAGAAGGGCGACCCAGGCAAAAGTTAGAGCGAGACAAAAAAATATATATATAAAAAATGCAAAAAGAAAAGAAAAAGAAAAACGCAAAAAAAGAAAAAAATGAAGGAAATGAAAAGAAAAGATAAAAAAAAGAAATGAAATTGAAAAGAAAAGAAAAACAGAAGCTCGCAAGGTCGAAAACTCACGACGGGCGCCTTGGCAAAAGTTAGAGCCTAAAAAGGAGAGGTTAATACCCGAGTGTACCTTAACCCTGAACTACGTGAGGCTTGATTCCCATCTTTGGGATACGTAGGCAACTTCATTCTGAAGTCCAGCCGTAAAACACTTCAATTTGATTGTGCCCATGTAATGGTTTTGATCATCTTCGCCTTCTCTGTATCCAAGAATTTGGTTGTGTTCGTCACTTTGAGGACTGACTACAATGCGCTATGGTGCCATTCAAACAAGGGGCAACTTTTCGTTGCCATTCAATGTGCCGCGGTGCCGTTCAAACAAGGGGCAACTTTCCATTGCCATGCAGCTCTCTTCAAGCACGGGGCAGTTTTCCTTTGGATCCGAGGTTGTGCATCTCAGGAGTAGGTTTCATGCTCGTTGAGTAAGTGGCCGTTTGCAAAAATAGTTTTTGAGAATTTTTACTGAGGTTGACTGATTTTCTCTCAAAGACTATTCCATTTTTTCCAAAACTGGACTTTTTCCTAGACCCAAAAAAGGAAAATTTTCAGTGCTCATAGCCTGACTTGCGTGATTTCAAATCAAAAAGTTGAACAAGCATGTTAATCTAACTCTCATTTTGGTCAATTTTTTTTAGGAGAAAACTAAAACAAAAAATGGTCAAAATAATGAACTAGGGGCACAGTTGAGTCAGGCTTCCTGTTTTTCCTCCATTTTCACCATACTTGCCAAGAAGGGCACTCTACCTGCCAGAAAGGGCACAGCTGAAGCTAATAGCAAAATGCAGAAAGCTCTCTCATCCTCCAAGCAACGAGGTATCAAGCCAAGTGCGAAACACGAACGGGAACAGATCAAGATATTCCACTCCTTTGTCTGGACAGATCTAACCACGTCCAAACTCCCTAGCAGAGCATCGTCAACCACTATCAGCTGCAGATTTGCTACACACCCAGTTGTAGTGTAGCCCCTCTGTGGGGGAAGTTCACTGTTGTGAGCAGAAGAAAGAGAATCTAGCAGAATGCTAGGGGCAAGAGCCCGCAACTTTCTTTTACCCATCAACCACCCAGGGGAGGGATTGAAAAATGAGAGATTGAAAAATAGAGAGATGTGCGCTGAGAGAAAAAGTGAGAAAAGGGCTTTTTCAGAAAAACAGAGCCTGAGGGCCGAGTGATGTGAGAATCACAAATGAGAAAGGGTGGGAATAATACCCGGAGAAACTGGCTCTTCGTGCACTGAGAGGTCTCTCGTCTTTGTAACACGTCTGTGTGTCGTGTCTTTTGTCTTGTTGGTTTCGATTCTTGTTTTGGGTCGTTTCGAGTGTCAATAGATGTGTTTAGGTTGTTTACCTTTTTGTTTCCGTTATTGAGTCTTTTTCGTTGTATTCAATTATAGGCTCAATACCTGGTCAAAAACTCATCTCTCAATATCAAAAATAAAATCGTTTTGTGCTCAAAGTGCTGTGCCATTCTTCACGTTTGTGCAAAACAAGATTCGTTCTTTCATAAAACCGCACGGTTCAACCCAGGTCATGTGAGAACAGTAAAACCAAGACCTATCTGAAGCTATATGGGTTCCAGACTGCAAAGCAAAAGAAAAGAGGAAAAATCGAAGCATCTGAGTGTGTTTCACCTTCAGCAAATTCCGTGATTGTACTCCGGATGTACCTCCTCAGGCCTTGTCACTACTCTGAAGTATGAGTGTATCTCGGCCCCAAGCTTAAGCCTACTCCAAGTCAGAATGGCAATTAAAGCAGCAGAAGATGTTATCTCTCTTTGGTATGAACAGGGTGTGCCCGTTTTTGAGCTAAGTGTGTTGCAAACCCCTCCGAAAGGTAAATCGGAGGTCGCGTTTGAATTTGGTCTCGTTAAGGCTTGTATTCCCTTATTCGGCATTTTGTTTCAAATATGCGTTGTCACGCACGTTCCACTTGCATTGTGATGCACGTTCCAATTGCATTGTTATGCACCCACTTCACTAGCATTGTTATACCCATTCATTGCATTGATTATGCACATCTATCTCGCATTGTTATGCTCATTACTTGCTTTGTTATACACCATTTCACTTGCAATTATCATTCTTTCCCCTCGCGCGTGCGACGGGTTAGACCTCCTTTGGTTAAAAGCATTCGGAATACGTTCCAATGCTCACACCATTCTGAAATGCCGGGATACGTCCCTATGTTTCTCCCTCTTCGGTTAAAAGCGTTCGGAATACGTTCCAATGCTCACACCATTCTGAAACGCCGGGATACGTCCCTATGTTTCTCCCTCTTCGGTTAAAAGCGTTCGGATACGTTCTGCTCACACCATTCTGAAACGCCGGGATACGTCCCTATGTTTCTCCTCTTCGGTTAAAAGCGTTCGGAATACGTTCCAATGCTCACACCATTCTGAAACGCCGGGTGTAGACACCCCATTTTTGACCGTCCTCAAGACTTGGACGTCACCGTTTGAACACTCGGTGATTATCCATGTTTGTGTTCGTTTGGAGTTCCCGGAGGTCTCGACTACGCGCCCTGCCTCAGGATCTCCGAACTCGACCGTTTTGTGTCTGGTTTTGCACCAAACACTTGTGTTTTGCCTTGGAAGGGCAGGGAATGGCTTATTAGCCATCCCCACACACCACCGGCCCTCCCCTATCATCACCGGCTGCAAGTTTGTGCCACCGGCAGTGTTTTCTTAAAACCTTTGGCCGGTCGGCACTATGTTTAGCCGACCGGCACTTTATTGTGCCGATGACCTATTTTGGTGGCGGTGTGCACCCTTTGCACCCCTGAGGCATGGTGCATGCCAGCTGTGCCAGCTGGAATGCACCATCACTCATCCCCGTGCATGAGAGTGGCCACTTTGCACCCTTTAACCCCCAAACCTTCTAGAAGGTTTCCCCCTTTGGCCAAACTTCTTGGAGAAGCTTGGCCAGCTGTCTTAGCTTCTCCAAGAAGCCAAGACCCCTTTGCAGCTTTTGCCCCTTTGGTTATAGCTTCTTGGAGAAGCTTTGTGTTGTTTTTTTTGCCTATATAAGCTCCCCTCCTCTCCCTTTGAGAGGGGTTGGCCATTCTTGATCAAAAAAACCAGAGCTTCTATATCTATATCTGTGTTATACTCTCTCTCTCTCCATATCTCTCTCTCTCTCATCCTTGTGTGTGTGTTTTAAGCCTAAATAGTGTGTTTTTATCTCACTTTTGCACTAATACACACACCATTACACCTTAGTTCGAGATTGAGGGACTTGGAGGGTTGTTTTGTTGAGATTTTGGACTGATTTTGATCATTAGAAGAGGGCTGCACCACCTGTTCTTCAAGTGTTCTTCAAGGGTGAGCACTTTACTTTAGATTCCCCATTTTTGCAACAAGTTTTACCTATCTTACTTTGTGTTTTGAGCTTTGTGTATAACTGAAAAAAGTCTTAGATTTTCTTGCTTTTGAACTTTCATTAAGGTCATTTTGTGGTTTGAGTGCAAACTCACCCTTTTAGGCCTTATTTTGGCCTATTTGGTGTCTTTACTTTGAGCCTTATTTGCCTTGTTGTTTTGGGTCCTTTCACCACTGAAAACCAGTGGGTTTTTAGTGGTAAAGAAGGTGGTTTGAAGTCTTGTATAGGGGAGGGACACCCCTCTCCCCTTTGTCCCTCTTTTGCCTTTGTCTTTGGCTTAAAAGGGAACATGCATGCTTGCTTGTTTTTGGCGCCATTTCAGAGTTTTTTTTGGATGTTTTGGAGCATGTTACATCTCTGTCTAATGGTGGTTTTGTGGTCCTTAGCATGCTTTGTATACTTGCTTTGTAGTCCTCCATTTTGCCTAGAATGTGCTGGGTTTAGCCTTGTATATCCTCATGTTTTGGCTTGACTTATTGAAGCTTTTGGCTATGATTTGTCTTGTTTTAGGTCTGTTGGCCATTGGTTTTTACCATTTTTGGCATGCTTGTTGTAGTTTTTTGTATTGTTGCTTGTAAGCCTTGAGGATGTGATCCATGTATATGCATTGGATAGGTTATTTAGATGATTTGAAATCATTTAATATGTTATTTCAGTCCCTATACCATGTTTATATGTCCCCATTTGTCATGCCTTTCATGCTTGAAACATTGGTCTTTTATGCCTAGGAATGGACATTGTGCATGCTTGCATATTTAAGGCATTGGGACTACAATGTCAAAGGTGTGTGTGTGTATTTTTGCGTGCTAGAAATCTGTTTTTGGTGGCCTAATACATGCTATGAATAGTCATGTTGGTGGTAGTGAAAAGCCCCTTGTTTATGCCTTGGTTTTGGGCCCATTCGCTTGCATGTTTGCATAAGTATTGGTCCATCATTTTGGGCATTTTTTGCCACTGTTTTGGGGAGGTTTGAGGTCTGTCCCATTATGGTTTAAGTCTACCATTGCCTGCTTGAATCATGTTTGTTGCATGCTTGATTAGCAAAGCCTTGTTATATGCTAGTTCTTTTACAAGAATTGTCCATGTTTGCATTATACTTTGCATCTTGCATGCCTAGTATTGCACACTTGCCATAACATGTTGCATTGCATTTGGTATGTCTCGCACTTCATGTCATGTTGCATCATTTGAGCCATGTTGTATACATGCATTCATGTCTTGGTTTGGGGTGTCAAACCAAGTGTAAGGGTTGAGAGGAGTTCACACAACATACAAGTGGTGCAACTTGTCTCAATTCTTGGTCACTAAGGCCCTTGATCTATACATGATAGGGTCTTGGTCTCATTTGTGTGTTGCATGCATATTGACATTGAAATGCAATCTTGGTTCCTTAGGCTATCATGCACCAAGATGCATAATTGATGGCCCAAGAACCAAGGGTCGTGCTTCCTTGAGTCCCGTGCATGATAGGAAGCATTAGCCATGCTTACATATGCTCAAAATCCCATACCATGCACTGCCTGTCTGCTGTTGCTGTCAAAACTGTCTTCTGCAGGAATTTTATGCCGACCGGCAGTATAGAGTGCCGACCGGCACTATATGGGTGGCCGATAACCTCCTAAGCAGCCGATGGAAATTTTAGCTGGCCGGTGGGCACTTCCTCCAGCCGGTGGTGTACAACAGTATGCAAGGAAGGTGTTCTGGGATTTTGGCAATTTTTGGAGAGACAGGGCAGTAAGAACAGAGGCGGTAGTGGTATGGTGCAGGTTTTTCGGGTGAGTCGGATTCGAGCATGCATCATTCGCGCATCCCGAGGCGGGGCCGTGGCCTTTCTATTATGCATTTCAATTATTAATTAAATTAGAATTTTTTGTAATAATTTATTCTGTATTGGACTGTATTATTTTGGACTGTATATTCTTTTGGTCTCTCCGTGAGGGCAAATCTGTAATAAGTGTGTGTGAGTGGTGTGTATGTCTTCCAACCCCCATTTCTTTCTTCCCTTTTATTTACCTGCTTATGATGGTAGACTAGGGCACGTTTAATTTAGCATACCGTATGATAGCATGCGTGCATCATTCATCAGTATTTGCATGCACCGGGCTCGGTACATCACGCTAACTGCATTGTATTTCAATTCCAAATTGAATACGTGTTATCTGTCGCATTCCACATGCCATGATTAGGATAGCCGAGCCTGTCTAGCTTACATCATTGCATGCGTTGCATTAGTCACTTAACATGAACTAGGGCATGCATTTTGGCTAACTAGTTTACTGTTTTGGCACGGAGTACAATGCAAGTATTTATGCTTTAGCATATCGCATGCGTGTGAATGTTAACATGACAGTATGATTACCATGTGGCTAACTGCTTACGTGATATTACTGATTGAATGCCTGTGGGTGGAGGTTGGATTGTTTGAGTTGGAATGACTCGTTGAAATCCGTATTTTAGCCTACTTGCGAGTAGCAAAACCCAACATGTTTTTCAAAACAAGCGGATATGCAATGTCTACTTCCAAATTAGGCGATCTAGTCTATACTTGTTTGCTGTGCGCATAACATAGTAATTCTAGGCTAATAACTGGAATAAGAACATCAATGTTTTCAAAATAGATATCATGGTTAGTAGAGGCCGGTCTTTGACCGGGCGAGCGGGGGTGCTCACGAGTGACCTTCCCCAATCGTACCGTTCCCGAGCCGAGGCAACTTTGGTGATGACGGACACGTGGCCTTCGGCACCGAGTCTGGGTTTCCTAAATTTCCCATTTAAAAAAAAAACATTTAGGTGGCGACTCTGTATCTGGCAAAGCAGTCTATGTTTGGCACTTCTTTTCAAAAAATCTGTTTCAAAATTGATTTGCCGGATTTGGACTCTTTGGTTCAAGATTGAGAACCGTGACGCAATTCGAGTCCGAGCTGTAGCGAGGTCCCCCGCGGGCCTGTCTACACCGGGATACGTCCCTAGGTTTCTCCCTCTTTGGTAAAAGCGTTCGGAATACGTTCTAATGCTCACACCATTCCGAAACGCCGGGATACGTCCCTAGGTTTCTCCCTCTTTGGTTAAAAGCGTTCGGAATACGTTCCAATGCTCGCACCATTTTGAAACGTCGGGATACGTCCCTATGTTTCTCCCTCTTCGGTTAAAAGTGTTCGGAATACGTTCCAATGCTCACACCATTCCGAAACACTGGGATAAGTCCCTATGTTTCTCTCTTTGTCCCCTTTCTTACACGATTTCAGCGTGTCTGGAATTTATCTTAGGTTGCGTGGAACGCGCTCTTGATTAATTTTCTTTGTTCTTCCTCCACTCACGAGTCCAGCGTGGTTGGAGTATGTCACCATTTTGCATCTATTGTACTCTCTGTTGCATCGCATCTATTATCTATTACATCACATCTATTACATCCATGGCATCATGTCTGTTTTATTGCCCGATCTAGGAGACCTTAAATCCTCTAACGGTGCAATTCCTTTGGTGTTTGTCGTGCCCGAATGACTTCCGGTGGTCTGGTATAGCCACCTGCCTGTGTTAGCGGTGAGTTCCTAGGAGACCAACTGAGACGGTGGAAACTAGAGTTCGAATGGCTCATGCCTAGAACACAAAGGTTCGGGATTTCCGAGACTAAAGTCTGGTTTAAATACCCAGGGGTATATCCTCGACTTGAAATCTGTATGGCAGCCCCATAGATTGAGATAGCATCTGTATGCGCCTCAATTCTGGGTACTGATCCAATCTAGTCTGTCACCCTGTTGGAGAATAGGGAAAGCTGCAACCATAGTCAGGGAGAAAAGTAGTACCTGTGGTTCAACTGAGAAAAAGAGGAAGATTCCCACATCAGCATGAGGTAGGATATTGCTGAGGTAAGTCATTCCCAATTGCCCCTGTAAGGTATCTTATTGCAGTGCATTGCATGAGTCCTCAATTTTCAAACCGGCTTCGCGTAGCGTATAAGTCCAATTTTCATACCGGCTTCACGTAATGTATAAGTCCAATTATCAAACCGGCTTCGCGCAGCGTATAAGTCCAATATTCAAACCGGCTTCGCATAGCGTATAAGTCCAATTATCAAATCGGCTTCGCGTAGCGTATAAGTCCAATTATCAAAATATTTCTGCATCCTGCCCCTGAACTACGCTGGTTTGATTCTTTGCAAAAGCATTCGTAGGTAGCCTGCAGGCACAACCATTTATTTATCTATACTTTCGTTTGCTTTCTAAGTCTCAGCCTTGTCAAAAATGGGTCGTCTCTGGGCTTTGACATTCACTCCCCCGTCACTTATGACTTTCGAGTTCTGTCAAAGAGGGCAACTGTAGACACCCCATTTTTGACCGACCTTAAGACTCAGGAACGTCACCGATTGAGCGCTTTGGTGATGTTGCATATCATGCTCGTTCAGAGGTTTCAGAGTCTCGGCTGCGAGCCTTGCCTCCAGACTTCCGGACTCTTTCATGCCTTGCCTCGGTTTGCGAACCAGGCTCTGTTTTCTCTTCCCGAAGGGAGGGAGAGGTCTCGTAGATCATCTCTCAGTGGCCAGTAGGCTACGTTTCGTCGGTCGTAGGCCATTTTGCCCGTTTGGAGCCCGGTTTCCGATTTTTCGGAGCGCGTGGGCCGTGTGCTCGGTTCGGACGCTTAACCACCTCCGTTTGCTCCGGTTTTTGGCACACACCTTGTTTCCTCCCTTTGAGGACACTGTGGCCTGGGAGACCAACTTTGTGTCGTAGGCCATTTTTCCCGTTTGAGCCCAGTTTTCGATTTTTGGACCGTCGGTCGTGTGTCTCGGTTCGGGACCGCTTAACACCTTCGTTGCTCCGATTTTGGCGCACACCTTGTTTCCTCCTTTGAGGAACACTGTGGCCTGGGAGACCAACTTTGTGGTCGTAGGCCATTTTCCCGTTTGGAGCCGAGTTTTCGATTTTTGGAGCGTCGGCCGTGTGTCTCGGTTCGGGACCGCTTAACCACCTCCGTTTGCTCCGATTTTTGGCGCACACCTTGTTCCCTCCCTTTTGAGGAACACTGTGGCCTGGGAGACCAACTTCGTGGTCGTAGGCCATTTTTCTCGTTTGGAGCCCGGTTTCCGATTTTTGGAGCCGTCGGCCGTGTGTCTCGGTTCGGGACCGCTTAACCACCTCCGTTGCTCCGATTTTGGCGCACACCTTATTCCTCCCTTTTGAGGAACACTGTGGCCCGAGAGACCAACTTCGTGGTCAAGACGCCACTTCCGAAATTTCCCCCTTGTTTTGCTCCATTTAAATTGGTTTTTTTTCCCCCCTTTTTTTTCCCCCCCTTTTTTGGGTTTCAAAGATGAGTCCCTCAATATAATACACCCTTGAGCTCCATTTTTAAGGGTTAGACACTTTTGGCTTAGGCTCATAACCCTCCTCCTCCTCCATAACTCTCCATTTCAAGTTCAAACATCCATTTTCTTGCACCATTTGCACTACAACCCCTAGCCTATCACCTCCATTACTCATTTCAGTACCTTGGAGGACATTTGAAGAGGTTGAAAGCTCAGATTTTGGACTAAAAGCTGCTGGAAAGTTGTTCTTCAAGGGTGAGTCCCTATTTCCTTAAACTTGCATTTTTTGCTCAACATATTAGCTTCTCTTGCTTGCATTTTGGGCTCCGACCCTAACTGTAAAACATCATATTTTGAGGCCCTTTTCATGTTTGTTTAAGGGTCCTTCCCTGTTTAAGGTCCCTAGCCACCACTTGCCTCTTTACCTCTCTTGTATGCCTATTTCTTGTGTAGTATTTTAGGCCTACATGTAAACTGTTTTGAGGCATGTTGTAAACTGAAAAGTAGCTTATTTTGAACCCTTATTCAACATTGTTGAAGGGATCATCACTGTTTGAGGCCTCCATCTGTCACTTTCCTTTATATCCCTCTTTTGGCCTTATTTTTGCATGATTTGTTAGCCTCTTGTTCTTCTGTTTTTGGGCTCTGGTCTGAACTATAAATGGCATTATTTTGATCCCCTCTTCATGTTTCATTAAGGGTATTTTACTGTTTGAGGCATCCTTTTTGTACTTTATGTTTAAACCTCTTTTTTAGGCCTCATTTTGCATAGTATTTTAAGCATGCTTGTGCACTGTTTTGGGTCTGGTCATCAACTGGAAAATGCCATATTTGGGCCCCTCTTCAACATTTTGAAGGGCCTTCCTGTGTTTGAGGCCAGAAACCATCACTTGCTTCTTTGCCCTCTTTGGGCCCATTTCTTGCATGAGAGCTAGCCATACTTGTGTTTGTTTTTGTGGCTTCTGTAAACTGTAAAATACCATATTTTGGGCCACTCTTCAACATTTTAGAAGGCCCTTCTCTGTTTGAGGTCAGAAGCTGCTACTTACTTCATTATCTCTTTCGGGGCCATTTTTGCATGCTAGCTTAGCCCCATTTGTGTTCACTGTTTGGCCTTGCTTAAAACTGTAAATATGCTTGTTTTGGGACTGTCTTGATTCTTTCTTCACACTTCATGTTCAAATAATGCATGCATTGCATAGCCATAGGTCATTCCATGCGCCGAATTCATGTTTCGGGATTGGGATTCATTTCATGCATCGGGTGTCATTTTGCCATCTTTGGGGCTGTTTTGCATCACTTATTGCCTCTGAAATTTGCATGTTAGTATGCCATATCCATGCTTTGCCATGTCTTGTTAGAGTGGCATTTGGTGCTTAGGGTCGGTCCTCGGTTTGTGTGCACGTGTGCATGCATCTCGAGTGTCTCATTTTCATCTAATGGCCTCCTGTGTGAGTGTGGCTGAGGTCACTTGCGTTGGTTAAGTCCATTATGCATTGTGTATGCCATTTCGTTCATAGCATGTGTATGCTAGGCTGTATGTTAGCGCATTGCGTATGCATGTTACCTCGTGCATCGTGTATGCCATTTAATAGCATGTTGCATGTTAGGTTGTATCTTAGCTGCATTTCATGCATGTCATGCATACTGCATTGTGTTCGGGATAGGAGTTAGCCCGAGCACGGGAAACGAGGTACGTTTCGTACTGAGTGACGGAAGTGTCTCAAATTCCCAGTCACCGACACTCCGGATCATCCATGATGGGAGTAGGTCTTGTTGTGTTCATATGTGCATTCATTTCATATTGAGTTGTGCAATTCGACTCCTCGGCCATCATGCATCGAGATGCGTGATTGGTGGCACGAAGATCGAGGTATGCATACATATGTGAAAATACATTGCCATGCCCCTTTCTGCTCTCTGTTGCAGCAAATCAAGAATCAGCAGCCTTCCGGAGCTTGGCACGCATTCCAAAAACAATTGCAAATAGAGGCTAATTGGGGCATCGCAGTGGATTCTGCACAAGGCAACTCGGATATGCATCATTCATCATCTGGAGAAGAGTCAAGACAGTCCCTGGCTTGCATGCCAGTTTATTATTTTCTTAGTTAATTTGTAAATAATTAGGATTTGTACATATTTGGACTGTATTATTTGGACTGTACTATTTATTCGGACCCTTGCGCGCGAGGGCAATGTGTAATAAGTGTGCGTGCGTGTGATGTATGTCTTCCAACCCCACGTCTTTCTTCCGTTTTATTTACCCGCTTATGATGGTTAGATTAGGGCATGTTTCAATTAGCATACAGTATGATAGCATGTTTGCATTCATTCATCTATCTTGCATACACGGGCTCGGCGTATCATACTAACTGCATTTATTTCAATTCTAAGTTGAATACATGTTAGCTGTAGCATTCCATACGCCATGTTTAGAATAGCCGAGCCTGCTATAGTTGCATTATTGCATGGTTGCATTAGGCATTTCTGTATAATTAGGATCATGCATGATTTCTAATCAGTTTCTGTTTTGGCTTGGAGATGGAGTACTCGGTAAGTTATGCTTTAGCATCCTTGCATGTATGTGAGTGACGCCATGATAGCATGCTTACCATGAGGCTATTTACTTATGTGATATAACTGCCTGAATGCCTATGGGTGAAGGTTGGGTTATTTGGATGGGGACAAATCATCGACTGTGAGTTTTAAGCCCACTAGATAGTGGCAAAACCATATTTTCCAAGCCCACTGAGGGTGGCAAAATCTGTATTTTAAGCCTACTTGGGGTAGCAAACCATTTCAAAACAAACATGAAATGTTTTGTTCCAATTCGGGCGACCCGGTCTATACTGTATGCTGTGCGCATCACGTAGTAGTAAATCTAGGCTAATAACCGGAATAAGAGCACACAATGTTTTCAAAACTAAATATCAGGTTAGTAGAGGCCGATCTTTGACGGGCGAGCGGGGGTGCTCACGAAGTGACCTTCCCCAATTGTACCCAAGTTCCCGAGCCGAGGCAACTTGGTGATGCGGACACGTGCCTTAGGCAACGAGCAGGGTTTCCTAAATTTCCCAAAATAAAATATTAGGTGGCGACTCTGTATCTGGAAAAAGCAGTCCATGTTTGGCACTTCTTCAAAAATTGTTTTCAAAATGATTTGCCGGATTGGACTCTTTGGTTCAGATTACGAACCGTGACACAAAATCGAGTCCGAACTGTAGCAAGGTCCCCCGCGGGCTTGTTACACCCTTCTTCCTTTTTCAGGGATGGCTGCTACTGTTCAGGCTTCATCAGACATTGAGATCGATCAGGTGCTCCCCATACGGCCCAGTGACTTTGTTGATGCTAGGAGTCCTTCAGTTGCTCCGGCTTTGCATATTGATTCTCCCTCTGGTAATCTTTCTTTCTGAAGTTTGTCATTTACTTCTACCTGTGAGAAATCTTTACTTAAATGGCTTTACTGTTCCCTACCCCTAATAAGACTTCTTTATCTTTTCTTCAGTGTTAGCTACTACCGGGGTCCTGCCTTTACCTGCCTCAGACTCTGCTCCAGTGTTGGCTACTACCGGGGTCCTGCCTTCACCTGCCTCGGACTCTACTCCGACTCTCTTTGTGACTCCTCATGGTTCTCCTTCTCAAGGGGGGACACCTGCCTTTGAGACGACTGCTAGAGGTTCTTCATCAGTGCCTTCGAATGTTTTGGACTTGAATCTCAGTGATTTCCACTTTGATAGTGATGCTTTTGGTCTTTCCCCTTATCGCTCCGCATTCTCAGGCTCGGGACCTCTGCCGGAGTTACCCCTCCGGGTGGTTCATCTAACCCGATAGACATTGGGGAGATTCCTGAGACTAGCAGCTTTCCGGCCCCAATTCCTCCTTCGGCTTCTGGCAAAGTATCATTTCTCCATTATTGGGTAGCTCCTGAGTTTGCTTTAGTTCTATAGCTTGTGCATTCGAGTTACCCGGAGACCTTTGCTTCATTTGCTTGCCAGTGTCCACTCATTCAGACTGCTCTTCTTGAGTCTTTTGCCACTATCTTATATAGCTTGGACAGGCAACGGTTGTGTGACCTTAATGGAAAAGTAGTCGAGACGGCGTATCAGGGGATCTCTAACATGGAGCGTCACCAAGTGGACTTATCATGGCTTCGGAAGCGCCTGGATATAGCTTCGAACGCTAGTCATCGGGTGGAATTTATGTCTGTGCTTGCCTCTTATTGGACCTCTATAGATGAGACAAAGGCAACTCTTCGTGAACTTGAGTCGGGTTATGCTCGGGCCTTGGAGACTTTAAAGGCACACTCTACTATTTGTCCTCCGGATGTAGATGTGACGGGCAGCTTCTTCGAGGGTGTTTAGGAGAGATTGAGTTTTTTTTTTTTTATTACTTTCTTGCCCCTTTCGATAAAAATGTTTTATCTAGGACAATGCAATGAAATGACAAAATCTTTGCTGTTTGGATATGTTCGCATTGTTTTCTCATTCTACTTGATAAAATATTTATTTCGAATGATACAATGGAAAGAACAATCATATGCACATGTTTATAAAAGCTGAAATATTCTCATTAATTCTTCAACTTTCTTGACAAAAGTATAATAGATTCACTGCAAGTGATGGGATAAACATACACCATAGAGAAAACCAGCTTCTTCATAACGTAAGGGAAATACAACTTTTAGACAAAGTAAGAAAATGAAAATGAATTTCAACATAGATGAGTCTAATTATGGGTAGTAATGCTTGATAAACTTTGCATTGAGCGGGCCAGTTCGGAAGCCATCTTCAACCCTTACAAGCTTGTAGTACCCGCTTGAGCTCGCCTGAACCACCCTGTAGGGCCCTTCCCATTTTGGAGAAAACTTGGGCAAAGGTTGTCCTCGCATGATTGGGTCTACAATCTTCCATACTAGATCACCTTCTTCAAATTTTCTTGGTACCACAGTCTGGTTGTAGGCTCGGGCATAGACGCATGATATCTTTCCATGACTTTTGCAGCTCTGTCATGCTTTTCCTCTAATGCTTCCAATCTGGTGGTTCGAGGCTCCAATACCATCCCCGAGGCGAGAGCCATCCGAGCAGATGGTGTTTCCAACTCTATAGGTAACACTGCCTCGGACCCATACACAAGGGAGTAAGGAGTTGCTTGAGTTGGCTTTCTCTTTGAAGTGCGATATGCCCATAAGGCTACTATCAACTGTTCGGACCAAGTCCCCCCAAATTCATCCATCATCTTGCTCAGAATCCTTATCAGTGTCTTGTTTGTGGCCTCCGCTTGCCCGTTCCCTTTTGGATAGTAGGGTGTGGATTTGTGATGCTTCACTTGGTAAGTCTCTAGGAGGCTCTTCACATATTTGTTTATGAAGGGAGTGCCGTTATCCGAGAGGATGGTGTTTGGTACTCCAAACCGGCAAATGATTTTCCTTGATGAAGTTCGCGACTGCAGGCCCCGTAGCGTTCTTCAGAGGAATTGCTTCGACCCACTTTGTGCTCAATTCTGTGGCTGCGAGAATCCACTTGTACCCCTTAGAAGGTGTGGAGATGGGCCCTATCAGATCAAAAGCCCAGGTATGGAACGGCCATGGCGTTCGGATGCTATGCAGGTCTACGGCTGGAGCATGGATCAAATTTCCGTGTTTCTGACAAGTCTGGCACCTCTTCACGTGATGGGACGCATCTGACTCCATGGTCGGCCAATAATACCCAAGGTGTATAAGTTGTTCGAACAGCCGAGCCCCTCCTTGATGCTCAATTTCGTGGGCTCTTCCGAGGACTAGATCCGATTCTTCCTTGGAGAGACACCTCAGGGGAGTGCCCTCAATGCTTCTTCTGTAAAGCTTGTTCTGATCAAGAAAGTACCGCCTGCTCTCCTCTTGAGGTGTGCAATGTCCCTCGGGCTCTCAGGTAGTGTCCCCTCTTTGAGATAGTCAATGTAGACTTGTCTCCAGTCAGGGGTATCAATTTCAAAGCAACTCTCATCCTCCCGGATGTATGACTGACACTTGGGGCATTCTTTCTGTAGTTGATTCGAGGCCTTCTCCATCTCGGGCCAATAATAGCCTTGTCTTTGGATCCTTCTGTACAGACTGATATCCCCATCCGCAGGATTTTTCATGAATCTGTTGTAGTCGGAAGCTTGCTTCTTGTTGGCCAACACACCGGGCTAGGAATCCGGTACTCCTCGGAAGTAAAGTTCACCTTGAATAATTATGAATTGGGCAAGCTTGGCCATAGTCAGTTTTCCAACTTGCTTCTGAGTTGTTCAAGGACTTCTGCTCTCCAGTCCTCCGGAAGGTCTTCGTCTTCGGGTATTATTGAAGGCTCTGTTCTCTTCTTGATAACAATTGTCGCCTCCTCCTCTGGAATGTCAACTCTTGCCCCTAATGTTGCGAGGGCATCTGAAAACTTGTTGTCGGAGCGAGGCACATGCTCTATTTCAACCTTCTGAAATTTGTCAAGAAGCCTTTGGACTGTTGTTCGATATGTGGCCAAGGCAGGCTTTAAGACGAACTGTCCTGAAACTTGCTTCACTATCAGCTTTGAGTCCCCCGAATCCGAATCTTCTTGATACTGTGCTTCTCAGCTGCTATCAAGCCTAAAATAAGAGCCTCATACTCGGCTTCATTATTTGAGCAATGGAAATCCAGTTTATAAGACAAATATAACTTTTCCCCACTTTTGCTTGTAAGGACTATCCCGGTTCCTCCTTTCCCTCCGGCTGCTGCTCCGTCAAAGCTCAATGTCCAAAGCTTTCCTCGGAAGCCATAGCTGCATGCACCTCTCCTCTTAATTCTTCATTCACTGGTTCATAGTCACCACTTGGAAATTGAGCAAGGAGATCAGCTAAGGCTTGGCTTTTGATTGCCTTGGGAGCTACACATGTGATCTCGAATTCACCCAGTGCTAACAACCATCTTGCCACCTTCCCGGTTAGAGCAGGCTTGCTGAGGAGGTATCGGATTGGATCACTTCTAGTAACAATCTGAATCTGATGTGCTAAGAAGTAATGTCTGAGCTTTTGGGCGGTGAATACCAAAGCTAAGCAATGTCTCTCTATCGGAGTATATCGGACTTCTGCTCCTCGAATCTTCCGGCTGATGTAATACACCGGGCGTTCTGCTCCGTCTACATCTTGGACCAATAATGCCCCTATGGACTTGGGGGTTGAGGTTAGGTACAACATTAGAGGACCCCGGGCTGCGGGGCTATCATGGTCTGAGGCGAGGTCAAGGCCGCCTTGATTCTCTCGAAGGCCTTTTGGTGCTCTTGTTCCACTCGAACTTGGCATCTCCTTTTAACAAGAGCCGAAAGGGCAGAGATCTCTGCAAGTGCTGGGATAAACCTCCGAATATAAGACACCTTCCCGAGGAACTTCTTTAACTCCTTCTGAGAATGTGGGGAGGCATTGCTTTGATAGACTTGACCTTGTCTTCATCTGCCTCGATACCATGCCTATGTACAAGAAACCCGAGGAACTTCCCGGCCGTCACCCCGAAAGCACATTTGAGAGGATTCATCCTCATTTTGAATTTCTGGCACCTCTTGAATACTTTCTCAAGGTCTCGGAGATGGTCTCTTCTTTCTTGGATTTCACCACTAGATCATCAACATAATCTTCCACCTCATGATGGATCATGTCATGAAAGATTGCAGTCATAGCCCTTTGGTAAGTTGCTCCGGCATTCTTGAGTCCGAAAGGCATGACTGTATAGAAGAAGTTTCCGAGAGGTGTTCTAAAAGCAGTCTTTTCTGCGTCCTCTTCAGCCATCTTAATCTGATTGTATCCACTGAATCCATCCATGAATGAGAACATCTGGTGTCCCGAGGTGGCATCCACGAGGGTGTCGATGTGAGGAAGAGGGAATTCATCCTTCGGGCAAGATTTGTTCAAATCTCGAAAGTCTACACATACTCTGATTTGACCATTCTTCTTCTTTACTGGCACATATTTGCTAACCACGTGGGGTACTGTATTGGCCGGATGAAACCAGCCTGTTGAAGTTTTTCAATCTCCTCCTTAATCTTCTCTTCGAGATCTGGATGATATTTTCGAGCAGCTTGCTTAATTGGCTTGGAGTTTGGGAACACATCAAGATAATGGGAGACTAGGTCAGGATCTAGTCCGGGCATTTCCTTATATGACCAAGCAAACACATCTGAGTACCGGCTTATCAACTTTAACAACTGTTCCCGCTTCTCTGGGCTAAGGCTCGAACTTATGAATATCGGCCTCGGTGCATCTTGTCCATCACTCAGATCTATTTCAATAAGTTGTTCGGGCTGAGGCTTCGGCCCATCTTGCATGCATTCTGGAGCCACTTCAGGCTTTATCACTATGTCATTGTCAGGAGGCTCTTCTTTTGACTCGGAGTCGGTGACTGAAGAAACCGACTCCCCGCACCTTCATAAATAGTACACCATCTTGCCCCCTTCTCGGACTTTCATCACCTTCCGAGGAATAGGCGGACTTTCTGGTCTAGACATCACCCGTTTACTTGATTCTGCCCTTGGCTCCTTGTCATCTTTGATATCCTCCCAACGAGGAATTTTGACCCCCGAGGCTTAGAGGTGGTGGGAACTTCTTCGACAGCCAATTCGGTGAAGTAGATGGCATCAGAATAATGAGCTTCATGGGTCTCGAAAGGCCTTTCTGTAGCCTGAATTGTCACCGTCTTCTTTCCCCATTTAGCCTTAACACACTGATGATAACTGATGGTACAGCCCCATATCTATGCATCCAGGTCCTCCCTAGAATGATGTGATAATTTGCCTCGGAATCGATAATATGGAACTTGGTGGCCGAGCGAATCTCTCCGACGGCTAAATCAACTGTTACGCATCCGATAGTAACTCTCCTTTCTCCACCGAAGCCAGTGATGACTATCGGCTGCTTCACAATGCGTTCTTCAGAGATTCCGGCCTTTTCTAGAGTAGCGCGAGTCATAATGTTGATAGAGGCTCCACTATCTAGAAAGGCCCTTTTGAACTCAACCCCGTTAATAAAAGCAGTCACATAAAGCGGGCGGATTGTGAGAAAAAGGATACTTCCGATCAGCCTCGGAGAAAGTAATGGCACTAGATTGCTCTTTTGCCTTCCTCGGATAGATCCCTCGACATGCATTCCTCATGGTGTGCCTCAGCTATATTAATGATGATGACTTGGTGATTTCTGTTCTTGCCTCCCTGGAAAGTCCAAGTTAGTCGAAGAATTGCTTGAACTTTACACAATCTTGCAAGGTTTTGGCATAGTGATCCGGATCTTTTTCCACTCTTGGAGGCTCGTAGTTAACCATCTCCTCGGTCTCTTCAAAATAAGATGCCACATAAACATGGTGTCCTCCTCTTCTGTAGTACTCTTCTCCTCCTTCTGGATCAAAGGGATCTTCGACATGAGTCATAAAGGTTCTGCCCTCTGGATCGAGAGCACTTCCATAGTAAACTTGCTCGCCCTCTGGCTCGAGGCTGTCGTCCAGATAACAATCATCGTCATCGAGATTGGCAATAGCCTCAATCATCGGGCCTTCATAAGCTATCATAGCAACATTCTTGCCCTTGTCTCGGTGCTGAGGATATGGTTGTTCTCGGATGTCTTGAGTCCCCTGCTTTTTGAACCTCAATTCGTCTGCCTCGACTTTATCTCTGAAGATTTTCCTGAGAGTCCAACACTTCTCTGTCGGATGTTTCAATGTACGATGGTAGACACAAAATTCAGGGCTTTCACGGTCCTTTTTTGATGGCATTTCTTCAACATAAGGCAATTTTAGCTCTCCGTCGGCCACCCATTCCTTAACTAGAGCTTTTACTTCCTCGATTCCACATGGATAAGAGACATTTCCCTTTTCACCATTATATTGCTTTCTCTTCTGGCCTCTATGACCTCCTCCTTGTGACTTTCGGGTATCTGGGGCAAGAGGCAGCAGCAACAATAGGTCCACGAGACGATTTGAAGCTAGTCTTGTAATTGGCCTTAAATCCGGACTCCTGAGCCTGAGGAATGCTAATGTTCCGAGCTGCTTCTATTAGTGCCGAGAATGTGGGTAGCTTGTGATTAACTAGAAACATTTTGTACCTGCTCAATGCCCCTTCTAGACAGATTTGAACCAGATAGCTCTCCTCCATTGCTTCATGGCAATCCACAGCCTTGTCTTGAAACCTTTTGACATAGTCAAGGATGTCTTCGCTTTCTTGCTGCTTTTCTTTACACAATGTAAGTGTGGTCACCTTCTCCGCCACTTGAAAGAACTTAGAGTGGAATTTGTTAACCATTTCCTCCAACTTCGGACAGAGTTTGGGGCCAAATTGACATACCAACTATATGCTCGGTCAGTGAGGGACTTAGAGAATTCTCTCAGTCGGAGGACGTGGTTTGGACCATGAATACCAGAGTCTTGATGAATCGCACAACATGTTCTTGAGCATTTCCTTGTTTGCCATCGAATTTAATGAACTTCGGCACTGTGTACCCCTCAGGGTATGGATAACTCAGCACCTCAATAGGGTAAGGCGGCTTGACATCCGGATCAGGTAAAGAGGGTAAAGTCCTCTTGCCTCGTTCGAGATCGAACATGGCTTGCACATCGGCGAGAGTGAGAAACTGTTGCGGGAGAGAGTTTGATGGTGGTATTCCCGGAACTTGGCTTACGGATCCGAAGACTGAGCTAGGGGCGACTTGGCCATTTTGGTGCTGCGAATTCATCATTGGTGAGGACATTTGACGATACTGGCCATCAGCACCTATAGACAAGCCAGTTGGTGATGGGACATTAGATTGAGGCCCGTAAAGTCCACCGCACGGCGCCGCTATACCAGGTTGTGCTTGCAAATTTGTTGTTGGTACCAAAGGAGGCCCGCTTGGTGCTTGAGTAACATTTGCTGGTGGCGTAACAAGATTAGGTACGGGCAGAGCTCCCTTTTGCGCCATCATGCCCCTTGTATTTGCCTGGACAGCAACAGTCGCCGGAGCCCCATTCATTATACCAGAACCTCCTCTAGTCACCATTGGATCTTGGCTTGGCACGCCATGGAGCCCGGGCGTAGGCAAACTGCTGCCGCCTACTGCGGTTTGAGCATGTGTTACTGTGGCCGTGTTGCCATGAGCCATGGGCTGATTGGTGCCTACTTCTCCTTGGATTTGATTTTGCACTCCGGCGGGAATGACTCCACCACCAGCTTGATTTCCGTTTGGTGCCGGTGCAAAATTAGAACTCATCACTAACATGGTGTGAGTGAGATTCTGAAGAGTGGTAAGAATCTCTTGCTGAGTATTTTGAAGTCCTTGAATGGCTTCAAGCAGAAGTGGTTGATCTGGAGCCATGGTCCTGTCATCACCACCATTAGAGGATCCTTGTTGGTGAACTTCATCTTCTCCCGCCATCCTTGTTGGAGTTGTATGGATTCCAGATCTCGTTGAGACCATTAACCAATCCGCCTCCCCAACAGAGTCGCCAAATGTATGAAAGGGTTCAAGAAAGTAGTTAGAAAATTCAAAGATCTTCGAAGATCCTTGAAGAACAACTTCGAATTCTCTAGAATATGATGAGAGGCTTAGATTCTTCAATAATCTCAACTTAGGAACACAAAAACAAAGGAGATGATGGAGATAAGAGATTGGGTGAAGAAGAAGGCAAAATGGCTAGAGAGAGAATAATGGCAAGGCTCTCCCATGGATCTCCCACTTTCACTCTCAAGGTTGATAATGGAGAAGGGAAATTAGTTCTTTCCCAAGAGTTAAATCTCCAAAATCCATCCCTTGTAAAGCTATGGGTGGGTGCTATTTATAGGCACCTCATGATATAGGATGGAGCCCATGTGCAAGGCACATGGGGGATATTCTCTCTAACCACCTTGTCCGAGGAGGTGACCTCTCCGAGGATGAGAAAAACCCCGAAGAGGAGATCAACCTCTCGGCGAACCCTTCTTCTTAGCCACACCTAACCAATGATCCCCAATCATCCCAAAGGGTCAGGGGTAGTCCCAGAGGACGTCCTGCCGCATAAGGGTCAGGGGTAGTTCAAGAGAACGCCCTACCGCAAATATTATCGAGTCTCAGGGACCCCCTAGATCGTGCCACCTCGACCCGGGTATAGGCTAATTTAACCGAAGAGTGAATTTATCTCCACTCACCGTCCTCGGGATCGGGTCCTTTGTTCGAACTCCATTACGCCCATGGTTCTGGTGCGTAGATCCTGGAAAGCTCCAAGCCCGCAAGTGTTCTGGGACTCATTAATGGAGCGACTTCTAGATTGCGTCTGAATCCGTTCGAAGCCAAGTGCTTCGGACCTCTAGGTTTGTGGATCCGAACCCTTTCGAGTCCGAGTGCCTTGGATCTCTAGGCTTGCTTAATACCCTTCGAGTCCGGGCCCGAGTAAGTCTCTAGGTTCGTGGATCCGAACCCTTTCGAGGCTTAGAGCCATTTAGCCCGTTTGACAGCGATAAATCCGGGCCCACCAACCTTGGACTATTGGGCCTAATTAATTTAGTGGGCCCAAATAGCTTCTCTTACAGAATCATCATAGGATTTGAAAGAAATACCATTTTAGTTTTTATTTATTTATTTCTTTTTAAATGTAAAACTAACTTTGTTCTCAATTGTAAAACTTTGGCCGGATTATTTAAAACAATAGTAAAAAGCTGAAACTATTTAGGTAAGAGATTGAAAATTAAAAAAAAAATATATATATATATATATAGAATAATAATAAAAATTAAAAGAATAGAATGTGCAAATACATGTAAAAAATAACAAATTGGGATTGGAATTAGTCAAAGAACCACTAGTTTTTTTGGATTGGAAAGGAACTGGCAGTGGCGGAGGTATGAAGGACCAGGGGGCATGTACCCGTCATTTTTTTTTTTTGCATATAAGAAATATAATTAATAAATAAAAAATGTATATAGAAATAATATTTAGAATAATTTCTTAATGACATTTTTCAAATTACAAAAATAATTGTGGTTGTTTTGATTGAAAATCAAGAAACTACAACAAGCCACATTATTATGTATGAAAAATTTATTAAAAAAATTAAGTGCAACAGTGATATGAAATCATCACTTACATGTAAATATAGTTAACCCCACTACAAAAATGAGAAATTACTGAATTGTAAATTATATTTGACAAGTGGGATTGACCTTCCATGTGTTATTATACTATTGGTTAGTGATATCATATATCAATAATGATGTGGTATCACTATTATTTATATATTATTATATAATCTTTCATAAGACACACAAGACTCCTTTATATTACCTATAATACACTAGTTATAGGTAACCATATATTTCTAATCCTGATTTTTTACAAGGTCAATTGTAAAAACAAAAATTTTAAAACTTTTATATTAAATATTTAAGATTTTGTGCTTAATACTAATTTAAAAAGAATAATACTATATCCACTAGTGTACTAACTAGTGTACTAATTGATGATGTAGCATAATTTAAGAGGTTTTTAGAATTTGTAATGTGATTAATGAGTGGGGTCAATAATAATGCCATAGCTAGTGTTGGTATACTGGTTAGTACACTAATTAGTACATGTAGCACCACTGGTTTAAAAATTATTATCTATTGTTATTAATTATGAGAAAAAAAAATTGAAATTTTAATTAACAAGTGCTCATTCTGAATTATTTTTCTTCTGTCACTGGGAACTGGTGTGGTTTAGTTAAATCAAACTAACATTTATAAATATGTTAGCAACTAATGTCATCTTACGGACTCAACCATTTAAATCATCAAAATGAGATTTGTGATAAACTCTACGAGTTCGGATAACATGATCAAGTTAAAAAATACTACAAACTTTACATATAGTATGCGGGGCCTATGTGTTATCTAAACTTTGACATAAAATAGGCTAATAAAAATTGAAGAATATATTTTTTGTTTTCCAAACTTTGATAGATTTTGAGCCACTGTCACCATTTTTGTCAAATCTAGAGGTTTACGTAATCATTTCCCTTAAAAAGCAATAGGGTTGAAAACTAGACTCATAAATCAATTATGGAAACTCTTGCAAATTAATAATAACTGGTTACAAAAAAATGAATCTGAATTTTAGAGTCAACACATCTAATTTGTTTTTCTGTCAAAAAAATAACCAATGTGCACTATTTGGCCCACAACTTAACTTACCCAAACCACATACTGATGAGTACTATCTCATTTTGAAATAGACTTAATAACATTCACTCCCATAAATTTCATGATTTTAGAGTAAATGAAATGATTTAAGAGATGTGAATTTCCAAATTTGATGGTTCTACAATAGGTGCTACTAGTAACTAGCAACATCATAGACATCAATTAAATCATATTCATGATTCTTATGCTCTAATCCATGACCTACATATCACATATCCGATGCGTGACATTGTCGATTTTAATATAAATAAGAGATTTACATAAAATTTTATAGAATCAAACATCGGAAATATCACATATCCGATACGTGACATTGTCGATTTTAATATAAATAAGAGATTTACATAAAATTTTAATAATTTTAATAATTTTATACAATCACACGTTGGAAATAAAGAAAAAGAGAGCTCGGAGGTTGCTTTTACAAGGATATCCTTCCTAATCTTTATTGAAAAACATGTAACATTAGCTATTTATCTTCTCATATTTAATGAATTAGAATAAAAAAAATATTTAAGTATAATAATGCAGTTAGACTAAAATTATGATGAAAATTACCCTAAAGTACGAGAAATTTTTGTATGCCAATAGGGTACCACGTGATACTACCTTTCACTAATCACAAATGTATATGCCCATTATTGTTCCCCAAACATTCAACATAAATGTAGTGAACCCCACTGTCAAAGCTAATCACAATAGTAGAAGGTAGCACATGGCATATACCCTATCCACATACAAAAATTTCTTAATACGAGAAATTTTTATCAGCATACGAAAATTTCTCCTAAAGTACAAAATATTTTGTAATATTTACTTTGTAAAATTTGGATTCTGAATCCACAAAAAATCACTTTAACCTTACATTTTAATTTTTCCATCTTAAACCTTTGTTTCTAAATTGCCCCAATCTCAACTATCAATCCATCTTAGTGGATGGAGGCTTTTTAAAAAATCAAGAAGCATAATTTTCTCAATTCACTCCTCTTCTTTCCTTTAGCAATAAGTATGATTATAAAATAAATCAAATTATTTGAACTGAATTTGTATTCGACTCATTAAAAACTCATTTGAAGGCTAATTTTTAATCAAGCTTAGTTCAAATAGCTTTAATAGAGAAATATTGCATCACAAATTTTTGTGAAATCATTTTACTTCACTCACTTATTACTAGTTGTTTCAATTTACTTTTTTATTTTTTTATGAAATAAATTATTAGTGATGTACTCAAGAGTATGAGAGTATGGAACAAACAAGTTTATTTTTTATTTATTTATGAAATAAATTATTGGCGATGTACTCAAGAGTATGAGAGTATGGAACAAACAAGGGACAGGACGCTGTCCAAAACTCGAGAAAATATCATTTTGCTTTAAAATCATCACTCAAAAATCAATTCAACTCCTATTCTTTAATAATATCAATTTTATATCTAAACTATTCAATTTTGTATCAATTTTACCCCACTCTCAATTGATTTTTCAGTAATAGTTTATGGAGTAAAATGAAATTGATTCTTAGAACTCTCTGGCATTTGGCTCCCCGTGAAACTTTCCTCCGTCTTATGCTAATGATGCGACAACTTGTTAAGAGGTGAAAGAAACATGGAAACTCACCAAGCAAACCCATAAATAAACTCTACTATTAAGAAAAAAAGGAAACAAAGGAACAAGCAAAACACAAACCCATAGAAGAAAATAGTAAAGAGGAAAGGTCTATAAAGGTTGTCATAGAGCATAATATTAGAAAAGAAAATGAGACCATGCAGAAGCAGATGAAAATGATGAATTGGAAAAAGTTACAGCTTGCCAAGAGACTGTAAGTCTGTAATTAAAGAAGGCCAACATACCTGGTGTGGTGGTGGTGCTGATGATGAAGAGGAAGATTAACCATATGAGGCTGCACCATTATCTGGTCTGCGGGCGGTGATGGTGGATTGTTGGTTCTCTTGTGTTATATAGTAGAGTAGTATCACCTCAAGGAGTCAAGACCAGTGATGGTGGATTGTTGGTTCTCTTGTGTTATATAGTAGAGTAGTATTATACTCAAGAACTCAAGACCAGTGATGGTGGATTGTTGGTTCTCTTGTGTTATATAGTATAGTATTACCCAGAACTCAAGAGAGTATTATGCACGCACTTTCGAAGTTTGACACTTTTCCAACATTACAGCTCTGGATTAGATTTCGAAGTTGAAGTAGACACTTTTGTCCACATTTTGACGAGTCTACATGGACTTCAGCTTTGCGCATTAGATTTCGGAGTTGAAGTTGCTTTCAAAGTTGAAGTAGACACTTTTGCACATCAGATTTCGGAGTTGAAGTTGCTTTCGAAGTTGAGGTAGAGACTTTTGCACATTAGATTTCGGAGTTGAAGTTGCTTTCGAAGTTGAAGTAGACAATTTTGCACATTCGATTTCCGAGTTGAAGTTGCTTTCGAAGTTGAAGTTGACACTTTTGTCCACTTGGCTTTGCATGCTCTTTAGCTTTGCACATTAGATTTCGGAGTTGGAAGTTGCTTTCGAAGTTGAAGTTGACACTTTTGCCCTTAAGTTGAAGTCGAAGTTGAAGTTGCTTTGCACTTTTGCCCTTAAGCGTTAGGTGACCCATATGGCATATAATTTTGCATTTTAATAGATAGAGCACAGGTTTGAACCTGCGACTTGTGCTAAAGTTTTTCTCCAACTTTTAACCACTATGCTTAACAGCGCCACATTAGTAAATGATATAAATTTATATTATTTACTGCATTCGTAATATTTTATGCAATTATCGTTTTATTTATAATTTACAAAATAATTCTAATATAACAATTCGCTTCCAACTAACTCAAGAGCTATGCCATATGCATCTTGTTACGTATTTTTTTGATAAATATTATGTATTTTTGTAATAGTTATGACAATTTATGGTTCAGAAATTAAATAACACATTTTGTGGTTGTGTTACCCATTTGATCCAAATATTTTAAAACCACAAAATGTGTAATAATACAACAAAATATGTAACATTACCACAAAAAAATGTAATTTTATTTTTAAACTATAAATTGTTGTAACTGTAAACAAAAACAATATGTAACTGTTGGCGCTGAATTCAAACCAACCAATTCGAGAGTGGCATATGGCATAATATAAAGAGATATGATCAGGTAATCAAGAGAGAGCACATGGTGAACCAAAAAGGGACAAATGTTGGATTATAAGAGGTTTAATGTGGCAGTTCGCAACTTCATTTATCTATCATGAGTTAAAGAGCAAGGCTCAGGGATGTAATTGTTTCAAGCAGTTACAAGGAAACAACGAAAGCCTTGGAATTCAAATTCAGAGTCGAAGGAGGGACAAGCTTATGAATGTAGTTATAATTGTGGAGATCATGGAGGTGAGGTTCAGTAGTTACTGCAAATCCGAAGGACACCTATAAATAGTTGAAATGAAAGACATAGAAAATCCTCCGAACAAATTCAACACATTAATTTATTATTTTTCACTTTTCTTACTCTACATATACTTTCCATAGGAGTAGTTTTTAACTTAAAATTATAATTTTCTTTACCAGTTCTTACCTTTGAAGTTGCCATAACAATCAAAGTAACACAAGTGTAATTGAATTATTTTTATTAATCAATTACTTTGTTTTTATTGATCTCTTCCTCCCATTCTTAATTTGATTATTACCGCATTAAGTTCTCTTTGCTCTTTACATTGGTTCAAACTTACGTACACACAATAATATCCTCTTTATTAAGGCAAAAAACTTTTCACAGTTGCATAATCATTAAATTAACTTAATATATATATATATAAGGAATATTTAATGGGTCGCTCGATTTGTACCTTAAAAGATTGGTTGGATATCTCAACTTAATAAAAACAAATTATTACGTCCCTATTCAAAATGATCAAAAAGTACTTGAAATTGACAAAATATTCAAATCTTAGGTGGTGTTTGGTTTAATTTTGGAATCACGATTCAAAAAAAAAAAAAAAAAAATTCCAAACTCTTTTCAAAACTCATAACTAAACACACAATTCAAAACTCAAAATCTGTAACGCACCGAAATGAACACAATAACCCAACTACAATATTAATAAATGACGACAAAAGAAGGTAATTATCTTCCATTATGTTCCAATCTAAATTTACAAAAGAGTAACATATGCAAATATACATTCAAAAGCCTATCCCTGAATATATAGCATATGTTACACGATAGAATGAACTCCAAGCAAAAGAAATGCCCTAAAGGCTTACAGTTTTCCAAGACAGTGCTTGGTTACAACAAAATGGATGGAAAATCCAATACAGTTAAAGTCCTAGACTTGTACAAATAAATACAACAAAAATAACAAAGTGTAGGTCTTGCTTCCAAGTCCTCCTAAGCTATTGCCTTAGCGGAGGCATATTATTAGCACCTAAAAATGGTTTTCCCACATAGGGTGAGCCAAAACCCAGTAGAAACAATCCAACACAGTATATGAATCTTACCAAAAATATAAGAGTGGAATGCATATGTAATGCTCGTGACAAAACATTTTATGTCTCTTTCAAACCACACAATGCCAAGTTTATATCATCATTTATGAAACATTTCCCCTTTAATAGAAAACCGGAATGTGAATACAACACTGTGAATCTCTAGGTACGTGTCTGCATGTAGACTATACAAGTACTACCAATTTGTCATTTTTATCGGTATTAACCGGAAGGCTCGACACTTATCCGTGCGAATTTCTAGTCTTTCACCAAGGACACATAGGCCAACTTAACATTGTAACCACACCCCCTATCTAAATTCACCAAGTATTCACCATTTTTCTCAAAATAATATTCATTTTCAATGTGATGATATGCAACAATGCCCAATGTAAATGAATGAGAAAATAGTTCCAATTTACTTAGTTTTCATGCAATTTCTACAACAATCATGGCTATTTTCCACTGATAGTCCAAAACAGATATCTTTAAACAATAATAAATTTTCATAAAGATAAATTTTCTAAATTCCAAAATGTGAGAGGTAGTACATACCCAACTCCACCATCCTCATCAACATCAATCCAATTTTACAATTTTAATCATCATTTCCATTTATCAATACAAAATCAACATTTGAGATTTCTAGGGAAAATACTGTAGACCCGACATTCTCCGCGCGTCCCCCCTTTCGGAGAGGGCGCGAATTGGTCATCCTACAGTTCGAACTCCTGTCACGGTTCTGAATCTAATCTCACAAAATACAATGTGAGACTGATAAACACCAAAGAGTCCAAATCTGGCAATTGGTTTTGAAAATCGATTTTGAATCAAAAAAGCGCTAAACATGGACTGCTTTGCCAGATTACAGAGTCGCCACCTAAATATTTTATTTTGAGAAATTTAGGAAACCCTGACTCGTGCCAAAGGCCATGTGTTTGTCATCACCAAAGTTGCCTTGGCTCGGGAACTTGGGTACGAGAGGGGAAGGTCCTGAAATGAGCACCCCCACTCGCCCGATCAAAGGATCGGCCTCTACTAAGCATGATATGTTGTTTTAAAAAATATGTGTTCTTATCCGGTTATTAGCTAACTTACTATGTGATGCGCACAGTATACAAGTATAGATTAAAATCGCAAGAATTGGAACAAAATAATTCATGTTTATTTTCGAAAATGGTTTGAAAGTGCCACCCTCAAGGTGGGCTAAAGCGAGGATTTGCCACCCTCAAGTGGGCTTAAAACACGATTTTGCCACTTTGCAAAGTGGGCTTAAAACTCACAATCATCGAGTTGCTCCAATTCAGGCAATCAAGCCTTCATCCATAGGCATTCATGCAGTTAATCAAGTAAGTAAATAGCCTCATGGCAAGCATGCTGTCGTGGCAACACTCACACTCATGCAAGTATGCTAAAGCGTAAACACTTACAGTGTACTTTGAGCCAAAACAGAAAACTAGTTAGAAATCATACATGATCCTAACTATGCTGAAATGCCTAATGCAACACATGCAAAATACAACTAAGTAGGCTCGGCTACCTAAAATGGCATATGAATGCAACATTTGATATGCTTTGAAACACATATTCAAATAAGTATTGAAATACAATGCAGTTTTGAATGATGCGCCGAGCCTCGGTGCGTACAAGACAAATGAATGATGCAAACATGCAAAGCATAAGGTATGCTAATCGAAACGTGCACTAATCTAACCATCAAAAGCGTGTTAAATAAAAGGAAGAAAGAAGTGGGGGTTGGAAGACATGGACACACACACGCACACTTATTATAACATTGCGCCCTCTCGCAGGAGGGTCCGAATAAATAAGCTAAGCTATGCTAAGCTAAGCTAATTATTACAAACCAACTAATTAACTATGCTAAGCTAATTAATTATTACAATCCGAATTGAAATAAATAGCTATGCTAAGCTAACTTGAATATTACAAAACAAATTGAATGATTAATTACACAAACTAATCATAAGCAATGAAATGGCCTCGCAGGCGAGGGAGACATGCATGCTCGGTTGGCGTCGTCCTGGAAATCCATTGCTTTGCCGTCAATTGCCTCTGTTTGCACTTGCCTCAGTTTTCGAACATCGAACCAACCTCCACATTACTTCTGCTCCAAAACAGAACATTTTCTGCACAAAATTGGATTGGTGGCCGGTCGGCCACAAAAAGTGGCTGCCGGCCACCTTAACTGGCCGGTCGGCTAGTGAAAGTGGCCGGTCGGCCTACTTTTCTAGACTTCTGGTTTTGCTGCAACAGAGGACAACAGAGGCACAACAATGTCTTTGCAAGAATATGTATGTACTACCACACTCCTTATCATATCTCATGCTTAAAGGAGTATGGCGCTCGATTTTGAAGCCACCAACCAAGCATCTCAATGCATGATGGCCCGAAAACCAAGCTTGCACAAGCTTAGTGAATGTGCACATAAGACTCAAAGTGCCTCCGCCCTATCATGCATGATCAAGGAGTTGGCGACCAAGAAATGCAAGACGTTTCATCACTTTGAGTATGAAACGTCCTGCATTTCTTGTGTTTGGATTAACGTCCGATCCAAACACAATGCAATGCAAACAACATGCTTATCTTGCATGTTTTACTCGGTCCATTTTCTTTTTAGCTTACCAATTAGTCCATTAATCGGTTAAGTTCAATGTGATTGTCCTCTAATGGGAAAGATGGCCTAAGCCACAAGCACCTTAAGCATGAAAGAGGCCTCACGCTTTTGGTTAGTAGAAACCCTCAAGAGAAGGCTAAAACCATTAGGCATGAGTGCCTCGATTCCATGCTTAAGCCAACAAGGGGCTTAAGGCCACTTTCAAAATCAAATGAAAGATTGAAACAATGGAGTGCAATGACATATATTTCAGCACTGAAATAATATGCTAAGTGACTCAAAAATCATGCAAACAACTCATGTAATGCATGTTTAAAGACAAAGGCATCAAAGCTAGTGAAGTGTATTACACTAGAAGCATGCAAAATCAAGCTCAAACAACCAAATCAGCTCAGAACAGAGCTTAATCATGCTAATTAGAGGCTAAAATGTGCCGAGATGATAGCATGAAAAGCAAGAAAATGATGTTCATGTATTGGCTCACAAATAAGACATAAAGCTCAACTCTCAAAATGTGATAACCTTGTTCCGTATTATGCTAATTGATCCTCATTATGAATATGATTATGTGTTTGATATGATTTTGTGTGCCATTTATATGAATATATGTGGTTTTGAATTTCTATCTGTTCACCGTAGGAAAATCTGTTTGATTATCTGCTTCAGAATTTAAATTGAGGGCCTTATCGGCCACAGAAGCTGAAATTGACTATGCCATTGTGATTAGCGTAATTTTTAGAGCCTACGGTGAAATTTAATTGAAAATTGATTCAGATCAAATTAATTAGATTAAATTAATGGGTTAGTGCTCAATTATTTAAATATTAATGAAATGTGTTGAGAGAGGGCTTGCATAAGGGACTCTACTACACTTTTATTTCATTTGTTTGAGCTCAAAGCTGAGAATCACTCTAAAGAGAGGGAGTGAGGGTCGGTTAGAGAGAGAGAGAGCTTAAGTTGATGAATTGCTCAAGAAGCTTGAATAAATTGAAGACCAACTCAAGATTTGATAAGATTGAGCTTCTAGGTGAGTACTTGGTTAGGAATTCATGAGTTTAATATTGTAATTTTGTGAATTTAAAGTTGATTGATGATCAAGAACAAGAATTGTGTTATAAGTGATGAAATTGAAGCTAATGTGTACATGCATGCATAGAATTATCATGATTTGGCATAATCAAGCATGTATTAAGTTGAATATGGGAATATGAGCATTGAAACATACATGCAAGTATAGTTTTGTTGATTTTCATGATTATGAGCATCATTGGTGCTATTTGAAAGGGAATTGAGGTCAAAAATTTACATGCATGTTTGGTTGTTGGAAATATGGAGCTTATATGAGATTTGAAGGCATGAGTTTGAATTATACAAAAGAAGTGTTGAATAATTTGAGAATGTGATCATGATTTTGCGCAATTGACCTCATCTTGCTTGTATACTCATGATATATAATGTGTTTGCATGTTTTGGAACCAAAATTATGAGTTTTGAACCTTTGGAGGTCAAGTTTGAACTTGAAGAACAATTCTGGATTTCCTAGAATTTGGCACGTCCGCTCGAGTGGGGAAGGCGCCGCTCGAGCGAGAAATGCGAGCTCCCAGAACTTTTTGCAGACATGATGTCTGCTTGAGCGGGTAAGTTCACGCTCGAGTGGGGAGCTATGTAGAATGACCTTCAACTCGAGCGTCCGAGTTCACGCTTGAGCGTAAAAACGAGGCAACCAGTACTTTTGCAGACTTAATGGGTCCGCTTGAGCGGGAAAGTCCACGCTCGAGCGGGGACCCCTGTTTCTGAAATTTTGTAGATGTGTTATGTGTTTCATTTTCCGTTCTCTTTCACTTCTAAGTACTCTTAGGCATGCATTAAGCATTGTAAATGAGTTAAAAGGATAAGAATGAAGCCTAAAGAGGAATATGTGAATTAAGAACGGATTGAATTGTTTGTGACCCATTGTGTTCATGGAATGTGTAGGGTCGAGCTCCAGGGCAAATCATCCAGCCGATCACTGTGAGTAATATCTTAGTAAAGATATCTGAAGTATGTTATTTGTCCAATTACTTACTTCTATGTAAGTCTTATAAGTTTGTTAATTCGAATGAATGGGCCAAAGGCCAGTTTGACATGAATGAAAGTATGAATGGGCCAGAGGCGAGTTCGACATGAATGAAAGTATGAATGGGCTAGAGGCCAGTCTGACATGAATGAAAGTATGAATGGGCCAGAGGCCAGTTTGACATGAATGAAAGAATGATTCAGCCAGAGGCCAGTTTGACATGAATGAAAGAATGATTGGGCCAAAGGCCAGTTTTGACATGAATGAAAGAATGGTTGGGCCAGAGGCCAGCCTAATGTGTTTGGAACCGTAGTTACCTGATATAGATATATATATACTAAATAGAAATATGAATTGGGCCCAAGGCCGTTTAGTGCATGTCGTTCTAAATATTGTTTGCGTATCTTCGTTATTTGATATTATTCACTGGGCTTTCACTCACGCTCATTCATGTGTCTGTAGGTGAGCCAAGGGAGGTCCAAACCCAGCCTCAGTGAAGTTTGTGAGAAACAGTCAAGGTTTTGGAAGGGTCAGCCCATATGTCTCACGCACGAGACTTGTTCTCGCCCTTTTGCTAATTTATTATATTTTGTCATATTGGCGAGAACTTCGAATTACAGTTATATATAGTTTTGATTGGCTGACTTAGACTTGAATGGTCCTGTATGTATAGAACCTTGTGTTATTACATATTTTGATGTGAGTTATTAACATGTATGTATATCGATTGTTATGACGTGCCATATAAGCACAGCTCTAAGGACAAAGTTTTAAATTTGCTTCCGTTTGGCTCCTTGACTCTGATGAGTTATGTCTTATTTGGTTTGAGACCGTACGTAATCTCGTGATTACTGGTCGGTTATGTCCTTAACCCATGGGGGCGGGTTCGGGTCATGACACAAAAGCACTTAAAGAGTGAAAGATGTGAGAGTATGACAGAGGAATACACTCTGAAATCATAGCTAAATGATGCCATATCATGCATATCACTCAAATAAAGCATGCCAAAGGGCCTAAAACACAAAGCTAGTCAAGGCCATTTACACTACAACCATACAAGGCAAGCCTCAAAGGACCAAGACCACTCAAAACAGAGCTAAAGCATGCTAAAACATGAGCAAAAACATGCTGGAGCATAGCCAAATTAAGCTAGAATAATAGGCTACAACATCAAGTAAGCTAGGCTAGCAAGCATGATTACACTACAAGTGTAAGAGGCAAGCAAGAGGTGCTCCAACCAGCCAAAATCAGAGCTATAACATGTTAAAATAAGGCCCAAAACATGCTCAAACTAGGCTACAAAAAGGTAGAAATACATGCTCATTTGGTAGGCCATCAATACATGCAAACAAGACAAGAGGAGAGGGGACCACCCCCTCCCATTTTGGACCTCAAAACCAACTTTCTACCACTGAAAAACCTCTAAGTTTTAGTGGTAGAAAGGCCAAACAAAAGGTGCTTTAAAAGCTTTAAAGGATGGCACCAAACTTAGCAAATAAGGCTACAAGTGAGTGTGGACCACCCTAACTCCAAAAGGGCCTCAAACAACCATCTTCAACACTTAAAAAGAAAGGTTTTTGTAGTTGATAACTAGGCCAAAACAACATGCAAAGGTAGTCCAAACTAATATACAAAAAACAAGCTAAAAAGGGGTAAATGCTCACCCTTGAAGCACAGCAGCCAAACAGCTCCAACTCTAAGCTAAAACCAGCTTTTTGAGCCCAAACAAAGCCTTCAAGAACCTCAGCTCCAAAGGAGTGGTGTTTGACTAGGTGTTTTAGTGCAAATACGTGAAGAAAACTCATTTTTAAGCACAATATAACACAAAGTAGAGAGAGATAGAGAATTCTAGAGAGAGAGTAAAATTTAGCGACTAAATTTTCTAAACCTCTCTAAAGGGGGTGGGACCTTCCCTTATATAGAACAAGCAAGCAAAAAGCTTGCTTCATCCCTCCATACACGTGTATGGAGGATAAGTTTTAGTGAGCAACAACTGGCTCAAAAGATTTGAAAATATTTGAAAAAGGAGAAAATTGGCCGCCGGCCACCTCCCCTAGCCGACCGGCCACTTCAAGTGGCTGGCAAGGAAGAAAAGTGGCCGACAAGTGCCAAAAGTGGCCGGCAAGGCCCTTCTCCCCTCCAGGCAAGAGGCAACAAGGTTTGGCCCCAAACAAGGCCAAAACACAAAGGTTTTAGAGGCTCAAAAACAAGGCACTTAGCCGAGAACCTCGGACACTCAAAACGAGCACAAACATGCATAATCATCGCGCGCACAAACGATGACGTATGAGTCTTAAGGTCGGTCAAAAATGGGGTGTCTACAAATACCCCCTTTCCTTTATAAACCATTTTTCTAGATAAAACCCATAAGTTCATTATATCTCATTTATACACATCTAACCACAACCCTTCCCAATAAACCATTTGAAAACCCCTTTTTTGAGTTCGAACAAAAACCCAAGATTGGTCAAAAATCCATTTCTTTACAAGTGATTTTATAAAAACAAGTAGCTAAGTTAAAACTCATAAGAAAGTGTAGAGAACCCTACCTCAAGCTTAGAAGGGTGGAAGAGAAGAACTTGGAAAAACTCAATGTCAACGAAGTCATGAACCACTCAGATCAAAAGGAAGTTCTTAAGTCGATCTATAACCTATTTCAAAGGACCAAGATGAGAAGATACCTCTAGGCGAGTAGATCTGAAGATCTAAGTGAGAAAAAATGAGTTTTGAGAGAAAAAGAAAAAGTCACAAGTGAGAGAGGAAAAAGTGAAGCAACTAACGAGAGAGAAATGTCTTTAGGTCTATTTATAGTGGCTATGTATTAATAGAATAATAGCTCCAAAGTCAAGTGAAAAGAATAAGTTAAAATCCCTCAATTTGGAAAAAGAGTCACAAGGGTCAACCCTCAGGATAGTGGTGTTGACCCTCAAGAAGAAAAGTTAAGACACTAATGTTTTGCAACAGATGAGGGTCGACCTTAGAGACAGTGGTGTCGACCCTTTATTTCAGAATGCAACCCAGAATAAATCAGCAAGAGGAGGGTCGACCCTCAGAACCCATGGTGTCGACCCTTTATTTCATAAGTGACTTCCAGGATTGAGCAACAAGATAGTGTCGACACCTTCCAGCATGGTGTCGACCCCAGAGGCCAATGATAGGACAAGTGTCGACGCCACCAAGGATGGTGTCGACACTTAAGCCAAAATCCAATAAGAGAAGAGGGAAGGACGACCACTACGGATATGGTTCCTGGATTCAAAGGAACACAATAAATGACGACAAAAAGAAGGTAATTATCTTCCATTATGTTCCAATTTAAGTTTACAAAAGAGTAATATATGTAGATATATATTCAAAAGCCTATCCCTAAATCCATAGCATATGTTACACGATATAATGAACTTCAAGCAAAAGAAATGCCTTAAAGGCTTACAGTTTTCCAAGACAGTGCTTGGTTACAACAAAATAGATGAAAAATCCAATGCAGTTAAAGCCTTAGGTTTGTACAAAAAAATACAACAAAAATACACAAAATTAAGCTCTTGCTTCTAAGTCCTCCCAAGCTATTGCCTTGGCAAAGGCATATTATCAGCACCTGGAAATAGTTTTCCCACATAGGGTGAGCTAAAGCCCAGTAGAAATAATCCAACACAGTATATGAATCTTAACAAAGATATAAGAGTGGAATGCATATGCAATGCTCGTGACAAAATATTTTATGTCTCTTTCAAACAACGCAATGCCAAGTTTATATCACAATTCGTGAAGCATTTCCCCTTTAATAGAAAATCGGACTGTGAATACAACACTATGAATCTCTAGGTACGTGTTGCAAGTAGACTATACAAGTACTACCAATTTGTCATTTTTATCGGTATTAACCGGAAGGCTCGACACCTATCTGCGCGGATTTCTAGTCTTTTACCGAGGACACATAGGCCAACTTAACATTGTAACCACACCCCCTATCTAAATTCACCAAGTATTCACCATTTTTCTCAAAATAATATTCATTTTCAATGTGATGATATGCAACAATGCCCAATGCAAATGGATGAGAAAATAGTTCCAATTTACTTAATTTTCATGCAATTTCTATAACAATTATAGCTATCCTCCACCAATAACCCAAAACAAATATCTTTAAACAATAATTAATTTTCATAAAGATAAACTTTTCAAATTCCAAGATGTGAGTGGTAGTACATACCTAACTCCACCATCTTCATCAACATCAACCCAATTTCATAATTTTAATCATCATTTCTATTTATCAATACAAAATCAACATTTGAGATTTTTAGGGTAAAAACACCCTTTCCTTTATAAACCATTTTTCTAGATAAAACCCATCATTTCATCATATCTCATTTATACACATCTAACCATAACCCTTCCCAATAAGCCATTTGAAAACCCCTCATTTTGATTTCAAACCAAAACCCAAGATTGTTCAAAAATCCATTTCTTTCACAAGTGATTTTATAAAAAAAATAAATAAAAAATAGCTAAGTTACAACTCATAAGAAAGTGTAGAGAATTCCTACCTCAAGCTTAGAAGGGTGGAAAAGAAGAACTTGGAAAACCTCAATGTCAACGAAGTCACAAACCACTCGGATCAAAATGAAGCTTTTGACCCGATCTACAACCTATTTCAAAGGACCAAGATAAGAAGATACCTCTAGGTGAGTAGACCTAAAGATCTAAGTGAGAAAAAGTGAGTTTTGAGAGAAAAAGAGAAAGTCACGGGTGAGAGAGCAAAAAGTGAAACAACTAATGAGAGAGAAGTGTCTTTGGGTCTATTTATAGTGGCTAGGTATTAATAGAATAATACCTCCAAAGTCAATTGAACAAAACAAGTCAAAATCCCCAAAAAGTAGGACCCAAGCCGAACAAAATTTGGAAAAAGAGTCACAGGAGTCGACCCTTAAAAAGAAAAGCTGAGACACTAATGTTTTGCAACAGACGAGGGTCAACCCTAGGAGACAGTGGTGTCAACCCTTTATTTCAGAATGCAACCCAGAATAAAACAGCAAGGGGAGGGTCGACCCTCAAAACCTATGGTGTCGACCCTTTATTTTAGAAGTGATTTCCAGGATTGAGCAGCAAGATAGTGTGACACCTCCCAGACTTGGTGTCGACCCCAGAGGCCAATAACAGGACAAGTGTTAACACCACCAAAGATGGTGTCGACCCTCAAGCCAAAATCCAACAGAGAAGAGGGAATGGCGAACACTACGTATATGGTTCCCGGATTCAAAGGCAACAAGTGAGTTGGGTCTAAGTCTGAATCACAATAAAATTAAACTCTTTTCAAAACTCTATTTTATAAAAAAAAAATTCAAAAAAATAGTCTTCATTTTGTTTTTTTAAATTATTTTTAGAATTATGATTTGAGTATGGAGTCGTATTTTGAGTTAAGTTTTGAAAAGAGGAAAGTTGATAAATTATGAGTTTTGAAAAGAGTTTTGAGTTGCATTTTGAGGTTTGAGTTATATTTTGAAATTTTTTGGATTTTTTTTAATATTTTAAAATTTTCTTAATTTTATTTTTTAGGGTAAATATTTTATATTTTAAATATTTATTTATTTATTTTAATGTGCATTGTATTTCATATATTTGTGTGTTGTATTTAAAAACTTTTTTAAAAAAATTTATTTTAAATATATAATTTTTATTTTAAATATTTTATTTTATTTTATAAAATAAATCCAAAAATTTTCAAAATACAACTCCAAATTCAAAAACTCAAAACTCAAAACTTAAAATACAACTCAAAACTTTTTTCAAAATTCAAAACTCTTTTTGAAATTCAAAATTCAGAAACTCAAAACTCTTTTCAAAATTCATAACTAAACAAATTTTTTCTTTTCAAAACTTAACTCACAACTTCATACTTAAATCACAACTCCGCAGTCAAATCATAATTCTAAAATTAAACCAAACGGATATCCCATTTGATAATTAATCTCAATCTTTCATTCTCTATTCTCTTTCACTTTCTGCACTTTACATTTTCATACTAAATCCTAATTCTTTTAAATCCAACTTTCTTGCATTCTATTTCATATTAAAGTCAACAATAGACAATGAAGAATAAATTTTCAAGCTGTTTTTATTATTATTAATATTAATATTATTATTATTATAGAAAATGTAAGTTTTTTGTTCATTTTCATTGTTTTTGGTTGATGGGTTTTCAAAATTTGTTCAGAAATTTAGTATGGAACAAATTATATTTATTCTAAAACTTGTTTCCAAAAAAATTTCATATATTTAGTACAGTGTTTTCGAATTTTTTGACAATATTCATTATTTAATATCCAAACAAATTATTTATGGTTGGCGATGTTTTTTTGAACATTTAATTGTCTAACTTCTTTATATTCCAGTTCTGGAAAAAAAAAAAAAAAATTCAATATCACATTTCTAAACAGATTACATATGTTTGATTTTTTAAAAAATTTTTTTTATACATAATTTAATTCTATTCGGGGGAAAAAAAAAAAAAAAACTAAACTAAATCCACAATCATTTTTGTCTCTCCCCTTATTCGTTGTGTCATCCTATCCACGGCCTTCTTGGCATCACCGCCTCAGCCATGCCCTCACTCAACACTGTTGTTCCGCCTCATGTGGTACACTCTCTACTCTCATCTCTCTCTCTCTCTCTCTCTCTCTCTCTCTCTCCTTTGTTGATTTGTGTTGCTTTCTTCTTGCAATTATATTTGTATATGACCCTTTGGATTTCCAATCCTCCAAATCCAAGGCTGGTCACATATATGTGTTTTGATAGAGCGGTGCAGATTGATGTAGATCGGTGTGATTTTAGCAGATTGGATAGTATTTTGTACAACGCTAATTATAACTGTTACCAGAAAAATATGTAACTATTGGTGATGAATTCAAACTAACCAATTCGAAGGTGGCACGTTGCATAATATGAAGATACAGGGTCAGACAACCAAGAGAGAGCACATGGCAGACCAGAAAGGGACAAATGTTGGATTGTAGGAAGTGTCATGTGGCAGTTCGCAGCTTTAGTTATATATCATGAGTTGAAGAGAAAGGCTTAGGGGTGTAACCATTTCAAGTGGTTATAAGGAAACAACTAGAGCCTTGAAATTCAAATTCGGCGTTGGAGCGAAAAGCCTATAAATGTAGTTATAATGGTGGAGATCATGGATATGAGGTTCAATAGTTACTGTCAATTCGAATGACACCTATAAATAGTCGAAATGAAAGACAGGAAAAATCCTCCGAACAATTTCAACACATCAATTTCTTGTTTTTCTCTTTTCTTGCTTTGCATTTACTTTCCATATGAGTAGTTTTTAACTTAGAATTGTAATTTCTTTTCCAGTTCTTACCTTCGAAGTGGCTAGAACAATCAAGGTAACACAAGTATAATTGAATTATTCAATTAATCAATTACTTTTTGTCTGTCTCTTTCTCTCATTCTTAACTTGATTATTACTACATTCTCTCCACTCATTACATTGGTTCAAACTTAAGCATACGCAATAAAATCCACTTTATGGAGGTAAAAAAAACTTTTCACAGCTGCCTGATCATTAAATTGACTTAATTAATATTTATAGGATTATTTAATGGGTGGCTCTTTTTGTACCTAAAAGATTGGTTGAATACCTCAACTTAAGAAAAAAAAAAAGTACGTCACTATTCTAAATGACCTAAAAAGTACTTGAAATTGACAATCTGTTTGGTTTTGATTTCTAGAATTTACTTTTCAAAAAATTATACTTTTTTTATTTTTCATATTTTTTTGTTTTCACTAAATGTTTTTAATATTTTAAGCAATTTCTTTTTTTTAATTTTTAGACACACCTAACATAAATACACTTAAAAAGTATAATATTTGTGAAAAAAATCTTTAAAAAATTTACTAAATACCAAAAATTAAAAAAATACAAAAATTTAGTACATTTTTTTATAAATTTTTTGTGTATTTATTAATTTTTTAAAATATTTTTTCACAAATATATTACTTTTTAGATACATTAAAGTAAGGTGCATCTAAAAAAATAAAAAAATTGTTTAAAATTTTAAAACTATTCACTAAAAAAAAAAAAAAAAAAAAAAAAACCCACAAAAACACAAAAAACAAAAAACTCAATTTTTAGAAAATTAAAACCAAACACATTAGTTTGAATACCCTATCTTATAATTAATCTCAATCTTTCATTCTCTATTTTTTTGTCTTCACTTTTTGTTCTTTACATCTTCATATTCAATCATATTTCTTATAAAACCAACTTTCTTACATTCTATTTCATATTGAAGTCAATAGTAGACAATGAAGAAAAAAATTTCAACCTGTTTTTTATTTTTTTTTATAAAGAAATTGTAAGTTTTTTTTGTTCATTTTCATCGTTTTTGGTCGATTGGTTTTCAAAATTTGTTAAAATTTTTTGAACAAATCTGCTCCAAACCCGCCTCATTGCCATCCCTTCTCATCGCTATTGGCTACCATCAATAACAATGATGTAACGCCCCCAAATAAATACAATGAATCCCAACTCATAAGCGGAAGAATAATAGAAGCAATATACTTTCAAACATCAGAGTCCGTATACAAAAGGTGACACATGTGATATACATTCATAAATGATTCATCCTAAATCTACAACATGTGTTACAGTTGATAAAAGAGAATAAAAGCTAAACATGTATTTATATGCCCTAAAGGCTTACATCTTTCCAAGTCATTGCTTGGTTACAACAAAAGTGAGACTAACTCAATACAAATAAAGCCCTTGGCTATACAAAAGAAAATACAACAAAAGTGAGTTCTTACTCCAAAGTCCCTCTAAGCTATTGCCTTGGCGGAGGCATATCACCAACACTTGAAAATGGTTTTTCCCAAATACGGTGAACTAAAGCCTAGTAGGAACAATCTAACACAATACATGAATCTTAACGAAGGTATAAGTACAATGTGAACATACAATGCCCGTGATAACACATTCACGTCTATATGATCATAAAGTACCAAATTTCATACTTCGGTCCATTTTCCTTAAATTCTTTTCTAGTTAATTCATTTTATCTCAATTCATGAGCTAGTTCCATTGTCTTTCAGACAACCCAACTGAGGCTACAACTCAGTGGTTCTCAAATTAACATAACTATCACACAAACATTTCACTTTGCCATTTTACAGAAATCTTGTTCGCAGGATCAACACCTATGTATATGCGCGGTTTCGGGACTTTCACCCTGGACACACAGGCCAACTTAATTTCAATGGAGTCATCCCCTATCTCCTCCCAAACGTGGAGTACATCCCCTTTCTCCTCCCAAACATCATACATAGACAATGTATTTAAAGCATAGTCATATTCAATGACAACCCACAAGAGATTAGTTTCAATTCATCTAATCCTCATGCAATTTCTACAACAATTATAGCTATCCTTCACCGATAGTCCAATACAGATATTTCTAAATAGATATTCAATCTTAAGATAGATAAATTATTCAAAATTCCACAGTGAGAGATAATACATATTTGGCTTCACCATTTATCTATATATCCAACCAATTTCACATTTACAATACCAATTCCAGTCATTTATACAAAAATAACTATTGGGACCATTCTAGGGCAAACTCCCATTTTTCTCTTCTATCATTCCAAGTGCCCAAAATCAACCATTTTGCTTCCATACAACTTTATATTTAACCCCTTAACCATTTTCACAACATACACATGAAAACCCCCTTTCTATTTTACACCCAAACCCTAGGTTTGTCCATAATACACCTGAAGCCCACTATTGTTACACAATAATCAAATAACTAAGTTAAAACCCATTTGAAAGTGTAAGAAATCCCTACCTCAAGTGTAGAAGCCCAAAGGAGGAGTGGAGAAACTTCAAAAATGTCGAAATCAAACTCTATTCGGATATAGCGGTAGCGCTTAAGATGCTCCACCTTTTTGTCAAAGGGAGTATGGTAGAGAGATCCTTAGATCATAGTGGATTTGTAGAGAGAAGTCAGATTTTAGAGAGAGAGAGCTGGTCTAGGGTTTTTGAGTGAAAAGATATCAAAAAGTGATGTAAAAAGTGCTGTTGCGAACTGATATACGCGAGGCTTGCTCGAGCGCAAGAGTTGTCGCTCGAGCGACCAGACACAATAAGTGGCCTTGCTCGAGTGCAAGAAGCGTCACTCGAGCGTAGAATACATATTCCCAGAAGTTTTATAGACATATACCGTCGCTCGAGCGCAATAAGACTCGCTCGAGCAAAGAACACTACCCTCCCAGTATCTTTGCAGGCCTGTAAAAGTATTGAGAGCTCACAAAGCTCGCTCGAGCGAAGAAGCAAATTTTTGGACAACAACAATTGGACCAACTGGCAACCAACATGTTCCAAACATGCCCAAGACACTCCAATACTCAAACTCAAAGGGGAAATGAGGGAAAGAGACATGAATAACAATATTAAACCATGAAACCCGAGTTCGGAATACAACAAAAGTTGGGTCAAAATTGGAATTGTTATAAATGACCTCATTTGTTAACCACCTTTGGCCACCACATCCCTCAACCGCTAACCATCTTTTATTGCCACCAATAACCTCAGGCCACCATTACCAACCATCAACAATCACATCCCGTATCTCTCATTTTTACTTGTTTTCAAAATAAAATTTTAAAATACTCATGTAACAAATATGTTTTTTGTTTTCGTTTTTATTGAAAATAAACATAAATATGTTTAATATTTTTTATAAACAAAAAATAGTAAATTATAAATTTTGCCAAACTAACTTCTTCATATTAAAAAAATAAAAAAAAAAACATTCAATATTATATCTGTAAACAAATTACATATATTCAAATTTTTTTTTAATTTTTTTAATTTTTTTACATAATTTAATTTTATCCACATTCGTTTTTGTCTTTCCCTTTATTCGTCATCTCCTCCTATCCATGGCCTTCCCGACACCCCCATCCCAACCATGCCCTCACTCAACCCTGTTGCTCCACCTCATGTGGTACGCTCTCCTCTCTCTCTCTCTCTCTCTCTCTCTCTCTCTCTCTCTCTCTCTCTTATTGATTTGTGTTACTTTCTTCTTGCAACTGTATTTGCATATCATCATTTGGATTCCCAATCCTCCAAATCAAGAGTCTAGATTAGGGATGGCAATAGGGGACAATGGAGTGGATATTAATTCCTTATTCCCATTCCCTTACAATAATTTTCCTTATTCTCCATTGCCCATCTCCCATGGGTACTACCCTCCCTATGCCCTAATGGGTTTGGATTTTCCCCAACCAAATTTGATATTTTTTTTTTAAAGGTCCACAACCAAAGCTAAATATACATTTAATTTAATTTTTTTAGTTCAACAACAAAATCAAATACACATTAATTAATTATGTATAGAAATGAGGAAATTATTGAATTAGACGAGTTTTCAAAATCCAAATAAGTAAATCAAAGTATAACAACCCTCATTCATGTCTTAGTCATGCTTATATGAATTTATATGATTTTGTCTTGTTAAGGTTGCATCTGCAGATTTTGATTTGTTTTGCCTAGTAAAGGTTCCTGTTTGGTTTTGTGCCAGTATGTTTTGCCTAAGTGTTATATGCATGCTTTGTTCTTTGCTTTATGTGTTGAGCCTAGGCTATCTATCTCTGCTGTCTCATGCCCAGGTCACACCTTTGAACCCCTTACATCTAGGCCGTTGTGCGTCAACACCTAGGATCATCTTGGAACTATCTTGGTTGACCTCCACCTTCTCCCTGGCATCTTGGCCGAGATGTGCCTCACCTAGGTCGAGGTGTGCATCACCTAGGCTGAGATGTGTATCATCTAGGCTGAGATGTTTATCATCTAGGCATCCTAGATCTTTGATCCTTCAACCTTTCAGCCTTGTTGTGCACTTTAGCTAGCACCTAGCAATCTTGTTCCTAGACTGGTACGACCTAGGACAAGGTGTGGCACACCTAGGTCAAGTGTTATACTTCCTAGCTGAGATCAGGGAAACCTTACTTGTCCGAAGCCTATGTCTTGATTCGGGATCATTGCCTTGTCAGAGTGCCCATGCCACCTTACTTGTTATACACACTTTGTCATACTCTTGTCTTTTCATTCTGGCACCTTTTTTAGGAGATTTGATCAGATGGTGCCACGTGTCCCAGTAGTGGTTTAAGTCAGCTAGCAGTAAGGAACCCATATCCTTGCCTTGTAGAGAGAGAAGCTCTAGGAAGAAGAAGGAGGAGTTCTTAGAGTGAGAACTAGATTTCCAAGCTTGATCTTCATACCTTGAACCATTGGATTCGTGTTTAGAGGTTAGATTCTTGATCTGCTCTGGTTGTTCTTTATGTTAATCTGATCACATTGCATGATCTCGCATGATTTATGAGCCATGCATTGATTTAAAGTTTTGTTCTAGACAGAGAAATGATGTTCTTATGTTCTTGAAAGAAAACCATGTTTTGATCCAAAAGTTGTAACAAGTTCTATGTTTTTGTGTTTGTTTCCTTGAAATCCTCAAGTATGGGTACCCAGGTCTATGTTTTTGAACTTATATCATGAAATCTCAGATTTTGAGTAAAATTTATGATTTTAGCATTCATGTTCTTCAGGGGGGGGGGGGGGGGGGGAACCCAGATTTCCAAACTTCACTATTTCCTTAAGTGTGGTCAGCAAGACCACTCTTGCCTAGACCTCACACCTAGGCCAAGCATCGTGTCTCACCTTGGCTTACCTTGCATGATCACTTGCACCTAGTCTATCTTGCATGTACACCTAGGCCAACCATGGTAAACCCTTACTGGCACCTTGTAACATCTCGGTAGGCATCCGCACACCTAGGCCTAGGAGACCACACCTCAGCCAAGACCTCTTGAGTTCACCTAGCTAGGCCATTTCAGCCTAGATCATCTTTGTGCATCCATTCCAAGATCTGGTTTGTACCCAGCATGCTTTTCCAAGAAGAAAAATAGTGATTTGACGCCTAGCACATGTTTTACTTTGTCTTGACTTGGTTTTGGAAAGAAATGTTGGGATCTTTCTTACTCATTTGAAGCTTGTTTTAAGAGTGCATTACATACCCATCTTCGAGCATCTATTCTTGTCTTCTTGAAATGCATTCACTGGACTTTGCCATGCATTTGTAGGTCTTGGATCCTTGCATTAATTCCCACATTCGAAGAGCTATTGTGAGTGGTATTTCTAATAAAGCTATGTTATAATGTTTTGGATAAAAGCTTTGTTTTGTTTTGGAAAGTATTTGATCAAGTATGAATGATTATCCATTAGCTTTTGTATCAAGTATTATCTTTGTTTTGATGACATTCTTGGAAGGTCCTTTTGTGCTAGGGGGCGTTAATAGATGTAACCCACATTTGAGATAACTCTTTTGCCACCGACGGTCATAAATGGGTGGGTTTGTCTAATCAATTTCGGGTCAGCCATCGATAGTCATGAATGGGTGTGCTTTCGATTCTGGGTCAGTTATTCCTTTGTTTTGTCAGGAATGTTATCCTTTGTATTATGTAGATGTTATTAAACATCCCAAGAAACTTTGAAGGACTTTGATTGATGAACTTGGTTCATCCCATGTTTTGTTACAAGCTATGATATGTATTGTTTTGATAAAGATCTCGAATATCATTCATTCAAACCTTTATTACTTATATCATTCACTGAGTTATCAGCTCACTCCTCTCCTTTATATATATGTAGGTAACGAGCAAGAAGGCGGTGATGCCTAAGATGTTAATTTGCAAGTTGTTTTGGATTCATGTTTTGCTAGTATCTTGAAGAATATGCTTCTTAGCTTTGTGGACCATTTGTTTTGTATGTTTGGGCTTGAGAAGCCTTTTGATCAAGATGTAATGTGTACTTTATTTTATTTTGGTATCCAGTTGTAAATCATGTTAAGATGTATGTCATTCCATTTAATATAGCGATTCTGGTTTTGACCCATTACTTGTTGTATTCCGGACTCGGGTTTGTATGGTTTTGAATGGTGATTCATATCTTGTTTCCCTTGTCTCCCATCTATTTTGGTTATTGGATTGTAGTTGTCCGTTTGGGACAGGTTGGTTGCTTGTTTTTCCAAACCTTTGTTGCCTAGATTTTTTCTCCTCCGCTCGAGCGACCATTCTTGCACTCGAGCGGGCTTTGCAATCTTCGCTTCTCCGCTCAAGCGGCCCCTCTCGCGCTCGAGCAGGCTTTGCGAACTCTCAGTACTTTGCAGGTCTGCAAAACTACTAGGAGAGTGTTTTTTACGCTCGAGCGACATTTTCTACGCTCGAGCGGGTGGGTGCTTGAGCAGCCTTTCCTGCGCTCGAGCGTTAGTTTGTTGTCTGTAAAACTTCTAGATGTGTGTTTTCTACTCTCGAGCGGCAAATTCTTGTGCTTGAGCGGTGAGCGTTCGTTGTGTCTTGGCGCTTGAGCGGCCTTTCTTGCGCTCGAGCGGAACAACTTATTGTGTCTGACACTCGAGCGTCAAATCTCCCGCTTGAGAGGACTGTGTGTATATCAGATCGTGAAAATGACATTTTATATCACTTTTTCATTCTTCTCTCTCTCAAAAACTTTCTAAAAACCATTTTCAGGTGCTGATGGCATGCCTCCACCAAGGCAATAGCATTGGAGGGACTTTTGGGAAGCAAGAGCTTCTTTGTTTTGTTTCACTTTTTGTATAGTCTAGGGCTTAAATTGTATGAGCTAATCTCACTTTTGTTGTAACCAAGCTATGACTTGGAAATGTGTAAGCTTACAGGGCATTTATTTATGCTAAACTTTTTTGTACTATTGAAATTATGAAATGAAAGAACTTTACACTCTGATTTATGCAGTTATTCATATATATTTGGGTTGAACTTATGGTTATATTTTGTAGGCATTACAACTTGGTATCAGAGCGTACCGGGTTTGAATACTTTGGGTACGTGGGAAGTGGTTAGTACCACAATGGATTTGTCTCACTTTACAGAGATGCTTGTATGCTAGTAATGTTGTGTGATAATATGCTTATATGATTATATAGGTATGGGATTTAGTTCCTAAGATGTTGATTGGGTCTACGGCTTTCTGGAAGTCCTATTAGAAGAGCACTTGATCATTGCTGTTTCTAATTGGAACTCTAGCAACGTTGCGAGACGGTCATTATCTAGGAAGGAAATTCGTATGTGTTTATGTGATTACGTACTTATATAGAGTGATTTACTTTTGTCCATCGCACTAGGATGTGAGTGAGTTAGCTTCGGCACATTTATGAATGTGCTAATCTTTTTGTTACCTTTATTAGGATGTCAGGATGTGGTCGTGGTGGTAGGCGTGGTAGGCTTAGGAGGCATGAGATACCTATATTGGATGAAATTTCGACACAGGAAGAAGGGGTTGGTCAAGCCAACGTGGCCGAGCCAATAGGTCAACAGGCCATGGGCGCTTTAGCCTATGAAATGGCCGGAGCTTTGCGAGAATCTATGGACATGCTTAGAGCTGAGAATCAAGTCCAGGCCCAGGTTGCTAAGGCAGGGCCATCTTTTCTAAAGAGAGAGTCTTTCTGGTCGAATCCGGATGAGTTTTTGGGCGATCCTAAGGAACCACTGAAAGTGGATGAGTGGTTAGAGCAGATGGTGAAGAATTTTGAGATACTTAGCATCGAAGATGGGGGTTTGAGAGTGACCTTGGCGTCCTTCCAATTAAAGGGAGACGCGGGTCAATGGTGGAAGTATGCATGGGGACGCGTTGGAGGGACTTGGGTGGCTTTTGTTGACGCCTTCCAGGACAAGTTTTTGCCTCCCACTATTAGGTAGAAGTTAAAGGACCAATTTTCCAAGCTGGTGCAGTTGAATAAACCAGTGGCTTAGTTTGAAGCCATATTCACTAGCCTCTCTAGGTTTGCACCTGAGTTGGTGGCGACAGATGAGAACTGTTGTTTGGAGTTTAAGAAGAGGCTGAGACTGGACTCATGTTTAGAGTGGCCGGATCCATGATTAGAGACTATGGACGCCTTGTGGAGCAACGACCATCTTGAGACCATTATGCAAGTAGAGGAGGAGAGAATGAGGGGTTCCAGGAGGAGTCAAGACAGTCAGGGGGAAGGTAAGAGGCATATGGCTTCTAACCCTTAGTCGTCCCACGGAGCTTAGTCGAAGTCCACTTTTCTAGTACCAAGTTTGAGTTCTGGGAGAGGTGGTCAGGGAGATGTGACTTGTTACAAATGTGGTCATTGGGCCACAAATCTCCAGCTTGCCCGCAGAGAGGAGGAGGAGGGCAACGGTCTGCATCGTCTTCGGCTTGTTCTCAGAGCCAGAGTCAAGGGAGAGGAAAGCCGCCTACTTGTCATCAGTGTGGGCAAGTAAGGTACCTGAAAAGATTTTGTCCACAGTTAGGTGGCATATCTGGTGCATCTGGTTTGAGGCAGACGCTGAGTCACCAGCCTGCACAGGCCTCGAGGGCTAATCAGGGAGCCTTTTCGGTTCAGTCAGTGCATCAGGCATATGCTCTGAGGGGTGAGCAGGTTGAGCAGAGACCTACAGGGCGTGTGTAAACTATTACCGCGCCAGATCTTGTACCAGCGCTTTTTGGTAGTGAGAGGTATCTTTTTGTTTTGTGATTTAGTTGCTAATGTGTTGATTGATATAGATGCATCCATTCTTTTATCTCGTCTGCATTTGCATCGTTTGGGGTTGGAGTTGGCACAATTGCATTCTCTATTGTGTAGAGTCACCTATTGGTGGTGAGGTTATCTTGAAATTGATGTCGGGATTGTGACATTGAGGTTGCTGGTCCGTCGATTACCTTTTGCATTCGTATTGTTTTGATATAGTTTTGATGTTTATTTTTGGATATGGTCCTGGTTATCGTCATACTGGGCTGTTATAGATTGTTACCGTCAGAGGGTTACTGTATGTACCTTGAGCGGTGATTGCTTTTATTTTCTTGGGGGACTGGGTTGATAGAGTCTTATCACCGGTGTACGATCCACGAGGGCGGAGTGAACTTAGTTATCTCCTTGCTATCTTTTTAAGTAGTGAGTGTGATGAAGATCGGGTTGAGTTGCCAAGGGTGGTTTGTGAATATCCGGATGTCTTTTCCGAGGATCTTACTAGTTTACCACCTCACTAAGAAATCGAGTTCTCTATTCTGGCACCGATCTCTATGGCTCCATATAGGTTTGCACCTGCTGAGTTGAGTGAGTTGAAGATTCAACTCCAGGAATTGTTAGATAAGGGTTTTATCTGCCCTAGTACTTCACCTTGGGGAGCACCGGCTCTTTGCTAAAAGGAAAGATGGAGCGTTGCGACTTTGTGTAGATTACCAAAAGTTAAACTGGGTAACTGTTAAGAACAAGTACCCAATGCCTCGTATAGATGATTTGTTTGATCAGTTAAAGGGGTCTTGTTGTTTCTCTAAGATAGACCTGAGATCGAGTTATCACCAGTTGAGGGTAAGGGAGGAGGATATCTCGAAGACAGCATTCTGTACGTGGTATGGCCATTATGAGTTCCTAGTAATGCCTTTTAGCCTAACTAATGCTCCAGCGGTGTTTATGGATTTGATGAATCGGATCTTCTGTGAGTTTCTAGACCGTTTTGTGGTTGTCTTTGTGGACAACATCTTGATTTATTCAGCCTCTGAGGAGGAACATGAGGAACACTTGTGAGTAGTGCTTGAGTTGCTTAGAACTCATAATCTATATACTAAGTTTGGGAAATGTGAATTCTGGTTGAGGGAAGTTAAGTTCTTAGGCCATGTGGTATCCGGGGAAGGGGTGACTGTAGATTCATCCAGGATAGAGGCAGTACAGGATTGGACACAACCTGAGAATGCTTTTGAGATCCGTAGTTTCTTGGGGTTGGTCGGGTATTATCGAAGATTTGTGAAGGACTTCTCTAGATTAGCCTCACTGTTAACCAGACTGACAAGGAAGAGAGTTAAGTTTGTGTGGAATGAGACCTGTGAGAAGTCATTTCAAGAGCTCAAGGTTAGACCACTGCTCCAGTTACCTTACCCATGATCTAGAGTTAGCAGCGTTGATATTTGCCTTGAAGATTTGGAGGCATTATCTATATGGTGAGAAATTTGAGTTATTTTCTGATCACAAGAGTCTGAAGTATCTGTTTACTCAGAAAGACTTGAATTTGAGGCAGAGAAGGTGGATGGAGTTCATAGAAGACTATGACTTTGAGTTGCATTATCATCCTAGGAAGGCCAATGTAGTGGCCGATGCCTTGAGTAGAAAGTCTATTAGCACTATGGCTTTTGTCGCCATCCGAGAATGGGAGATGTTGGGTACTCTTGGTGAATTTGACTTGTGACTAGGCAAGTCTGTTGAGTCTGCCAACTTATTTTCAGTGGTTGCACAACCTACACTTGTGAGTCGAGTGTTAGAAGCGCAGAAGGGTGACTTGGAGGTGGAATCCTTCCGAGAGAAGATTTCCAATGAGAAGGTAGAAAGAGGCTTGACCGTATATCCCGACTAGAGTGTGAGATACTGTGACCGTTTGTTTGTACCGGAGTCTGGCCGAGAAGAAGTACTCCGAGAGTTTCAACATTCATGCCTTGCGGTGCATCCAGGAGGCACAAAGATGTATCACGACCCTAGTTGCCAGTTTTGGAGGAGAGGTATGAAGAAGGATGTAGTTGTGTTTGTATCGAAATGCCTTACTTGTCAGCAAGTGAAAGCTGAGCATCAGAGGCTAGTGGGTTTGTTGCAACCCTTGCCTATAGCCAAATGGAAGTGGGAGCTTGTCATGATGGATTTTGTTGTGAGCCTTCCAAGGACTCAAAAGGGTAGTGATGCCATTTGGGTGATAGTTGACCGGTTGACCAAGTTGGCGCACTTTATAGCCATGCGCGTGAGCGATTCGGTAGACTATCTTGTCGACCTTTACATTAGGGACATAGTGAGGTTGCACGGGGTCCATATAACGATTGTTTCAGATAGAGATCCACGTTTTAGAGCTCGATTGTGGTAGAGCTTGTAGAGTGCCTTGGGCACTAGACTGATTTTTAGCACAGCGTATCACCCTCAGACTGACGGGCAGTCCGAGCGTACCATTAAGATCCTTGAAGATATGCTTCGAGATTGTGTCTTTGGTTTTAAAGGGTCATGGGAGAGACACTTGCCCTTAGTGGAGTTTACCTATAACAACAGTTTTCAACCGAGTATTGGCATGGCACCATTTGAGGCCCTATATGGCTGACCGTGTAGATCTCCAGTGTGTTGGACCGAGGTGGGTGATGCACCTTTGTTGGGCCTAGAGTTAGTTCGGGAAATGACGAAGAAGGTAGCTTTTATTCGTAAGAAATTGGTTACAGCTTAGAGTCGCCAGAAAAGTTATGCTGATTGTAGGAGGAGACCCTTGTCTTTTGAGGTAGGAGACCATGTGTTCTTGAAGATATCACCTAGACAGGGATTGATGAGATTTGGGAAGAGTGGGAAGTTGTCCCCTCGGTTTATTGGCCCTTTTGAGATCCTTGAGCGGATCGGAGATGTTGCTTACCGTTTGGCGTTACCACCACAGCTTTCCGGGGTTCACGATGTGTTTCACATTAGCATGCTTCGAAAGTATGAGTCGGATCTATCACATGTGTTGGATTAGACCGACTTAGAGGTATATGAGGATGCCTCGTATGAGGAGAGACTGGTGAGAGTCTTGGATACCCAGGATCAAGTTTTGTGAGGTAAGACCATTCCTTTGGTTAAGGTATTGTGGAAAATCACGGAGTTGAGGAAGTAACTTGGGAACGTGAATTGGAAGTCCGAGAGAGATATCCAGACTTATTTGTTGATGTTTAAATTTTATGTTGAGATTTTATTATGTAAATGAAATATAAAGACATTGTATATATTGTGAAAATTTTGGAAAACTCGGATTTTGATTAAACATTGTAAATGCTTTGGGAAATTGTAAATTTCATTTTAATGTGGGACTTGTGTATCGAGTTGATGAGAATGGATGACCAGAGAATGGGTCATGGTATTGAATTTGTGAGAATAACATTGTTATGAATGGTCTAATGATGATTTTGAACTTGATTTGTAATTTTGGGGACAAAATTCTTTAAGGGGAGTAGGTTATAGCGATTCCGATTTTGACCCGTCACTTGTTGAATTTCGGACTCGGGTTTGTATGGTTTTGAATGGTGATTCATATCTTGTTTCCCTTGTCTCCTTTCTATTTTGGTTATTAGATTGTAGTTGTGCGTTTGGGACAGGTTGGTTGGTTGTTTTTCCAAACCTTTGTTGCCCAGATTTTTCTTCTCCGCTCGAGCGGCCATTCTTGCGCTCGAGCGGGCTTTGTAATCTTTGCTCCTCCGCTCGAGCGGCACTTCTCGAGCTCGAAGCGGGCTTTGTGCGAACTCTCAGTACTTTGCAGGTCTGTAAAACTACTGAGAGAGTGTTTTCTACGCTCGAGCGGCCTTTCCTACGCTCGAGCATTGGATTGTTGTCTGCAAAACTTCTGGATGTGTGTTTTCTATGCTTGAGCGGCAAATTCTTGTGCTCGAGTAGTGAGCGTTTGTTGTGTCTTGGCGCTCAAGCGCCTTTTTTTGCACTCGAACGGAACAACTTATTGTGTCTGACGCTCGAGCGTCAAATCTCCCGCTCAAGTGGACTGTGCATATATCAGATCGCGAAAACGACATTTTATATCACTTTTTCATTCTTCTCTCTCTCAAAAACTTTTTAAAAACCATTTTCAGGTGCTGATGGCATGCCTCCACTAAGGTAATAGCATTGGAGGGACTTTTGGGAAGCAAGAGCTTCTTTGTTTTGTTTCACTTTTTGTATAGCCTAGGGCTTAAATTGTATGAGCTAGTCTCACTTTTTGTTATAACCAAGCTAAGACTTGGAAATGTGTAAGCCTATAGGACATTTATTTATGCTAAACTCTTTTGTACTATTAACATTATGAAATGAAAGAACTTTACACTTTGATTCATGCAGTTATTCATATATATTTGCGTTGAACTTATGGTTATATTTTGGGGGCGTTACATTTAATCTATGCACAGCTCTTATGGGCTAATTAGATTTAAATTTATGCTTCCGCACATGTATGCCCCATATGTATACTTTGTTGTGTGAATCTTTGTAAGTTGGCTTTTGGTAATCTCGGATCACTAGTGTCATGACTCGAACCCGCCCCTATGGATTAAGGTCATAACTGGCTAGTAATCAAGGGATTACTTGCGGCCTCAAACAACATAAAATATACTCCATCAGAGTTAAGGGGCCAAATAGAAGCAATTCAAAAATTATGTCCATAGAGCCGTGCTACAGGGCACATCCTAACATTTCACATACATTCATTAATAACTCACATCAAAAGGAAAATAACTCAAAGTTCTATGCACACAGGATCATTCAAGTCTAGGTCAATCAAACCCAAAGTTTATATACAAAGGTAATCCAACGTTTTCGCCAATATAGCAAAATTATAGCAAAAGAACAAAAGAGGCGAAGATGAGTCTCATCCGTGAGACATTTGGGCTGACCCTTCAAAAATCTTGACTGTTCTCACATATTTCACCGAGGTTGGGTTTGGACATCTCTTGGCTCACCTATATACACATGAATGAGTGTGAGCAAAAGTCCAGTGAATAATATCAAATAAAGAAAGTACACGAATGAGATTCACATATATCAAACGGCCTTGGGCCCATTTAGAATTCTGTTTAGTGCATTGTTTAGTACATTAGGTGATTCAAGGCCAAACATATCAAACGGCTCCTGGCCCACTTCGTTCCTTATCAAGCGGCCTTAAGCCCAAATCATTGACGTCCGACCGCCTTTGGCCCAATCATTTATGTCAAATGGTGTTTGACGGCCTTTGGCCCAATTGTTCATGTCAAACGGTGTCCGACGGCCTTTGGCCCAATCTTTCATGTCAAACGGTGTCCGACGGCCTTTGGCCCAATTATTCATGTCAAACGGCCTTCGGCCCAATCATATGGCATAACAAATATTTGTCCACAATTCAATTTAGCAAACTTATAAGACTTACATGGAAATAAGCAATTGGACAAATAACATACTTCAAATATCTTTACTAAGATATTACTCATAGTGTTCTGCCGGTGGATTTGCCTTGGAGCTCGACCCTACACATTACATAACACATATGGGTCACAATTGATTCAATCCGTTCTTAATCTATATATCCCTCTCAGGCTTCTTTCTTATTCTTTTAATTCATTCATAATGTTTAATGTATGCCTAAGAGTGTTTGGAAGTGAAAGAGAACGGAAAATGAAACACAGAACACCTTTACAAAATTTTTGAAACAGGGGTCCCTGCTCGAACGTGGATTCCGCCGCTCGAGCGGACCCCCATGGCCTGGAAAAGTACTGGTTACCTCATATTCACGCTCGAGCGCTAATTCAGACGCTCGAGCTGAGGGTCAGAGATATGCCTTAGACGCTCAAGCGTGATTCTCCCCGCTCGAGCGGACGACAATGTCTGCAAAAGTGCTGGGGGCTAGCATTTCACGCTCGAGCGGCCATTACCCCGCTCGAGCGGACATGCTGAATTCTAGGTTTTTCCAGCAACCAATTGAGCTTCAAACTTGCATTCAAACTAATGAAGCTTGCATATTCTGAACTCATAGTTCACATATACATTACTAACATGATGCAAGCATCCAAATTACAACATCATGAAGTCGATTCCCATGAATCAATTTTGTATCCATACAATTCTTGCCAAATTCATCTCTAAAACATGTGATTGAGTCCCATAGTCTCATTTTCATGGATGCATGTCTTAAATGACTTCTAATTCAATCCAATCAATATGTCTTATACACAAACATGAAAACCCATGACAAATTGCTACATACATGCACACATTGATCTCAATTTCATCATGATTAACATGCTTCACCTTCAAATATGGAACTATATGGCAATCTCTTACATGCATGCATTCTTTGACTTCAAATTCATCAATTACAACTCAATTCTTGTTCTTGGTCACATATTCTCTTTGAATTTACATGATTACAAACTCAAATTCATGAATTAAGGGTTGATCACTCACCTAGGAGCTTCAATTCTTCCAATTATAGCTAATTCTTGAGCTAATCCCCTTAGTTTCTTGAATTCTCTAGCAATTCTTCAATGTTGGTCCCTCTCTCTCACAAAATTCGGCCCTCTCTCTCTCTAGAGAGGTAACCTCAGCCAAATGAGTGAAATGAGCTCAAAACCAAATGAATGTGAGTGTAATGCCCCATTTTTACAGTCTCCTCCTTAATCAAATTGATTAAGGTTAATAATAGTGCTCTAATTAATCATTCTGAATCTAATTATTTTGATCTGAATAAATTTTTAATTAAATTTCACCATAGGCTCTAAAAATTACGCTAATCACAATGGCGTAATCAATTTTAGTTTCTGTGGCCGATAGGGCTTTCAATTTAAATTCTAAAGTAGAAAATCAAACAATTTTCCTACGGTGAACAGATAGAAATTCAAAACCACATATATTCATACAAATGGCACTCAAAATCATATCAAACACATAATCACAATCATAATTAAGACTAATTAGCATATTACGGACCAGGGTTATCACAACTGGCCATCACGACATCATTCTACTAGGGGCAGAATGGGGTCGTGACACAAAGAGACAAAAAATTGACTATATATATATAATAAGAAAATGGGGTTTCTAGTGAGAAGGTTTGTGAGAGTTCCAAAGTCTCATTCCACAATTGCTAATTTTTGTGATTTTAAAAATATTTGAAAGTAATTCTATTGGCTAACAAAGTAATTATAGGTTTTTTTTTTTTTAAAAAAAAAAATCACCTAAATTTTGAATTACAAGTTCCTAAAATCTCTCTTCCAATATTTCTCTTATTTCCTAAATCTCATCTCATAACAAAGTAATTATACATTAAAAAAAAAAAAACACAAATATCATCTCATAACAAAGTAATTATATATTTAAAAAAATATATTATAGATTAAAAAGAACGTAAAATCACAATTGCTAATTTTTGTAATTTTAGAAATATTTAAAACTAGTACTTTGGCTAACAAAGTAACTATAGACTAAAAAAAAAAAATGCTAATTTTTATAATTTTAAAAATATTTTAAAATAATACTATTAGCTAACAAAGAAACTATAGATTTAAAAAAAAAAAATTGAATTACAAGTTCCTAAAATTTCTTCCCTAATATTTATATCTTTTCTAAATCTCATAATCTATCTATCTATGCTATATATTATACCAAAGTTGTAACGTCTCGATTTTCAAAGATCAATTAGGTGGAAATTAAAACCCAAGCGTGAGATTTAGAAAAATACCTTCATTCTCACTCAATTAATTATATATATAAAAAATCTTTTTCATTAACCATTTTCTTTATTTTTCACAAGTCCATAAAAAAAATACCATGAATGAAACCATACACCCACTCTCCATATATTACATTGAATATAACATATTCTTTTACAAACAAAATTCCCCGAAGGCTTACAATAAATAAGAGGGCGTTGCCCTTTACAAAGCATAGAACTCTGCCAAAGAAACAATTAAAACTCACTACGGCTCATCACCATTTTATAACCATGTCAAGGTAAAACCTTGTTTGATCCGCAAGTCCGAAAACATTCCCTGTACACATGTACAAGTAGGGGGTGAGCAAACCACTAACTCATCAAACAATCTCATATTATAACATTAAAACACATGCGGGTCTAGTGATATAGTGATACCATACAGATATATATAAAGTCATAGCATGCCATAACCGTATGATTTTATTACCTAATTCCTTAAAACCAAATTTAATTAATTAACCACAGCTAGTTAATTTAAATAAATTAACATACTTCAATGTCAACAAGATATTCTTTTCAATACGAGTGCGATGCCAAAGTTTATAATACGAGTTCTATACATGTATTTTCTTCAAAGCAGAAAATAGACTGTAAATACACACACTGGGAATCTTTATCAAGCATAACGTTTCACGAAAATTTCGTCCGCAGGAAACCGTAAACCGGCACCCATGTAAACATAGGCTATACAAGCGCTACTATTGCCATTTCACGGAAATCTCGTCCACGGGATCAGCACGCATGTAAACGTAGGCTATACAAGCATTATGATTGCCATTTAACGAAAATTTTATCCGCGGGATCGGCACCCATGTATACGCGTGTTTTTAGGACTTTCACCATGGACACACTAACCAACTTAATTTGGAGTAACCACATCTCTTACTCAGATTCACCAAGTATTCACCCACTTTTCTCAAAACAAATCATTTCCAATGATTAAGTATGCAATAATGTTCCATGCAATGTGTATGAGAAATTAGTTTCCATTCACCTAATCTTCATTCAATTTCTACAACAATCAATACTATCCTCCACTGATAGCCAAAATAGTTATCTCTAATGTATTAATTAAAAGATAACAACATGGATATACAATCCAACATACAACCATAACTTGGAATTCCCCATGATTCCTAATACTTGGAAACGATCCATATTCCACATTTTAAAGACAAATTTTCAAAATAGTAACCAATACTCGATATTCCAAAAGTTTCATAAGTGTTTTCCAATCAAATCTACAATTTTAAAACCAAACACAATCTTTTCCCAATAATCCAACAACTCCCAAAACATTAACATTTAGGATCTTTCACAAATTGGGGCTTTCTCACTTTCAAATACCCACATGCAATTTTATATACAAAAAATAAATTTAATAGCAAGATTATAGGTAATAAACTCCCAATTTAACTAAACCCTCAATTTACAAATCAAGTATCTCATATATGAATTTGAGGTACAAAAATAACATATTAGCATACTCCAACTAGTAAAACTAATAATCAATTTCCCAATTGTTTTGACTCGCACAAAATTTTCAGTCAACTTTGTTCCACCTCAACCAAGATAATCAATATGATTTTCACCAAATCTCATACTTATTGAATATTACCATTTCCATCATACTATATTAAAAGTTATGGTATAATCTCAATAACACACATTTAATCATAAAGGATATAAACTTTTAACCAAACTAATTTAATCCACTAAATTAGTAAGTTTATTTTATTCACATTCTTCCAAAAGAATTAATACCAAACATAACTTAACATGCCTCATCCTTCAAACATAACCATATGCCATACCAAGCTACTTAAATAGTTAATTTTCTTTCCAAAATTCTCTACAAATAACAATTTCACAACTTTTCTAAAATTAACTAATCAACATGATATTTACATCAAAAATCCGAAAATATACCCAAGAGTACACTTTTTAAAGTTTCAAGTTCAAAAGCTCAAATCTCATATTTTCCTTTCCACAAAAAAATATGCAAAGATGACAATTTATATATTAATATTCATCAAATGTCATGAACATAACACCCTTTAGAGTTTTTAATCCCAAAACCACTCTCTAATTCCAACTTGATAGTTCTTACATGTGTTCATGAACATAAACTGAATTTCTCAAATAAATTTCAAAATCAAACATGGAATAACATTTCAACATGGTTTTTGACAAATAAAATAAATAGTCATAGTCATAAACAACATACACGCGATTCAACTCCTATCATGGTATATTTTTTCAAAATAACCCTAACATGAATTTTAAAGCAATAATATGGAGAAAACCCTACCTCTTGAATAGAAGCTTTAACAAATATAGCAAAAAGGAGATGAAGGAGAGTAGAGATCAACCACCAATCTTTAAAATCTTCAAAGATGGCCACGAGCTTGTCAATAATCCCTCAAACTTCACACTAAATCACACTTACTAAAGGCCTCAAATAAATCACCCAATCGCTAGATCTTATAATGGAAGATCAAAGGTTGATCCAAACTCACGAAAAAAAAATAAAAATTAGAGAGTTTGGAAGAAGAAAGTCAAAACAGAGGAGAAGATAAGGAACTCTTGGTCAGTTGAGAGAAATTGGAGAAAGTGTAATACAAGCCAAACGAATGATGAAGGGGATACTGTGTATTCGACAGTCTCAAGGGGAAGAAATGGCTCTCCAACCAGTCAAAGTCAAGGGATTGAAAGGAGATAGTTTTACACATTTAAAACTAAATATTTATTAGTAAAAATGCTAGAGATTCCAAAAGTTCTACCAAAATTTCTACCAAATGTCTCATATGGGGGTGGGACTCATATGGTGTGGGTCCGACATTGTTTGCACCTATTTTTCCCAAACCTTGTCGACAGGTGGTTCATCAGTGGAGGACACGTGGCCGAGTTTAGAGTAAATTGTTATCATCAGAGGACAGAGATCATCTGTTAGAAGTGAGGTTTGCATGTAGGACTAACGCGGAAGGTAGAGCAGTTACTAGCAGTGTGGCCATGGACGTAGTGGGCTGTTTCAAGAGAAAGCATGAATAGAGTGAGAGTTTTTTTTTTTTTTTTTAATCTGTCAAAGGATGGATAGAAGGACTCAGGGACACATGTTAAGTTAAAAGGAATGAAGTTCGACAGGTAAAAGTAAAGGCATGATGCGGTGTGAACACTAGGAAGTGAGAGTGTAGTTGTGGCAGTTACACAGCAGCAGTTGTTGATTGAAAAGATAATGGGGTCGTGGGAAAGAAGAGCTATAAGAGACCAGAAGTTGGTAGAAACAAGGAAACATCAACAACAACATAACAATTTAGCTTTTCATTGCGACTCCGGTTTTGACCCGACCCATTTGATATTCTGGACTCGGGTTTTCTTGGTTTTTGAATGTTGTTCATGCCTTTTCCCCTTTATTCTTACTTGAGTTTGGCTATTAGGTTATATCGAGCATGTTTGGAACAAGTTAGTTGCTTGGTTTTCAAACACTTGTTGCCTAGGATTTTACCCCTTTGCTTGAGCGGCACTTCTTGTGCTTGAGCGGGCTTTGTGAACTCTCAGTATTTTTGCAGGTCTACAAAACTATTGGGATAGTGTATTCTATGCTCGACTAGCGTTTCCTACGCTCGAGCGGGTGGGCGCTCGAGCGGCTCTTCTTGCGCTTGAGCGTTGGTTTGTTGTCTGCAAAACTACTAGGAGTGTGCATTCTGTGCTTGAGCATCGTTTCTTACACATGAGCAGAACAACTTATTGTGTTTGACACTCGAGCGTCACTTCTTGCACTCGAGCGAACTGTGCGTATATTAGTTTGTGAAAATGACTTCTTACATCACTTTTTTAGATCTATTTCTCTCCAAACCCTAAAGTTGAGACCTTCTCTCTCTAAAACCTACATTCTCTCTACTTTTTCATCTAGATCTAGTGATTTCTCCACCTTTGTGCCTTTGTTGAAAAGGTAAAGCACTTCAAGAGTTACGTTTTGATTCAAATCAATCTTGATTTTGGCATCTTTGGAGTTTCTCCACTTTTCCTTGGTCTTCTAAGCTTGAGGTAGGGACTCTCTACACTCTCTTATGATTTTTAACTTAGTTATTGGTTGTTGTGTAAACAAATGCTGGGATTGGGAGGAGTTTAGACAAACTTAGGGTTTTGGCTTAAAATCAAGAGAGGGGTCTTCAAATGAAATTTTGGGAGAAAATAGAGTTTTGACCTAAATTGTTTAAATTAATTATTTTGTGTAAATAATGGAATTAGTATTGGAAATGTGAAATTTGATAGATGTTTATATAAATGGTGGAGTTAGATGTGTATTACCTCTTACCTATGAAAATTTAGATAATTTATCTATTTTGGGAGATTGTATATCTATTTAGAAATATTTGTTTAGGCTATCGGTGGAGGATAGCTATGATTGTTGTAGAAATTGCATGAGGATTAGGTGAATTGAAACTAATCTCTTATTGATTGTCATTGAACATGACTGTGTTTTAATATATTGTATATGTATGATGTGTGGGAAGAGAGAGGGGATATACTCCATGTTTGGGAGAAGAAAGGGCATGGACTCCAGTAAATTAAGTTGGCATGCGTGTCCAGGATGAAAGTCTCAAAAACCGTTTGTATACAAGGTTGCCGATCCCACAGACGAAATTTCTATAAAATGGCAAATAATTGAGTTTGTATGATAATTACATTGATTTAAGACCCAATGAGTTGAATCCTCAGTATTAGTTGATTGAAGGATGTGAATAATGAAATGAGATATAAAATTTGGCATAGTTTGATCTTGTAAATTATGAAAGATTTTATCACAGGCATTGTCTATGCACATCATTCTTATATCTTTGTTAAGATACATACATTGTGTTGGATTGTTTCTACTGGGTGTTGGGTCACCCTTCTTGGAAAAAACCATTTTCAGGTGCTGGTGATATGTTTGCGCCAAGGACGTAGCTTGGGAGGACTGTGGGGCTGAAGGCTCATTTTATTTATTTTGTGTTTAACTTTTGTACAAGCCTAGGGCTTTAATTGTATTGAGCTTCTGACTCATTTTGTTGTAACCAAGTATGGTCTTGAAAAGATGTAAGCCTTTAGGGCATTTGGGTACTTGTTTGGCTTTCATTTCTTATTAATATTTGTAACACATGTTGTAGATTCAAGACGAATCATTTATGATTGTATAATGCATGTGTTACCTTTTGTATATAAACTCTAATTAATGGTAGTATCTTGTTTCAACTTTATTTCCTCTTATAAGACGAGTTTATTCTATTTATTTTGGGCGTTACAACTTGGTGTCAAAGCGTACCGGGTTTGAATACTTTGGGTACGGGGAAGTGGTTAGTACCACAACAGGTTTATTTCATTTGACAGAGATGTTTATATGTTTGCAATGCTATGTGATAACATGCTTATGTGATTATATGGGTATGGGATTTCATTTCTAGGATGTCGATCGAGTGTACGGGTTTCTAGGAGTCCTATTAGAAAGGCACTTGATCACTGCTGTTTCTAATTGGAACTCTGGCAACTCCGCGGGATGGTCATTATCCGGGAATGAAATTCGTATGTGTTAATGTGACTACGTATTTATGTGGAGTGAATTACTGTTGTCCACTGCATTTGGACACGAATGAGTTAGCTTCGGCACATTTGTAAATGTGGTAATCTCTTTTGTTACCTTCATTAGAATGTCAAGACGTGGACGTGGTGGTGGTAGGCGTGGTAGGCCTAGGAGGCATGAGGTGCCTTTACCGGATGAAATTTTGGCAAAGGAAGAAGGGGTTGGTTAGGCCAATGTGATCGAACTAGTGGGTTAATAGGCTATGGGTGCCTTAGCCTACAAAATGGCCGGAGCATTGCGGGAATCCATGGACATTCTTAGGGCTGAGAATCAAGTCTAGGCCCAAGTAGCTGAGGTAGGGCCGTCCTTCTTGAAGCGAGAGTTTTTTTAGTCGAATCTGGATGAGTGTGTAGGTGACCCCAAGGAGCCACTGAGGGCAGGCGAGTGGTTAAAGTAGATAGTGAAAAAGTTCAAGATGCTTGGCATTGAGGACGACCAGCTGAGAGTGACCTTGACATCCTTTTAGCTGAAGAGAGATGCGGGTCAATGGTGAAAGTACACGCATGGGCACACTGGGGTAACTTGGGAGGCTTTTTTCAGCGCCTTCCAGGATAAGTTTTTGCCTCCCACGATTAGGGTGAAGTTGAGAGATCAATTTTCCAAGCTTGTGCAGTTGAACACCCCAGTGGTTGAGTTTGAGGCTACATTCACTAGCCTCTCTAGGTTTACATCAGAGTTAGTGGCGACTGAGGAGCACTGTTGTTTAGAGTTCGAGAAGAGGTTGAGGACCAGGCTTATGTTTAAGGTGGCCGGGTTGATGATTAGAGACTATGGACGCCTTATGGAGGTGGCAGTTCATTTGGAGATCGTAATGCAGATGAAAGAGGAGAGGATGAGGGGCTCCAAAAGGAGTCATGACATTCAGGGGGACAGTAAGAGGCAAAGGGGTTCTAACCCATAGTGGTCCCAGAGAGCTTAATCAAGGTCCACTATTCCAGTACCGAGTTCGGGTTCTGCGAGAGGTGGTCAGGGAGATGTTACTTGTTACAAGTGTGGCCAGTTGGGCCACAAATTTTCATCTTGCCCGCAGAGAGGAGGAGGGCAACGACCTGCATCGTCTTTGGCTCGTTCTTAGGGCCAGAGTCAAGGCAGAGGCTAGTCGCTCACTTGTTATCAGTATGGGTAGGTGGGGCACATAAAAAGGTTTTACCCTCAATTGGGCACACATCTGGTACGTTTGGTTCGAGACAGACACAAGTCACCAACCGGCACAGTCAGCACAGACCTCAAGGGCCAATCAGGAAGCCTCTTCAGCTTAGTCAGTGCATCAGGCTTATGCTCCGAGGGGTGAGTAGGTTGAGCAGAGGCCTACAGGGCGTGTGTATGCTGTTACTGCGCCAGATCTTGTACAAGCGCCTTTAGTAGTGAGAGGTACCTTCTTGTTTTGCAATTCAGTTGCTAATGTGTTGATTAATATGGGTGCATCCTATTCATTTATCTCGTCTACATTTGCATCAATTTTGGGATTAGAGTTGGCTCAGTTAGCATCCTCTATTTGCGTAGAGTCACCTATTGGTGGTGAGGTTGTTTTCAAAGAGAGGTGTCAGGGTTGTGACATAGAGGTTGCTAGTTGCTAACTTTCATTTGCATTTGTATTGATTGATATGTCTAGCTTTGATGTTATATTGGGTATGGGCTGGTTGTCATCCTATTGGCTTATCATAGATTGCTACCGTCAGAGGGTTACTGTATGTACCTTGAGCGATGATTGCTTTTATTTCTTGGGGGACCGGGTTAATAGAGTCTTATCACCGGTGTATGATCTGCGTGGGCGGAGTGAGCTTAGTTTCCTTCTTGCTAACTTCTTGAGCACTGAGTGTGATGAAGTCCTACTTGAGTTGCCAAGGGTGGTTAGTGAATACGCGGATGTTTTTCCCAAGGACCTTACTAGTTTACCACCTCACCGAGAGATCGAGTTCTCTATTGATTTAGTGCCTGACATGGCACCAACTTCTATGGCACCATATAGATTTGCACCTACTGAGTTGAGTGAGTTGAAGATTCAACTCCAAGAATTGTTAGATAAGGGTTTCATATGCCCTAGTACTTCGCCGTGGGGAGCACCGGCTCTTTTTTCCAAAAAGAAAGATGGTGCGTTGCGACTTTGTATAGATTACCGGTAGTTAAATCAAATAACTGTCAAGAATAAGTACCCAATGCCTCATATAGATAATTTACTCGATCAGTTGAAGGGGTCTTGTTGCTTTTCTAAGATAGACCTGAGGTTGGGCTATCACCAGTTGAGAGAAAGGGAGGAGGATATCCCAAAGACGGCATTCCATACGTAGTATGGCCATTATGAGTTTCTAGTGATACCCTTTAGGCTCACCAATGCACTAGCTGTGTTTATGGACTTAATGAACCGGATCTTCCGTGAATTCCTAGATCGTTTTGTGTTCGTTTTTGTGGACGACATCTTGATTTATTCACCCTCTGAGGAGGAGCACAAGGAACACTTGCGAGTGGTGCTTGAGTTGCTTAGAGCCCATAAACTGTATGCTAAGTTTGGAAAGTGTGAATTCTGGCTGAGAGAAGTTAAGTTCTTAGGCTATGTAATATCTAGGGAAGGGGTGACTGTAGATTCATCCAAGATAGAGGCAGTGCAAGATTGGGAGCAACCTAAGAATACTTTTGAGATCCGTAGTTTCATGGGATTGGCAGGGTATTACCATCGGTTTGTGAAGGATATCTCTAGACTAGCCTCACCATTAACTAGACTGACGAGGAAGGGAGTTAAGTTTGTATGGAATGAGACTTGTGAGAAGTCTTTTCAAGAGCTTAAGGTTAGACTTACCACTGCTCCAGTATTGATTATTTTGGAGAGGGGTTTGGGCTATTCGGTGTATTGTGATGCTTCACGGGAAGGTTTGGGTTGTGTATTGATGCAAGAGGGGAAGGTAGTAGCCTATGGCTTGCGACAGTTGAAAACTCATGAGAGGAACTACCCTACTCATGACTTAGAGTTAGCGGCGGTGATCTTTGTTTTGAAGATTTGAAGGCATTACCTGTGTGGTGAGAAGTTTGAAGTGTTTTCTGATCATAAGATTCTGAAATATTTGTTTACCTAGAAAGACTTGAATTTGAGGCAGAGGAGGTGGATGGAGTTTATAGAGGATTATGACTTTGAGCTATATTATCATCCAAGAAAGGCCAACGTTGTAGCTGATGCTTTGAGTAGGAAATCCATAGGTAGTGTGGCTAGTATTTCCATGGGAGATATTGGCTGCCATTGGGGCATTTGACTTCCATCTTGGCGAGTCTGTTGAATCCTCAGCCCTATTTTCGGAGTGATAGAAGCACAGAAAGATGACCTTGAGGTGGAATCCCTCTGGGAGAAGATTTCCAGTGAAAAGGTAGAGAGAGGCTTGAATGTGTATCCCAACCTGAGTGTGAGATACCGTGATCGTTTGTTCATGCCGGAGTCTTGCCGAAAGGAAGTACTCAGAGAGTTTCACCACTCGCGCCTTGTGGTGCATTCGGGAGGCACAAAAATGTATCACAATCTTAGTCGGCAATTTTGATGGAGAGGTATGAAGAAGGATGTAGCCGTGTTTGTATCAAGATGCCTTACTTGTCAACAAGTGAAGGCTGAGCATCAAAGGCCAGCAAGTCTGTTGCAACCCTTACCTATAGCCGAGTGGAAGTTGGAACATGCCACGATGGATTTTGTTGTGGGCCTTTCGGGAACTCAATGGAGTAGTGATGCAATTTGGGTAGTAGTTGACCGGTTGACCAAGTCGGCGCATTTTATTCCTATGCATGAGAGTGACTCGGCAGATCATCTTGTTGACCTCTATATTAGGGACATAGTGAGGTTGCACGGGGTCCTGTGGACTCGACTTTCTTCGCGCCCCCTTTCAGAGAGCATCGAATTGGTCTCCTACAGTTCGAACTCCTATCACGGTTCTGAATCTAATCTCACAAAGTGCAATGTGAGACTGATAAACACCAAAGAGTCCAATCCGGTAAATCATTTTGGAAAATTGATTTTGAATCAAATAATGCCAAAACTGGACTGCTTTGCCAGATTACAGAGTCGCCACCTAAATATTTTATTTTTGAAAAAATTTAGGAAACCCTGACTCATGCCAAAGGCCACGTGTCCGTCATCACCAAAGTTGCCTCGGTTCGGGAACTTGGGTATAAGAGGGGAAGGTCCTGAAATGAGCACCCTTGCTCGCCCGATCAAAGATCGGCCTCTACTATCATGATATGTTGTTTTATAAACCTCATGTGTTTTTATTCCGATTATTAGCTAACTTTACTATGTGACGCACACATACAAGTATAGACTAAGTCGCAAGACTTGGAAGAAATCAACTCATGTTTGTTTTCGAAATTGGTTTGAAAATACCACCCTCAAGTGGGCGATTTGCCACCTCAAGTGGGCTTAAAACATGATTTGCCCTTCGTAAAGTGGGCTTGAAACATACATTCGTTGAATTGTTCCAATTCAAACAACAAAGCCTCCACCCATAGGCATTCATGCAATTTATCAAATAAGCACATAGCCTCATAGCAAGCATGTGAAACATGGCAATATGGCAATTACACTCATGTAATTATGCTAAAGCGTAAAAACTCATCGAGTACTACAAACCAAAACAAAAGCTAGTTAGAAATATGCATGATCCTAACTATACAAGATGCCTAATGCAACACATGCAATAATGCAACTAAATAGGCTCAGCTATCTAGTCATGGCATACAAAGCAACTTGATAACATGTTTTGAAACACGCATTCAAATAAGTGTATTGAAATTGCGATGCAGTTTGAATGATACGCCGAGCCTCGGTGCATGCAAGACAAATGAATGATGCAAACATGCAAACATAAGGTATGCTAATTAAAACATGATCCCTAATCTAACCATCGAAAGCGGATAAATAAAAGGGAGAAAGACGTGGGGTTGGAATACATGCACATATACGCACACTTATTACAACATTGCGCCCTCATGAAGGAGGGTCCGAATGAATAAGCTAAGCTACACCAAGCTAAGCTAATTATTACAAAACGAAATTAATTAACTATTCTACAACACAATTGAATAACTAGCTATGCTAAGCTAATTAAAATATTACAGAACAAATCAAATGATTAGCTATGCTAACTAATTAGTAAAGCAATTAAGGGGCCTCGTGGGCGAGGGAGACATGCATGCTCGGTTGGCTTCCTCTTGAAAATCCATCGCCTTGACATCGGTTGCCTCTGTTTGCATTTGCTTTGATCTCTGAACATCGAACCAACCTCCAGACTGTTTTTGCTCCAGCACAGGAATACTTTTGCACAAAAATGGGTTGGTGGCTAGTCGGCCACAAAAAGTGGTTGTCGGCCACCTTAACTGGCCGGTCGGCTAGTATGAGTGGCCGGTCGGCTACTTTAGGTGGCCGGTCGGCCACCCTTTTTTCCAAACTTTTGGTTTTGCTGCAACAGAGAGCAACAGAGGCAAAACAATGCATTTTTCAAGAAATGTGTGTACTGCCACCCTCTTTATCATTTCTCAAGCTCAAAGGAGTGTGGCACTTGGCTCTCAAGCCACCAATCAAGCATTTTCATGCATGATGGCCAAAGAACCAAGCTCGCACAAGGTTAATGAATGCACAAATAAGACTTGAAGGACCAACACCCTATCATGCATGATCAAGGGTGACAACGACTAAGAAACGCGACACGTTTCATCACTTTGAGTACGAAACGTCCCACATTTCTCGTGTTTGGATTAACGCTCGATCCAAACACATGCAATGCAATACAACATGCTTATCTTGGTCATGTTTTACTTGTTCAATTTTTTTACTCATTTTAGCATTACCCAAACCATTCTTTAGTTGGTTAAGTCCAAGATGAATGTCTTCTAATGAGAGAGGGGTCAACCAAAGAATGATTTAAGGCATGAGAGAGATCATGCCGTTGGTTAGTAGAAACCCTCAAAAGAGGATTAAAACCATTAAGCACAAGTCTCAATCCCAAGCTTAAACACAACCTTAAGGCTAACCAACCTCAAAGAAAATGAAAAAGTGAAGAAATGAGGGAGGTGGTAGATATGTTAGTGCTAAAATGACATGTAAAATGACACAAAATCATGCAAGCAACTCATGCACAACATGTTCAAAAGCCAAAATCACTAAACTAGTGAAGAGCACTACACTAGAGGCATGCAATACAAAGCTCAACTGACTAAACCAGCTCTAGATAGAGCTAAAATATGCCAAAACAATGGCTAAAACATGCTGAAATTGAGGCATGAAAAGCTAGAAAAACATGCTTGCATGTTAGGCTACAAACAAGACTTAAGGCATAACTCTCGAAAGCAATGAAAGAGTGAAATAAGTGAGAGTGTGACAGGGCTATATACACTGAAATCACATGTTAAATGATGCTACAACATGCAAGCATCTCATGCAAAACATGTTAGAGGCCTTAAAACACAAAGCTATTGAAGCCATTTGCACTACAACCATGCAAGACTAAGCTCATATGACCAAGAGAGCTCAAAACAGAGTTAAAGTAGGCCAAATTAGTAGCTAAAATCTGAGATAAAGGCACAAAAGGGTAGAAAAATATGCTCACATGTTAGGCTATCTACACTCACAAGACACAAGGAGGGAGGCCACCCCTCCTATTTTGGACCTCAAAACCAAGTTTTTACCAATGACATTCCCCTGGAATTCAATGGTTAAAAGGCCAAAAAAATTGTTTTAAAAGCTTTGAAAGATGGCATAAAAGGCTTCACAAGCCAAAGAGTAAAGAGAGGAAACAACCCCCTATCTTAACAAGATTTAAACCACCATTTATAACCTTAAAAACAGAGTTTTTATGGTTGAAAAACAAGTCAAAATAGTGTAAAAAGATGGTCAAGCAATCAACTAAAACAAAGCTTAAAAGAGGTAAGCCTTATAACTTTAAAGCACAGCAATAAAACAGCCACAATTCTGAGCTAAAACCAGCCTTAAGAACTCGAACTAGGCCTCCAAGAACCTCAGCTCCAAGGTGAAGGTGTTTGGTCAAGGGCCTTAGTGCAAATGTGTATAGAATTCTCACTTTCAAGCACAAAATAGGAGAGAGAGAGGATTTTAGAGAGAGAGAGAGAGAGTGAGAAAATTTCCCTCAAAAGGGGGAGAGACCTCCCCTTATATAGAAATGCAAGCCAAAGGCTTGCATTCATCCCTCTATACACGTGTATGGAGATGGCAATCAATGATCAACAACTGGCACAGCTCGCAAAGAAAATATCTGAAAAGGAGAAAAATGGCCGTTGGCCACTTTAGGTGGCTGACCGGCCACCTCCCCTAGCCGACTAACCACTTCAAGTGGCCGACAAGGGAGAAAAGTGGCCGACAAGGCCCTTCCTCCCTCTAGGCAAGAGGCACCAAGGTTTGGTCCAAAAATAAGCACAAAACAAAGAGGGTTTAGAGGCTCAAAGACAAGGCGCTCCGTCGAGAACTTTGGGCACTCAAAACGAGCGCAAACAAGCGCAATCATCGAGTGCACAAATGATGATGTCTAAGTCTTAAGGTTGGTCAAAAATGGGATGTCTACAGATCCCTGTGACGATTGTTTCGGATAGAGATTCGAGTTTCACACCTCGGTTGTGGAAGAGCCTGACATTTAGCATTGCGTATCATCCTCAAACTGATGGGTAGTCAGAATGTACCATTCAAATTTTAGAGGATATGCTTCGGGGTTGTGTCCTTGATTTTAAAGGTTCGTGGGAGAGACACTTGCCCTTTAGTGGAGTTTGTCTATAACAATAGCTCCTAATCGAGTATTGGCATGGCACCATTTGAGGCCTTGTATGGCCGACCATGTAGATCTCCTATGTATTGGGCCGAGGTGGGTGATGCACCAATGTTGGGCTCAGAGTTAGTCTGAGAAACGATGGAGAAAGTTACACTTATCCATAAGAGGTTTGCTACAGCCCAGAGTCGCCAGAAAAGTTATACCGACCGTAGGAGGAGACCCTTGTCTTTTGAGGTGGGAGATCATGTCTTCTTGAAGATATCACCTAAGAGGGGTTTGATGAGGTTTGGAAAGAGTGGGAAGTTGTCCCCTTGATTCATTGGGCCCTTTAAGATCCTTGAGCAAATTGGAGAGGTAGCCTATCGTTTGGCCTTGCCGCCATAACTTTTCGGGGTTCATGATGTGTTTCATTTTTGCATGCTTCGAAAGTATGAGCTGGATCCATCGTACGTATTGGACTAAACCAACTTAGAGGCAGATGAGGATGCCTTGTATAAGGAGAGACCGGTGAGAGTCTTGGATACTCGGGACCGAGTCTTGCGAGGCAAGACAATTCTCTTGGTTAAAGTATTGTGAAAACATCACGGAGTTGAGGAAGTAACTTGGGAATGTAAGTTGGAAGTCTCTGAGAAATATCTAGATTTATTTGTTGATGTTTGATTATGTATTGGAATTTTGTTATGCTAATGAAATATGAAAACATTGTATATATTGTATGTGTTTTGGAAAGACGGGTTTAATTTGAACATTGTATATGTTTTGGAAATACGAGTTGTGTATTCAATATTGAGAATTTGTTTATCATATTGATGGGATTAAATGACCGGAGAATGGGTCATGGTGATGGAATTAAATGATTTTCGTTACGGTAATTGGTTTTAGCTTGGTTTTAAAGTTTGATTCGTAATTTCGGGGATGAAATTCTTTAAGGGGGAGGTTATAGTTACTTTGTTTTGACCCGACCCATTTGATATTCTGGACTCAGGTTTTCTTGGTTTCTGAATGTTGTTCATGTCTTTTCCCTTGTGTTCTTACATGTGTTTGGCTATTAGGTTGTATCGAGCAAGTTTGGAATTGGTTGGTTGCTTGGTTTTCAAACTCTTGTTGCCCAGGATTTTACCCCTCCGCTCGAGCAGCACTTCTTGCACTCGAGCGGGCTTTGTAAACTCTCAGTACTTTCGCAGGTCTGCAAAACTATTGGGAGAGTGTATTCTATGCTCGAGCAGCATTTCCTACACTTGAGCGGGTGGGCGCTCGAGTGGCTCTTCTTGCGCTCGAGCATTGGCTTATTGTCTGCAAAACTACTGGGAGTGTGCATTCTGTGCTCAAGTGTCGTTTCTTGTGCTCGAGCGGAACAACTTATTGTGTCTGACGCTCGAGCGTCACTTCTTGCGCTTGAGCGAACTGTGCGTATATCAATTCGCGAAAATCACTTTTTACATTACTTTTTGAGATCTATTTCTCTTCAAACCCTAAAGTTGAGACCCTCTCTCTCTAAAACCTACATTCTCTCTACTTTTTCATTTAGATCTAGTGATTTCTCCACCCTTGTGCCTTTGTTAAAAAGGTAAAGCACTTCAAGAGCTACATTTTATCTGAATCAATCTTGATTTCGGCGTCATTGGAGTTTCTTCACTTCTCTCTTGGTCTTCTAAGCTTAAGGTAGGGACTTTCTGCACTCTCCTATGATTTTTAACTTAGTTATTAGTTGTTGTGTAAACAAATGGTGGGATTTGGAGGAGTTTAGACAAACCTAGGGTTTTGGTTTAAAATCAAGAGAGGGGTCTTCAAATGAAAGTATTGAAAATGATTGTGGTTGTAGATGTGAGGACATGTTGTGTGAAACTTGTTGATTTTGGCACATGGATTGAATTTTGGGAGAAAATAGAGTTTTGTCCTAAATTGTTTAAATTAATTATTTTGTATATGTAATGAAATTAGTATTGGGAATGTGAAATTTGATAGATGTTTATATAATTGGTGGAGTTAGATGTGTATTACCTCTCACTTATTGAAATTTAGATAATTTATCTATTTCGGAAGATGGTATATCTGTTTATAAATATCTGTTTGGGCTATTAGTGGAGGATAGCTATAATTGTTGTAGAAATTGCATAAGGATTAGGTGAATTGAAACGAATCTCTTATTGATTGTCATTGAACATGACTGTGTTTTAATACATTGTATATGTATGATGTGTGGGAGGAGAAAGGGGATGGACTCTAGTAAATTAAGTCGGCCTGTGTGTCCAGGATGAAAGTCTCGAAATCCATTTGTGTACATGGGTGCCGATCCTGCAGACGAAATTTTCGTAAAATGGCAAATGATTGAGCTTGTATGATAATTACATTGATTTGAGACCCAATGAGTTGAATGCTTAGTATTGGTTGATTGAAGGATGTGAGTAATGAAATGAGATATAAAATTTGGCATAGTTTGATCTTGTGAAGTATGAAAGATTTTTCACAGGCATTGTATATGCACATCATTCTTATATCTTTGTTAAGATTCATACGTTATATTGGATTGTTTAAACTGGGCGTTAGTTCACCCTACTTGGGAAAAACCATTTTAGATATTGGTGATATGCCTCCGCCAAGGACGTAGCTTGGGAGGACTGTGGGGCTGAAGGCTCATTTTGTTTATTTTGTGTTTAAATTTTGTACAAGCCTATGGCTTTAATTGTATTGAGCTTCTGACTGATTTTGTCACGACCTGAACCCGCCCTCATGGGTTAAGGAACATAACCGGCCAGTAATCCTGAGATTACCTACGGCCTCAGACCAAACCAGACATAACTCATCAGAGTAAAGGGGCCACACGGAAGCAAAATTTAAAACTTTGTCCATAGAGCTGTGCTTACATGGCACTTCATAACAAACCATACATATACATATTAATAACTCACATCAAAATATGTACTAATACAAAGCTCTGTACATACAGGATCTATCAAGTCTAGGTCAGCCAATCAAAACTATATATATACAACGTAAACCAAAGTCCTCGCCAACATGACAAAATGAAACAAAATAGAAAAAGGGCGAAGACTGGTCTCGTGTGTGAGACGCAAGGGCTGACTCTTCAAAACCTTGGTTGTTCCACACAAACTTTACTGAGGTGGGTTTGGACCTCTCTTGGCTCACCTACAAACACATGAATAAGCGTGAGCGAAAGCCCAGTGAATAATATCAAATAAAGAAGACACATTAGAACAATCATACATCAAACAGCCTTGGCCCAATCTATTCACGTCAAACTGGCCTTTGGCCCACTAATACTTTCAATCATGTCAAACTGGCCTTTGGCCCATTCAGACTTTCGTATAGATCAAGCTGGCCTTTGGCCCATTCATTCATTCGTATCAGACTGGCCTCTGGCCCATTCATTCATTCATGTCAAATTGGCCCATTCATTCATTCGTATCAGACTGGCCTCTGGCCCATTCATTCATTCATGTCAAACTGGCATTTGGCCCATTCATTCATATCAAACATTTGTCCACAATTCAATTCAACAGACTTATAGGAAGATGAGCAATTGGACAAATAGCATATTTCAGATATCTTTGTTAAGATATTACTCACAATGATTGGCTGGATGATTTGCCCTGGAGCTTGACCCTGCACATCACATAACACATGTGGGTCACAAACGATTCAATCCGTTCCTTAATTCACATATTCCTCTTTAGGCTTCTTTCTCATCCTTTTAATTCAGTCATAATGCTCAATGCATGCCTAAGAGTACTTAGAAGTGAAAGAGAACCGAAAATGAGACACAAACGCATTTTCAAAATTTCAGAAACAGGGGTCCCCGCTCGAGCGTGGACTTTCCCGCTCGAGCAAACCCATAAGGTCTGCAAAAGTACTGGTTACACCATTTTCACGCTCGAGCGCGAACTCGGGCGCTCGAGCTGAAGGTCTGTCTACATAGCTCCCCACTCGAGCGTGAACTTCTCCGCTCGAGTGGACACCATGTCTGCAAAATATTCTGGGAGCTCGCATTTCACGCTCGAGGTGTGGTTTCCCCGCTCGAGCGGACATCATGAATTCTGGGTTTTCCAAAATTTGTTCTTGAGCTCAAATCCGACCTTTCAAGGTTTAAAACCCATAAATTTGGTTCCAAAGCATGCAAACACATTATATAACATGAGTATATAAGCAAGGTGAGGTCAATTGCTCAAAATCGTGGTCCAATTCTTCCAAATTAATCAACATTTCTTTGTAAACTCAAGGCTCATACATTCAAACTTTACATAAGCTTCATATCTTCCATAATCAAACATGCATGTCAATTTTTGACCTCACTTCCATTTCAAATAGCACCAATGATGCTCATAACATGAAAATTAACAAAACCATGCTTGCATGTATGCTTCAATGCTCAATTCTTCACAATTCACATATTACATGCTAGATTATGCAATTTCATAGCAATTCTCTACATGCATGCACACATGGACTTCAAACTCATCAAATACAACACAATTCTAGTTCTTGATCACCAACCAACTTGAATTCACAAAATTACAACATTGAGCTCATGAATTAAGGGTTGATTACTTACTTAGGAGCTTTGATCTTTACAAATTCTAGTTGAATCTTGAGTCCAACCTTCAAATTTCACAAACTTGAGCCAAACACACAATTTTCTTTCTTTCTCCCTCTCTAGCTGACCCTCTCTCCTTTCTTATCAGCCAAGTTGAATAAAAGAGGAGTATTGAGCATGTAATGGCCCTCATATAGCCCCTCTAATCAACATTATTTTAATATTAAATAATTGAGCACTCAATTCATTAATTTAATCTAATTAATTTGATTCGAATCAATTTTCAATTAAATTTCACCATAGGCTCTAAAAATTATGCCAATCACAATGGCGTAATCAATTTCGGATTTTGTGGCCGATAAGGCCTTCAATTTAAATTCCAAAGCAGATAATCAAACAGATATTCCTATGGTGAATAGACAGAAATTCAAAACCACAAATTTTCACATAAACGGTACACAAAATCATATCAAACACATAATCACATTCATAATAAGGACCAATTAGCATAATATGGAACAGGGTTATCACAGATTTTGTTGTAACTAAGCACGATCTTGGAAAGATGTAAGCCTTTAGGGCATTTGAGTAGTTTCTGTTACTGCAATTTGTATTTGTTAAATGAACATAAGTGATTTCAGCATGAAGTTGCTTTTGTTTGTTTAATCTACCTTGTTACCATCTATTGATACAACTATTTGAAGTTATTTTCTTTTTATTCAATCTACCTTGTTACCATCTGTTGATACATAAAGTTTGTTTTCCTTCTTGTTTATTTTGTTATATCACCAATTGATCCAAGAAAGTCCTTGTTCTTATGAGGCATTCGAACCAGAACCACAATTGCTTGATTGTTCCTGTTTAAGTTGTGTAGTTTGAATTACTGTTTGGTTGCTGTCAATCTAGCCCCAGTATAATTTTTACAAACAATTTTTGCACGCCCAGTGGGACCATCTTGCATAATTTGGACAAAAATGGTGAAGGCAAAGAAATAGGTTGATAAGCATGCTGAAAAGAGACTTGCTTAGTTTAAAGAAGAAGAGGTGGACCAAGGCTTGGTCTTTCCTGATGATGTTGTGTTCAATATGTAGGTCAGGCAGTGGCCCATAAAGGCCAGATGGGTGGCCAAGCAGTGGGTATAGAAGGCCAGACAAGTGGCCATGCCAAAATTCCAACGGGGGTTTTGGTGGCTTAGATAAGGGATGCACTAGCAAACCAGTCACTAGAGGAGAACTAGATCCTTCTAGGAGAAGTGAAGGGTGTGCTGAAAGCTCTATCAATGGAGTATGCAAGCCAGAGTGAAGTAAAGGCACAGAAGGTGTCTAGAACACACATGTTGCGACCAACTAGTGTGCCACGCCACTCAGTTGGTGAGCCAATGTCCTTTTACAGGGACCTAACTGTAGAAGAAAGAATGCATGAGGTATTTCAAACCCCAAATGTTAAAATTCAAGGGAATTGGCTAGAGGGCAACCTGGGTCGAATGCTTTTTCTAACCTATTATATGGTCAAAAGGGTAAGGAAGACAAAGATTTGTTTAACACAAAGTTTAATGGTTATCCTAACATGAGGCATAGAAATAATATGGGTTTTGAAAAATATAATCAAGGTTTTAGAAATCAAAATATTGGGTATAATATGGGTTATGGGCACCAAGGGATAAATAATTATGGTAATACGGGTGCATACCCTAAGATGCATAGGCTTAACATGCATCGTGGACCATTTGGTATTGGCCCAAGGCCAAGAGGTCTAGCACCTCTTTTACATGTCGACAGACATGAATTTCTTGAAAACAATTATGGGTATAGGGTGCAAAATGTTGTTAATCATGGTGAAAATCTTCAAAGAGACCAGATTATTCAAATTGTTCAAGACTTTTATGGTCCAGGGATGAGAAGGCCTGAAAGGCCTAGATTTAGGAAACCATATCCTCAATGGATAGATGAGGAACCTTTTCCTAAGAACTACAGGGTACCTAAGTTTTCCTTGTTTCATGGTGAGGAAAACCAGTCAACAATTGAACACATAGGGATGTTTTCTTTATAATGTGGAGAAGCATAAAATAATGACATACTTAAAATGAGATTATTTCCACATTCTTTATCTAGGGCTGCTTTCACATGGTTCATTAATTTACCTGCTAATTCAGTTTATACTTGGGTGGTGATGGAAAGTCAGTTTCATGCCCAGTTTTATAGAACTGAGCCTGAAGTAACTCTAGTTGATTTGTTTGAAATGAGGCAAAAGTTTTCTGAGAGTGCAGAACACCTTATTGATAGATTTAAGAGAGCAAAGAACAGGTGTCGAATGTACATGCCTGACGTTGAAATTGTGAGAATGGCTCAAAATGGGTTAGAATTTCAGTTAAGAAAGAAGTTTAAAGGGCTGGAGTTTAGGGACTTGTTTGAGTTATCATCTAGGGCAACCAGATATGAATCAATACTTAGAGAGGAGAGACATAGAAATGCAAACTCTTATTAGACTTATTTCCAAGAGGTTGATGTAGAAACAAAAATTAATGTGGATGTGGCTCAAGTAATTGGCAAAACACCAGTGGTTTGTGAGACTTTGAGAAAAGTGGACAAACCAGTGAACATGCTAGCAACTCAGCCAGCCAAAAGAAATACAAACCCTACATTTATGTAGTATTCTTTTGATTTGGCTAAGGCTGATGCCATTTTTTTGATGAATTATTAGCTAATAAATTTTTAACATTGTCCCTTGGAAATATAATTCCAAAAGAACAAGACAGAGTGAGAAAAGAATATTGTAAATGGAATAATACTTTTAGACATTCTACCAACAATTGTGTAACTTTCAGAAATTGTGTGCAAGACTTAACTCAAAAGGGATTGTTGAAATATGCAGAGAAGAAAAGGGGGTTATCGCAGTTGATAGCAATCCCTTTCTAGAAATGGTGCCAATCCATATGGTATCAACTAGCATTAAAAGGAATGCACAAAATCCAACTGTTTTGTTGTATGATTTAGAGAAGATCCATAAAGAGAAGCAAGAGAAGCGAAATAAAGTGATAGATAAGGACAAAATTGTGTGCTCAAGATGTGGGACTAAAAAGGAAAAATTGCAAGCAATTTTGGCTGACAAGTTGAGGGATCATGGCTTAAGGTTTAATACCTTAGGTGGAGGAGACCTTCAGATTTTCAATGGAGACAAATTGTTGTTTGATGGGTAGGACCCTAGGATCTTTCGGCCTGTCGACAAGTCATATGGTGAGGAAGATGGTCCATTCTTGTTTAGATGGCAACCTGTGTATCTTTCTCTTCATGGTGCAGAAGGGGTCAAAATTAAAGTAAGGCAGTTGAAAGATCAAAGGTCATCTAGTGGTCCTAGCCATGTTTAGAGACTAGTATTTGTGCCAAGACCATTTCAAAGACCATTTGTTGGCCTGGGTCAAAGGTTTTTCAAGCCAGGTCAGTTTCATGTCCAAGGGGTGAGGGTTCCATAGGTTTACCCCCCAATACAATTGTAGCTCGACTTTTTGCGCTCCTTTCGGAAGACGAGAAGCCCTATAGTTCAAACTCTACCTGTAGTTCTGAATCTAATTTCACAAGTGCAATGTGAAATAGTGAAAACACAAAAACAGTCCAAATCCAGCAATTCTTTTTGGAAAATCGATGTTTGAATAAAATGCTAAAAATGGACTGCTTTGCCAGATTTTAGAGTCGCCACCTAAATATTTTTGGAAAATTTAGGAAACCCAAGACTCATGCCAAAGGCCATTAGCCTGTCATCACCAAAGTTGTCTCGGCTCGGAAGCTTAGGTACGAGAGGGGAAGGTCATGAATTGAGCACCCCCCTTCGCCTGATCAAATATCGGCCTCTACTATTCATGATGTGATTCTTCTTTACATTATATGATCTTATTCCGATTACTAGCTATATTACTATGTGACTCACACAAGTATAGACTAATTTTTGCAAAAATTAAAACATTTGATTTCATGTTTTATTTGAAATTGTTTTGTGAATTTGCTGCTCGGAAAAGTGGGCTAAAATGAACATTAATCAAATTATCCCAAGTCAAGCAACTAGCCTTCATCCACAGGCATTCAAATAGTTATATCATTTAAGAAATTAGCCTTGTGTTGAACATGATAGATATGGCAACAATCATACTCATGCGATATGCTAAAGCAAGTAAAAGCTCACCTAGTACTCCAAGCCAAAATAAAACAAAAGAGTTTAGGAAAAAAAAAGGCATGATCCTAACAAATGCAATATGACTAATGCACCGCATGCATACACTAACATGGCATATGAATCAATTTGATAGCATGCGGTCTAAGCACATATTAAAAGAGGCATTTAACTAACGATGTAAGTTAGAATGATACGCTGAGTCTCAATGCATGCAATACAAGTGGATGCAAACATGAGAGATGCTAAATAAAACATAATGCTTCTAAACTAACCATTATAAGCAAGTAAATAAAAGGGAGAAAGATGTGGGGTTGAAAGACATATACATTATTACAACATTTGCGTCCTCACACAGGAGGATTCGAATAAACTAACTAGCTAAGCTAATTAGTACGAATTACAAAAGAAATGAAATAATCAACTAAGCTAGCTATTTAATTATTACAACACATTAGAACTAAATAATGAATTACAAATTAACTAATTAAACATGAATACAAAGTTTAGAGAAGTATTAAGCTAACTACTCTAACTACTCTGCCTCGGTAAACGAGAAATGCTCACGCATGCGCGGATTTCTACCCGAAAAAGGCCACTGTTCTGCTACCAGATGCCTCTGTTGCACAATAGAACACTTACATTACTTTTTTTACCTCAAAACCAACTCTATTCTATTTCAAAAGTCCACTGCCTAATTTTTTCAAAGGTGGCCGGCAGGCTAGCAGTGGTGGCTATGGTCTGCCGTCCACAAAAGGTGGCCTGCCGGCCACTAATGCCTGGTTTTTCCTACTGCAACAGAGAGAAAATAGAGCAAGCATAGGGTATTCTCAAGGGTTGTTTGTGTAACTTACCCCTCCTTATCATCAAACAGCTCAAAGGAGTAATAAATTTGATTCACAAACTATCAATCGATGCAATTTCATTGCATGATGGCTTATGAACCAAAGGGTGTAAGTTTAATAAATGCAACAAATAAGACTCTCAAACCCCCTCTCTATCATGGATGATCAAGGGAAATGGTTGACAATGATTCTTGAACCGTTTACATCACTAACAAGTATGAAACGATTCAAGACTCAAAGGTTCAATTAACGTCCGATTGAACCCAAACCAAGTTATTATCTTGCATCATTTTAGTCCAAGTTTTATGACTCCATTTTAATTACCTTTCCATTCTTTAATTCATTAAGTCCAAAGGTGAGCTTAAGTCCTCTAAAGGAGGGAAGTGTCAAACCAAGGGTTAGTTTAAGGCATGAGAGAGATGTCATGCCATTGATAATGAACCCCTAAAAGGGATTAAACTATTAAGTATGACAACCTCTATCTCAAGCTTACAAGAACAATCGGTTTGAAACAACTCTCAAAGAAAATAAAAAGCCAAGAAATGAGGGAGGTTGTAGAGATGATTAGAGGTGATCACAAGTAAGAAATAAACACTATCAACTCAAATAGGTTAGTGGCTAAGGCCTAAAACACCAAACCTATGAGGACAACTAAACTACAAGCATGCAAAACAAAGCATAAATGTAATGAACACCTAAAACAATCCCAAAATAGTCTTAAAACATGCAAAAGAAGTGCTAGAATTAAGACAAAAAAAGCTAAAATAGTAAGCTACAACATGGAGCTATGTAAGTTAGTGAACAAGACACATGGAGGGGAGGCTAACCCCTCCAATTTTGGACTTCAAAACAGGTTTTTAGCCACTGAAATAACTCTAAAATTCAGTATTTAAAAGCTCAAAAAAAGATATTGTAAAGGTGGGAAACACAAGCGTAAAGGCTAGAGAAGTAAGGTGGAAAGAAAGGTGAACCACCCCTCCACCTTTTAAGGCCCTACATCACAAGTTTTAGCCCAACCATACAGAGTTTATACAACCCAAAAATAGTAGAAAAAACAGTAGGAAAAGAAGCAACCAAAGCAATGAAACAAGCTAATCCTTATACCTCTTGAAGAGAATAACACTTTTAAACGACAATTCAACACATACACACCCTTAAGAGCTCAAAGTAGGCTCAAAAGTACCTCAGCTCAAAAATGGCAAGGTTTGGTTAAGAGTATATAGGCAAAAGCCCAAGAAATTTCAAGAGAGAGAGAGAATTGTAGGGAGAGAAAATTAATTTTGCTCTAATTTTTTTAACCCTAAAAAATGGAAGGGGAGGTCCTCTGTTTATAGAAAAAGATCACACTCCCTCAGAAATATCCATCCATACACGTATAAGTAGATGCAAACATCTGTGCAAACAGCTGGCTGAGTTGGTAGAAAATATCTACAAAACACACTTATGGCTGGCAGGCCACACACTTGGCTGGCAAGGCACAAGGGTGGCCGGTAGCCAAAAAGGATGGCCAACAGTCCACAAAAATGGGCCTGCAAGTCCCAGGTTGTTCAGGTTTGAAAGGCTGGGGTTTTGGTGCAAAAACAAGGCACAAGGTTTGCAGGGTTTTGAGCCTCGCGTAGAGAGGGTCAAAAGATGGTATCCTAGGCGCACCAGAAGTTTTTTTTAATCGAGGAAAACAATCCCAAAGCGTCTCACGCGAGAGGAAGAAAGGCGGCGTGAACACCGGGCACACCTGATGTTTTTAACCGAGGAAAACAATCATAGCGCGTCACATGCAAGAGGAGGAAATGTTGGTGTGAACAAACAGGTGCACCTGCTGTTTTTAACCGATTTGAACAATCCTAATGCGTCGCACACGAGAGGATGAAAGGTGGTGTGAACAAACAGGCGCACCTGCTATTTTTAACCGATTTGAACAATCCCAATGTGTCACACGTGAGAGGAGGATGGGTGATGTGAACAAACAGGCGCACCTGCTGTTTTTAACCGATTTAAGCAATCCTAACGCATTGCACGCGAGATGAGGAGGGTGGTGTGAACAAACAGGCGCACCTGCTGTTTTTAATCGATCTGAACAATCCTAACACGTCGTACGTGAGAGGACGAAAATGTGGTGTGAACAAACAGGAGCACCTGTTGTTTTTAACCGATTTGAACAATCCTAACGCATCACACGCGAGAGGAGGAAATGTGGTGTGAACAAGCAGGTGCACCTGCTGTTTTTAATTGATTTAAGCAATCCTAACGTGTTGCACGCGAGAGGAGGAGGGGTTAGTGTGAACAAACAGGTGCACCTACTGTTTTTAACCGATGAACAAGTTAACAAAAGAATAATCAAATAGTCGGAACTTAAGCAAGATTATCTTTCCCTCGGGAAGGCTTCGGCCTCGGAAAACGAAACCCACAGAGATAATAAAACAAGGTATGAAGCGAACAAGTGCGATAGATGCACAAAGTGAACAATATGACAACTCAACGTAATGATAATGCATGTTCTATACAAAGACAAACAACCGATGTACGATGTTAATCGAAAGCATATTCTATGCAAGCATACTCAATGCATGAATCATGAACGATGCAGGGCATGCGTACAACACAAGTGTACATGAAAATGCATATTCAATGCGACAGAAGAGAACAAATATGTAATTTGACAGAACGAGTAAAAGTAATGTTCAGTGACAACCTCCGACTTACCTCTCGGAGACATTGCAACATGCTTAAAAAGGATACACCGCATTCATCTTGGTAAGTGGAGAACATTTGCATGCTGGAACGCAGTTTCAAGATCCCTTAGAATCAATCTGAACCTAATAGTGAACCTCCCATACACTTCTCGGGGAACAAAGGCACAAAACCGCATAAAGACAAAGTGAGGACCACTGGCCACCTGCTGGCCACAAGGGGAAGCCGCCAGCCACCTATTGGCCGCCATCTGTGCTTGCCGTCCACAAATGTGGTCTGTTGGCCACCTGTGCCAGTTCGGGGGTAAAACTGCCATTTTGCTTCGATTCTTTAAATATACACCTCAAGGCTTCACTTTTCACACACATACACATCCGAAATCTTCACCCTCTCTCTCTAGGTGCTTTCTCTCTCTAGATCCGTGCTTTATACGCGCTTTCCAATGCCCCACGCAAACTTTTTTCATAAAACCCTCTTGATTCTCTACACTTTGAACTGATCAGATTTTGATTTTGTCGCTTTTTCTTGCATTTTCACCACTTTAGGCTTGTTTCCCTCGAGTTTCTCTCAGGTTTCGTGAACTTTTCTGGGTTTTGCTTTTTCTTCCATTTTCTCTCTCCTAGGGTTGACTTTTTCCAAGTTTTCTCTATTTCCTCCATTTTTCTTCATTTTTCACCCATTTCCCATAGTAGACGATATTCCACATGACGGGGTTCCTCCCGAGGTTCCGCCTCCACCATTACCCGTTGCTGAGGTTGAGGGGCAAGCGGCGGAGGGTATTTGTCACAACCCGAACCCACCCCTATAGGTTTAGCATCGTAATCAGCCAATAATCCTTGGATTACCAAAGGCTTCCGAACAAAATAATATATAAACAATGGCTACGGAAGTAAATATACTAAACATACATAGTCCATAGAGCTGTGCAGACATACATGGATAGAAAATTTTCGAAACCAACTTATATTTATATATAGATGTGACGTCAAAAATGCATTAGTCATCCGTCACCGGAGTCACATATACAGAACTACCAAAACACATTCAGATTAAACACAAACATCAGAAAGTACAAAAATCCTAAAGGCTCAAAACTTGGTCAGATCTCAAAAGGGAAACCTTCACGCGCCTGCTCACCTACATACATAAAAATAAATAGTGAGCGGAAGCCCAGTGAATAACAATAAGGTAAAGGGGTTTTAATGAATGATGTCCATCACAGAGTTAAAAATCAGAGCTTATATCAGAAACCGATTCTTATACACGTTCATATTCACATTCATATTCATATTCAGACTTCGCATAAGATCATACGTGGTACATCCATTAGCCATCATATTAACTTGGTCCTGAGACTCATATATATATATATAGTCAGTACCGACAACCATAAAGGTCCATATCTTGCGCGCAAATAGCCATGGTATTGTTACCCCCAGGCGAGGGCCACGTGAATATAGGCCTCGGTATTGTTACCCCCGGGCAAGGGCCATGTGAATATATGCCACAGTATTGCTACCCCTGGGCGAGGGCCACGTGCATATTGGCCACGGTATTGTTACCTCGGGCGAGGGCCACGTGAACTAAGGATGCCACAAATATATTTCAGAAAAATGGACATTCATACATAATTCATAAAATACATTTCAAAAAACAGATCGTATCATATCAGTCAGAAAATACTTGTAATTAAACATAACTTTATAGAGTTATTACTCACAGTTAACAGATGGCTCCAAGTAGATGACTAGAGTAGGTAATTCACTTAACTCGTGGCGCGTGTGTGGACTCGACTTTCTTTGCGCGCCCACTTTTCGGAGAAGGCGCGAATTGGTCTCCTACAGTTTGGACTTATCACGGTTCTGAATCTAATCTCACAAAGTGCAATGTGAGACTGATAAACACCCAAGAGTCCAATCTGGCGAGTCATTTTGGAAAATCAGATTTTGAATCAAATAATGCCAAAACTGGACTGCTTTGCTAGATTACAAAGTCGCCACCTAAATATTTTATTTTTGGAAAATTTAGGAAACCCTAACCCGTGCCAAAGGCCACGTGTCCGTCATCACCAAAGTTGCCTCGGCTCGGGAACTTGGGTACGAGAGGGGAAGGTCCTCAAATGAGCACCCCCGCTCACCTGATCAAAAATCGGCCTCTACTAAGCATGATATGTTGTTTTATAAACACATGCGTTCTTATTCCGGTTATTAGCTAACTTATGTGATGCGCACAACATAAAAGTATAGACTAAAATCGCAAGAATTGGAACAAATCAACTCATGTTTGTTTTCAAAAATGTTTGAAAGTGCCACCCTCAAGTGGGCTAAAGAGCGGATTTGCCATCTCACAAGATGGGCTTAAAACATGATTTGCCACTTTGCAAAGTGGGCTTAAAACTCACATTTGATGAATTGTTCCAATTCAAGTAATAAAGTCTTCATCCACAGGCATTCATGCATTAATCACTTAAGCAAATTGCCTCATGGCAAGCATGCGATCATGGTAACACTCACACTCATGCAAGTATGCTAAAGCATAAAGACTTACAGTGTACTCCAAGCCAAAATAGAAGCTAGTTAGAAATCATGCATGATCCTAACTATGCTAAAGATGCCTAATGCAACGCATGCAAATAATGTAACTAAAATAGGCTCGGCTATCTACTATGGCATATGAATGCAACACTTTGATAACATGTATTCAAATTAGTATTGAAATACGATGTAGTTTGAATGATGCGCCGAGCCCGGTGCATGCAAGACAAATGAATGACGCAAACATGCAAGCATAAGGTATGCCAAACGAAAATGCCCCTAATCTAACCATCGAAAGCAGTTAAATAAAAGGGAGAAAAGACGTGGGGTTGGAAGACATGCACACACACACGCACCCTTATTACAACATTGTGCCCTCGCGAAGGATGGTCTGAATAAATAAGCTAAGCTAAGCTATTTATTACAAAACAACTAATTAACTAGCTAATTAATTACAAACCGAATTGAAATTGAATGACTAAAAATAACTGCACAAGCTAATTAAGTACAATATTCGAATCAAATAATTAGTTATATCTAACTAATTAAAGCAAGTAAAGTGACTCGCGGGCGAGGGAGATATGCATGCTTGGTTGGCGTCATCCCAGAAATCCATCGCCTTGCCAACGGCTGTCTCTGTTTGCATTTTCTTTGTTTTCTAAAAATTGTGCCAACTTCAGACTGCCTTTGCCTCAAAATAGGAACATTTTTGCACTAAAATGGACTGGTGGCCGATTGGCCACAAAAAGTGGCTGCCGGCCACTTCAACTGGTTGGTCAGCTAGTGCAAGTGGGCGGTAGCTACTTGCCATTGGCGGTCGGCTACCTCATTTCCCAAACTCCTAGTTTTGCTACGATAAAGAACAATGGAGGCAAGACAATGTATTTGCAAGGAAATGTGTGTACTGCCACCCTCCTTATCATTTCTCAAGCTCAAAAGAGGGTGGCACTCGGCTCTCAAGCCACCAACCAAGCATCTCAATGCATGATGGCCCAAAAACCAAGCTTGTACAAGCTTAGTGAGTGCACACATAAGACTCAATTGGCCACCACCCTATCATACACGATCAAGGGTAACGGCGACCAAGAAATGTGATACGTTTCATCACTTTGAGTATGAAACGTCCCACATTTCTTGTGTTTGGATTAACGTCCAATCCAAACACATGCAATGCGACACAAATGCTTATCTTGTTCATGTTTTACTTTGCTCATTTTGTTTACACATTTTACATTACCGATTAATCCTTTAACCGATTAAGTCCAATGTGAAAGTCCTCTAATTGGAGAGGGGTCAACCAAAGGAGGGTTTAAAACATGAGAGAGATCATGTCTTTGACTAGGAGGAACCCTCAAAAGAGGGTTAAAGCCATTTGAGCACAAACTCTAACTTATGCTTAAACACAACCGTAAGGCCAACAAACCCTCAAAGCAAAAGGAAAAGTGAAGAAATGAGGGAGGTGACAGATATTCAGTGCTGATATAGCATGAAAAATGGCACTAAATCATGAAAGCAATGCATGCAAGTGATGTTCAAAAGCCAAAACATCACAGCTAATGAAGTGTATTACACTAGAAGCATGCAATATCAGGCTCAAACAACCAAATGAGTTCGAAACAGAGCTAAATCATGCTAAATTAGTGGCCTAAACATGCTGGAATTGAAGCATAAATGTCAAGAAAAATATGCTCATTTGTTGACTCGCAAACGAGGTTCAAAGTACAACTCTCAAAAGCAATAAAGAGTGATATATGTGAGAGTGTGACAGAGGTATATGCTCTGAAATCATATGCCAAATGATGCCATATCATGCAAATAACTCAAGCAAAGCATGCTAGGGGCCTCAAAACACAAAGCTAGTAAAGGCCATTTACACTACAACCATCAAAGCATGAGTTATATGACCAAAACCAACCAAAACAGAGTTAAAACATGCTAAAACATCAGCAAAAATATGTTGAAATGAAATCCCAAAAAGGGAAGAAAAACATGCTCACCTCTTAGGCCAACTACACATGCTAACAAGACATGAGGAGGGGTGGGGGAACCACTCCCTCCCATTTTGGTCCTCAAAACCAACTTTTTCCCATTGAAATTCCCCTGGAATTTAGTGGTTAAAAGGCCAAGAAAAGGTTATTTCAAAAGCTTTGAAAGGTGGCTCAAAAGGCTTTGCAAGCCAAAGAGCAAAGGGGGGGAACCACCCCCTAACCAAACAAGGCTTAAACCACCATTTTAAAACCTTAAAATCAGAGTTTTTAGAGGTCAAAACCAGCCTCAAAGTAGCATAAAAAGATGGCTAAGCACTTAACTAAAACAAAGCTTAAAAGAGTTAAGTTCTTACCCTTGAAGCACAGCTGCAAAACAGGTACAGTTCTGAGCTAAAACCAAGCTTTAGACCTCAAATAGGACTTCTAAGGACCTCGCTCCAAGATGAAGGTATTTGGTTAAGGGGTTGTAGGCAAATATGCAAAGAATTCCCACTTTCAAGCCTAAAATAAGAAGAGAGAGAGAGAGAGAGAGAGTTCTAGAGAGAAAGGGGAAATTTTTGCTCCTAAAATTTCTGAACCCTCAAAATGGGGGAGGGACCTCCCCTTATATAGAAATACAAGCCTAAGGCTTGTTTCCATCCCTCCATACGTGTATGGTGGATGGCCTCAGTGACCAATCGCTGGCACAGCTGGTATAGAAAATATTTGAAAAAGAAGAAAAATGGCCGTCGGCAACTCTAGGTGGCCGACTGGCCACGTCCCGCAGCTGACCGGCCACCTCCTCTAACCGACTAGCCACCCAAGGTGGCTGACAAAAGGAAAAAGTGGCCAAAAGGGCCTAAAGTGGCCGACTAGGCCTTTCCTTCCTCTAGGCAAGGGGCACAGAGGTCTGGCCTAAAAACAAGGCCAAGACACAGAGAGTTTAGAGGCTCAAAGACAAAGCGTTCCGCTGAGAGCTTCGAGCACTCAAAACGAGCACAAACATGCACAATCATCGGGTGCACAAACGATGACGTCCAAGTCTTGAGGACGGTCAAAAATGGGGTGTCTACAGTTGCCCCTCTTTGACAGAACTCGGAAGTCATGAAATGACGGGAGGGAATGTCAAAGCCTAGAGACGACCCATTTTTGACAAGGCCGAAAACTCAGACAAACAAGTAAGATAACGATATAGATCCGCCCGCAGGCTGGGGCAAAATGCAAAGGATATGCACAATGCAGAACATAACTTATGATCATGTAATGAGGGTTGTAATGAAACATTTAAATGCAGATGCTATGCAAAGAAATGCTACAGCAAACTTGAACACAAAAGTAAGCAAACACGCCACGTGTAGGAATTACAGACCAAACTACATTTCATGCAGAAATGATGTAAGAAAATTACGCAATGTTAACTGTGCCTCACGCAGAAAAGGATAAAGAACAACAACAACCGTCGGACGCATCTGACGCAGCAAACAGGATTTCAACGCATTGCACACGCGAGGAAAGAAATGGTGTGAACCCAGGGACACACCCCAAGGTTCCGAACTAAAGAGAGCACATAATAGCAATTGAAACACATCCAAATATTATGCAATGAAAACAAAGAGCGGTATAAGCATCGGGATCCGTCCAGATGCATTTAACCAAAGTGTTCTAACGCGCCACGCGCGAGAGGGAAAAGGGAGCGGTGTAAACACCGAAGGGTGGTATAAATATCGGAGCACGTTCCAATGTTTCTAACCAAAGGGGCGGTATAAGCGTCAGACACACATCCCAATCACTTCTAACCGAGGAGTGGTATAAGTGTCAGGCACACGGTCCAAACACTTCGAACCAAAGAGGAGGTATAAACATTGAGCACACGACCCAATGTCTCTAACTAACAGGGTGGTGTAAGCGTCGGATACACGGTCCAAACACTTCTAACCAAAGAAGTGGTATAAACATCGGGCGCATAACCCAATGTCTCTAATCAACAGGGTGGTATAAGCGTCGGACACACAGTCCAAACGCTTCTAACCAAAGGGGTGTCGGTAAAAACACCAGGCGCACCTGAATGTTTCGAACCAACACATGGTATAAACGTCGGGCACACGACCCAAACGCTTCTAACCAAAGGGGGTGTTGGTGTAAACACCGGGCGTACCCGAATGTTTCTAACCAACACAAGGAGTGGTGTAAACACCGGGCGTACCCGAATGTTTCTAACTAGCACAAGGAGTGGTGTAAACATCAGGCGTACCCGAATGTTTCTAACCAGAACAAGGCGTTCAAAGGACAGGAGTGATCTTACCTGGAGCTCCTCTAAATGAACTGTACATATAATACCGTCTGGTCGCATCAACTTTGAATGAATCGTACATACAATATCGTGCTTGCACAAAGAAGAAACTTTGACAAGTACAATACAATACAAATGCCTACTCTACGCAAGACGAATGACTATAACATAATGCTTAGAGAGGCATGTTTCATGCACATTATGCCAAAAACAAAACAAAAGCATAACATGGAGCGAGTTCTAGGCAACATCGAATGCATGTTCCACTGCAACAAGTACAGAGAAATTTCTATACGAATGTAAAAGCACAAATGCACAGCAACGTGACATGTATATTCTATGCAAACATTAAGAACATGTGTAGTGCAATGAAATGCAACGTACATGTTTTGTGCACAATGATAACAATATATTATGCACAATCCAAAGCATGCTCAATGTAAAATATCGAATAAAGAAATGCACACCTCAACAAGGCAAACGCAGTTGCAACCTTCGATATACCTCTCGGAGGGACTACAATGTGTTTTAAAAGGATACACTCTGTTCATGCCAGCTAACGATGAGTCTTACGTCGAAGACATGAATTGAAACTCCCGTGGAGACATTTTGAGTTGAAAAGTTAACTTTTCTTGCACTTTCGAGAGCCAGGGACTCAAATCAGCACAAAAACACACAAGGAGGATATTGGACACCTGTTGGCCACCCTGAAGTGGTGTCGGCCACTTGCTAGATCTGTCGGGCACCTAAGTGGCCGGTCGGCCAGTAAAGGCAAATTCAGGACAGTTTGGTCTTTTCGGATGGAGGACTTTAAAAACACAACTCCAAAACACATTTGCTCACACACACAGTGCCGAAAACTCCTCTCCTTGCTTCCCAAACATTTTTCCCTCTCAGATCTTTACTTTTCACGCGTTTTCCAACGCCCCTCATGAAGTTAATTCACTAAAACCTTTCGGTTTCCTTTACTTTGAACTGATCAAAACTTGTTTTCGGAGCTTTTTCTTCACATTCAGAATTTGAGGTTTGTTTCCCCCAAGTTTGTCTTGAGTTTGGCGCTTTTCCCGAGCTTTAACTTTTTTTGACTTTTTCTTTTCCCGAGAGTTGACTTTTGTTGACTTTTTGAATTTTTCACCCATTTTGCTCATTTTTGCCTATTTTCAGATTCTTTTCAGATGGCAGACGACGCTACACATGACGGGGGTCTCCGAGGATGGAGGGGGAGCCTGACGTCATACCGTTGCCACCCAAGATTTAGCCTTTCGACCCAGTGACGTACCATCCTGAGGTACATGTACTACCGCCTAGCACAGTTTGCCACTTTACCGGATTTGCACGGCGTGCACCTATAGATCTTTTACTACGGGAGCCGGAGTCCCACTTGTCTCACGACGCGCCCGAGGTACATACTGCACTCTTTACATTTTCTGCGATGCACTTTACATTTCTTGTATAGCTCGCACTTTTGTACTGTATTTCACCTGCTTATTCTGAACACATCCACACACTGCATTTCTGCTCAATCTGAACACACCTTACACACTGGATTTCTGCTTATTCTGAACACATTCACACACTGCATTTCTGCTCATTCACGCAAGTAGACTCCTGCTTCACCCGCAGATACGGGTCGACTGGAGCGAGGGAGTGGTATATGGACCTCCCTGACGGTGTCCGACACATCATTGACGAGGCGGGATTTGGCCTATTCTGTATGGGGCTCTCGCGTCTCATGGCGAGCAGGACCCTTTTAGGTGCACTGGTAGAGAGATGGTGGGACACCACCAACTCCGTCCATTTCTTTGCCACCGGGGACATAACGATGACCCCGTATGACTTCGCCATGCCGACAGGCCTAGAGGTGGGAGGTCGACCGATCTCATACGACTCCAACCTGGGTGAGTGGGAGGCCACTTGGACTTATCTGCTAGGAGCACACCCGCCCATCTTCCGCTCAGGGATGGTGAGATATACCTGGTTCTCAGATCACTTTAGAGGGACTGAGCCTGCGACGATTGAGGCTACAAAGCAGTACGCCTGAGGTTTCTTGATGTTCCTCTTCAGCACTACATTGTTCACCGACAGGGTGAACACAGTCGGGCTATACCTTCTTAGTGCTTTAGTGGACCTATCCCAGGTTCATCACTATGATTGGGGCAGCGCCAGCCTCGCTACCCTTTACTGTTACATGAGCTCGACCTCCCGCAGGAGCGGGAACAGAGTGGGCGGCCATTGGAGAGCCTGGGAGGTATGCTTTACTTTTCAGTTTTACAGTTTTTACCACGCTTTCTGCTTTGCACTTTCTGTACACTGCACACACCACACACTGCACACACTGCATTATCTATATTCTATACCCTCTACATTCTGCATTTTCTATGTATTCTGTATTCTCACTGCCATTGTCTTGTTTTTCACAACTGTGAGTATATGCCTATGTTAGGACACCCGGCTCACCGCCGATATACTTTACAGCTTTCATTCATTACAGTTTCACTTAGATTCTTATTCATTCATGCACTCATGATTTCAACTTGCATTTGCAGCCCTTCGTAGAGTATGTCGAGGGGTTACTCCAGGTGAAAGCCTCATTTGAGGGCATGATCTTGAGGAGAGAGATGATGTTGAACTCCTACAGGATTTAGGTAATTTTTCAGTTTTCTTGCATTTATCATGCTTCTGCTGATACACTGAAACTGACAACTCACCTAAACATTTCCCCGTATTGCACTGATACATTGCATGTATAGATCGCATCTGACACATTGCATTCACATATTGTATCTAATTTTTGCATGTACTCACTTTGCACACCATACTTGCATCTGATACATATACTGTAGCTGATGTATTCGCACTGCCTTTTCAAGTCACACCCCTTCAGACAGGACCATCAGAGCCTTCTCCAGTAGCAGGGAGAGAGATTTCGTCACGCGGCCGAGAGAGACGTCGGGAGCCTGTCATGCATGATGATGACAAGACTAGTGAGGACGAAGAGCCAGCGAGTCCCCAGTCAGAGTCATCTGAGGGCGGAGGTGATGACACCGGCTCTAGTTCTGAGGATGGCAATGATGCTGAGGAGGGCTCCAAGGATGGGAGCGGAGGCAGCTCTGGTTTCGGCTCCGGCTCCTGCTCCGGCTAAGATTCAGATAGTGGCGCCGACGCTGATAGCTCTGAGTCTGCACAGCCGAGGAAGGGGACGGAGAGAGCCTCTCGATCCTGAGATGGGTGGCACTGATCTAGATGCTTTTTTGCTTTGTTTCTCTTTTTTGCTAATAGTATTAGCATATTATACAGCCTTAGGCAGTTTTATTTTCTTTAAAACTTGTACGCTTTGTAAAAAGAAACCATGATTGGAATTAAATAGCTTTTTGTTTAAAAAGTGTGTTGCATTTTATATTCTGAGCATCGCATCATATCGCACCACTTTTCTCAAAACTGAGATTAATGAAATTTAAACATTTGTACATTGCACAGCTAGGTAGTGAACTAACACAACCTAACAAACAAAATAAGACAACTTAAAGAACAACTCGATAAACGAATTGCAGCAAACTCGATAAGCAAATTGCAACAACTCGATAAACAAAACGAATACAACTGTTTAACAAAATAGCAGGACACATCCGAAGTAGAATCAAACTCAGGTTTTTAGCATCCTTAGAACACAAGAAGGCTAAAGGCTGTCTGCTGGAGACAAGAAGTGGTTGTCAGCCACTTAGGATCATTATCGGCCACTTATGATCATTGTCGGCCACTTGAAATGGCCGGTTAGCTAGTAAAGGTGGCCGGTCGGCTACTTGAACTGGCCAATCGGCCAGAAATTTTGAGAATCTCCAGATTGCTGCCACCTGTCCTCCACTCCGTGCCCTATCTTCTACAAAAGCTCCAGCTTCATGGTTTCTTCATTCCAGCTCTGTTTTTGCCCCAAATGGAGCCATTCTTTGTCGAAAAACTCTTGACTTGGATTGCGAATTTGGATAGCTCGGAAAAGTTGAATTTTTGGGGTTTCGGGATAAATGCACTATTCCCGCTAAGCCGTACTTCGCTGTGTTTTCCATTCCTCCATGCCGCGCTAGATGTTTGAATCCGATTACACACGTTTTTAGCTTTGGCGAACAAGAGCTGTGCCCCACAATTGAAGAATTCCAAGCTTCGATGGAATCCCGGCGTGACGAGGAAATCTTGCCCCAGCCTCATTTTGGCCATATCCCAGCTTTAGGAAGGATGTGCGGGCTCACTTTACAGGATGCCCGATCTTTGATTCACAATGGGAATTGGACATCCGCAACTTGATCCATCGTTTTTCCGACGCTGGTGACCGCGACGACCGTCTTTGGCAAAGTTTTCGGTAGCATGCTCGTTACTTGTGCATGTTGGCCCATTTCTTGCTTGCCGCTGGCTTCGGAGGGTCTAGCATTCGCTTGATAAAAGTTACCCAAGGCTTGAAAAGAGGGCAAAAGCTACATTGGCTTAACACTAGTCGAGACTTTGATGGGCTTAGATGCTTTCCATTGCCGGGAGACACCCAAGTTTGCGGGGAGTCCATTACTCTTACAGGTAATGTTTCCCACCCTACTTACATGTGTTTCTTACATCACTCGGCTCTTGGCTCTGTTTTTCTCTCAAAAACCCTTTCTCACTTTTCTCTCTACGTATACCTCTCTATTCTTTAATCTATCTTATTTTTCATCCCTCCCCAGGTATGGCTGATGGAGAAGTTGAAGATAGTGGACGCTTGTCCCGCATACTCAGCACGCGGCTATTTCTTTCGCCCTTAGCTAATTGACTTTCCAAATGAGGGATGGTGGTGCCACTGGATGTACAACAGGTCTGCTATTGACATTGCTTGGCGTTATCCCTGGTTTGATCTGCCTGAGGTGAGCTACAGCATGTCCCGACAAGTTGGCATTCAGTTAGTTGGCTTGACACATTGCGTCTTCTACTTCTCATTCCGATTCAGACGTCAGTTCGGCCATGACCAGACTTGTCCAAAAGAGGGAATAGAGTATCCAGCTTCATTTCCGATCCGAGGCGCATAGTTAGCTCAGTATACCACTGCATGGAGAACAAGAGAACTTTTGGTCCCCGCTCCCACTTTCAGTTGTGCCCTTTCTGGCGAATGCATAGCTTGGCTTGAAGATGAGGCACAAACCGGCCCTACTTTGGCATCTGAAGCTTCCACAAGCTCTGGGAGGGGATGCATGAACACCTGACTATGCCCCAAGTTTATTGCTTTAATCTGTACTTTTAAGTTTTCTTTTGAATGTAATAAAAAGCAACTTCAATTTGTATCGAGAGTTAGAGAACTCTGTATTGAAATCAATGAAATTGAAGGTTGTGGGTTCTGAAAATTTTCTGTTTGGTCCAAAAATGGTCTAAGTTGTAAAAAGATTAATTTGAACAAAATCAACTTTATTAAAACTTTTCAAAACCATTTTCGATATGGATCACAACTAGACACGCCCGAAAACCATCCTTGAAATGTACAACCCTGAATCTAATAACTGGAAAGTTACCCCTTGTCTGAATAGCACTGCATTGGAGATCACAACTGAACTCTTGGATGCAGAGGAGACAAAGGTGACCAACATGATCACATGGACACAGTTGATTTGGAAGTGTTTATGGCTGGACTTCAGAATGAAATTGCCTACGTATCCTGAGGATGGGAATCAAGCCTTACGTAGTTCGGTTCTGGTTCACTCGGGTTTTAACACTCTTCTTTTGCACTCTAACTTTTGCCAAGGTAGCCCTTTCTGGGTTTTCCAGCTTGCGAGTTCAGTTTTCTTATTTCAAATTTTTTGTGCTCTAACTTTTGCCTAGGTCGCCCTTTTGGGTTTTCGGCCTAGCGAGCCACTCAGGGATAGTATTTTCTTCAACTTGTCCATGTTGACTAGTTGGGAAAATTCAAGGCCATCTAAATCCATGAGAACGATAGCTCCACCCGACCAAATAGATTTGATGATGTAAGGACCAGTCCAATTAGGTCTGAACTTGCCCCTAGGGTCGTGGATGGGAGCTCGGTTGTCTTTGAGCACCAAATCCCCTTCTTTCAAATTCTTGGACTTAACCTTCTTGTTAAAAGCCCTGGTATTTATGCGTTGATAACCTTGGATGTGATACAGTGCTTTCAGTCTTCTTTCATCGAACAACATGAGTTCCTTAAACCTGCTTTGCTGCCAATCTGCTTTTGCTATCTGGCACTCAGCCATAACCCGCAATGACGGAACCCCAACTTCGATTGGCAGAACAACCTCCATCCCATAAACCAAGGAATACGAAGTTACCCCAGTAGAAGTTCGAATTGATGTCCGGTAGCCCCAAAGAGCAAATGGTATCTTATCTGGCCAGTCCCTATAGATTTCCACCATCTTCTGCAGAATGTGCTTGATGTTCTTGTTGGTGGCCTCAACAGCTCCATTGGTTTGCGGCCGATATGTGGATGACTTATGAAAAGCCACATTGTATTTCTCCAACAAGTCGATCACTTCCTTCTTGAAGTGGGAACCATTATCCAAAATGATCTCATTTGGGACCCCATAGCGACAGATGATGTTGTTCCTGATGAACTTAGCTACGTGTGACACTTTCAGCACTACGTAGGATTGGGCCTCGATCTACTTTGTAAAGTAGTCTATCGCCACCAGGATATACTCATGGTCGTTTGACCCCTTCGGAGTAACTGCCCCAATAACATCAATCCCCCAGACTGAAAATGGCCCCGGCGAAGTCATGTTGTACAGCTTCAACGGCGGGATGTTCATGTGATTTGCATGAATTTGGCATTTGTGGCATCGCTGAACGAAGCCAATACAATCCTTCTCCATGGTTGACCAGTAGTAACCCTGTCTGAGAATCTTTCGGGCTAGCATTACTCCGCTCATGTGCGCTCCGCACTCTCCTCCGTGGATGGCCTCCATCAGGCGCTTTGACTCTTCAGCATCAACACACGGTTTATGCATCCCAAGATGGCCCTGTTTGTGCAATTTACCCTCGTAGACGATAAACTGAGCAGCCATTCGTCGTATTGCCCTCTTATCTTTAGCATTTTTCCCTGGTGGATAAGCCTCCTTTTTCAAGAAGTTCCAGACATCATGGTACCACAGATTCTGATCTTGTATTTCGTCTATGGCAGCAATCAGCTCGTAGGCAGGCACATACCTCTGTTCAATGATGATTGGACGCATCCAGACTCCCAAAGGGATGTCTATCATGGAAGATAGAGTTGATAAAGCATCTGCGAACCTGTTGCTCTCTCTTAACAGATGGTTGAAGGTTAACTTCTCAAACCTGGGAATCAGAATGTCCAGGGTTTGGTGATAGATTTTCATCATTTCTTCCTTAACTTTCCAGTCTCCTTTCGCCTAAGACACAACCAGGTTCGAGTCCCCAATGAAGTCCAACCTTTTTGCCCCTAGTTCCAGGGCAGCTTCCAAGCCAGCGATACATGCCTCATACTCTGCCTCATTGTTTGATACTTTGAACCGGAGTTTAAAAGCTAAAGGTATGTGGGAATTGTCGGGCGCTATCAGCAACACCCCTATCCCACACCCGTACTGGTTAGACACTCCATCAAAGTACGTCGTCCAAACCTCTTCTTTGAGCTGCAGAATGGCCTTATCTGGGAACAGATACTCTACTGCTTTGCCTCCCTCTACTGGGTGATCGGCTAGGAACTCCGCTACCGCTCTCCCTTTCACAGACTTGCGCGTCATGTACTTCAAATCAAATTCGGAGAGAAGAAGCAACCAACGGGCTAGCCTACCCGTAAGTGTTGGTTTCTTAAAGAGATATTTGATGGGATCTAATCTCGAAGAATTACAGAGTGAGCTAACAGGTAGTGCCTCAACTTCCTGATAGCCTATACCAAGGCCAAACAAGCCTTTTCAAGCGGGGTGTAATGGGTCTTATATTCAGCATTTTCTTACTCAGATAGTAGATAGCCTTCTCCACTTTATCCTCAGATTCCTGCGCAAGCAATCAGCCCATTGTCATGTCAGTTACTGACAGGTACAAAATCGACGGTTTCCCCGGCTCTGGCGGTGGCAACACGGGTGGGTTCTGTTGATATTGCTTGATCTGTTCGAAAGCAACTTGGCATTGGTCATCCCATTGGAACTTCTTTCCTTTCTTCAGGAGACCAAACAGTGGTTCACAAGTCAAGGTTAATTTTGCAATAAACCATCTTATGAATTGCACTTTACCCAAAAAGCCTCGCACCTCCTTTTCAGTCCTTGGTGGTGGCATTTCTAAGATGACCTTGATTTTGGAAGGATCGACTTCGATGCCCCTCTGTGTAATCAAGAACCCCAGCATTTTCCCTGCTGTGACACCAAAAGTACATTTTTGAGGATTCAGTCGCAACCGATACTCTCTGATCCGTTGGAAAAATTTCTTCAAGGAGGTGTAGTGGCCTTCTCTTTCCTTGGACTTGACAATCATGTCATCCACGTGCACCTCAACCTCTTTGTGGATCATATCGTGCAAGATTGTAGTTACAACCCGTTGATAAGTAGACCCACATTCTTCAAACCGAACGGCATCACCCTATAACAGTAGGTTTCCCACGGGGTGGTGAAGGCAGTCTTCTCCCTGTCCTCGGGTGCCATCAAAATCTAGTTGTACCCGAAAAATCCATCCATGAAGGAAAGCAGCGCATGCCCCGTGGTGAAGTCCACCAATTCGTCGATATGCGGCAGAGGAAAGTCGTCCTTCGGACTGGCTTTGTTCAGATCTCTGAAGTCCACACATACCCGAATTTTGCCATCTTTCTTCGGCACCAAAACTATGTTGGTCAACCAAGTAGGATATTTAGATACTAACAGGAACCCTACATCAATCTGCTTGGTGACCTCTTCCTTGATTTTCAGAGCCCAATCCGGGCGGATTCTCCGAAGCTTCTGCTTGACGGGTCAAGCCTCAGGGTCAAGAGGGATTCGGTGCTGTACAATCTCCGGATCAATTCCAGGCATGTCTTCGTAGGACCACGCAAAAACATCTTTGAAATATTTTAATAAAGCGACTAAGCGCTCGCGTTTCCGAAGACAACGTGGACCGATCTGGACCAGACGCGGATCCTTCTCAGTACCAACATTAATTGCGGTGATTTCATCAACCAAAGGTTTTACAAACCTCTCCTGCTCTTGATCAATCAAATGTTTCAAAACCGGAGGAATTTCTTCCTCGTCATTTTCATCAAAGTTTTGAAAGTTCTGATTAATGCAATAAATGAGCGGCACAGAAAAGTACTCAGAAACCACGGTATCATTCTCATTAACATCTTCCAGTTCATCTGATTCTTCGGTTACAACCGACTCAAAAGAAAATGAAAAAGAAGACATGGACAAGACAATGGCATCCAGGTTATCAACCCTAGGAATACTAGACTCTAACTCAAAAGAACTAGAATCTGATTCCGACTCCACAGACTTTGTGGAATCAGATTCTAGTTCACTACCTGACCCAGAACTACCAGATAAAAAAGCCTTCCTCGTACTGCCAAACAAGGGAGGGTGTGATGGATGCATCCAGAATGCCAGAAGAAGGGCGCACAGCCGTTTGATCCCCAATCATGAAAATAAAGAAGTCACCCTCCAAGTACTCTGGTGTGATATGAGGATCTGAGAGGAGACAAGCCAACGCTGCTCCTATCTCAAGTTCTGTGCCCTCGGACTCATCCTCTTTGCACTGCTCAGCCTCAGCTGGTGGGTCAGTCTGCTCTTCCGCTACTTCATCCCCTGTCAACTGTAAGTCAAAAAAGATCTCGAAGCTGGGCAAACGCTACTTCTCTAAATTCAGCCATGGCTCCGGAAAGCCGCAAAACGGGAAATCTTCCCCCTCCCAGACAAAGCATTCGTTCAGGGTTCCTTGGATAGGTCTGTGCACCAGCTCGTAGTACTTCCCGGCTTGCTTAGCCTTGGCTCTTCCGGCCATTTCCCTTCCCTTCCTTGCCCAATCCTCCTTGGTTGGCGAGTAACCTAAACCAAAGGTATAAGGGTTGTGTGGCACTTCGGCCAATGCAGCGACACCCTTCTAGCCACTCCTTCCTAATCCCATTCTGAGCATGTGTTGAAGCTTGATCATGGGTAGACAGATTGCGCACTGACATACAGTCCCTCATCAACAGCCAGCATATCCTGTACTACCTGAGCCTTAGCCAAGGTGAATCCCGACAAAAAGACATCCTCCATGCCGTGTTCAATTTCCAAGATCGGTGTAGAAACCTCTAGTGGCAGATGTATGGAAGAGTTCCTAAAAGCAATTGCTACCCCCTTCCCATGGGGGTACTTCAGCATCTGATGTAAAGTGGAAGCGACATCTCTCACCAGGTGCAGCCACGGCCGTCTAAGGAGTAAATTGAAGGTGGCTGGAACATCTAAGACATGAAACTCAATGTCTTGCTGTGCCGGGCCAACCTGAGATTTGATCCGTACCATCCCCATCACTTCCCAAATGGTATTATCATAAGCCGAATCACCTGGCCTGTTGGTGCGAAATCTTCGGGCTTCAACCTAATAGCATACGCCGTTTGCGACGGACATATATTGATTGTAGATCCCATATCAACTAGGACAACTGGTATCCATTTTTCGTTACACTCCACAGAGATATATAACGGCTTGTTATGCTCAGAGCCCTTAGACCGCAATTCTTTGTCTGTGAAGGTTAAAGTCAGTGAAGCATCACCGGGAACACCAATCCCACCAACTGCTCGGGAGTTGTATCGATGGAAAGCTTAGCCTTGTCCATTGCAGATAGGACGGACTGTCTATGAACCCGCGAGGCCATAAGCAGTCCCCAAATGGAGATGTCTGCTTGAATTTTCTTCAGCTGCTTCAGTACAGCTTCCTCCTTTAGCAGTTTATCTTTTTGCCTCTCTGCTTCCTTGTCTTTCCCGGACGCCTCTGGCTGGTCCAAAGGTGGGGGCTTGAAGTACCGCCCACTCCGAGTCATATGGTCGACCTCCTCGGTGTACCAGGTGTTATCTGGTTGATTCTGTCCCCAGTCCTCATCAATATGGGCAAGACGCTGTAGACACCCCATTTTTGACCAACCTTAAGACTCAGAGGTCATCGATTGAGCGCTCGGTGATGGTGCATGTTGTGCTCGTTTAGAGGTTTCGGAGTTTTGGCTGAGAGCCTCGCCTCCGGGCCTTTGAACTCTTTTGTGCTTCGGCTCGGTTTGTGGACCGAACTTTGTTTCTCTTCCCAGGAGGGAGGAAGAGGTCTTGCAGACTATCTCTTTGTGGTCGTAGACCACTTTTCCCGCTTGGAGACTAGTTTCTAGTTTTTGGAGCCTTCGGCCGCGCGCCTTGTCTCGGGACCGCTTAATATTCTCCGTTTGGCATGGTTTTTGAACCACACCTTGTTGCCTCTGCCTAGAGGAACACTGTGGTCTGGGAGACCACTTTTGTGGTGGCATACCACTTTTGATGCTCGTCAGCTAGTTTTCGGGAATTTCGACTGCGTGCTTTGCCTCCCGATCTCTCGTCTTGCATCCGCTTTGGTTTGTTTTTGGTACAGACCTTATTTTCCTTGTTTGGAAGGTAGGTACAAGGGTGGAAGACCACTTTTTCTCCTTGGAGACCACTTTTCCTTCTGCCAACTAGTTTTTTGGTCGGATAACTGGCTTGCTTGGTCTTTGGGCCACATTTTCTGGTCGGCCACTACACCACTAGTCTTCTTTCATGCTCTAGACTTCTCTCACACCATGGCCGACCAGTTTTTGCTCTGGAAGACCACTTGAAGTGGTCGGCTGACCACTTTAAGTTGCAGGCTGACCACTTGATGTGGTCGGCTGCTTTTTGACACATTTTTGAGATATTTTCCTCCAGCTGCTGGAGGACATTTGGGCTATCCTCCATACACGTGTATGGAGGGATTTGTTTGAGGCTTAGCTTCTCCAAGAAGCTTTGCCCTTTTGTTTCTATAAGAGGGAGGCTCCTCCTCCCTCCTCTAGGTTCAGAAAAAATTCCCTTAAGTTATAGATATAGCCTATATCTATACTTCTTCATTTTACTCTTGTTTTATGTTCAAAAGTGTAGTTTTATCTTGCTTTTTCACATAAACACACAATCAAACACCATCCTTTTGCTACTGAGGTGCTTAGGAGCTGGTTTTGGTGTTCTTGGATTGCTTTGAGCTTGAAAAAGTTGTTGGAGTTGCAGCTTTAAAGAAGGTCTTCAAGGGTGAGTCTTTGACCTTTAAAACCCCCATTTTTGCTTAAGCTTTTGGACCCTTTTGCATGCTATTTTGAGCTTAACTTCCTACTAAAAAAATTTCTATGTTTAAGTGCTTAAAATAGTTGTTTAAGGTCACTTTTTCATTTGGGGTGATTTACCTCCTCTTAGGCCTTGTTAGGCCTTGTTTTGAGCCATCCCTTTAGGCTCTTGTTGAACCCTTTGCATGACCTTTCTACCACTGAAATCTAGAGGATTTTCAGTGGTGGAAAGGTGGTTTTGGTGTCCTAAATAGGAGAGGGTCATCCCCTCTCCTTGTATTGTGTTTACTAGCTTTATATGCCTCATGTTTCAGCACCTTTGATAAGCTTGTGTTAGCTTGTTCTTAGCATGTATTTGTGTTTGTTTTGCTGAGGCATGACACTGTTTTTGCTTGCTTTGGTCACTCCATGCATGGTTAATACACTTGTAGTGTAAATCACACAAACTAGCTTTGTATGCTCCATGAAGTAGCATGTCATTCTAGCTTGTTTTCTTTCCATTTCAGCATGTTTTTGGTGATGTTTTAGCATGCCATGACTCTGTTTTGGGTGGGTTTGTTGGCCCCTTGCATGCTCCATACACTTGTAGTGTAATTCCATGAAATAGCCTAACATGCATCATGCTGTAACATGTCATTTTAGCATGCTTTTGGCTTAACTTCATGAAGCTTTTGTCCATGTTTTAACATGCTTTAGCTCTTATTTTGGTTGTTTTGGCCATGTATGACTTGCTTTGTATAGCTATGGTTCAATCTAGCTTGTTAGCTTTGAGCATTGAGTCACTAGCATGCATTACTTGGACTATTTTAATGATTTGGCATCATTTATTATGTGATTCCAATCCATGTTTCATGGTCATGCATTCACATTTGTCACTCATTCAATGCGTTGGAGGGTTTGCCCCTTTATGCCTTAACATGAACTATTGCGTATGCCTTCATGCCTTAGCTCGCGAGCCATCATTTCAGTGCTTATTTGGGGTTATTATGCCATGATATAACTCTAATTTTTTTGCTTAAGTCATTCCATGCTTGGTCTTAATAGGTGTAGTGTAATCCACCTTATTTGCCTTGTATGCATTATGCCTTATGCCCTTCATGCTAGCTTATTTTGGCTTCCTTTCATGTATGTTTTAGACTCATTTTAACATGTTCTAGAACTTTTTTGGGTTGCCTTGGTCACATGCTTCATGTTTTGTATACTTGTAGTACAAATGCTCTTGCTTGCCTCAAGCTTTGAGCACCATTGCATGCTTCATTTATGTTGTGTACATGATTTGGCATCACCTAACATGACATTTCAGAGCTTTTAGCATTGCCATGTTCCTACCTCAATCATGCTTTGAGTGCCTTTGAGTGTTGTGCATTGTTGCCTAGTTTATGCCTTAGCTCGTATGCTTGCATGCCTAAGTCTTTGAGCCCTCGTCTCAACATGTTTAGGTTCTTATTTTGACCTACTTGAGCTCTGTCCATGCTTAGTTCATGCATTTGTGCCATGTATTGCAGGCCTCATGTGTAGTCTTCTTTGCTTGTCTTAAGCTTTAAGGACCATTGCATGCCATGCTTGTGTTGATTAAATGATTTGGCATCATTTCTTGTCTAATTTTAGTGCCTTTAGTGTTGCTACACTTCCATGCTTTTTACTCTTTAAGTGTTCTTGAGAGTTGCACCTTAGTGCCTCAATTGGTGAGCCAATTGGCATGCCTGCTTGTATGTGTTTTCGGTGCCTTCATTTTAGCATTATCGCCACTGTTTTGGCATGACTGTGGTCTATCCATTTCGGTTTAAGTCCATTGAGTATATGGTTTGCATGTTGTTGCACGTTGGATGCATTGCATATTGTTGCCCTTGTTGCATTGCATTGTGCATGCATACATGCATTACATGGTGTTTAGAACCTTATGATTGCCTTGCATTGAGTATGCCATCTAGTTCTTAGCCTTTAGCATTGAGTATGCCATGTTATCCCTCGCATTGTGTATGCTATGTTGTTAGTTGCATTGTGCATGCTTGCCCTTGCATGTTGTTTGCATGCCCCTATGTTGCATTGCATTGCATTGAGTATGCCATGTTATATGTTGCATTGTGTTTGGAATAGGTGTTAGTCTAAACACAAGGAACGTTTCATACTTCAAGTGATGAAATGTGCCTCAATTCTCGGTCGTCGACGCTCTTGATCATACATGATAGAGTTTTAGGCTTTATGTGTTTACTTGTGCATTCATTTCCATATTGAATTGTGTGTGAAGCCCCTGAAATATGTATTCACTTTAAAAACCCTAATGTTGAATTATTTTATTAAAGCCCCCTCGTTTACTTGAATTAATTCGAATCTTGTCAGTTAGCATTAATATTTTTATTTTTATCGAAACAGGAATTTCCCTAACCGATTAGGATCCCTAACCTAATTTAATTCTACATAAGTTACATGTATTTAACTCCAAGCCTCACCCTTTAATTAAATTTAAAACTTGCCCCAAAAACTAGTACTTGTACCTTGTACCTTGAAGTACCATCAATCTTATAATATATATATATATACACCTTGAGGAGTGTGCCCTAGGACCAAAATTAATAATAAAAAAAAATGGCCCTTCCAGGAGAAAGTGAGAAAACCATTTTCAAGATATATCATCATGAAATTCTAGGAAAAAACACAACCTAGTGCCCTAAACCTAGGATGCAAATTCCAAAACTAGTTCCATTTTAACAAAATAATGCCTAAACTTATGATTTAGCACCTTAGTTACTCCTATCCCATTAGACTTCAAGCAAAATCCTAACATTTCCATCCATTTCCAACTAATGGGCTTTTAGGACATTTTACATCAAAATTGCCTATATATACCAACCTCCCCTAGCTTGGCAAAGTACAAACACCACACCCCCACACACACATTAGGCTAGAGAGAAGGAGGAGAGCAAGAGAAAGAAGTCTAGAGGAGAAGAAGGAGGAATAAGAGAGCCTTCTTGTGCAAAGTAGCAAGTAAGCCACAAACACAACCTTCTCTTTCATTTCTTTTTTCTAATGCATGTTTCTAAAGGTTCTAAATAATGTTTTCAGATCTGTTATTACTAAGTTTTTATGTTAAAAAGGCTAAGGGTTGAGTATTGATTCCATCTCTCTTGTATTTTCCCCATTTTGGCACAAAACCATCTTCTTTTGTGCCAATCTCTCAACTTTTCAAGGGCACTCTTTCAAACAAATTTTCTGAGTTAAACATGTAATAGTTAGCATATTTTCTTCACAAAAGAAATGAAACTTTCCCTTGGTGGAACCCCTTTTTCATAAATCTTCTTGTTTTGGGCAAAGTACCCTAGAATCTGTTTTTGCAGCCCACTTCCAGAAATTCTAAAAAATGTAAAAAATTATTATGGACCTCTATTTTATGTCAAAATGTTCCTTAATGTGTTAGCTTTCAACTAAAATTGGTTTCGTCGAAAAACATTAAGCAGTTTGCAAAAAAATCAATTTTTGTAACAGTCGACGGATCTGGGCAGAATCTGGACAGCGCTGGAATATTTTCTAAATAACTTAAAATCTGGAAAAGCGATCCCATCTCCGAAAAATGTTCTAGAAACTAGATTAAATCCTCTACGAACCATAGGAAGGCCAAGTCCGGTGAAGGATCTAAAATAGTCCTTTCATTTTAATTTTTATGTGATATTAAATCTGAAAATTTTGTTATGTGTGGATGTTTTATACCCTTGAGTTCATGAGATTGCTTATTAGCTTATGATCATATCTTGGCATGATATTATATGTGTTATTTACCTTTCTCATCTTAAGAATGCATGCTTATATGGATGTTATTGTCTTATAAGTTGGACTAATCTTGATTTAAAACATTTAATTCAACGGGAAACCTAATAGGGAGGGTATTGGATTTTCGAACACTTGAGTAATGAAAAATGAGAATATGTGATATATGGATTATTGGGATGCGTTCCCTATTTGAAAGTTAAAGTCTTGCACAAGTGGTTTTCGGAACCCTTGGACGGAGCGGTTGTATTCGGACCCTAGGTAGTTTGGTGCAAGGAGGGATTCGGGCAAGGCCCCATTTTACCGTCTCTTTTGAGGCCTTGTAGTTGGCGCTACACGGTACATAACCATTGGCAGGCATCCGAGGTTAGGTCTGCAACAAAGCAACAAAAGAGGGGGCATATCGAATAATCCGTGTCCGATTCTCGTGGTTGGGAGGACGAAATCTCTTTGGGGGATTTCTAGTTGCTAACAACCTAACTTAGCCCTTTATTTATTTAATTGAGTATTGTGCTTTATTACTTGATGTTATAATTGTGATTATGTATTGGACTGGGAAAAAGGGGTAGGGTGTGTGTGTGTTTACTGGGCATTCAAAGCTCACGGCGTATCATGCCAGGTGACGAAACGGAACTCATAGCTGGAGGCGACGAGCCCGAAACTTTTGAAGACTTTTTGCTATCCTAGAAAAATAATTAGAAGTTTCTCTTTGATGTTTTGTAAAGACTCATTTGAAGACTTAAGATTTCTTCTGGAATGTAATGTAATGGAACCATCTTTTGAGTTATATATATTGATTGTTATATATTTATATTCTATGTATGAACTTTATCGTTACTTATGAGACCTTGTGTCAATATCTTTTAAGATCTGTCAAAAGGGTAGTGCGCTGCCTAAGAAAGCTGGACTTAGAAGGGAGGCTAATTTGACTCTCCCGGCGATCTGGGATCTTACTCGGTTATTGACCATAGGACTCATTAGTGACTCTCCATTGACTGGTACCAATAGTGTAGAACCGGGGCGTCACATTGTGCAACTTTGCCTCTCGGCCATCATGCATTGAAATGCGCGATTGGTGGCCCGAGGGTTGAGAACCACACCCCCTTGAGTTCATGACATGATAGGGAGGGTGGTTGTGTACACATATCTTGCAAATACATTGCCATGCCCTTTCTTACTCTCTGTTGCAGCAAACTGGAATTCAACAGCAACAACAGGCCGGCCAGCCAGAAAAACTAGCTGGTCGACCACTTTTCTGGTTTTTCAACAACCAAAAGTGGTCGGCAGGTGTCTGGAGAGACCAAAAGTGGTCGGCCACCCTCCCACAGGTTTTCCCTAGGTGGAGTTTCAGCTTTTCTGGAGCTTGGTGCAAGTTTCTGAGAACAAATGAAAACAGAGGCAAATCGGGGGATCGCATTGGATTTCCGAACGAGGCGACCGGGCTTGCACGCATTGAGTCTTCTCCCTCTGAGGCTCCTAATTTACTGCTTTCCTTAGCTGCCATGCTTAGATAGCTTGCTTTTGCTTTGGTTTGTACTTTAATTAGTTAATGCGTTAGCTATTCAATTTGTTTTGTAGTAATTAGTTAACTAGGATTAGTTAATTAATTTGTTTTGTAATAATTAGTTTAATTAGCTTAGATTAGCTAGTTGGCTTCTTATTCGGTCCCTCCTTCGAGAGGGCGCATTATTGTAATAAGCGTGCGTGTGTGTGATGCATGTCTTCCAACCTCAATTTCTTTCTCCCTTTTACTTAACCGCTTACGATGGTTAGTTTTAGGGCATATTTCATTTAGCATACCTTATGCTCGCATGTGTGCATCCATTCATCTGTCTTGCATGCACCAGGCTCGGCGCATCATACTAACTGCATTGTATTTCAATACCTATTTGAATACATGTATCAAATTGCATTTCATATGCCGTTTTAGAATAGCCAAGCCTATTTTAGTTGCATTTTCGCATGCGTTGCATTAGCCATCTTAACATGAACTAGGATCATGCATGATTTCTAACTAGTTCTTTATTTTGGCTCAGAGTACACTGTGAGTGTTTACGCTTTAGCATATTGCATGTGTGTTAATGTTGCCATGAAAGCATGCTTACCATGAGGCTAACTGCTTAGTTGATTTACTACCTGAATGCTTGTGGGTGAAGGTTGGATTACTTGAATTGGAACAATTCATTGAAATCCACATTTTAGCCTACTTGCGAGTAGCAAACTTCAAACTGTCTTCAAATGAATATGCAATGTTTTGTTCCAAATTAGGCGATCTAGTCTATACTTGTTTGCTGTGCGCATCACATAGTAAGATTAGCTAATTAACCGGAATAAGAACATATGTGTTTTCAAAAACAAGATATCATGCTTAGTACAGGCCGATCTTTGATTGGGCGAGCGGGGTGCCATTGCATGACCTTCCCCTCTCGTACCCAAGTTCTCGAGCCTAGGCAACTTTGGTGATGACGAACAAGTGGCCTTAGGCACGAGTCAGGGTTTCCTAAATTCTCCCCAAAATAAAATATTTAGGTGGCGACTCTGTATCTGGCAAAGCAGTCCATGTTTGGCACTTCTTTATAAAAATCAGTTTTCCAAAATGATTTGCCGGATTTGGACTCTTTGGTGATTTATCGGTCTTACATCGCACATTGTAAGATTAGATTCAGAACCGTGACATTTGAGTCCGAACTGTAGAAGCAAGCCTAATCCCGAGCGCGTCTACAGACGCAAATCATTGTCTTCCCACCACATCCCCTCGGCAACCGACAGACAACTGCCCGGTTTCGCTGTAACTGTTTTCGTGTTCACAACACATTTTGTCCCCATAAGACCCTTGCCTTTTCTAGCCCTATCATCATTCTTGATTCTCTCTTGCTCAAACCACTTCAGCGCGGCTTCCTGTTTCGTGTTAGTTGTACACAAACTACCCAATTCCCAAGCAAAATTCTTCGTACCAGTGCTCTCCAGCAGCTCCTCCTTGTTCTCGACCGTTTCGGCCATCGCAGACGTTCCTGTTTCTGACTGTCCCTGCCTTGGCTGAGACCCCTCATCAATATCCGGCTCGTCACTGAGCCATCCCGTATTGTCTGTTGCTCTGTTCGCATCAAACCAACCGATATGCATATCCCCCAAATCCCGTTCATCAAAGAACTGCAGGTTGTTGATATCCTCTTCAAGCTCGGCTAGATCATCCAGCCCCTGACTTGGCCCATCCTCTCAAACAACATTTACATCCATCCCCACTGGCAATTCCACCATCGGCTTAGCCTGGCTCACTGGCACAATGTAGCAGCAAAGGTTGTATGCTTCCTCAGTTATGCTCACGGCACCCTCAAGCATGCCTTCTACCACAGCCACCACCACGGGTTCAGGTTAGGGTACGGACGTGCTTATCATGCACAAGTCTGTGCTATTGGGATGAACACCTCAGGCTTAGGCAGGTGGGAGAGAGTGATGTTTATGCTAGGGTCGTACGAAACGACCATGGTTTGGATCAGGTTTATTTGCCTGGGTGGAGAAGGGGGGTTGTTATGTGGTGGAAGAGGATTTGTGGTGATATTTGGCTTCTCGGGAGGCGCAATCACCTTGTTGTCAATGAGATCTTGGATCTAATGACGGAGTCTAAAGCAGAGGTCGGTGTCATGACCGTGCTGCTGATGGAAGGCGCAATACTTGGTTGGGTTATGTGTAGGAGGGAGGGGATTTGGCAATGGGCGTGGTTCCAGGGGCTTCAGATGCCCCTTTTGATTAGAACCTCCTAGGCTTTGGACAGGGACATGTAAAGTGGGGTGAAGGTCCTCTGACCCCTTTGCTGGTTGTATGGTGGCTCCAGATGTGCCGGTAAAGGGTGTGGCTGTTTTTGGCGTGGTGGTGACCATGCCGACGTCAGAAGTCCTTGCGGCTGCATTGCTACTTGTAGCTGCATTCGAATCGCGTGTAAACGCCCTCTTGGGTTTCTCCTTTTCCTAGTAAATTAGACCCTGTTTCATAGCGTCTTCTATCTGTACCCCTATCTCATGCAAGTCAGCAAAGGTGGGGAGGGGTAAGACAATCATCTTCTGCATCAACTTCGGTTACAGATTTTGCACGACCATTCTTATTTGGTCTTTCTCAGTTGGCCTAGTTGTCATCATGGAGGCCTTAGCCCTGCACCGGGTGACGAAGTCAGAGAAGCTCTCATTTGGCTCTTGCCTAGTTGCTTTGAGATCACGAGTTGTGACCTCGATTTGGGTGTTGTAAGAATATTGGGCGATGAAGGCCTCGGCCATCTCCTCTCAGCTTCTTTTCACTGAATCGTCCAATTTAGCGTACCAGATGGCCACAATACCCGACAGGGTCCGACCAAAGAGGGATAGCTTTTGTAATCTAGTCAAGCCCATCGGGCGCAGAATATCCGAAAACAGCCTCAAATGAACCATAGGATCGCCCGAGCCGTCGAAACGGTCTATGTGAGGCATTTTGAACCTATCCGGCAATGTCACCGCCGAATCTGTGTAGCTATCCTCTATGTCTGGGATCGAGTTAACTCCCTGAGCTCGTTTAAACAGCTTTTCAAGCTTGCTTACTTCCAAAGCAGTAGGATCGACCTCAAATTCGAACGGTGTGTCAATTGGGAAGGCCGGTGCTTTTGAAGTCTGTAGTAGAACTGGTGGTGGGACAGGCCCTGTTGGAACGTCTGTATTCTCCTGGACATTAGCTGTTTCCCCGGGTGTTGGAACCCTAGGTGGAGGTGGGTGCGAAGCAGAAGCTCGGCTTGTTGTGGTTGCTGCTGTTGTTGAAGCTTAGCAATTAGTTCTACTTGCTGGGCTACAACCTCCGTTTGACGAGCGATAACCTCCGCTTGGCGAGCAGCATCCCGCTGCATGGCCTCCATGGTCCGTCGGAGTTGACGTATCATTTCCTCCATACTATCTGTAAAGTGCTAATCTGTCTGAATAGGTGTATACCCTCTTTCTGAGGTAGAACCAGAAAACTGAACCCTACTGCGCACAAGTGAAACAGATAGCAACAGCTGAACTGGCGACTGTTGTACTGGTACTCTATGCCTGACTACCCCGTCTTGTAACCGGGGCGTAATGAAGCAAACACTGGTTGCCCTCCAATAAGATCCTCAGATTTGTGAAGCCTTCTACCTCTAGTCCAGAGTGCTCGGGGGTATCTGCCTCGTCGGAAGCAATTGTGAAACACTACCTTGCAAAAAGAAAAATAAAGCAAAATGGAAACAACAATCAGAAAACGGACAGCAACGCGGCTTAGATAAAGACAACACAGTTGAAATCATAAGCTGGGCAATCTGTACTCAAACACTGATTTCTGTCCCCAAACATTCTGCCTCAAAAATGATACCCTCAAACACTGATGTCCTCAGACTGATACCCAGACTGGCAACTGATACATACATTCCTGTAGAGACACCTAACATCATATATCAAGCAAGTGAGAGCCAAAACACCCCTATAGTAGGGTAGGGTTTCCCTGTCCTAATTTCGTCAGGGGCTAGGGTTTCACTGCGCACGCATGCGGTTTCAAACAATCCTGCATTCGGGTGAGCAACTGTTCTAGTTTGGAATAGTCTCTAAGGCTTTCAATACACAACTAGGTCAAATGGTCAAAAAGGTGCCTCAGCAAGACCACCTAATATACCTCTCGCACCTAACACCGAGAAGTGAAAGGAGGATCAAATGGTACAGCAGTAATCCGAATCCAAGGTTTGCGTTCCCATCGTGGCAGAGCCCGCAATCGGTCAGCCTTATGGTATGCTTTTCCAAGCAAGCCTTCGCAAATCGCTCAGGAATAGCAGACGGCAAACACTGTGACTTAGGTGCACCAATGCAAATATAATGCAAAGAAACACATAAGTGTAGATAAAACAATATATCATGAGTTCGAGTCAAGTTCTAGAAATCCCTAGCAGAGTTCGCCAAAACTATGGACTCGACTTTCTTCATGCGCCCCCCTTTCGGAGAGGCATGAATTGGTCTCTTACAGTTCGGACTCTTGTCACAGTTCTGAATCTAATCTCACAAAATGCAATGTGAGACTGATAAACACCAAAGAGTCCAATCCGGCAAGTCATTTTGGAAAATCAGATTTTGAATCAAACAATGCCAAAACTGGACTGCTTTGCTAGATTACAAAGTTGCCACCTAAATATTTTATTTTTGGAAAATTTAGGAAACCTTGACTCGTGCCAAAGGCCACGTGTCCGTCATCACCAAAGTTGCCTCGGCTCGAGAACTTGGTACGAGAGGGGAAGGTCCTGAAATGAGCACCCCCGCTCGCCCGATCAAAGATCGGCCTCTACTAAGCATGATATGTTGTTTTATAAACACATGTGTTCTTATTCCGGTTATTAGCTAACTTACTATGTGATGCGCACAGCATACAAGTATAGACTAAAATCGTAAGAATTGGAACAAATCAACTTATGTTTGTTTTCGAAAATTGTTTGAAAGTGCCACCCTCAAGTGGGCTAAAGCGCGGATTTGCAATCTCACAAGATGGGCTTAAAACTCACATTTGATGAATTGTTCCAATTCAAGTAATAAAGTCTTCATCCACAGGCAATTATGCAGTTAGTCACTTAAGCAAATAGCCTCATGGCAAGCATGCTATCATGGCAACACTCACACTCATGCAAGTATGCTAAAGCGTAAAGACTTACAGTGTACTCCAAGCCAAAATAAAAGCTAGTTAGAAATCATGCATGATCCTAACTATGCTAAAGTTGCCTAATGCAACGCATGCAAATAATGTAACTAAAATAGGCTCGGCTATCTATTATGGCATATGAATGCAACACTTTGATAACATGTATTCAAATTAGGATTGAAATACGATGCAGTTTGAATGATGCGCCGAGCCTGTGCATGCAGGACAAATGAATGACGCAAACATGCAAGCATAGGGTATGCTAAATGAAAATGTCCCTAATCTAACCATCGAAAGCAGTTAAATAAAAGGGAGAAATACGTGGGGTTAGAAGACATGCACACACACACGCACCCTTATTACAACATTGTGCCCTCGCGAAGGAGGGTCTGAATAAATAAGCTAAGCTAAGCTAAGCTATTTATTACAAAATAACTAATTAACTATTCTAGCTAATTAATTACAAACCAAATTGAAATTGAATGACTAAATAACTGCACAAGCTAATTAAGTACAATATTCGAATCAAATAATTAGCTATATCTAACTAATTAAAGCAAGTAAAGTGGCCTCGCGGGCGAGGGAGATATGCATGCTCGGTTGCTGTCATCCCGAAATCCATCACCTTGCCAACGGCTGTCTCTGTTTGCATTTTCTTTGTTTTCTGAAAATTGTGCCAACTTCAGACTGCCTTTGCCTCAAAATAGGAACATTTTTGCACCGAAATGGACTGGTGGCCGATCAGCCACAAAAAGTGGCTCCCGGCCACTTCAACTGGTCGGTCGGCTAGTGCAAGTGGCCGGTCGGCTACTGCCATTGGCCGGTCGGCTACCTCATTTCCCAAACTCCTAGTTTTGCTACGATAAAGAACAATAGAGGCAAGACAATGTATTTGCAAGGAAATGTGTGTACTGCCACCCTCCTTATCATTTCTCAAGCTCAAAAGAGGATGGCACTCGGCTCTCAAGCTACCAACCAAGCATCTCAATTCATGATGGCCCAAAAACCTAGCTTGTACAAGCTTAGTGAGTGCACACATAAGACTCAATTGGCCACCACCCTATCATACACGATCAAGGGTAACGGCGACCAAGAAATGTGATACGTTTCATCACTTTGAGTATGAAACGTCCCACATTTCTTGTGTTTGGATTAACGTCCAATCCAAACACATGCAATGCGACACAAATGCTTATCTTGTTCATGTTTTACTTTGCTCATTTTGTTTACACATTTTACATTACCGATTAATCCTTTAACCGATTAAGTCCAATGTGAAAGTCCTCTAATTGGAGAGGGATCAACCAAAGGAGGGTTTAAAACATGAGAGAGATCATGTCTTTGACTAGGAGGAACCCTCAAAAGAGGGTTAAAGCCATTTGAGCACAAACTCTAACTCATGCTTAAACACAACCTTAAGGCCAACAAACCCTCAAAGCAAAAGGAAAAGTGAAGAAATGAAGGACGTGGCAGATATTCAGTGCTGATATAGCATGAAAAATGGTACTAAATCATGCAAGCAATGCATGCAAGTGATGTTCAAAAGCCAAAACATCAAAGCTAGTGAAGTGTATTACACTAGAAGCATGAAATATCAATCTCAAACAACCAAATCAATTCGAAACAGAGCCAAATCATGCTAAATCAGTGGCCTAAACATGCTGGAATTGAAGAATAATATCAAGAAAAATATGCTCATTTGTTGACTCGCAAACGAGGCTCAAAGTACAACTCTCAAAAGCAATGAAAGATTGATATATGTAAGAGTGTGACAGAGGTATATGCTCTGAAATCATATGCCAAACGATGCCATATCATGCAAATAACTCAAGCAAAGCATGCTAGGGGCCTTAAAACACAAAGTTAGTAAAGGCCATTTACACTACAACCATACAAAGCATGAGTCATATGACCAAGATCAACCAAAACAGAGTTAAAACATGCTAAAACATTAGCAAAAACATGCTGAGATGGAGTCCCAAAAAGGGTAGAAAAACATGCTCACCTCTTAGGCCAACTACACATGCTAACAAGACATGAGGAGGGGTGAGGGAACCACCCCCTCCCATTTTGGTCCTCAAAACCAACTTTTTGCCAATGAAATTCCCCTGGAATTCAGTGGTTAAAAGGCCAAGAAAAGGTTATTTCAAAAGCTTTGAAAGGTGGCTCAAAAGGCTTTGCAAGCCAAAGAGCAAAAGGGGGGAACCACCTCCTAACCAAACAAGGCTTAAACCACCATTTTAAAACCTTAAAATTAGAGTTTTTAGAGGTCAAAACCGGCCTTAAAGTAGCATATAAAGATGGCTAAGCACTTAACTAAAACAAAGCTTAAAAGAGTTAAGTTCTTACCCTTGAAGCACAGCTGCAAAACAGGTATAATTCTGAGCTAAAACCAAGCTTTAGACCTCAAATAAGACTTCCAAGGACCTCAGCTCCAAGATGAAGGTATTTGGTCAAGGGGTTGTAGGCAAATATGCAAAGAATTCCCACTTTCAAGCCTAAAATAAGGAGAGAGAGAGAGAGAGAGAGAGAGAGAGAGAGAGAGAGAGAGTTTTAGAGAGAAAGAGGAAATTTTTGCTCCTAAAATTTCTGAACCCTCAAAATGGGGGAGGGACCTCCCCTTATATAGAAATATAAGCCTAAGGCTTGTTTCCATCCCTCCATAGACGTTATGGAGGATGGCTTCAGTGACCAACAGTTGGCATAGAAAATATTTGAAAAAGGAGAAAAATAGCCGTCGGCCACTCTAGGTGGCCGATCGGCCACCACCCCTAGCTGACCGGCCACCTCCTCTAGCCGATTGCCCACCCAACGTGGCCGACAAGAGGAAAAAGTGGCTGACAGGGCCTTTCCTTCCTCCAGGCAAGGGGCACCAAGGTCTGGCCTAAAAACAAGGCCAAGACACAGAGAGTTTAGAGGCTCAAAGACAAGGCGTTCCGCCGAGAGCTTCGGGCACTCAAAACAAGCACAAACATGCACAATCATCAAGTGCACAAACGATGACGTCCAAGTCTTGAGGACGGTCAAAAATGGGGTGTCTATAGTTGCTCATCTTTGACAGAACTCGGAAGTCATGAAATGACGGGAATGCCAAAACCTAGAGACGACCTATTTTTGACAAGGCCGAAGACTCATACAAACAAGCAAGATAACGATATAGATGCGCCCGCAAGCTGGGGCAAAATGCAAAGGATATGCACAATGCAGAACACAACTTATGATCATGCAATGAGGGTCGTAATGAAACATTTAAATGCAAATGCTATGCAAAGAAATGCTATAGCAAACTTGAACACAAAAGTAAGCAAACACGCCACGCGTGGGAATTACAGACCGAACTACATTTCATGCAGACCGAACTACATTTCATGCAGAAAGGATGTAAGAAAATTATGCAATCTTAACTGTGCCTCACGCAGAAAAGGATAAAGAACAACAACAACCGTCGGACGCATCCGACGTGGCAAACAGGATTTCAACGCATGGCACACGTGAGGAAAGAAATGGTGTGAACCCAGGGACACACCCCAAGGTTCCGAACTAAAGAGAGCACATAATAGCAATTGAAACACATCCAAATATTATGCAATGAAAACAAAGAGCGGTATAAGCATCGGGATCCGTCCAGATGCATTTAACCAAAGCGTCCTAATGCGCCACGCGCGAGAGGGAAAAGGGAACGGTGTAAACACCGAAGCACGTTCCAATGTTTCTAACCAAAGGGGCGGTATAAGCGTCGGACACACAACCCAAACGCTTCTAACTGAGGAGTTGTATAAGTGTCAGGCACACGGTCCAAACACTTCTAACCAAAGAGGAGGTATAAACATCGGGGCACACAACCCAATGTCTCTAACTAACAGGGTGGTATAAGCGTCGGACACATGGTCCAAACGCTTCTAACCAAAGGGGGTGTTGGTGCAAACACCGGGCGTACTAGAATGTTTCTAACTAGCACAAGGAGTGGTGTAAACACCAGGCGTACCCAAATGTTTCCAACCAGAACAAGGCGTTCAAAGGACGGGAGTGATCTTACCTGGAGCTCCTCTAAATGAACTGTACATACAATACCGTCTAGTTGCATCAACTTTGAATGAATCGTACATACAATATCGTGCCTGCAGAAAAAAGAAACTTTGACAAGTACAATACAATACAAATGCCTACTCTACACAAGACGAATGACTATAGCACAATGCTTAGAGAGGCATATTTCATGCACATTATGCCAAAAACAAAACAAAAGCATAACATGGAGCGAGTTCTAGGCAACATCGAATGCATGTTCAATGCAAGAAGTACAGAGAATTTCTATACGAATGTAAGAGCATGCACAATGCAATACAACGTGACATGCATATTCTATGCAAACATACGAACATGTGTAGTGCAATGAAATGCAACGTACATGTTTTGTGCACAATGATAACAATATATTATGCACAATCCAAAGCATGCACAATGTAAAATATCGAATAAAGAAATGCACGCCTCAACAAGGAAAACGTAGTCGCAACCTCCGATATACCTCTCGGAGGGACTACAATGTGTTTCAAAAGGACACACTTTGTTCATGCCGGCTGACGACGAGTCTTGTGTCGAAGACATGAATTGAAACTCCCGCGGAGACATTTTGATTTGAAAAGTGAACTTTTCTTGCACTTTCTCGAGAGCCAGGGACTCAACTCAGCACAAAAACACACAGGGAGGATATTGGACACCTGCTGGCCACCCTGAAGTGGTGTCGGCCACCTGCTAGATCTGTTGGCCACCTAAGTGGCCGGTCGGCCACAAAAAATGGCCGGTCGGCCAGTAAAGGCAAATTCGGGACAGTTTGGTCTTTTGGATGGAGGACTTTAAAAACGCAACTCCAAAACACATTTGCTCACACACACAGTGCTGAAAACTCCTCTCCTTCCTTCCCAAACACTTTTTCCTCTCAGATCTGTACTTTTCACGTGTTTTCCAACGCCCCTCGTGAAGTTGATTCACTAAAACCTTTCGGTTTCCTTTACTTTGAACCGATCAAAACTTGTTTTCGGAGCTTTTTCTTCACATTCAGAATTTGAGGTTTGTTTCCCCCAAGTTTGTCTTGTGTTTGGCGCCTTTTCCTGAGCTTTGACTTTTTTTTGCTTTTTCTCTTCTCGAGAGTTGACTTTTGTTGACTTTTGGCCTTTTTCACCCATTTTTCTCATTTTTGCCTATTTTCACCTTCTTTTCATATGGCAGACGATGCTCTACATGTCGGGGGGTCTCCGAGGATGGAGGGGGAGCCTAACGTCATACCGTTGCCACCCAGGATTCGGCCTTTCGACCCAGCGACGTACCATCCTGAGGTACATGTACTATCACCTAGCACAGTTCGCCACTTTACCGGATTTGCACGGCGTGCACCTATAGATCTTTTACTACGGGAGCCGGAGTCCCACTTGTCTCACGACGCGCCCGAGGTACATACTGCACTCTTTACATTTTCTGCAATGCAGTTTACATTTCCTGTATAGCTCGCACTTTCGTACTGTATTACACCTGCTCATTCTGAACACATCCACACACTGCATTTCTGCTCATTTTAAACACACCTTACACATTGGATTTCTGCTTATTCTGAACACATTCACACTCTGCATTTTTGCTCATTCACGCAGGTAGACTCCCGCTTCACCCGCAGATACGGGTCGACTGGAGCGAGGGAGTGGTATATGGACCTCCCTGACGGTGTCGACACGTCATTGACGGTGGGATTTGGCCTATTCTGCATGGGCTTTCGCGTCTCATGGTGAGCAAGACCCTTTTAGGTGCACTGGTAGAGAGATCGTGGGACACCACCAACTTTGTCCATTTCTTTGCCACTGAGGACATAACGATGACCCCGTATGACTTCGCCATGCCGACAGGCCTAGAGGTGGGAGGTCGACCGATCCCATACGACTCCGACCTGGGTGAGTGGGAGGCCGCTTGGACTTATCTATTGGGAGCACACCCGCCCATCTTCTGCTTAGGGACGGTCAGATATACCTGGTTCTCAGATCACTTCAGAGGGACTGAGCCCACGACGATTGAGGCTACAGAGCAGTACGCCTGAGGTTTCTTGATGTTCCTCTTCGGCACTACACTGTTCATTAACAGGGCGAACATAGTCGGGCTATACCTTCTTAGCGCTTTAGTGGACCTATTCTAGGTTCATCACTATGATTGGGGCGGCGCCAGCCTCGCTACCCTTTACTGTTACATGAGCTCGACCTCCCACAGGAGCGGGAACAGAGTGGGTGGCTATTGGAGAGCTTGGGAGGTATGCTTTACTTTTCAGTTTTACAGTTTTTACCATGCTTTTTGCTTTGCACTTTCTGTACACTTCACACACCACACACTGCACACACTGCATTATCTATATTCTGTACCCTCTATATTCTGCATTTTCTATGTATTCTGTATTCTCACTGCCATTGTCTTTTTTTTCACAACTGTGGGTATATGCCTATGTCAGGACACCCGGCTCACCGCCGGTATACTTTACAACTTTCATTCATTACAATTTCACTTAGATTCTTATTCATTCATGCACTCATGATTTCAACTTGCATTTGTAGCCCTCCGTAGAGTATGTCGAGGGGTTACTCCAGGATGGCCTCATTTGAGGGCATGATCTTCAGGGGAGAGATGATGTTGAACTCCCACGGGATTCAGGTAATTTTTCAGTTTTCTTGCATTTATCATGCTTCTGCTGATACACTGAAACTGACATCTCACCTGAACATTTCCCCATATTACACTGATACATTGCATGTATTTTAGGAGCCACATTGTTGATAAGGCACTCGATAAGGCACATTGTTGATAAGGCACTCGATACACAGCACTCACGGCACTGATACGCTGTAATTTACATATTGCTCACAGCATTGCTCACGGCATTCATACACTATACTCGGACACTGCTCACAGCATTCATACACTGTACTCACACACTGCCCATAGCATTCATACACTGTACTCACACACTGTATTCGGTATTTATACCCTGCTTTGCGTAGCATAACTGATGCATTTTCATTTGTTCCTTTCAGGCCCCATTCCAGATTCTGGCCGCGGGAGGTGCTCCAGCTGGACCATCCGTACCTGCCCGAGGAGGAAGGGGAGTCAGGCGGAGGATGACGATCCACAGCCGAGGCAGACACAGGCGCGCCCGTGCTGAGAGCAGTTCACGAGAGCCCTCCCCTGATGATTCTGATGAGGAGGCGGCGTCGTCCCAGGGTGAGGCCAGAGACAGCTCAGACTCTGAATACGGAGCCGGCGGTGGTGATCCTGGACCCTCGTCCAAGAAGAGGACCAGGACGGATTCTCGCACTCAAGGTAACTGATATTGATCCAGACTTTTGCTGCTTTTCTTCTTTTTTAGCTTTGTTCAGACACTTTGTTGCTTTTCTTTTCCTTTCTGCTTTATTTCCCTTTTACTGGCAGTTTGAGCACATTGTACTACCTTAGACAGGTTTTATTTTCTCAAAACTATGTACTTTGCAAGAGACATATGATGAAATGAAACAGCTATTTTGTTCAAAAAGCGTTACATTTGTACATTCTATGCATCGCATCGCATTGAATTACATAACAATGTAAATGAGATTGAACTTTTGTTTTGAAAACCAAACACTCGAATCGCAATTAATTAGGTAGTGAACCAACTAACGACAAAACAACTGATAAACAAAACAAAGACCTCAACAAGCTAACCAAGTGTAAATACAACTCGATAAGCAAACCAAAAACTTAAAGAATACAAAATACAACTCAATAAACAAATGTACAACAACTTGATAAGCAAATAGGCGTGACTTCGCAAAATTAACACCGGAAGGCATTGGAAGTAGAACCAATCACAAGTTCTCAGCATGTTCAACACATAGATTGCTCATGGAACAAGAGGAGAGGCCATCAACCATAGAGAGAGGCCATCGGCCACAAGAAATGGCCATCGGCCAACATGTTTAGCGATCGGCCAAAAGGGATGGTCGGTCGGCACTATATTTGGTCGATCGGCCAAAAATGGCAAGTACCTCCAGAATGTTGACACCTGTCTTGCACTCAAAACCTTCTCTTCTACAAAAGCCGCAGCTTCGTATTTTTTCTCATTTCAACACTGATTTGCACCAAATGGAAGAGTTCCTTGTCCAAAATCTCACAAATTGGATTGCCAACTTGGATGACTCGGAAAAGCACTGCATTGGAGATCACAACCGAGCTCTTGAATGCTGAATAGACAAAGATGACCAAACATGATCACATGGACAAAGTTGATCGGGGAAGTGTTTATGGCTGGACTTCAAGATGAAGTTGCCTACGTATCCCAAAGATGGGAATCAAGCCTTACGTAGTTCAACTTGGGTTCACTCGAGTATTTACACTCTCCTTTTGCGCTCTAACTTTTGCCAAGGCCGCCCTTTGCGGGTTTTCAACCTTGCGAGCTCAGTTTTTATAATTTCAAATTTTTCATGCTCTAATTTTTGCCTAGGTCGCCCTTTCGGGTTTTCGGCCTAGCGAGCCACTCAGGGAAAATATTTCTTCAACTTGTCCATGTTGATCGGTTGGGAGAACTCTAGGCCATCTAGGTCCATCAGAACGACAGCTGCACTAGACCAGAAAGACTTGATGATGTAAGGATTAGTCTAATTGGGTCTGAACTTGGCCCTAGGGTTGTGGATGGGAGCTCGGTTGTCTTTGAGCACCAAATCTCCTTCTTTCAAATTCCTGGACTTAACTTTCTTGTTGAAAGCCCTAGCAATTCGTTGTTGATAACCTTGAACATGGTACAGTGCTTTCACCTTCTCTCTTCAAACAGCATGAGTTCTTCGAACTTGCTCTGTTGCCAATCTGCCTCTACTATCTGACACTCAGCCAGTACTCGCAATGACGAAACCTCAATTTCGATAGGTAGAACGGCCTCATCCCATAGACCAAGAATACGGAGTCACCCCAGTAGAAATTCTAATTGAAGTCCGGTAGCCCCACAGAGCAAATGGCAACTTATCTGGCCAGTCCTAGTAGGTTTCCACCATTTTTTGCAAAATGTGTTTGATGTTCTTGTTGGCGGCCTCGACTGCTCCGTTGGTTGCGGCCGATATGTGGATGACTTATGAAAAGCCACGTTGTATTTGTCCAACAAGTCGATTACTTCTTTCTTGAAGTGGGAACCATTGTCTGAAATGATCTCGTTCGGGACCCCGTAGCGACAGATGATGTTGTTTCGGATGAACTTGGCGACATGCGGAGCCTTTAACACCGCATAAGACTGGGCCTCAACCCACTTTGTGAAATAGTCTATCGCGACTAGAATGAACTCATGCCCATTGGACCCCTTCGGAGTAACAGCCCCGATCACATCAATCCCCTAGACTGAAAATGGCCATGGTGAAGTCATGTTGTATAGCTTCGACAGCGGAATGTTCATGCGGTTTGCATGGATCTGGCATTTGTGGCATCGCGGACAAAGCCAATACAATCCTCCTCCATGGTGGACCAGTAGTAACCTTGTCTAAGGATCTTTCGGGCTAGCATCACCCTGTTCACGTGCGCTCCACACTCTCCTCCATGGATGGCATCCATCAGGCGCTTGGACTCTTTAACATCAACACACAGCTTATGCATTCCCAGATGACCTCTTTTATACAATTTACCCTTGTAGACGATGAACTGAGCGGCCATTCTTCTAATTGCCCTCTTATCTTTGGCATTTGCCCCTGGTGGATACACTTCCTTTTCTAAGAAGTTCCAGACATCGTAATACCAGGGGTTCTCATCTTGAACCTCGTCTATGGCAGCAATCAACTCGTAGGCTAGCACAAATTTCTGGTCAATGATGATCGGACGCATCCGGACTCCAAAAGGGATGTCTATCATAGAAGATAGAGTTGCCAGTGAATCTACGAACCTGTTGTTCTCTCTAGCAGATGAGCGAAGTTCAGCTTCTCAAACCGAGGAATCAACAAGTTCAAGGTCTAGTGGTATATTCTCATCTTTTCTTCTTTGACTTTCTGTTACGCCCCAAACCCGCCCTTAAAAGTTTGGGCATGACCCATTCGAAAACAGACACTAATCCTGTTATACATATCATACGGGGCCTGAACGGAAGCATTCAATAATAATAATAAAAAAATACATAGAATAACATCCATTGAGCTATTCCTAACATGCCAGGATCTCAACATCACACTAAGTAAATATTATACAGATGGTTTATATACATATGCCTCGACTCAACCCCATAAATAGGCGTATAACAAAAATATTAATGAAGAAGGAATTATATACAATCAACCATAAATAGACGTCCAAAGCGTAAATCAACACTCAACAACACTGTACATAATACACGGCTTCAGGTGGTGCCTGGACGCATCAAAGTTGACAAGAGAAACACAAGCCTTAAAGGTTAGGACTGAACTCTCGGTTGGTTACCTACAAGAATAGACAGACAAAATACAGAATGAGCGAACTCAGTGAATAATAGTACATAAATAATGTAATGTTTAACCTGAATAATAAAACATATAATTGCAGATGCATATGATTAACTACATTCCATAATTAATTCCGAAACAGCCTTGGGTCCAGTTTCCATAACAGAATGGCGTTAAGCCCAGCATATATATAACGGCCATAGGCCCACAGGTGCAGAACGACCATGAGTCAGGAATACCAGAACGGCCACCAGTTGGGTAACAGGACGCATAAAGCGTGGTAACAGGACGCATAAAGCGTAGTAACAGGACGCATAAAGCGTGGTAACAGGACGCATAAAGCATAGTAACAGGACGCATAAAGCGTAGTAACAAGAATAATAGATGTATTTGTTCCATACCATAAAACATCAGAACATATTAATACAAATAAGCACATTCTTCCCATTATTCACATAAATAAACATAGATACATAAGCTTAACAGAACGTTGCCGATAACAGAATGGTAACATTAATTATCAATAGCAAACAAAACATATGGTACAATGTTTCCTCATGGTTCTTTGTACATAGACATACTTGTTTCGTAATTAACAGAACCTTAACATTACCCATAATCTGAAGGTAAATCAGACCAATTCATAAACCAACTTCACAGTGTTAATAGTTGTATGCAATTCTTATACAGAAGTATAGGTTATTCTTAGGATGGTACATTGACAATAATCATTAGCCATAACCCAAAATACAAAGTAGGTTCAGAATCATACCGGTGTGTGATCATTCTTTTAATGTTCACATCAATTCTCAATCAACACACATGTTAACATATTAGCTCACGGAGTAGAATGTCAATAACAATAATGATTAACGGTAAATAACATATGTTTGAGGTACTATTACTCACAGTGTTTAGATGCTTGGTCCGCCCCTATAGCTAGCCCTACACAATTCACATAATTCAAATATAATCCATCATAGTACAACATCATTTAGTTCAACATTACTCAACACAACTCAACATAATCAACATAATCCGCCATAATTATCACCATCCAATATAATCCACACTATTTAACGTTATTCAACTCAATGTCACCGAATATAATTCAACATATTTCAAATTAAGTTGCTAAGGCTCATTTCAACATTCCATAGCCAAGTTTACATTGTCCACATCATCAAAAAATCTTTCCCCTAATTTCCTTTCTCATTAACATATGATTTACAATGCTCATAACAAGCTCATTCGCAAATTTTAACATAAGTTTCAAACATTTCCAAATTTAAATTAAACTTGAACACATACAATTCAATACCTCAATTTTATTATTCTACTTCCAATTTGGGCCAAATCTTTGGTTATCATCCTTAATTAACCTAGGGTTTCAAGAAAAATATTGAAATGTCAAGAAAATTCAAACTTATTAACCCATCATTTTCTATTCCAATTTTCCCATTGATTATACACCTAGGATTCATAATCTATCATTTTAACCCATCAATTATATCACCAACATGATAAACCCGAAACCCCCAAATCTCAAGTTGGACATATTATGCTCAAATTATAGATTATGTTTTTATATACACAAAATACCACAAATCCATCCATGAATGCAAATATTGAAAGGGAATAAGGACCCCTACCTCAAGAATCAAACAAAGGAGTAAGGATTGAGAAGAATCCTCCAAAATCTCGAAATTCCAATCGGTAGAACATAATAATCTTCATGCTTCTTCACTTTTTGATGGATGATCTTGATCAAAACTAAGAGAAATGGAAGGTTTTGGAGATTAAGAACCTAGGGTTTTCGGACCTAGGGGAGGGGATGAAGAGGGGAAAAGGAAAATGTGAGAAATGATCCAAAAAATCTCGTTTTAAGCTGTTGTCCCGTAATTCCCGCTGGAGCGGAGGAATTCCCGCTCGAGCGTACCTGTTTTCAGCAAAGATTTCGAAACTTTGAACAGGTATAACTCTCCCATCCGGACTCCGTTTTAGGTCGTTCTTGTGTCCAAATTGAAGCCCCGGAAATAAGCTTTCCAATGGTTCTAACCTCACATCCAATTTCAAAGTGTGGAAAAAGAAAAGGGCAAAAGAGTGGCGGCTGATCGTAGATGAATCATTCAAATTAAAGCTTTTGGTTCCATCCTACTTTACCTTCATTGTACCACCTCAACCCATACTCCAAATTAACATAAGAAGGTTCTAAGTACACTAATAAAATGCCAAGGACAATCTTACTTTCCACGCTCGAGCGTCACCTCACCCGTTCGAGCGCTCATAGACCAATAAAGCAGTCCGCTCGAGCGTCAACTTCTCCGCTCGAGCGGAGATTCACAACTTGCAGAATCTCAGGCTGTCTGCGAAATTGCTGGGAACCCCAAAAGTCCGCTCGAGCGTTAACTCTTCCGCTCGAGCGGAGGGAAAAGTTCTGGGTCGTCACACTTTCCAATCTCCCTTAGCTTGGGATACAACAAGGTTCGAGTCTCCGATGACGTCCAACCGTTTTGCCCCTAGTTATAGGGCAGCTTCTAGTCTAGCAATACACGCCTCATACTCTGCCTCATTGTTTGAGACTTTGAACCGGAGTTTGAATGCTACAGGGATGTGGGAATTGCCGGGTGCTATCAGCAACACCCCTATCGCATACCCGTATTAGTTTGACACTCCGTCAAAGTACATCGTCCAAGTTTCGTCTTCGACATGCAAAATGGCCTCGTCTGGGAATAGGTACTCAACTGCTTCATCCCCTTCCACTGGGTGATCGGCTAGGAATTCTGCTACCGCTCTCCCTTTTACTGACTTGCGCGTCACATATTTCAGATCGAATTCATAAAGCAGAAGCAACCAACGAGCCAGCCTACCCGTAAGTACTGGTTTCTCGAAGAGATATTTGATGGGATCTAATCTCGAAACCAACATTACAGAGTGAGCTAACAGGTAGTGCCGCAGCTTCCTGGTAGCCCATACCAAGGCCAGACAAGCCTTCTCCAACGGAGTGTAGCGGGTCTCATAACCCAGCATCTCCTTGCTTAGGTAGTAGATACTCCACTTTGTCCTCAGACTCTTGTGCAAGCATGCAGCCCATTGTAGTTTCAGTCACTAAAAGATACAAAATCAATGGTTTCCCCGGCTCAGGCGGGACAACATGGGTGGGTTCTGTAAGTATTGCTTAATCTGTTCAAAAGCAGCTTGGCATCGGCCGTCCCATTGAAACTTCGTTCCTTTCTTTAGGAGACCAAAGAGTGGTTCACAAGTCAAGGTTAATTTAGCAATAAATTGTCTTATGAATTGCACTTTACCTAGAAAGCCTCGCACCTCCTTTTCAGTCCTCGGTGGTGGCATTTCTAAGATGGCCTTGATTTTGGAAGGGTCGACTTCGATACCTCTCTCTGTAATCAAGAACCCCAGCATTTTCCCTGCTGTAACACCAAATGTACACTTCTGAGGATTCAGCCACAACCGAAATTCTCTAATCCCTTGGAAGAACTTTTGCAAGGCGGTGTAGTGGCCCTCTCTTTCCTTGGACTTGACAATCATGTCGTCCACGTACACCTCAACCTCTTTGTGGATCATGTCATGCAATATTGTGGTCGCAGCCTGTTGATATGTAGCTCCAGCATTCTTCAGCCCAAACGGCATCACCCTATAACAATAGGTCCCTCACGGGGTGGTAAAAGCAGTCTTCTCCCAGTCTTCGGGTGCCATTACAATCTGGTTGTAGCCTGAAAAGCCATCCATGAATGAGAGCAATGCATGCCCCGCAGTAAAATCCACTAACTCGTCGATATGCGGCAGAGGAAAGTCGTCTTTCGGACTGGCTTTGTTCAAATCTCTGAAATCCACACATACCTGGATTTTGTCATCCTTCTTCGGCACTGGAATGATGTTGGCCAACCAAGTCGGGTATTCAGATACCAGCAGGAACCCTGCGTCAATTTGCTTGGTGACCTCTTCTTTGATCTTGATAGCCCAGTCTGGCGGATCCTTCTGAGTTTCTGCTTGACAGGTCGGGCCTCTGGGTCAAGAGGGATCCGTGCTGTACAATCTCAGGATCGATTCCAGGCATGTTCGTAGGACCATGCGAAAACATCTTTGAAATCTTTTAATAGGGACAGAACGAGCGTGCGCTCCTCCAAAGATAACAGTGGATGATGGACCAGGAGTCCTTCTTAGTACCAACATTAATTTGGGTTGATTTCATCAAACCAGCGGTTTTACAAAACCTCTCCTGCTCTTGTTCTAGCAATATTTTAAAACCAGAGGAATTTCCTCCTCGTTGTTTTCATCGAAGTTTTGAAAGTCTGAATTAATGCAATAAATCAAGGGTACAAAAAAGTAATCGAAGGCCACAGCCGCACAATTCTCATTAATCACTTCATCCAGTCCATCTGATTCCTCTGTTACAACAGACTCAAAAGAGAAAGAAAAAGACGACCTAGACAGGACTGTGGCATTCGGGTTATCACTCCCAGGAATATCGGACTCAGACTCAGACGAGCTGGAACCTAATTCCGACTCACAAGACTCAGTGGAATCAGATTCCGGCTCACTACCTGACCCAGTGCTGCTCGATAAGAATCCCTCCTCATACTGCCAGACGAGGGAGGGTGCGATGGATGCATCCAAAATGTTTGAAGATAGGCTCGCAGCCGTTTCATTTCCAATCATAGACACTGAGAGATTATCCCCTAAGCACTCATGCACGATCAGAGGATCTGATAGTAGACAGGCCAGTGCTACCCCCATTTCAAACTTGGTGCTCCCGGAATCCACTTCCTTACACTGCTCAACCTCAGCTGATGGGTTTGTCTGCTCTTCGGCAACATCATCCTCGGATAACTGCAAGTCGAAGAAGATCTCAAATCCCGGCAAGCACCTCTTCTCTGCGTTCAGCCATGGCTTTGGGAAGCCGCAGAACGGAAAATCTTCCCTTCCCGGACGAAGTGTCCGTTCAGGGTGCCCTGAATAGGCCGATGCATCAAGTAAAATGCCTCCCGGTCTGCTTGGCTCTGGCTCTCCCAGCCATTTCTTTGCCTTTTCTTACCCAGTCCTCTTTGGTGGGTAGATAACCCAGGCCAAAGTATGCGGGTTGTGCAGCACTTCGGCCCACACTACAATGCCCTTCCGGCCACTTTTTCCTAGTCCCATCCTAGGGATGTGCTGGAGCTTGTTCATGAGGTACATTGACTGTGCGCTGACATACAACCCCTCATTAACAGCCAAATGTTTTGAACGACCCGGGCCTCGGCTAGGGTAAATCCTGACAGAGCACATCCTCCGCGCCATCCTCGATTTCCAAAACCGGTGTAGACACCTCTGGCGGTGGATGAATCGACGAATTCCCAAAAACTATGGCCACCCCTTTCCCATGGGGGTATTTCAACATCTAATGCAGGGTGGAAGAGACTGCCTTCACCTGGTGCAGCCACGGCCGCCCTAGGAGTAGATTAAAGGTTGCGGGAACGTCCAAAACATGAAAGTCAATCTCGTGTTGTCCTGGACCAACCTGTGTCTGGATCTTCACAGTCCCCATCACTTCTCTGCTAGTATTGTTGTAGGCCCTTATTACTTGGGCAGTTGGCACAAAGTCTGCGGGCTTCAACCAGATTGCATATGCTGTCCTTGACGGGCACACGTTGATGGCGGATCCTGTGTCGACAAGAACTACCGGTATCTATTTGTCTCTACACTCAACAGAGATGTAAAGAGGTTTGTTATGATTTGCGCCCTCAGGCGGCAGTTCCTTGTCAGAAAAGGTCAACGTCGGGGAAGCTCCTCCCAGAAAAAGCAACCCTACCAGCTGCTCAGGCGTGGTGTCTATTGAAAGTTTGGCCTTGTCCATTGCTGAAAGGACAGCTTGTCTATGAACTCTTGAAGCCATAAGCAGTCCCCAGATGGAGATGTCTGCCTGTATCTTCTTAGTTATTTCAACACAGCCTCCTCTTCGAGCAGCTTATCTTTTTGCTTCTCCGCCTCCTTGTCCTTTCCGAACACCTCTGGTTGATCTAAGTGCGGGGGCTTGAAATAACGCCCGCTCCTAGTCATGTGGTCCACTTCACCAATATACCAGGTATCATCCGGCTGGTTATTCCCCTAGTCCTCATCTGTGTGGGCAAGACATAGGTCATCATCTTCCCACCACATACCATCGGCAGCCAACAGACATGGTCCGGCTCCGTTACAACTATTCCTGTGCCTACAACACCTCCTATTCCTGCGTCTGCAGCACGCTCCGTTCTTGTGCACACAATATGTCCTGTTCCCTCAGGGGCTTTACCCTTTCTGACCCTCTCAGAATCTTCGATCCTTTCCCGCTCAAACTACTTCAGTGCAGCCTACTGTTCAGTCTTTTCGTTCCTAAATTGCACGTATTCTGAGCAAAATTCTTTACACTGGTGCTCTCCGGTGATGTACTCTGATCTTTGGCCTTTCCGGCCATTGTTGATGTCTCTGTCCCTGATGGACCCTGTTCTAGCTGAAATTGTTCAACAATATCCGGCTAGTCGTCAAGCCACCCAGTAGACTCTGCTGACTTATCAAACCAATTGACTGCCACGTCCCCCGAATCCTGTTTTTCAAAGAACTGCAGATTTGCAATGTCTTCTTCTAGATCCGCTAGGTCATCTAGCCCCTGATTAGGTCCATCCTCTCGTACTACACAAATCTCTGCCCCCACTGGCAATTCCACTTTCGGCCTAGCCTGGCCTGCTGATGTAATATAACCACTTGGGTTGTATATAAAGCTCTCAGACCCCTCAGGTTCTGACTGATCATTCTCATATGTTCCCACAGTTGACTCAACTCTATCTTCGATAGCCACCACCACCGTTTTAGGTTGGGTTTGGGAGATATCTAGCATGCACAAATCAGTGTTGTCGGGAATAAACACCTCTGGCTTGGGTAGGTGAGAAGGGGTGATATATATACTAGGGTCATATAACACAACCCCAGTTTGGATTAGATTGATGCGTTTGAGAGGTGGAGCTCAGTTATGTGGTGGGAGAAGGTTAGTTGTGACATTAAGTTTCTCCGGAGGCACAATCACCCTGTTATCAATGAGATCCTGAATCTCATGATGCAATCAAAAGCACTGGTCGGTATCATGACCATGTTGCTGGTGAAAGGCACAGTACTTGGCCGGGTTGTGGGAAGAAGGAAGTTTGTCTGGTAACGGTCGCGGCTCCAGGGGCTTTAAGTGCCCTTTCCTGATCAGAACCCCCAAAGCTTTGGATAGGGGCATGTATAGTGGAGTGAAGGTTCTTTGACCTCGAGGTGAATACTTGGTTGTTTGTGAGCCACTTCCGGACGCGCCGGTGAATGGTGTAGCTGCAAGGGTTCTCGGGGTGGTGGTGGTAGTGACCATCCCCACATCTGAAGATCTGGTAGCTGCAGCACTGCTTGTGCCTGCATTTGTACTACGATTGAATGCCCTCTTAGGTGGCTCTCTGTCTTGGTCAATCAGACCCTGTTTCATAGCGTCCTCGATTTGCACCCCTATCTTATGTAGATCTGCAAAGGTGGAGAAGGGGAGAACGATCATCTTCTGCATAAGCTTTGGCTGGAGGTTGCACACAACCATCCGAATCTGATCTTTGTCAACGGGCCTGATGGTCATCATCGAGGCTTTGGCGCTCCACTGGGCCACAAAATCGGAGAACCTCTCCTTAGGCTCCTGCCTAGTTGTCTCGAGATCACGGGTTGTGACCTCGATCTGTGTATTGTATGAGTATTGAGCTATGAAGGCCTCCGCCATCTCCTCCCAGTTCCTCTTGACGGAATCTTCCAGTTTTGCATACCAAATGGCCGCTACACCCGACAGGGTCCGGCCAAACAAAGAAAGCTTCTGCAATCTGGATAGGACCATCGGCCTCAGTATATCCGAGAACAGCTGCAAATGCACCATAGGATCTCCAAACCCGTCAAAACGATCTATGTACGGTATCTTAAATCGATCCGGTAGAGTCACGGCCGAGTCGGTATACCCATCCTCAATATCCGGAATGGACTTCACACCCTGGGATTTCTTGAACAGCTTTTCAAGCTTCACTTTTAACGCTGTGGGGTCCACCTCGAACTCAAAGGGAGAATCTGGTAGGTTGGTAGGTGCTTTGGATAGCTGGGGAAGGATCGGGGTCGGAGCCGGCCTTGTTGGATTGTCCGTATCATCCTGGACGTTTGCTGTCTCCCCGAGTATTGGAACTCTTGGTGGGGGAGGAGCTTAGTGTGAAGCGGATGCTCCAGTTTGCTGCTGTAATCTGGCAATTAACTCTGCCTGTTGGGCCATGACCTCGGCCTGTTGCTTGGCAAATTCTGCTTGATGGGCAGCATCCTGCTGCATGGTTCTCATACTTTCCTGGAGCTGATGCATCATCTCCTCCATACCTTCCATATTGTATCGATCTAGCTGAATAACTGGTATATCTGTCCCTACAATAAAACTGAGACCTCAGCCTGACTGTTCATTGATGGGGTAAACCACTGATCTGGCGACCGCTGTACCGATACACTGTGTCCTCTTGACCTCCGTCTGGTAACCGGGGGTAAAGAAAGGAACACTGCTTGTTCGTCTATCAGATCCTTAGATCGATTAAGCCTACGACCTTTAACCCAGAGTGCTCGGGAGATATCTACCTGGTCGGATGCAATTGTGCTAAACTACCTTGCAAAAAGATAAATAAAGCATAATAAGGAAATAATGAACAGAAAAATGGACAGCATAACAGCTTAAATAAAGACAACACACAATTGGCAACACAAGCTGAATGAACCGTTCTCAACCACTGATCACTGTTCCCAAATCACTGTCCCAAATCTGAATCTGATACCCGCAGATATAACTGATCCTCAAAGTACTATGCCCGCAGGCCTGATACCCAGACTTGCAAACTGATACATGCGTTCCTATAGAGACACACTCTAAAAGCACACAGCAAGCAAATGAGAGTCAAAACACCCCTATGTTGGGGTAGGGTTTCCCTGTCCTATTTTGTCAGGAGCTAGGGTTTCACTACGCACACAGCGGTTTCAAACAACCTATAATCGTGTAAGTAACCTGTCCTAGTTTGGAATAGTCACTATGGATTCCGATATGCACTAGGTCGAATGGTCAAAAAGGGTGCCCCGGTAAAAACTGGGGTTTGTGTTCCCGTCGTGGTAGAGGCCGCAGCCTTATGGCACGCTTCTCAAAGCAAGCCACTGGCAAACCGTTCAGGAATAGCATACGGAAAACACGGTGTCCTAGGCGCACCAATGCACATGCAATGCAAAGAAACACATAATGTAATCAAAACAAGATATCATGAGTTCGAGTCAAGTCCTCTAACTCCCAAGTAGAGTCGCCAGAAACCGTAGACGCGCCCTTGGGCATTCATGCTACAGTTCTGGACTCAAATGTCACGGTTCTTAATCTGATCTCACAATGTGCGATGTGAGATTGATAAATCACCAAAGAGTCCAAATCCAGCAAATCTTTTGGAAAACTGATTTTTAAGAAAGAAGTGCCAAACATGGACTGCTTTGCCAGATATAGAGTCGCCACCTAAATATTTTGTTTTGGGGGAATTTAGGAAACCCTGACTCATGCCTAAGGCCACGTGTCCGTCATCACCAAAGTTGCCTCAGCTCGGGAACTTGGGTATGATTGGGGAAGGTCATCTATGAGCACCCCCGCTCGCTCGATCCAAGATCGGCCTGTACTGTGACGCCCCAGTTCTACACTATTGGTTGCACTCAAGGGAGAGTCACTAATGAGTCCTATGGTCAATAACCGAGTAAGATCCCAGATCGCCAGAGGAGTCAAATTAGCCTCCCTTCTAAGTTCAGCTTTCTTAGGTAGCGCACTACCCTTTTGACAGATCTTAAAAGGTATTGACACAAGGTTCATAAGTAACGATAAGGTTCATACATAGAATATAAATATATAACAATCAATATATATAACTCAAAAGATGGTTCCATTACATTACATTCCAGAAGAAATCTTAAGTCTTCAAATGAGTCTTTACAAAACATCCAAAAAGAAACTTCTAATTATTTTTCTAGGATAGCCAAAAGTCTTCAAAAGTTTCGGGCTTGTCGTCTCCAGCTATGAGTTCCGCTTCGTCACCTGGCATGATACGCCGTGAGCTTTGAATGCCTAGTAAACACACACACACTACTCCTTTTTCCCAGTCCAATACACAATCACAATTATAACATCAAGTAATAAAGCACAATACTCAATTAAATAAATAAAGGGTTAAGTCAGGTTGTTAGCAACTAGAAATCCCCCAAAGAGATTTCGTCCTCCCAACCACGAGAATCGGACGCGGATTATTCGGTATGCCCCATCTTTTGCTGCTTTGTTGCAGACCTAACCTCGGATGCCTACCAACGGTTATGTACCGTGTAGCGCCAACCGCAGGGCCTCAAAAGAGACTGTAAAATAGGGCCTTGCCCGAATCCCTCCTTGCACCAAACCACCTAGGGTCCGAATACAACCGCTCCGTTCAAAGGTTCCGAAAACCACTTGCGCAAGGCTTTAACTTTCAAATAGGGAACGCATCCCAACAATCCATATATCACATATTCTCATTTTTCATTACTCAAGTGTTCGAAAACCCAATACCCTCCCTATTAGGTTTCCCGTTGAATTAAATGTTTTAAATCAAGGTTAGTCCAACTTATAAGACAATAACATCCATATAAGCATGCATTCTTAAGATGAGAAAGGTAAATAACAAATATAATATCATGCCAAGATATGATCATAAGCTAATAAGCAATCTCATGAACTCAAGGGTATAAAACATCCACACATAACAAAATTTCCAGATTTAATATCACATAAAAATTAAAATGAAAGGACTATTTTAGATCCTTCACCGGACTTGGCCTTCCTATGGTTCGTAGAGGATTTAATCTAGTTTCTAGAACATTTTTCAGAGATGGGATCGCTTTTCCAGATTTTAAGTTATTTAGAAAATATTCAGCGCTGTCCAGATTCTGCCCAGATCCGTCGACTGTTACGAAAAATTGATTTTCTTGCAAACTGCTTAATGTTTTTCGACGAAACCAATTTTAGTTGAAAGCTAACACCTTAAGGAAGGTTTTGAAATAAAATAGAGGTCCAGAATAATTTTTACATTTTTCTAGAATTTCTGGAAGTGCGCTGCAAAAACAGATTCCAGGGTACTTTGCCCAAAACAAGAAGATTTATGAAAAAGGGGTTCCACCACGGGAAAGTTTCATTTCTTTTGTGAATAAAATATGCTAACTATCACATGTTTAACTCAAAAAATTTGTTTGAAAGAGTGCCCTTGAAAAGTTGAGAGATTGGTACAAAAGAAGATGGTTTTGTGCCAAAATGGGGAAAATACAAAAGAGATGGAATCAATACTCAACCCTTAGCATTTTTAACATAAGAACTTAGTAATAACAGATCCAAAAACATTATTTAGAACCTTTAGAAACATGCATTAGAAAAAGGAAATGAAAGAGAATGTTGTGTTTGTGGCTTACTTGCTACTTTGCACAAGAAGGCTCTCTTCTTCCTCCTTCTTCTCCTCTAGAATTCTTTCTCTTGCTCTCCTCCTTCTCTCTAGCCTAATGTGTGTGTGTGGGTGTGGTGTTTGTGCTTTGCCAAGCTAGGGGAGGTTGGTATATATAGGCAATTTTGATGTAAAATGTCCTAAAGCCCATTAGTTGGAAATGGATGGAAAGGTTAGGATTTTCTTGGAGTCTAATGGGATAGGAGTAACTAAGGTGCTAAATCATAGGTTTAGGCATTATTTAGTTAAATGGAACTAGTTTTGGAATTTGCATCCTAGGTCTAGGGCACTAGGTTGTGTTTTTTCCTAGAATTTCATGATGATATATCTTGAAAATGGTTTTCTCACTTTCTCCTAGAAGGGCCATTTTTTTTTTATATTAATTTTGGTCCTAGGGCACACTCCTCAAGGTGTATATATATATATTACAAGATTGATGGTACTTAAGGTACAAGGTACAAGTACTAGTTTTTAGGGCAAGTTTTGAATTTAATTAAAGGGTGAGGGCTTGGGTTAATACATGTAACTTATGTAGAATTAAATTAGGTTAGGGATCCTAATCCGGTTAGGGAAATTACTGTTTCGATAAAAATAAAAATATTAATGCTAACTGACAAGATTCGAATTAATTCAAGTAAACGAGGGGGCTTTAATAAAAAAATTCAACATTAGGGTTTTTAAAGTGAATACATATTTCAGGGGCTTCACATGTACAAAGCATGATATCTTGTTTTTTAAAACACATGCGTTCTTATTCCGGTTAATTAGCTAGAATTACTATGTGATGCGCACAACACACAAGTATAGACTAGATCGCCTAATTTGGAACAAAGCATCGCATATCTGTTTGTTTTTGAAAAACGGTTTGGAGTTTGCTACTCGCAAGTAGGCTAAAACACGGATTTCAATGAATCGTTCCAATTCAGGTAATCCAGCCTTCACCCACAGGCATTCAGGCAGTTATATTATATAAGCAATTAGCCTCATGGCAAGCATGCTGTCATGGCAACACTTACACACATGCAAGATGCTAAAGCATAAACATCACAGTGTACTCCGGCCAAAAACAAAAACTAGTTAGAAATCATGCATGATCCTAGTTCATGTTAAAATGGCTAATGCAACACACGCAAAATGCAACTAGAATAGGCTCGGCTAATCTAAAATGGTATATGAGATGCGACAATTCGATACATGTATTCAACTTGAAATTGAAATACATGCAATTAGTATGATGCGCCGAGCCGGTGCATGCAATACAGATGAATGGTGCAAACATGCATAGCATAAGATGCTAATTGAAACATGCCCTAGAACTAACCATTGAAAGTAGGTAAGTAAAAGGGAGAAAGAAGTGGGGTTGGAAGACATTCATCACACACACGCACGCTTATTACAAAATTGCGCCCTCTCGACGGAGGGACCGAAAGAATAATACAAATTAACTAATTAACTAACTAACAAGCTAATTAATTATTACACAACACTTAACTAATTAAACAAATTAATTAAGCTATGAAAAATAGTAAAGCAGCCTCGGGAAGAGGGACAAATGCATGCTCGGTCGGCTTCGCTCGGAAATCCGTTGCCATGCTTCATGTTGCCTCTGTTTGCACTGCTCTGTACCTCTGGAAACTGTGCCAACTTCTGTGACACTTCTGAACCACCTTGTGGGCATGCTGTGAGGCCATCGGCCAAAAGATGAGGCCATCGGCCAAGGTAAACTGGTCATCGACCAAAAATAGGGCTCTCGGCCAGGAATAGTTAGCCAATCGGCACTGAATATGGTCGGTCAACCATTTCTTCCTGCAGACTACTCCTGTTGCTGCAACAGGACAAAGAGCATGGCAATGCATTTACAAGACAATGTCTGCACAACTACACCCCTTATCATGTTTAAGACTTAAAGGTGTGTAGTTCTCGACCCTCGGACCATCAATCAAGCATTTCATGCATGATGGCCAAAGGAGCCAAGTGTGCAATTCAATATCAAATGAAATGCACAAAAACACGTAAGGGGCCCCAACCTCTATCATGCTTGATCAAGAGGCAAGGGAATGCACACACAATGCAATGCAACCTAGGTATGCAAGCAAAGCTAATGCAACATGAGCATGCAAGCAAGCGATATGCAACCTAAGCATGCAAACATGCATGCATACAATGTAATAGGCATGCAACAACAATACCAATAACAAGCATGTGACAACATGTGATCTAACAAGTATGCAAGATGGATGAGCATGCAACAACATGTCAACTAGCAAGCATGTGACAACATGTAGGCATAATGTAATAGGACTAGTATGCTACAACATGCAAGGGAGCTAATATGCAACAACATATAATGTACCAAGTATGCAACAAGCATATAAGCATGATGCAAAGTAACAACTTTGAACAACATGGTAGGATGCAACATGAACATGCAAACATGCAAGGCACGTAAAGGTGGACAAGTATGCAACAACATACAAAATGAGACAAGCATGTGACAACATGGTAAAATGGACTGAAACTAAAGATGGATAGACCTCAGCCATTCCCAAAATCAGTGGCCAAAATGCTATGGAAAAGAAGACAAAGGTTCATACAAACATGCATGCAAATTGGCCTATCACCTAAGCATAGGAGAGCAACTTTCAAGAACACTTAAAAGGGGACAAATATGAACATGTGACATACATTGTAAGCTCTGAAATCATGTTAGGAAAGGTGCCAAACCAACCAAACAGAGTAAGCAAGTCATGCAAAAAGGCTTAAAGCTTGAAACTAGCCAAGGGACTCAAACCAAGGCTATGCAAGACAAGCCCCAAAGGGCCAAGGGGACCTAAAATAGTCCCAAGGCAGGTCCAAACAAGACCAAAAACATGCTCAAAACTAGCCAACACAAGCTAGAACACAATGCCAAAAGCATGAGGCATGCAAGGCCACAAAAGGGGTGTTACACTACACCTACCAAAACCAAACATGGCATGACTTAAGCAATGAAAAACAGAGTTATGGCATGGTAAAAAAAGACCAAAAACCCACTTAGATGGTATCCAAATGACCTAAGCATGGAAGCATACACAATGATCCATTCAAGAGGCATAAAACATCAACTCTTTAAAACATTAAAGGAGTGATAAATGCAAGTGTTCAAGCATGAAACATGGACTGAAATAGTATAACAAACGATGCCAAATCATTGAAATGGTCCAAGTAAAGCATGCTAATGACTTGGACACTTAAGGCTTACAAGCTTGAATGCCTTATGACTATACAAAGCATGGCATAAATGGTCAAAACAACTCAAATCAGCTTAAGCATGTTACAACAAGGCTAAAAGCTTCATGGAGTCGAGCCAAAATCATGCTAGAATGACATGTTACAACATGATGCATATCAAGGCAAATGAGGGGATTGCAAGACAAGTATATGGTGCATGCAAGAAGCCATTAAACCAACCTTAGACAGAGGTAAAACATGGAAAAATAACACCAAATACTTGCTGAAATGGAGCTAAAACAAGCTAAGCAAGCATGCTACGAATATAAGCCATTTATACTAGCATGCACGACAACAAGGAGAGGGGATGACCCTCTCCTATTTAACACCTCAAAACCACCTTTCCACCACTGAAAATCCTTTGGATTTCAGTGGTAGAAAGGTCATGCAAAGTTAAGAACAAGGGCCAAAAGGAATGGCCTAAAACAAGGCCTAACAAGGCCTTGAGGGGGGAAACAACCCCAAACCAAAAAGTGATCTTAAACAAAGATCTAAAGCACCAAAAACCAGAACTTATTGTAGTTTAGAGTTAAGCTTAAAACAATAAGCAAGAAGGTCTAAAAGCTTAAGCAAGAAAGGGGTATTAAAAGCAAGTTTGCTCACCCTTGTAGAACCTCTTTCAAGAACAAGGCTCCAGCAACTTTTCCAAGCTTAAACCACTCCAACAACTCTGAAATCAACCTCAAGGGACCTCAACAACCAAGGATGGTGTGTTGCTAGGTGCTCTAGTGCAAAAGTATGAACAAAATACACTTTAAGGCACAAATACACACACAAATCAAGAGAGAGAGGGAAACATAGAGATAGATAGATACAACTTCTCTAATCCAAATTTCAGAACCCCTGAGAAGGAAGGAGGAGCTCCCCTCTTATAGAAATCCAAATTCAAATCTTCCTAAGCAAGCCAAGCAAAGGTGCAAATCCCTCCATACACGTGTATGGAGGGTGTGAATTGCGCATGCCAGCTATGACAACTGGCATAAAATATCTTCAAAAAGCAGATGAACATGGCCCGGCCAGAAAACATGGCCGATTGACCAACATAAGTGCCGGCCGACCAAATAATGTGCCGATCGGCCAACAGCTGATGGCCTCAAACCTTGGCCGATGGGTTGAGGGGATGGCAAACAAGCCACCCTCTTCCCTCAAAAGCAAAACACAAGTGCTTGGTCCACAACCAAGCACAAAACAGAGAAGATGAGAGATCCTAAGGCAAGGCACGTAGCCGAGACCTCCTAGAACTCAAAATGAACACGAGCATGGATGATCATCGAGTGTTCAAACGATGACGTCCAAGTCTTGACGACGGTAAAAAATGAGGTGTCTACACCAACCATATGGCATAACAAATATTTGTCCACAATTCAATTTAACAAACTTATAAGACTTATATGGAAATAAGCAATTGGACAAATAACATACTTCAAATATCTTTACTAAGATATTACTCACAATGTTCTGCTGATGGATTTGCCCTCGTGCTTGACCCTACACATTTCATGAACATAATGGGTCACAAACAATTCAATCCGTTCTTAATTCATACATCCCTCTTAGGCTTCTTTCTTATCCTTTTAACTCATTCATAATGCTTAATGTATGCCTAAGAGTGCTTGGAAGTGAAAGAGAACGGAAAATGAAACACAGAACACCTTTACAAAATTTCTGAAACAGGGCTCCCTGCTCGAGCGCAGGTTTCCCCGCTCGAGCGGACCCCTTTTGTCTGCAAAAGTGCTGGTTACCTCATTAATATGGTCGAGCGTGACTTCGGATGCTCGAGCTGAATGTCAAACTACATGGCTTGACGCTCGAGCGTGAATCTTCCCGCTCGAGCTGACACCATTGTCTGCAAAAGTTCTGGGAACCAACATTCCACGCTCGAGCGGCGCTTTCCCCGCTCGAGCGGACATGCCAATTTCTAGAATTTCCAGAATTGTTCTTGAGGTTCATAACCAATGTTCAAAGGTTCAAACTCAAGTTTTTGGACACAAGAACATATAAACACATTACATACTATGAGAACATACCCCATATGAAGTCAATTGTTCAAAATCAAGGTCTTTTCTAGAAATCATTTGAATTCTCTTCATAGGTCCCAAAACACATGTATTCAATTTCATATAAAATTCATATCTTCATCAATCATGGATGCATGTAGATTCTTGATTCCAATTCTATTCTAAATGGTACAAAGACACTTAAAATCATGAAACTCATGAGAATCATGCTTGCATGTGAGATTTGGAGCTCAATTCTCCTTGTTCTACATGATTTATGCTTGAGTGTATAAAACCATGGCAATTATGCTCATCCATGTACATATAAGCTTTAAATTCAACAAATTCAATTCAAATTATGTTCTTGATCACCATCAAACCTTGAATTCACAAAATTACAAGCTAAATCTCATAAATCTTTGCTCAATTACTCACCTAGGAGCTTCAATCCTCACAATTGTAGTTAAATCTTGAGCCTAGCCTTCTAATTTCACAAACTTTGGGCCAAAATACACAAGTCTCCCTCTTTCTCTCTCTAGAGCAGGCCTCTTTCTCTCTCTAGAGTGTGACTTCCAATTTTGAGTTAAACAAAAATGAATATAAGTGCATATTGGCCCCTTTTATAGTCTTTCTCTTAATCAAATTGATTAGAGTTAAATAATAGAGCTTAATTAATCGTTCTGAATCTAATTATTTGATCTGAATCAATTTTCAATTAAATTTCACCATAGGCTCTAAAAAAAATTCACCAACCGCAATGGCGTAGTCAATTTTAGTTTCTGTGGCCAATAAGGCCTTCAATTTAAATTCTAAAGCAGATAATCAAACAGATTTTCCTACGGTGAACAGATAGAAATTCAAAACCACATATATTCATATAAATGGCACTCAAAATCATATCAAACACATAATCACAATTATGATTAGGACTAATTAGTATAATATGGACCTGGGTTATCACAGTCTTCCCCACTTTAGGAAGTTTGGTCTTCCAAACTTATTTTACCTTCGTCAAGAAAAAAATTTGAATAGCGTAGTCGGATTTCATCTTCTTTTTCCCATGTAGCGTCCGTCCCATAGTGTTCTCTCCATTCCACTTTCACCATCGGGACAGACTTGCTTCTTAACTGTTTCACTTGTCTGTCAATGATTCGTTCCAGCCATTCTGCGTATTCCATATTTTCATCAAGAGCTATCCAGTGATAGTCAATTACATAAAACAGATCCCGAAGATAACCCCTCAACATCGACACATGAAACACATTATGGATTTGCTCGGATCTCGGTGGCAAAGCAACTCTATAAGCAACTGGACCAAGTTTTTTTCAGAATCTGAAACGACCCAATGTAACGAGGCGACAATTTCCCTTTCTTACCGAACCTTACTTGGCCCTTCATTGGAGTCACACGGATAAACACCATGGTCCCAAACTCATACTCGAGAGGTCTTCTTCGAACATCTGCATAATTCTTTTGTCGGTCCTGAGTGTTTTGAGCATTTGCTTAATAGTTTTAATCTTCTCAGAGTGTCTTGCACAATTTCAGGCCCAAGAAGAGCCCTATCCCCGACTTCTGTCGAACAAATTGGTGATCTACACCTTCTACCATACAAAGCCTCGTATGGTGCCATGTCGATGCTGGAGTGGAAGCTATTATTGTATGTAAACTCTGCTAATGGCAAATAATCTTCCCAACTCCCTTGAAAATCTAGAGCACACATTCTGGGCATGTCTTCTAAAGTTTGTATGGTCCGTTCTGACTGCCCATCTGTCTGTGGATGGAATGTAGTATTGAATCTCAATTCTGTCCCCATTGCTCTTTGTAGGCTTTTCCACAATCTGGATACAAATTTCGGATCTCTATCCGACAGAATAGATATCGGAACTCTGTGTAAACGGACAATCTCATCAACATATATAGTAGCCAGTCTATAAGCATCAATGTAGTTTTAATAGGTAGAAAATGTGCAGATTTAGTCAGTCTATCAACTACAACCCAAATAGAATCCATACCTCGAGGAGTTCAAGGTAGACCAACGATAAAGTCCATAGTCACATGCTCCCACTTCCATTCAGGAATAGGGAGAGGTTGAAGTGGACCACCCGATTTCTGATGTTCAGCTTTAACTTGCTGACAGTAAAGGTACTTGGACACATACTCTGCAATTTCTTTCTTCATTTTAGGCCACCAATAGGTTTGCTTCATATCCCGATACATTTTGTTATTATCCGAATGCATAGCAAACACTGATTTATGGGCTTCATCTAGAATTCTCTTCTTTAGCCCAGGAATGTTCGGAACACACAATCTGTCTTGAAACTTCAGCACCTCTTTTACCACACTATATTCCGGTCTCGGATTCATTTGAAATTCATCAACTATCTTTTTAAGGAATTCATCCTCCTTCTGTTTCTGCTTAATCTCATCAATGATTGTTGGTTCGGCTGAAATGGCGGCTGTCAATCTGCCCTGTTCACATAATACCACTTCAATCTCAGACTTCTCAAAATCTTGCAAGATGTCTTTCTGTTCAGTAAGTAAACAAGCCAAATTTCCCATCGATTTTCTGCTCAAGGCATCAGCAACTGTATTGGCTTTCCTAGGGTGATACTGGATTTCAAGATCATAATATTTTATCAACTCAAGCCATCTCCTCTGTTGCATGTTTAGCTCTTTCTGTGTAAAGAAGTACTTCAGACTTTTGTGATCCGAGTAGACTTCACATTTTGCCCCATATAAGTAATGCCGCCAGATTTTTAAAGCAAATACAACTGCGGCCAATTCTAAATCATGTTTTGGGTAGTTCTTCTCATGTGGCCTCAACTGCCGAGAGGCGTAGGCAATTACCCTTCCATTCTGCATTAGTACACAACCCAAACCTTTATAAGATGCATCACTGAAAATTACAAAGTTTTCCGTACTTGTGGGCAATGTCAATACTGGTGCAGTGGTCAGTCTCGTTTTCAGTTCATGAAAGGCTGATTCTCTTTCATCATTCCATTCAAATGGTTGCCCTTTGTGTGTCAGTTGGGTAAGAGGCACAGCTATCCTCGAAAAGTCTTTCACAAACCTCCTGTAATACCTGGCTAAGCCCATGAAGCTGCGGACTTTTGTTACATTTGCTGGTGTAGGCCAATTCACAATTGCCTCTATCTTCTACGGGTCTATTGAAATTCCCTCCTTGTTGATAACATGCCCTAAGAAGATAACTTCATCCAACCAAAATTCACATTTCTTTAGTTTGGCAAATAATTTCTTTTCTCTAAGTGTTTGCAAAACAGTCCTCAGATGTTGTTCATGTTCAAGTCTGTTCCTTGAATATATCAAGATATCATCAATAAAAACTACAACAAATTCATCAAGGTAGGTCTTAAAAATTCAGTTCATTAGGTCCATCAACGCTACAAGAGCATTAGTTACCCCAAGTGGCATAACAAGAAATTCATAGTGACCATACCTTGTTCTGAATGCTGTTTCTCAACATCTTCTGCCTTTACTTTCAATTGGTGGTATCCGGATCTCAAATCAATTTTGGAAAACACTTATGATCCCTGCAACTGGTCAAACAAATCATCAATACGAGGTAAGGGATATTTATTCTTTATGGTTACCTTGTTCAGTTCTCGATAGTCGATACACAAGCGTAAGGTTCCGTCTTTCTTTTTCACAAATAACACCGGTGCACCCCATGGTGAAGTACTAGGTCGAATAAACCCTTTGTCAAGAAGGTCTTGCAATTGTTCTTTCAGTTCCTTCATTTCAGCAGTAGCCATTCTATAGGGAGTTTTGGAAATAGGCTGAGTGCCTGGCACAATTTCAATAGTAAACTCTATCTCCCTATCTACCAATTCCCCTGGCAATTCATCTGGGAACACATCTGGAAATTCGCTAACAATAGGGATACTACTCAATTCAACATTCACAGATTGTTCAGATAGCACATAACACAAGTAACCCTGGCACCCTTTCCTAATCAATTTACATGCTTTCATTGCAGATATTAAATAAGGTGGAGGCACTACCCGTTACCCACAAACACAATTTCTTCCTGTTCTGGTGGTCTAAACACAACCCGTTTCATTACACAATCAATGGTGGCACAATATTTAGTTAACCAATCCATACCCAAAATTACATCGAAATGTCTAAAGTTCAAGGGCAACAAATCTACATATAGAATAGCATTCCCAACACGCATGTCACAAATCGATATACAGATGCACACAACACAGATTCCCCAGATGGAGCACACACACATAGCGAATATGGCAATGGTTCTAGGGGTCTACTCAGTCTAGATGCAAACGCACAAGTTACGAAAGAGTGTGTTGATCCAGAATCAATTAACACAAAAGCATCCTGATTGCATATAGAGATAGTACCTGAGACAACGGCTTCAACATTCCGTGTATCGCCCGGAACAAGCGCAAAAACTCTTCTTGCCTTACGGTATCCCCAGTGATAGTAGATCTCATAGTATTTCCCGGTTTCGGGATGGATGCTATTGGGCTAGCAGCTAGTTTTCCACTATTTTGATTACAATCTCTAGCCATGTGCCCTGTTTTACCACATTTAAAGCAGGCTCCCGATACAGGGTAACAAACTCCACAATGCCTTTTACTACAAATGTTGCACATAGGAGATGTATCTCGGGAAGGATTAGAAGTACTTGAGGAGCCTGTATTCTGCTTCTTTGAAAATTTCTTCTTCGAAAAGAAGCCTTGTCTTTTACTACCCTTCCAGTCAGTTGTCGATTTAGTTTGTCTGGCTATGTTAGCTTCAGATATTATGGCCCGGTCTAACACCTCAATATAGGTCTCTAGTTTGAGAACATTCACTTTTTCTAGAATATCATCCCGGAGTCCCCCTTCAAAATGTCTCGCTTTCTTGTAGTTGGTGTCGACCACATGCGGTGCAAACCTAGCCAATTCGGTGAACTTGGCCTGATACTCAGCTACAGTCATGCTGTTTTGTTTAAGTTCCATAAATTCTGACACCTTTCTGTCAGGGACACACTGTGGAAAGTATTTTTCATAGAAAATCTCCAAGAACCGTGCCCAACCGATATCCTTATTGTTTTCACGCATTAGCATCCACCACCTTCTTGCCTCATCTTCAAGAGTAAAAGTGGCTAGCAATACTTTCTGTGTCTCTGAACAAGGAAACACTTCAAATAGCTTTTCAATGCAAAGAACCCATGCTTCGACCTTCAACGGATCTAATCCCCCATGGAACCGTGGCGGTTTCATTTTCTTAAACTCTTTGGTAAGAGCTATTATTCGGTCATCATTCTGATTATCTTGAACAGGTGGTACTAGAGAAGGAGGCGGAGGGTGTGGTTGTTGCCACTGTTGTTGCCTCAATGTTTTTGTCATTTCCTGAATCAAACTTTCCATTCTATCCATTCTGGCAGTAGAAGACTCCTCTATTTCATCACCCCTTGTTCTCACTATCTGATTAGACTTGCATTATTTGTTATACAAAAGTTTCACAAGTATGTATATACTAAAGAGCACACATATTCAAATAATTTGTAATGCGAGAAAATCACAAACATATAGCACATAATTGTTCACTTTGAAACATTTAAGCATATTCTTGATGTTTTCCAATTCATACTTATCACATAAATGCATCCTAAATCTTTCCTAGACGCTTATTGCTCATTTGGACAAGTGTGTGAGCTCTGATACCACTCTGTCATGACCCGAACCCGCCCCTCTAGATTAAGGCCATAACCGGCCAGTAATCAAGGGATTACCTACGGCCTTAACCAAATAAAACATATATCATCAGAGTTAAAGGGGGCCAAACGGAAGCAAACTTAAAAATTTTGTCCATAGAGCTGTGCTTACATGGCACATCATAACATTTCACATATATTTGTTAATAACTCACACCAAAAGGAAAATAACTCAAAGTTCTATACAGACAGGATCATTCAAGCCTAAGTCAGTCAAACCCAAAGTTTATATACAAAAGTGATCCAACGTTTTCGCCAATATAGCAAAATTATAGCAAAAGAACAAAAGAGGCGAAGACAAGTCTTATGCGTGAGACATTTGGGCTGACTCTTCAAAATCTTAACTTTTCTCACATATTTCACCGAGGCTGGGTTTGGACATCTCTTGGCTCACCTACATACAATGAATGAGTGTGAGCGAAAGCCCAGTGAATAATATCGAATAAAGAAAGTACACGAATGAGATTCACGTATATCAAACGGCCTTGGCCCATTAGAATTCTATTTAGTGCATTATTTAGTACATTAGGCGATTCAAGCCCGAACATATCAAACGGCCCCTGGCCTACTTCGTTCCTTAACAAACGGCCTCAAGCCCAAATCATTGATGTCCGACAGCCTTTGGCCCAATCATTCATGTCAAACGGTATCCAACGGCCTTTGGCCCAATCATTCATGTCAAACGGTGTCCGACGGCCTTTGGCCCAATCACTCATGTCAAACGGTGTCCGACGACCTTTGGCCCAATCATTCATATCAAATGGTGTCCAACGGCCTTTGGCCCAATCATTCATGTCAAACGGTGTCTGATGGCCTTTGGCCCAATCACTCATGTCAAACAACCTTCGGCCCAATCATTCATCTCGAACGGCCTTCGGCCCAATCATTCATATCAAACGGCCTTCGGCCCAATCAATTGTGTCCAACGGCCTTTGGCCCAACCATATGGCATAACAAATATTTGTCCACAATTCAATTTAGCAAACTTATAAGACTTATATGGAAATAAGCAATTGGACAAATAACATACTTCAAATATCTTTACTAAGATATTACTCACAGTGTTCTGCCGATGGATTTGCCCTCGTGCTTGACCATACACATTTCATGAACATAATGGGTCACAAACAATTCAATCTGTTCTTAATTCATACATCCCTCTTAGGCTTCTTTCTTATCCTTTTAACTCATTCATAATGCTTAATGTATGCCTAAGAGTGCTTGGAAGTGAAAGAGAACGGAAAATGAAACACAAAACACCTTTACAAAATTTTTGAAACAGGGGTCCCCACTTGAGCGCAAGTTTCCTCGCTCGAGCGGACCCCTTTTGTCTGCAAAAGTGCTGTTACCTCATTAATACACTCGAGCATGACTTCGGACACTCGAGCTGAATGTCAAACTACATGGCTTGACGCTCGAGTGTGAATCTTCCCGCTCAAGCGGACACCATTGTCTACAAAAGTTCTGGGAACCAACATTCCACGCTCGAGCAGCGCTTTCCCCGCTCGAGCGAACATGCCAATTTCTGGAATTTCCAGAATTGTTCTTGAGGTTCATAACTAATGTTCAAAGGTTCAAACTCAAGTTTTTGGACACAAGAACATATAAACACATTACATACTATGAGAACATACCCCATATGAAGTCAATTGTTCAAAATCAAGGTTCTTTTCCAGAAATCATTTGAATTCTCTTCATAGGTCCCAAAACACATGTATTCAATTTCATATAAAATCCATATCTTCATCAATCATGCATGTATGTAGATTCTTGATTCCAATTCTATTCTAAATGGTACAAATGACACTTAAAATCATGAAACTCATGAGAATCATGCTTGCATGTGAGATTTGGAGCTCAATTCTCCTTGTTCTACATGATTTATGCTTGAGTGTATAAAACCATGGCAATTATGCTCATCCATGTACATATAAGCTTTAAATTCAACAAATTCAATTCAAATTATGTTCTTGATCACCATCAAACCTTGAATTCACAAAATTACAAGCTTAATCTCATAAATCTTTGCTCAATTACTCACCTAGAGCTTCAATCCTCACAAGTGTAGTTAAATCTTGAGCCTAGCCTTCAATTTTACAAACTTTGGGCCAAAATACACAAGTCTTCCTCTTTCTCCTCTCTAGAGCCGGCCTCTTTCTCTCTCTAGAGTGTGACTTCCAATCCTGCGTCTGCAGCACGCTCCGTTCTTGTGCACACAATTGTCCTGTTCCTCAGGGGCTTTACCCTTTCCTGACCCTCTCAGAATCTTCGATCCTTTCCCGCTCAAACTACTTCAGTGCAGCCTACTGTTCAGTCTTTTCGTTCCTAAATTGCACGTATTCTGAGCAAAATTCTTTACACTGGTGCTCTCCGTGATGTACTCTGATCTTTGGCCTTTCCGGCCATTGTTGATGTCTCTGTCCCTGATGGACCCTGTTCTAGCTGAAATTGTTCAACAATATCCGGCTAGTCGTCAAGCCACCCAGTAGACTCTGCTGACTCATCAAACCAATTGACTGCCACGTCCCCCGAATCCTGTTTTTCAAAGAATGCAGATTTGAAATGTCTTCTTCTAGATCCGCTAGGTCATCTAGCCCCTGATTAGGTCCATCCTCTCGTACTACACAAATCTCTGCCCCCACTGGCAATTCCACTTTCGGCCTAGCCTGGCCTGCTGATGTAATATAACCACTTGGGTTGTATATAAAGCTCTCAGACCCCTCAGGTTCTGACTGATCATTCTCATATGTTCCCACAGTTGACTCAACTCTATCTTCGATAGCCACCACCACCGTTTTAGGTTGGGTTTGGGAGATATCTAGCATGCACAAATCAGTGTTGTCGGGAATAAACACCTCTGGCTTGGGTAGGTGAGAAGGGGTGATATATATACTAGGGTCGTATAACACAACCCCAGTTTGGATTAGATTGATGCGTTTGAGAGGTGGAGCTCGGTTATGTGGTGGGAGAGGTTAGTTGTGACATTCAGTTTCTCCGAGGCACAATCACCCTGTTATCAATGAGATCCTGAATCTCATGATGCAATCAAAAGCACTGGTCGGTATCATGACCATGTTGCTGGTGAAAAGCACAGTACTTGGCCGGGTTGTGGGAAGAAGGAAGTTTGTCTGGTACGGTCGCGGCTCCAGGGGCTTTAAGTGCCCTTTCCTGATCAGAACCCCCAAAGCTTTGGATAGGGGCATGTATAGTGGAGTGAAGGTTCTTTGACCTCGAGGTGAATACTTGGTTGTTTGTGAGCCACTTCCGGACGCGCCGGTGAATGGTGTAGCTGTAAGGGTTCTCGGGGTGTGGTGGTAGTGACCATCCCCACATCTGAAGATCTGGTAGCTGCAGCACTACTTGTGCCTGCATTTGTACTACGATTGAATGCCCTCTTAGGTTACTCTCTGTCTTGGTCAATCAGACCCTGTTTCATAGCATCCTCGATCTGCACCCCTATCTCATGTAGATCTGCAAAGGTGGAGAGGGGGAGAACGATCATCTTCTGCATAAGCTTTGGCTGGAGGTTGCGCACAACTATCCGAATCTGATCTTTGTCAACGGGCCTGATGGTCATCATCGAGGCTTTGGCGCTCCACCGGGCCACAAAATCGGAGAACCTCTCCTTAGGCTCCTGCCTAGTTGTCTCGAGATCACGGGTTGTGACCTCGATCTGTGTATTGTATGAGTATTGAGCTATGAAGGCCTCCGCCATCTCCTCCCAGTTCCTCTTGACGGAATCTTCCAGTTTTGCATACCAAATGGCCGCTACACCCACAGGGTCCGGCCAAACAAAAAAGCTTCTGCAATCTGGATAGGCCATCGGCCTCAGTATATCCGAGAACAGCTGCAAATGCACCATAGGATCTCCAAACCCATCAAAACGATCTATGTACGGTATCTTAAATCGATCCGGTAGAGTCACGGCCGAGTCGGTATACCCATCCTCAATATCCGGAATGGACTTCACACCCTGGGATTTCTTGAATAGCTTTTCAAGCTTGCTTACTTTTAACGCTGTGGGGTCCACCTCGAACTCAAAGGGAGAATCTGGTAGGTTGGTAGGTGCTTTGGATAGCTGGGGAAGGATCGGGGTCGGAGCCGGCCTTGTTGGATTGTCCGTATCATCCTGGACGTTTGCTGTCTCCCCGAGTATTGGAACTCTTGGTGGGGGAGGAGCTTAGTGTGAAGCGGATGCTCCAGTTTGCTGCTGTAATCTGGCAATTAACTCTGCCTGTTAGGCCATGACCTCGGCCTATTGCTTGGCAAATTCTGCTTGATGGGCAGCATCCTGCTGCATGGTGCTCATACTTTCCTGGAGCTGACGCATCATCTCCTCCATACCTGCCATATTGTATCGATCTATCTGAATAACTGGTATATCTGTCCCTACAATAAAAACTGAGACCTCAGCCTGACTGTTCATTGATGGGGTAAACCACTGATCTGGCGACCGCTGTACCGATACACTGTGTCCTCTTGACCTCCGTCTGGTAACCGGGGGTAAAGAAAGGAACACTGCTTGTCGTCTATCAGATCCTTAGATCGATTAAGCCTACGACCTTTAACCCAGAGTGCTCGGAGATATCTACCTGGTCGGATGCAATTGTGCTAAACTACCTTGCAAAAAGATAAATAAAGCATAATAAGGAAATAATGAACAGAAAAATGGACAGCATAACAGCTTAAATAAAGACAACACACAATTGGCAAACACAAGCTGAATGAACCGTTCTCAACCACTGATCACTGTTCCCAAATCACTGTCCCAAATCTGAATCTGATACCCGCAGATATAACTGATCCTCAAAGTACTGATGCCCGCAGGCCTGATACCCAGACTTGCAAACTGATACATGCGTTCCTATAGAGACACACTCTAAAAGCACACAGCAAGCAAATGAGAGTCAAAATACCCCTATGTGGGGTAGGGTTTCCCTGTCCTATTTTGTCAGGAGCTAGGGTTTCACTACGCACACAGCGGTTTCAAACAACCTATAATCGGGTAAGTAACCTGTCCTAGTTTGGAATAGTCACTATGGATTCGATATGCACTAGGTCGAATGGTCAAAAAGGGTGCCCCGGTAAAAAACTGGGGTTTGTGTTCCCGTCGTGGTAGAGGCCGCAGCCTTATGGCACGCTTCTCAAAGCAAGCCACTGGCAAACCGTTCAGAATAGCATACGGAAAACACGGTGTCCTAGGCACCAATGCACATGCAATGCAAAGAAACACATAAGTGTAATCAAAACAAGATATCATGAGTTCGAGTCAAGTCCTCTAACTCCCAAGTAGAGTCGCCAGAAACCGTAGACGCGCCCTTGGGCATTCATGCTACAGTTCGGACTCAAATGTCACGGTTCTTAATCTGATCTCACAATGTGCGATGTGAGATTGATAAATCACCAAAGAGTCCAAATCCAGCAAATCGTTTTGGAAAACTGATTTTTAAGAAAGAAGTGCCAAACATGGACTGCTTTGCAGATATAGAGTCGCCACCTAAATATTTTGTTTTGGGGGAATTTAGGAAACCCTGACTCATGCCTAAGGCCACGTGTCCGTCATCACCAAAGTTGCCTCAGCTCGGGAACTTGGTACGATTGGGGAAGGTCATCTATGAGCACCCCCCCTCGCTCGATCCAAAGATCGGCCTGTACTGTGACGCCCCAGTTCTACACTATTGGTTGCAGTCAAGGAGTCACTAATGAGTCCTATGGTCAATAACCGAGTAAGATCCCAGATCGCCGAGGAGTCAAATTAGCCTCCCTTCTAAGTTCAGCTTTCTTAGGTAGCGCACTACCCTTTTGACAGATCTTAAAAGGTATTGACACAAGGTTTCATAAGTAACGATAAGGTTCATACATAGAATATAAATATATAACAATCAATATATATAACTCAAAAGATGGTTCCATTACATTACATTCCAGAAGAAATCTTAAGTCTTCAAATGAGTCTTTACAAAACATCCAAAAAGAAACTTCTAATTATTTTTCTAGGATAGCCAAAAGTCTTCAAAAGTTTCGGGCTTGTCGTCTCCAGCTATGAGTTCCGCTTCGTCACCTGGCATGATACGCCGTGAGCTTTGAATGCCTAGTAAAACACACACACTACCCTTTTTCCCAGTCCAATACACAATCACAATTATAACATCAAGTAATAAAGCACAATACTCAATTAAATAAATAAAGGGTTAAGTCAGGTTGTTAGCAACTAGAAATCCCCAAAGAGATTTCGTCCTCCCAACCACGAGAATCGGACGCGGATTATTCGGTATGCCCCATCTTTTGCTGCTTTGTTGCAGACCTAACCTCGGATGCCTACCAACGGTTATGTACCGTGTAGTGCCAACCGCAGGGCCTCAAAAGAGACGATAAAATAGGGCCTTGCCCGAATCCCTCCTTGCACCAAACCACCTAGGGTCCGAATACAACCGCTCCGTTCAAAGGTTCCGAAAACCACTTGCGCAAGACTTTAACTTTCAAATAGGGAACGCATCCCAACAATCCATATATCACATATTCTCATTTTTCATTACTCAAGTGTTCGAAAACCCAATACCCTCCCTATTAGGTTTCCCGTTGAATTAAATGTTTTAAATCAAGGTTAGTCCAACTTATAAGACAATAACATCCATATAAGCATGCATTCTTAAGATGAGAAAGGTAAATAACACATATAATATCATGCCAAGATATGATCATAAGCTAATAAGCAATCTCATGAACTCAAGGGTATAAAACATCCACACATAACAAAATTTCCAGATTTAATATCACATAAAAATTAAAATGAAAGGACTATTTTAGATCCTTCACCGGACTTGGCCTTCCTATGGTTCGTAGAGGATTTAATCTAGTTTCTAGAACATTTTTCAGAGATGGGATCGCTTTTCCAGATTTTAAGTTATTTAGAAAATATTCCAGCGCTATCCAGATTCTGCCCAGATCCGTCGACTGTTACGAAAAATTGATTTTCTTGCAAACTGCTTAATGTTTTTCGACGAAACCAATTTTAGTTGAAATCTAACACCTTAAGGAAGGTTTTGAAATAAAATAGAGGTCCAGAATAATTTTTACATTTTTCTAGAATTTCTGGAAGTGCGCTGCAAAAACAGATTCCAGGGTACTTTGCCCAAAACAAGAAGATTTATGAAAAAGGGGTTCCACCACGGGAAAGTTTCATTTCTTTTGTGAATAAATATGCTAACTATCACATGTTTAACTCAAAAATTTGTTTGAAAGAGTGCCCTTGAAAAGTTGAGAGATTGGTACAAAAGAAGATGGTTTTGTGCCAAAATGGGGAAAATACAAAGAGATGGAATCAATACTCAACCCTTAGCATTTTAACATAAGAACTTAGTAATAACAGATCCAAAAACATTATTTAGAACCTTTAGAAACATGCATTAGAAAAAGGAAATGAAAGAGAATGTTGTGTTTGTGGCTTACTTGCTACTTTGCACAAGAAGGCTCTCTTCTTCTCCTTCTTCTCCTCTAGAATTCTTTCTTTCTCTTGCTCTCCTCCTTCTCTCTAGCCTAATGTGTGTGTGTGGGTGTGGTGTTTGTGCTTTGCCAAGCTAGGGAAGGTTGGTATATATAGGCAATTTTGATGTAAAATGTCCTAAAAGCCCATTAGTTGGAAATGGATGGAAAGGTTAGGATTTTTCTTGGAGTCTAATGGGATAGGAGTAACTAAGGTGCTAAATCATAGGTTTAGGCATTATTTAGTTAAATGGAACTAGTTTTGGAATTTGCATCCTAGGTCTAGGGCACTAGGTTGTGTTTTTTCCTAGAATTTCATGATGATATATCTTGAAAATGGTTTTCTCACTTTCTCCTAGAAGGGCCATTTTTTTTTTATATTAATTTTGGTCCTAGGGCACACTCCTCAAGGTGTATATATATATATTACAAGATTGATGGTACTTCAAGGTACAAGGTACAAGTACTAGTTTTTAGGGCAAGTTTTGAATTTAATTAAAGGGTGAGGGCTTGGAGTTAAATACATGTAACTTATGTAGAATTAAATTAGGTTAGGGATCCTAATCCGGTTAGGGAAATTACTGTTTCGATAAAAATAAAAATATTAATGCTAACTGACAAGATTCGAATTAATTTAAGTAAACGAGGGGGCTTTAATAAAAAAATTCAACATTAGGGTTTTTAAAGTGAATACATATTTCAGGGGCTTCACATGTACAAAGCATGATATCTTGTTTTTAAAACACATGCGTTCTTATTCCGGTTAATTAGCTAGAATTACTATGTGATGCGCACAACACATAAGTATAGACTAGATCGCCTAATTTGGAACAAAGCATCGCATATCTGTTTGTTTTAGAAAAACAGTTTGGAGTTTGCTACTCGCGAGTAGGCTAAAACACGGATTTCAATGAATCGTTCCAATTCAAGTAATCCAGCCTTCACCCACAGGCATTCAGGCAGTTATATTATATAAGCAATTAGCCTCATGGCAAGCATGCTGTCATGGCAACACTTACACACATGCAAGATGCTAAAGCATAAACACTCACAGTGTACTCCGAGCCAAAACAAGAAACTAGTTAGAAATCATGCATGATCCTAGTTCATGTTAAAATGGCTAATGCAACACACGCAAAATGCAACTAGAATAGGCTCGGCTAATCTAAAATGGTATATGAGATGCGACAATTCGATACATGTATTCAACTTGAAATTGAAATACAATGCAATTAGTATGATGCGCCGAGCCCGGTGCATGCAATACAGATGAATGGTGCAAACATGCATAGCATAAAGATGCTAATTGAAACATGCCCTAGAACTAACCATTGAAAGTAGGTAAGTAAAAGGGAGAAAGAAGTGGGGTTGGAAGACATTCATCACACACACGCACGCTTATTACAAAATTGCGCCCTCTCGACGGAGGGACCGAAAGAATAATACAAATTAACTAATTAACTAACTAACAAGCTAATTAATTATTACATAACACTTAGCTAATTAAACAAATTAATTAAGCTATGAAAAATAATAAAGCAGCCTCAGGAAGAGGGACAAATGCATGCTCGGTCGGCTTCGCTCGGAAATCCGTTGCCATGCTTCATGTTGCCTCTGTTTGCACTGCTCTGTACCTCTGGAAACTGTGCCAACTTCTGTGACACTTCTGAACCACCTTGTGGGCATGCTGTGAGGCCATCGGCCAAAAGATGAGGCCATCGGCCAAGGTAAACTGGTCATCGACCAAAAATAGGGCTCTCGGCCAGGAATAGTTAGCCAATCGGCACTGAATATGGTCGGTCAACCATTTCTTCCTGCAGACTACTCCTGTTGCTGCAACAGAGGACAAACAGAGCATGGCAATGCATTTACAAGACAATGTCTGCACAACTACACCCCTTATCATGTTTAAGACTTAAAGGTGTGTAGTTCTCGACCCTCGGACCATCAATCACGCATTTCGATGCATGATGGCCAAAGGAGCCAAGTGTGCAATTCAATATCAAATGAAATGCACAAAAACACGTAAGGGGCCCCAACCTCTATCATGCTTGATCAAGAGGCAAGGGAATGCACACGCAATGCAATGCAACCTAGGTATGCAAGCAAAGCTAATGCAACATGAGCATGCAAGCAAGCGATATGCAACCTAAGCATGCAAACATGCATGCATACAATGTAATAGGCATGCAACAACAATACCAATAACAAGCATGTGACAACATGTGATCTAACAAGTATGCAAGATGGATGAGCATGCAACAACATGTCAACTAGCAAGCATGTGACAACATGTAGGCATAATGTAATAGGACTAGTATGCTACAACATGCAAGGGAGCTAATATGCAACAACATATAATGTACCAAGTATGCAACAAGCATATAAGCATGATGCAAAGTAACAACTTTGAACAACATGGTAGGATGCAACATGAACATGCAAACATGCAAGGCACGTAAAGGTGGACAAGTATGCAACAACATACAAAATGAGACAAGCATGTGACAACATGGTAAAATGGACTGAAACTAAAGATGGATAGACCTCAGCCATTCCCAAAATCAGTGGCCAAAATGCTATGGAAAAGAAGACAAAGGTTCATACAAACATGCATGCCAATTGGCCTATCACCTAAGCATAGGAGAGCAACTTTCAAGAACACTTAAAAGGAGACAAATATGAACATGTGACATACATTGTAAGCTCTGAAATCATGTTAGGAAAGGTGCCAAACCAACCAAACAAAGCAAGCAAGTCATGCAAAAAGGCTTAAAGCTTGAAACTAGCCAATGGACTCAAACCAAGGCTATGCAAGACAAGGCCCAAAGGGCCAAGGGGACCTAAAACAGTCCCAAGGCAAGTCCAAACAAGACCAAAAACATGCTTAAAACTAGCCAACACAAGCTAGAACACAATACCAAAAGCATGAGGCATGCAAGGCAACAAAAGGGGTGTTACACTACACCTACCAAAACCAAACATGGCATGACTTAAGCAATGAAAAACAGAGTTATGGCATGGTAAAAAAAGACCAAAAACCCACTTAGATGGTATCCAAATGACCTAAGCATGGAAGCATACACAATGATCCATTCAAGAGGCATAAAACATCAACTCTTTAAAACATTAAAGGAGTGATAAATGCAAGTGTTCAAGCATGAAACATGGACTGAAATAGTATAACAAACGATGCCAAATCATTGAAATGGTCCAAGTAAAGCATGCTAATGACTTGGACACTTAAGGCTACAAGCTTGAATGCCTTATGACTATACAAAGCATGGCATAAATGGTCAAAACAACTCAAATCAGAGCTTAAGCATGTTACAACAAGGCTAAAAGCTTCATGGAGTCGAGCCAAAATCATGCTAGAATGACATGTTACAACATGATGCATATCAAGGCAAATGAGGGGATTGCAAGACAAGTATATGGTGCATGCAAGAAGCCATTAAACCAACCTTAGACAGAGGTAAAACATGGAAAAATAACACCAAATACTTGCTGAAATGGAGCTAAAACAAGCTAAGCAAGCATGCTACGAATATAAGCCATTTATACTAGCATGCATGACAACAAGGAGAGGGGATGACCCTCTCCTATTTAAGACCTCAAAACCACCTTTCCACCACTGAAAATCCTTTGGATTTCAGTGGTAGAAAGGTCATGCAAAGTTAAGAACAAGGGCCAAAAGGGATGGCCTAAAACAAGACCTAACAAGGCCTTGGAGGGGGGAAACAACCCCAAACCAAAAAGTGATCTTAAACAAAGATCTAAAGCACCAAAAACCAGAACTTATTGTAGTTTAGAGTTAAGCTTAAAACAATAAGCAAGAAGGTCTAAAAGCTTAAGCAAGAAAGGGGTATTAAAAGCAAGTTTGCTCACCCTTGTAGAACCTCTTTCAAGAACAAGGCTCCAGCAACTTTTCCAAGCTTAAACCACTCCAACAACTCTGAAATCAACCTCAAGGGACCTCAACAACCAAGGATGGTGTATTGCTAGGTGCTCTAGTGCAAAAGTATGAACAAAATACACTTTAAGGCACAAATACACACACAAATCAAGAGAGAGAGGGAAACATAGAGATAGATAGATACAACTTCTCTAATCCAAATTTCAGAACCCCTGAGAAGGAAGAGGAGCTCCCCTCTTATAGAAATCCAAATTCAAAGCTTCCTAAGCAAGCCAAGCAAAGGTGTAAATCCCTCCATACACGTGTATGGAGGGTGTGAATTATGCATGCCAGCTATGACAACTGGCATAAAATATCTTCAAAAAGCAGATGAACATGGCTCGGCCAGAAAACATGGCTGATTGACCAACATAAGTGCCGGCCGACCAAATAATGTGCCGATCGGCCAACAGCTGATGGCCTCAAACCTTGGCCGATGGGTTGAGGGGATGGCAAACAAGCCACCTCTTCCCTCAAAAGCAAAACACAAGTGCTTGGTCCACAACCAAGCACAAAACAGAGAAATGAGAGATCCTAAGGCAGGCACGTAGCCGAGACCTCCTAGGAAACTCCGAACACGAGCATGGATGATCATCGAGTGTTCAAACGATGACGTCCAAGTCTTGACGACGGTAAAAATGAGGTGTCTACACCCAACCATATGGCATAACAAATATTTGTCCACAATTCAATTTAACAAACTTATAAGACTTATATGGAAATAAGCAATTGGACAAATAACATACTTCAAATATCTTTACTAAGATATTACTCACAGTGTTCTGCTGATGGATTTTCCCTCGTGCTTGACCTACACATTTCATGAACATAATGGGTCACAAACAATTCAATCCGTTCTTAATTCATACATCCCTCTTAGGCTTCTTTCTTATCCTTTTAACTCATTCATAATGCTTAATGTATGCCTAAGAGTGCTTGGAAGTGAAAGAGAACGGAAAATGAAAACAGAACACCTTTACAAAATTTATGAAACAGGGCCCCCTGCTCGAGCGCAGGTTTCCCCGCTCGAGCGGACCCCTTTTGTCTGCAAAAGTGCTGGTTACCTCATTAATATGGTCGAGCGTGACTTCGGATGCTCGAGCTGAATGTCAAACTACATGGCTTGACGCTCGAGCGTGAATCTTCCCGCTCGAGCTGACACCATTGTCTGCAAAAGTTCTGGGAAACCAACATTCCACGCTCGAGCGGCGCTTTCCCCGCTCGAGCGGACATGCCAATTTCTGGAATTTCCAGAATTGTTCTTGAGGTTCATAACCAATGTTCAAAGGTTCAAACTCAAGTTTTTGGACACAAGAACATATAAACACATTACATACTATGAGAACATACCCCATATGAAGTCAATTGTTCAAAATCAAGGTTCTTTTCCAGAAATCATTTGAATTCTCTTCATAGGTCCAAACAAAACACATGTATTCAATTTCATATAAATCCATATCTTCATCAATCATGCATGCATGTAGATTCTTGATTCCAATTCTATTCTAAATGGTACAAATGACACTTAAAATCATGAAACTCATGAGAATCATGCTTGCATGTGAGATTTGGAGCTCAATTCTCCTTGTTCTACATGATTTATGCTTGAGTGTATAAAACCATGGCAATTATGCTCATCCATGTACATATAAGCTTTAAATTCAACAAATTCAATTCAAATTATGTTCTTGATCACCATCAAACCTTGAATTCACAAAATTACAAGCTAAATCTCATAAATCTTTGCTCAATTACTCACCTAGGAGCTTCAATCCTCACAATTGTAGTTAAATCTTGAGCCTAGCCTTCTAATTTCACAAACTTTGGGCCAAAATACACAAGTCTCCCTCTCTCTTCTCTCTCTAGAGCAGACCTCTTTCTCTCTCTAGAGTGTGACTTCCAATTTTGAGTTAAACAAAAATGAATATAAGTGCATATTGGCCCCTTTTATAGTCTCTCTCTTAATCAAATTGATTAGAGTTAAATAATAGAGCTTAATTGATCGTTCTGAATCTAATTATTTGATCTGAATCAATTTTCAATTAAATTTCACCATAGGCTCTAAAAAAAATTCACCAACCGCAATGGCGTAGTCAATTTTAGTTTCTGTGGCCGATAAGGCCTTCAATTTAAATTCTAAAGCAGATAATCAAACAGATTTTCCTACGGTGAACAGATAGAAATTCAAAACCACATATATTCATATAAATGGCACTCAAAATCATATCAACACATAATCACAATTATGATTAGGACTAATTAGTATAATATGGACCAGGGGTTATCACAGTCTTCCCCTTTAGGAAGTTTGGTCTTCCAAACTTATTTTACCTTCGTCAAGAAAAAAATTTGAATAGCGTAGTCGGATTCATCTTCTTTTCCCATGTAGCGTCCGTCCCATAGTGTTCTCTCCATTCCACTTTCACCATCGGGACAGACTTGCTTCTTAACTGTTTCACTTGTCTGTCAATGATTCGTTCCAGCCATTCTGCGTATTCCATATTTTCATCAAGAGCTATCCAGTGATAATCAATTACATGAAACGGATCTCGAAGATAACCCCTCAACATCGACACATGAAACACATTATGGATTTGCTCGGATCTCGGTGGCAAAGCAACTCTATAAGCAACTGGACCAAGTTTTTTCAGAATCTGAAACGACCCAATGTAACGAGGCGACAATTTCCCTTTCTTACCGAACCTTACTTGGCCCTTCATTGGAGTCACACGGATAAACACATGGTCACCAACCTCATACTCGAGAGGTCTTCTTCGAACATCTGCATAATTCTTTTGTCGGTCCTGAGTTGTTTTCAGCATTTGCTTAATAGTTTTAATCTTCTCAGAAGTGTCTTGCACAATTTCAGGCCCAAGAAGAGCCCTATCCCCGACTTCTGTCGAACAAATTGGTGATCTACACCTTCTACCATACAAAGCCTCGTATGGTGCCATGTCGATGCTGGAGTGGAAGCTATTATTGTATGTAAACTCTGTTAATGGCAAATAATCTTTCCAACTCCCTTGAAAATCTAGAGCACACATTCTGAGCATGTCTTCTAAAGTTTGTATGGTCCGTTCTGACTACCCATCTGTCTGTGGATGGAATGCAGTATTGAATCTCAATTCTGTCCCCATTGCTCTTTGTAGGCTTTTCCACAATCTGGATACAAATTTCGGATCTCTATCCGACAGAATAGATATCGGAACTCTGTGTAAACGGACAATCTCATCAACATATATAGTAACCAGTCTATAAGCATCAATGTAGTTTTAATAGGTAGAAAATGTGCAGATTTAGTCAGTCTATCAACTACAACCCAAATAGAATCCATACCTCGAGGAGTTCGAGGTAGACCAACGATAAAGTCCATAGTCACATGCTCCTACTTCCATTCAGGAATAGGGAGAGGTTGAAGTGGACCACCCGGTTTCTGATGTTCAGCTTTAACTTACTGACAGTAAAGGTACTTGGACACATACTCTGCAATTTCTTTCTTCATTTTAGGCCACCAATAAGTTTGCTTCATATCCCGATACATTTTGTTATTATCCGAATGCATAGCAAACACTGATTTATGGGCTTCATCTAGAATTCTCTTCTTTAGCCCAGGAGTGTTCGGAACACACAATCTGTCTTGAAACTTCAGCACCTCTTTTACCACACTATATTCCGGTCTCGGATTCATTTGAAATTCATCAACTATCTTTTTAAGGAATTCATCCTCCTTCTGTTTCTGCTTAATCTCATCAATGATTGCTGGTTCGGCTAAAATGGCGGCTGTCAATCTGCCCTGTTCACATAATACCACTTCAATCTCAGACTTCTCAAAATCTTGCAAGATGTCTTTCTGTTCAGTAAGTAAACAAGCCAAATTTCCCATCGATTTTCTGCTCAAGGCATCAGCAACTGTATTGGCTTTCCTAGGGTGATACTGGATTTCAAGATCATAATCTTTTATCAACTCAAGCCATCTCCTCTGTTGCATGTTTAGCTCTTTCTGTGTAAAGAAGTACTTCAGACTTTTGTGATCCGAGTAGACTTCACATTTTGCCCCATATAAGTAATGCCGCCAGATTTTTAAAGCAAATACAACTGCGGCCAATTCTAAATCATGTTTTGGGTAGTTCTTCTCATGTGGCCTCAACTGCCGAGAGGCGTAGACAATTACCCTTCCATTCTGCATTAGTACACAACCCAAACCTTTATAAGATGCATCACTGAAAATTACAAAGTTTTCCATACTTGTGGGCAATGTCAATACTGGTGCAGTGGTCAGTCTCGTTTTCAGTTCATGAAAGGCTGATTCTCTTTCATCATTCCATTCAAATGGTTGCCCTTTGTGTGTCAGTTGGGTAAGAGGCACAGCTATCCTCGAAAAGTCTTTCACAAACCTCCTGTAATACCTGGCTAAGCCCATGAAGCTGCGGACTTTTTTACATTTGCTGGTGCAGGCCAATTCACAATTGCCTCTATCTTCTACGGGTCTATTGAAATTCCCTCCTTGTTGATAACATGCCCTAAGAAGATAACTTCATCCAACCAAAATTCACATTTCTTTAGTTTGGCAAATAATTTCTTTTCTCTAAGTGTTTGCAAAACAGTCCTCAGATGTTGTTCATGTTCAAGTCTGTTCCTTGAATATATCAAGATATCATCAATCAAAAAAACTACAACAAATTCATCAAGGTAGGTCTTAAAAATTCAGTTCATTAGGTCCATCAACGCTGCAAGAGCATTAGTTACCCCAAGTGGCATAACAAGAAATTCATAGTGACCATACCTTGTTCTGAATGCTGTTTTCTCAACATCTTCTGCCTTTACTTTCAATTGGTGGTATCCGGATCTCAAATCAATTTTGGAAAACACTTATGATCCCTGCAACTGGTCAAACAAATCATCAATACGAGGTAAGGGATATTTATTCTTTATGGTTACCTTGTTCAGTTCTCGATAGTCGATACACAAGCGTAAGGTTCCGTCTTTCTTTTTCACAAATAACACCGGTGCACCCCATGGTGAAGTACTAGGTCGAATAAACCCTTTGTCAAGTAGGTCTTGCAATTGTTCTTTCAGTTCCTTCATTTCAGCAGTAGCCATTCTATAGGGAGTTTTAGAAATAGGCTGAGTGCCTGGCACAATTTCAATAGTAAACTCTATCTCCCTATCTACCAATTCCTGGCAATTCATCTGGGAAACATCTGGAAATTCGCTAACAATAGGGATACTACTCAATTCAACATTCACAGATTGTTCAGATAGCACATAACACAAGTAACCCTGGCACCATTTCCTGATCAATTTACATGCTTTCATTGCAGATATTAAATAAGGTGGAGGCACCACCCCGTTACCCACAAACACAATTTCTTTCATATTCTGGTGGTCAAAACACAACCCGTTTCGTTACACAATCAATGGTGGCACAATATTTAGTTAACCAATCCATGCCCAAAATTACATCGAAATGTCTAAAGTTCAAGGGCAACAAATCTACATATAGAATAGCATTCCCAACACGCATGTCACAAAATCGATATACAGATGCACACAACACAGATTCCCCAGATGGAGCACACACACATAGCAAATATGGCAATGGTTCTAGGGGTCTACTCAGTCTAGATGCAAACGCACAAGTTACGAAAGAGTGTGTTGATCCAGAATCAATTAACACAAAAGCATCCTGATTGCATATAGAGATAGTACCTGAGACAACGGCTTCAACATTCCGTGTATCGCCCGGAATAAGCGCAAAAACTCTCCTTGCCTTACGGTATCCCCAGCGATAGTAGATCTCATAGTATTTCCCAGTTTCGGGATGGATGCTGTTGAGCTAGCAGCTAGTTTTCCACTATTTTGATTACAATCTCTGGCCATGTGCCCTGTTTTACCACATTTAAAGCAGGCTCCCGATACAGGGTAACAAACTCCACAATGCCTTTTACTACAAATGTTGCACATAGGAGATGTATCTCGGGAAGGATTAGAAGTACTTGAGGAGCCTGTATTCTGCTTCTTTGAAAATTTCTTCTTCGAAAAGAAGCCTTGTCTTTTACTACCCTTCCAGTCAGTTGTCGATTTAGTTTGTCTGGCTATGTTAGCTTCAGATATTATGGCCCGGTCTAACACCTCAATATAGGTCTCTAGTTTGAGAACATTCACTTTTTCTAGAATATCATCCCGGAGTCCCCCTTCAAAATGTCTCGCTTTCTTGTAGTTGGTGTCGACCACATGCGGTGCAAACCTAGCCAATTCGGTGAACTTGGCCTGATACTCAGCTACAGTCATGCTGTTTTGTTTAAGTTCCATAAATTCTGACACCTTTCTGTCAGGGACACACTGTGGAAAGTATTTTCATAGAAAATCTCCAAGAACCGTGCCCAACCGATATCCTTATTGTTTTCACGCATTAGTCCACCACCTTCTTGCCTCATCTTCAAGAGTAAAAGTGGCTAGCAATACTTTCTGTGTCTCTGAACAAGGAAACACTTCAAATAGCTTTTCAATGCAAGAACCCATGCTTCGACCTTCAACGGATCTAATCCCCCATGGAACCGTGGCGGTTTCATTTTCTTAAACTCTTTGGTAAGAGCTATTATTCGGTCATCATTCTGATTATCTTGAACAGGTGGTACTGGAGGAGAATGCGGATGGTGTGGTTGTTGCCACTGTTGTTGCCTCAATGTTTCTGCCATTTCCTGAATCAATCTTTCCATTCTATCCATTCTGGCAGTAGAAGACTGCTCTATTTCATCACCCCTTGTTCTCACCATCTGATTAGACTTACATTATTCTTTATACAAAAGTTTCAGAAGTATGCATATACTAAAGAGCACACATATTCAGATAATTTGCAATGCAAGCAAATCACAAACTTATAGCACATAATTGTTCACTTTGAAACATTTAAGCATATTCTTGATGTTTTCCAATTCATACTTATCACATGAATGCATCCTAAATCTTTCCTAGACGCTTATTGCTCATTTGGACAAGTGTGTGAGCTCTGATACCACTCTGTCATGACCCGAACCCGCCCCTCTAGATTAAGGTCATAACTGTCCAGTAATCAAGGGATTACCTACGGCCTTAACCAAATAAAACATATATCATCAGAGTTAAAGGGGGCCAAATGGAAGCAAACTTAAAAATTTTGTCCATAGAGCTGTGCTTACATGGCACATCATAACATTTCACATATATTTGTTAATAACTCACACCAAAAGGAAAATAACTCAAAATTCTATACAGACAGGATCATTCAAGCCTAAGTCAGTCAAACCCAAAGTTTATATACAAAAGTGATCCAACGTTTTCGCCAATATAGCAAAATTATAGCAAAAGAACAAAAGAGGCGAAGACAAGTCTTATGCGTGAGACATTTGGGCTGACTCTTCAAAATCTTAACTGTTTCTCACATATTTCACCGAGGCTGGGTTTGGACATCTCTTGGCTCACCTACATACAAATGAATGAGTGTGAGCGAAAGCCCAGTGAATAATATCGAATAAAGAAAGTACACGAATGAGATTCACGTATATCAAACGGCCTTAGGCCCATTTAGAATTCTATTTAGTGCATTATTTAGTACATTAGGCGATTCAAGCCCGAACATATCAAACGGCCCCTGGCCTACTTCGTTCCTTAACAAACGGCCTCAAGCCCAAATCATTGATGTCCGACTGCCTTTGGCCCAATCATTCATGTCAAACAGTATCCAACGGCCTTTGGCCCAATCATTCATGTCAAACGGTGTCCGACGCCTTTGGCCCAATCACTCATGTCAAACGGTCCGACGACCTTTGGCCCAATCATTCATATCAAATGGTGTCCAACGGCCTTTGGCCCAATCATTCATGTCAAACGGTGTCTGACGGCCTTTGGCCCAATCACTCATGTCAAACAACCTTCGGCCCAATCATTCATATCGAACGGCCTTCGGCCCAATCATTCATATCAAACGGCCTTCGACCCAATCAATTGTGTCCAACGGCCTTTGGCCCAACCATATGGCATAACAAATATTTGTCCACAATTCAATTTAGCAAACTTATAAGACTTATATGGAAATAAACAATTGGACAAATAACATACTTCAAATATCTTTACTAAGATATTACTCACAGTGTTCTACCGATGGATTTGCCCTCGTGCTTGACCCTACACATTTCATGAACATAAGGTCACAAACAATTCAATCTGTTCTTAATTCATACATCCCTCTTAGGCTTCTTTCTTATCCTTTTAACTCATTCATAATGCTTAATGTATGCCTAAGAGTGCTTGGAAGTGAAAGAGAACGGAAAATGAAACACAAAACACCTTTACAAAATTTTTGAAACAGGGGTCCCCGCTTGAGCGCAGGTTTCCTCGCTCGAGCGGACCCCTTTTGTCTGCAAAAGTGCTAGTTACCTCATTAATACACTCGAGCATGACTTCGGACGCTCGAGCTGAATGTCAAACTACATGGCTTGACGCTCGAGCGTGAATCTTCCCGCTCAAGCGGACACCATTGTGTGCAAAAGTTCTGGGAACCAACATTCCACGCTCGAGCGGCGCTTTTCCCGCTCGAGCGGACATGCCAATTTCTGGAATTTCCAGAATTGTTCTTGAGGTTCATAACCAATGTTCAAAGGTTCAAACTCAAGTTTTTGGACACAAGAACATATAAACACATTACATACTATGAGAACATACCCCATATGAAGTCAATTGTTCAAAATCAAGGTTCTTTTCCAGAAATCATTTGAATTCTCTCATAGGTCCCAAAACACATGTATTCAATTTCATATAAAATCCATATCTTCATCAATCATGCATGTATGTAGATTCTTGATTCCAATTCTATTCTAAATGGTACAAATGACACTTAAAATCATGAAACTCATGAGAATCATGCTTGCATGTGAGATTTGGAGCTCAATTCTCCTTGTTCTACATGATTTATGCTTGAGTGTATAAAACCATGGCAATTATGCTCATCCATGTACATATAAGATTTAAATTCAAAAATTCAATTCAAATTATGTTCTTGATCACCATCAACCTTGAATTCACAAAATTACAAGCTTAATCTCATAAATCTTTGCTCAATTACTCACCTAGGAGCTTCAATCCTCACAATTGTAGTTAAATCTTGAGCCTAGCCTTCTAATTTTACAAACTTTGGGCCAAAATACACAAGTCTTCCTCTTTCTCTCTCTAGAGCCGGCCTCTTTCTCTCTCTAGAGTGTGACTTCCAATTTTTAGTTAAACAAAAATGAATATAAGTGCATATTGGCCCCCTTTTATAGTCTCTCTCTTAATCAAATTGATTAGAGTTAAATAATAGAGCTTAATTAATCGTTCTGAATCTAATTATTTGATCTGAATCAATTTTCAATTAAATTTCACCATAGGCTCTAAAAAAATTCGCCAACTGCAATGGCGTAGTCAATTTTGGTTCTCTGTGGCAGATAAGGCCTTCAATTTAAATTCTAAAGCAAATAATCAAACAGATTCTCCTACGGTGAACAGATAGAAATTCAAAACCACATATATATCATATAAATGGAATTCAAAATCATATCAAACATATAATCACAATCATGATTACGACTAATTAGCATAATACGGACCAGGGTTATCACAAAACTGGGAGGAAATGGTCGAGGCCTTCATAGCACAGTACTCCTACAATACTCAGATTGGGGTCACTACTCGTGATCTCAAAGCTACTCGTCAAGAGCCGAAAGAGGGTTTCTGAGATTTTGTGACCCAGTGGAGGGCCAAGGTTTTTATGATGACTATCTGGCCGTCTAAAAAGGGCCAAATCAGAATGGTGGTCCGTAACTTGCAAGGAAGACTATTACAGAAGATGATAGTCTTGCCTTTATTTACATTTGCTGAGCTCTATGAAATAGGGGTTCAAATTGAGGATGCAATAAAGCAGGGTCTGATAGACCATGAGAAGGAACAGCCCAAGAGGCCCCTTACACGCAGCTCTAATGTAGCCACGACTGGTGGCACCTCTGCACGGCCTTCAGATGTGAGCATGAGCACCACCATACCCAAGACTACCAATTTATTTGCCAACACATCCAACACAACTTTCCAAACCTCAAGCCATCAGGCCCCGAGGCCAGAGGGTCTTCACCCCGCTCTATATGTCCCTATTCGCAGCCCTAAGGGTCCTAATCAAAAAGGGACATCTTAAGTCGTTAGAAACAATGCCCACTGCCTGATCCTTTCCCTCTGAAACACAATCCAGCCAAATATTGTACTTTTCACCAACAGCATGGTCATGATACTAATCAGTGCTGCAGATTGCATCATGAGATTCAAGATTTCATTGACAATAAGGTGATAGCATCTCCCGAAAAACCCAACGTCACTACAAATCCTCTCCCACCACATAACCAACCCCTCCACCTCGGCAAATAAACCTCATCCACACACTGGACGTCCCTTATGATCCCAGTATATATATCACCCCTTTACCTAAGCCGACGTTGTTCATTCTTGAGAGCACAGACTTGTGCATGATGAGCACGTCTTCACTTCAACCCGAACTAGTGGTGGTGATAGCGGAAGATGAAGGGATGTCAACCTTGGTGGAGAATGCTAGTTTGTTGCCCGAGGGATTTGAGGACTTATCTGATGGGGTGTACGACCCGAAGTGCTATGTTGTACCAATCAATCAAGATAAGCCGGAAGTGGTGTTGCCAACTGGGATGGAGGTCAATGTAGTCCGAGAAGATTTAGACCAGGTCGAGGACATGGACAATTTGCAGTTCTTCGATGAGCAAGATTGGGGGTACGTGCATTATAATTGGTTTGATTTGAAAAATGGATCAACATACAATTCCGGGTGGCTAAGTGATGAACCCAATGTAGATGAGGGAACTGAATTGAAGCTGGAGGAACAGAAAGTGGGAACCGCTGCAATGGCCGGAGCGGTCGATAAGAGGAAACTACCAGAAAACACCGGTGAAGAATAATTGACTCAGGAACTGGGCATTGTTAGCACTATACATACAGAACAAGAAGCCACGCTAGAGCGGTTTGGGCAGGAAATGAGTGAAAGTCATCAGAAAGCTGGAATAGCTTAACGCCCTATGGGGAATGTTTCTGTGAGAGAACACTTAGACCGGAACCGAACAATTGCTTGTCGGTTACTAGAGGTATGTGGTGAGAAGATGATGATATGCATCTTGCCCACACTGATGAGGATTGGGGTGAAGGCCTTCCTGACAATACCTGGTATGTGGAGGAAGTGGACCACATGATAAGAAGTGGCCGATATTTCAAACCAACCTGAGGCATCTAGGAAAGACAAAGAGGTAGAGAAACAGAAGGAAAAGCAGTTAGAGGAAGAGGCTGTGCTGAAACAGTTGAAGAAGATTCAAGCTGACATATCTATCTGGGGCTTCTTATGGCTTCGCGAGTGCACAAACAAGTTGTACTGGCAGCGATGGATAAAGCCAAGTTGCCTATTGAAACTACCCTGGAACAACTGGTAGGATTAGTCTTCCTGGGAGGCGCTACGCCAACTTTGACCTTTTCAGATAAGAAGTTACCGCCAGAAGGCTCTACATACATCAAGCCTCTATACATATCCGTAGAGTGCCGAGGAAAAGTGGGTGCTAGTCGTATTAGTCGACACCAGGTCAGCAATCAACGTATGTCCATGCTGCACAGCTTATGCTATTGGCCTAAAATCAGCCAATTTTGTGCTTACAGCCCAGGTGATCTGAGCATATGATAATACAAGCAGAGAGGTGATGGGAACAGTGCAGATCATAGTGCAGGTTGGACCCGCTCAATAGGATATTGAATTTGACGTCCTGGATGTTCCAGCCACTTTCAACCTACTACTTGGGTGACCCTGGCTATAGCAAGTAACAGTTGTCTCTCCACTCTCCACCAAATACTGAAGTACCCCCATAGAAAAGGGTGGCCATAGTCTTCGGGAATTCATCTATACACCCTCTGCCAGAGTTCACTACGCCTGTACTAGAGATTGTGCATGGCGAAAGAGGATGTGTTCATTTCGGGGTTTACCTTGGCTAAGGCCCGGGTAGTGCAGAATATCTTGGTTATCGATGAGGGCTTCTATGTTAGTGCCTAATCTGTGTACTTCATGAACAAGTTGCAGCACATGCCCAGAATGGGATTAGGCAGAAGTGGCCGGAAAAGCGTCACCACATTGACCGATGTGCCACATAACCCTCATGCCTTTGGTCTTGGCTATACGCCCACCAAAGAGGATTGGGTGAGGAAAGAGAGAGAAATGGCCGGAAGGGCAGAGCAAAGCAAAACGGGACGCACTACGAGCTTGTGCACCAACCTATCTGGGGAACCCTGAATGGTTATTTTGTTCGGGAGGGAGAAGATTTCCCATTCTATGGTTTCCCTGAACCTTGGTTCAACTCTAAGAAGCAACAAGTTCCCGGCTTTGAGATTTTCTTCGACTTGTAGCTACAAGAGAGTGACATGGAGGAACAAACTGAACCAATTGCTAAGGCTACAAAGAGCACAGAAAGTGATTCCAACAACAGTGAACTTGAGGTAGGAGCAGCGCTGGCACATCTCTTTTCAGATCCTCCGATCAACTCAGAGAGCTTGGGGGATGACCTAACCGTTTCCATGATCAGAGACCAACCAGGTGTGAACCCTTCTAGTGGTATCTTGGATGCATCTGACGCACCGTCCCTCACTTGGCAGCTGCAGGAGGGCTTTCTGTCAAGTAGCTCTGAGTCAGGTAGTGAAGCAGAATCCGATTCCACAGAGTCTGTGGAGTCGGAATTAGATTCCGGTTCATTTGAGTCTGGGTCCGGTATTCTTGGGGTTGATAACCCGATTGCCGAGGTTTTTTCCAGGTCGTCTTTTCCTTTTCTTTTGAGTCGGTTATAACCGAGGAATTGATGAGCTGGATCTTTTGAATGAGAATGCTGCTGCAGATTCTGAGTATTTTTCCGTGCCTCTTATTTATTGCATTGATCACGATTTTCAAAATTTTCATGAAAACGACGAGAAAGGCATTCCTCTAGTTTTGAATCATTTGATCAATCGAGAGGAGGAGAGGTTTGTAAAACCCCTGGTTGATGAAATCACTTCAATTAATGTTGGTATTGAGAAGGATTCGCACCTAGTCCAGATCGGGTCCACGTTGTCTTCGGAGGAACGCGAGCACTTAGTCGCTTTATTAAAAGATTTCAAAGATGTTTTCGGTGGTCCTACGAAGACATGCCTGGAATCGATCCTAAGTTGTACAGCATCGGATCCCTCTTGACCCTGAGGCCTGATCCGTCAAGCAGAAGCTTTGGAGAATACGCCCGGATTGGGCTTTGAAAATCAAGGAAGAGGTCACCAAGCAGATAGATGCAGGGTTCTTGCTAGTATCTAAGTATCCTACTTGGTTGGCCAACATTGTTGTCTCGCGGTGCCGAAGAAAGATGGCAGAATTCGGGTGTGTATGGATTTCAGGGATCTGAACAAAGCTAGTCCGAAAGACAACTTTCCTTTACCACATATCGACGAATTGGTGGACTTCACCGCAGGCCATGCATTGCTCTCCTTCATGGATGGATTTTCTGGGTATAAACCAAATTCTGATGGCACCCGAGGATAAAGAGAAAACTGCCTTCACTATGCCGTAGGGAACCTACTGCTACAGAGTGATGCCGTTTGGGTTGAAGAATGCTGGGCTACCTATCAATGGGATACAACCACAATTCTACATGATATTATCCACAAAGAGGTGAGGTGTATGTGGATGACATGATTGTTAAGTCCAAGGATAAGAGAGGGCCACTACACTGCCTTGAAAAATTCTTTCAATGGATCAGAGAATATCGGTTGAGGTTGAATTCACAAAAGTGCACTTTTGGCATAACAGTAGGGAAAACGCTGGGTTTCTTGATCACACAGAGGGGCATCGAGGAGATCCTTCCAAATTCAAGACCATCCTAGAAATGCCACCACCAAGGACTGAAAAGGAGGTGCGAGGCTTTTGTGTAAAGTACAATTCATAAGACGGTTTATTTCAAAATTAACCTTGACTTGTGAACCCTATTTTGGTCTCCTAAAGAAAGGAAATAAATTCTAATGGGATGACCGATATCAGTTTGCTTTTGAGCAGAAAAATCCAAAAAAGTTGTTTTAAAGAACTTTGAATGATGGCACAACAACTTAGCAAGCAAGCTACAAGAAGGGTGGACCACCCCTAACTCCAATCAAACCTCAAACCACCATTTTAGTCCATGAAAACAAAGATTTTTAAAGCTTAAAACCAGCCTCAAAACAGCATGCAAAGATAGCAGAATAGGTATTTAAATTAAACTTAAAACACAAGTGTTCTACCTCTTGAAGACAAGATTCTATTTAGGCAATAAAGGCAAGTCAAACCAAGCCAATATCCTCTTCTAGAGCTCAAATATGACCTCAAGCAACCTCAACACAATGGTGATCAAGTTTGATCAAGGGCTCACATACAAGAGTGTAGAGAATTTAGGCTTTAAGGCATAAAATATCAAGAGAGAGAGGATTTTAGAGAGAGAGAGAGAGAGAGAAATTTTTTTGTCTTCAAAATTTCCAACCCCCCACATGGAAGAGGAAGGCTTCTATATATAGAAGATACAAAATCCCCTCAAAGAGATCCAGCCATACACGTGCAAGAAGATGGCTCAACCTGTGCAAACAACTGGCAGAAAATATCAGAAAATATCTACTGATACACTGGTGGCCGGCAGGGCACGTCAATGGTTGGCAGTCCAAAATCCATGGCCGGCAGTGCCTCAACATGGCCCGCAGTGCATCAAAAATAACATGCTGAAATGACCAAAACATGGTCCAAAAATGAGATAGAATTGATGTAAGGTTTGGAAAACTCAAACCTGTGGCGATCTGCTGTGGATTTCGAGCGCTCAACGAGCAATCAAACTTGTCACTGGATGTAACTGCAAGAACATCCAAGTCTTGAGGACGGTCAAAAATGGAGTGTCTAGAGTTGCCCCTCTTTGACAGAACTCAGAGTCACAAAGATGACGTAAGTGAATGTCAAAGCGCAAAGACGACCCATTTTGACAAGGCCACAAGACTTAGACAGACATTCAAGATAACAATACATAGTTGCGCCCGCAGGCTGGGGCAAAATGCAAATGATATGCACAATGCAAGAGCATAACTTATGATCATGCAATGAGGCTGTAATGAAGCATTTAAAAGCATGGAAAATGCGACATTTTAAGCAAACCAACAAGGTACAGTAATCTCATTCATGAAAAAGAAGTAAGCAAATAAACACGCCACGCGTGAGAATCACAAGTCGAACCGCATTTCATGTAGAAAGGATGTAAGAAAATTATGCAGTTTTAACTGCACCTCACGTAGGAAAGGCAAAGAGCGACTATCAGGCGCACCCGAAGGCTCAAACAAAACACATCCTAGTGCGTTACACGCGAGAGGAGAAAAAGAAGTGGTGTAAACACCGGAGGGTGGTATAAACATCATACCACGTCCCAATGTTTCTAACCAAAACAAGGTGGTATAAGCATCGAAACACGTTCCAAATGCTTCTAACTAGGGAGTGGTATAAACATCGGGCACACATCCCAATGTTCCTAACCAAAACAAGGTGGTATAAGCGTCAGAACACGTTCCAAACGCTTCTAATCGGGGGGGATAAACATAGGGCACACGTCCTAATGTTTCAAACCAAAGCAAGGTGGTATAAGCATCGGGCACACATCCCAATGTTTCTAACCAACGGGGTGGTATAAGCATCGGGCACACGTCCCAAACGCTTCTAACTGGGAGGTGGTGTAAGCATCGGGCACACGTCCCAAATGCTTCTAATCGGGAGGTGGTATAAACATCGGGCACATGTCCCAATGTTTCTAACCAAAGCAAGGTGTTCAAGGGACAGGAATGATCTTACCTGAAGTTCCTCTGAATGAACCGTACATACAATATTGTCTGGTTGCACCAACTTTGGATGAACCATACATACAATATTGTGCCTGCATAAGAAAGAAACTTAACAGGTACAATGCCATACAAATGCATGTCTCATGCGAGACGAATGAACATAACACAAATGTTAGAGACATGCTTTATGCACAACATGCAAGAAACAAAATAGAAGCATATTCTATGCAACGGGAGCAAGAGCATATTCTATGCAAAATAATCAATGATGCATATTCAATGCAACATGCATATTCTATGCAAACATGGTGATGCATGTTCTATGCAACAATTCAAAATGCATGTTCTATGCAACGATAAAGAAATGCACATTCTATGCAACGACAAAAGCATGTTTGATAAAGATGACTCAATGACAACTTTCGATTTACCTCTCGGAAGAGGTGCAATATATAAAAAAGGATACACCTTGTTTGTGTTGATGAGCGATGATCACCACGCACTGGAAACGCAATTCTAAGCTTCCGCGAAGGCATTCTACATCAAACTTTACACACCCCTTGCATTTCTTGGAATCCAAGGACACAAAATAGAGCCAAAGATGCAAGGGAAACTTGTGGAACCCTGCTGGCCACCAGGGGAGACCGCCGGCCACCAGTGCACAACTGCCGGCCATCGATGTGCCACTGCCGGCCATCGATGGCAGATTTGAGCAAATTTGACTTTTCACCCTTGGGTCTTTAAGTACACAACTCTAGACTTTATTTCCCCACAAACCCTTGCACGAAATTCCTTCATTTTGCTCTTTAGGCGCTCATTCTCTCTAGATCCACACTTTCTACGCGTTTTCCAACACCCTACGCGTTTTCCAACACCCTAAACAAACTTTATTCCCTAAATCCTTTAGTTCTCTTCACTTTGAACCGATCAGAATTTGATTTCGGCGCTTCTTTCCTCATTTCCACCATTCTAGGCTCATTCCCCTCGAGTTTCTCTCAAGGTTTGTGCACTTTTCCTGGTTTTGACTTTCTTTGACTTTTCTTCTTTCCTAGGATTGACTTTTTCAAAGTTTCACCCTTTTTCCTTCATTTTCCTCATTTTTGCTTCTCTTGCATGTATTTTAGATGGCGGATGACGTTCCTCATGACGAGGCTCTTCTCGAGCTTCCTCCAATAGATTTTGAGGCAGACTTTGAGGCCGAGCCAAAGGCCGAGTCGGAGCTATTACCGCTGAGCATACGCCCCTTCGATCCAGTGAGGTACCATCCTCAGACTCACATAGTACCCGTCCCAGGAGGCATCAAATCCTTTACTGACTTCGCTGAGGACGCGCCGGAGGACCTCCTTCTGAGAGAGTTAGTGTCTCATTTGTCGGCCATTGCCGTAGAGGTACGAACATTGTTTTTCTATAGTACTATCCTTAACCGTCTACATTTCTTGCACTGTTTTGATCTAATTTCATAGATTGCCTTGATCTGACTGTATCTCATCATTGCTTCGTATTCAACTGTACTTTCATTGCCTGATCTGATTGCATCTCATGCGTTACCACAGGACGGATCCCGCTCATTCAGAGGCTACAGCACAACGACCGCTCAAGACTGGTACAGTGAGCTCCCAGCTGGGTTCATGACATTATTGATGAGACAGGTTTCGGCATCTTCTACTCCAGCCTGACTCGGGTCACAGCGAGTCATCCTCTCTTAGGGGCTCTAGTGGAGAGGTGGTGGGACACCACCAACTCCTTCCATTTCTCCACCACGGGGGAGATGACGATGACCCCTTACGACTTTGCCATGACCACCGGCTTGGGCGTAGGGGGCGATCCGATCCCTCTCGACCCTGATATAGAAGAGTGGGAGGCAACATGGGTTGTACTACTTGGGGCACATCCACCGACACTTTGGTCAGGCATGGTCCGGTATAGTTGGTTTGAGGAGCAGTTCAGAGGGACTGAGCCCAAGACGATCGAAGCGACAGAACAGTACGCCAGAGGCTTCCTTATGTTCCTTTTCGATACCACCTTGTTTTCAAACAGGTGGAATATCGTGGGCTTGTATCTGCTGAGCGCCTTGGTAGTGCTCCATCGAGTTCAGTTCTATGATTGGGGCAAAGCTGGCCTCACCACTTTGTACGAATACATGAGCTCGACATCTTGCATGAGTGGGAGCTTGATCGGCGGCTACTGGCAAGCTTGGGAGGTACACAACTTAGTTCCCCCTTTTCGCTTTGCATTTTCTGCTTAGCATTTCTTGCTTTACACTTGTTCAACACATTTACTTTCTACTTTGCATTTTCTATATCTGCTCATACACTGTATGCTTTCTGCTTTGCATTTTCTATATCTGCTCATGCACTATATTGATCACACTTTCCCTGCAGCTATGGGTGTACGCATACTTCCCGCCTTTTGCTCCAGAGCCTATAGAGGAGGTTCCAGCAATAATCCCGTTTTTTCGGGTATACGACGACCTGCTCCGCCGTAGGACCTGGGAAAACTTCGTGTTTTTTTGCTAGTATTTCGATGTGGTTGCAGCACATAAGGTAACCCAAAACAAAGTCATTCGCTTTTCAACCATTTGAATTCACATATTGCAAACAACAGTGACTAATCATCTGTTCATTTCCATTTCAGATCACATAGCAGCCTTGGGCCGTGATATCGTCAGGGCTTCGAGCCCAGTATGATACAGCTCGGGTCATCACCCGCCATCACATTCTTCTCGAGGGCCCGATTTGACGTGCTTGGTTCTTGGTCGAGCGCTTCGTGCGCCAGACCTTGGGCTTGCATGCCCCATTCATATCGATGGCGCCTCCGGTATCCATGAGAGCGACGCACAGACTGTCCGTCGAAGAGGTAATCCAGTTCATGGTAGGGCTGGAGGCGGATTACTTCCGTGTAGAGGGCGATTATGCAGCCTTCATCTAGACACACTAGATGCCGCCTCAGACCGGCGTTCGTGGAGGCAAGGGAGTGAGGGCTCCAGCTGCGAGAGAAAGAAAGGCAGAGGGGCCAGGGCGACCAGGTCCCATGGCAGGAGAGATTCTGGGGCAAGATAGAGGACTGGGTGGCCAGAGCTACCTACTACACTGACTTGCTGGCGACCCATAGGGGAGACTTACCAGATTCCCATTGAGCGTGCACCAGCTGGTCACAAGCTTGTCGGAGTTCAAGACCTGACCCCGACATGTACCATACTTTACATGTTGCACATTCAATTCATTTCAGTTATGGTTTATAGACGGCTGATCATCTCAATAAATTTACAGGCATCCATAGAGTACACGGGTAGGCTCTCGAGCTAGCAGCTTCTTTGATGGGGATGGTTCAGACGAGCATGAACCTACTCAGCTTCTACAGGATTCTGGTAATTTCCTTCAGTTTGCACTTCATGTCATGAAATTTTCTGCTGATACATTAGCATTTCAACTATAATCTGTTCCATACTACACTGATCTGATACATTGCATCAAAACACTGCATAGATACAGTGCTCTCATACACTGCATACATACACTACACTTGTCTTTGCATCTGATATATTCCACAGCTAATGTATTTTGACAAATTGCCCTTTTCAGATCCCTTTTCAGATCCCAGCCCCACCGGAAGCCCCAGCGAGAGCCGCAGCAGGACCTTCAGTACCTTCTCCAGTAGCAGGGAGAAGAGGGAGAAAAGCTACGACACGCAGCCGAGGTAGAGCTAGGGGCATCCGTGGCAAGAGTGGCCCCTCAGAGCCCATTCTAGACGATGATGATGAAGAGACGAGCGAGGATGAGGGTGAGGCAGCGAGTCTACAGTCAGAGTCATCTAAGGACGGAGGCGACGACGCCAGCTTGGATTCTGCTAGTGGTGAGGCCGTAGAGGCTGAAGAGGGCTCCGGTTTAGACTCTGATTCGGATTCAGACAGTGGCGCCGATGGAGACAGTTCTTCAGAGTCCGCTCCGCCGAGGAAGAGGACGAAGAGGGCCTCTTGAGCCTGAGATAGCTGGCACTGATCTAAATGTTTTGCTTAGTTTCTTTTTGCTAGTAGTATTGGCACTTTGTACAGTTCAGGCAAGTTTTATTTCTTTAAAAACTTGTACTCTTTTGCAAAAAAAGTAACCATGATCGAAATGAAAACAACTTTTGATTAAAAAGTGTTATATTTCGCATTCTGAGCATTATCTCATAGCATAAAAAGAAATGAGTTTGGCCTTGTTTGAAAACTGCGCATTCAATTTGCATTGTCTTAATCAAGTAGTGAGTCGACCAACAACTGAAATAACAAATAAAGCAAAACAACTTGCTAAACAACACAAGGACTTGACAGGCTAATCAATGTAAATACAACTCGATAAGCAAGACAAGGACTTGACAGGCTAATCAATATAAATACAACTCGATAAGCAAAACCAAACGATTACAGCTTAAATAAACATGCTAAAGACCAAAAGGACTAAAACAAGACCTCAAAAGATATGAATAATAGAATACAACTGTTGCAAGCAACTGAATCTTCACAAAGGAGGTTAGTGAGCCCGAAAGAGAGGCTGCCGGCTATGAAGGATGGCCTGCCGACCATCATTTCCCCTCTGCCGGCCATCAATAAGCCCTGCTGGCCATCGATGAGTAGAACCTCTAAAACGTTGACACCTGGCCTCTACTCACTGCCTTATGTTCTACAAAAGCTCCAACTTCGTGGTTTCTTCATTCCAGCTCTATTTTTGCCCCAAATGGAGCCATTCTTCGTTGAAAAACTCTCAAATTGGATTGCAGCTTTAGATGGCTCAGAAAAGTTGAATTTCGAGGTTTCGGGATAAACTCACTATTCTCACTGAGTCATACCCCGTTGTGTTTTTCGTTCCTCCACACCGCAGCTAGATGTTGGAACCCGGTTACGCATGTTTTCAGCTTCGGGGGACAAGAGATATGCCCCACAATTGAAGAGTTCCAAACTCTGATGGAATCCGGGCGTGACGAGGAAATCTTACCTCAGTCCCGTTTTGGCCACATCCAGGCTTTAATAAGAATGTGTGGGCTCACTTTACACGATGCCCGATCTTTGGTTCACAACAGGGAGTTGGATATTCCCAGCTTGATTCATCGGTTTTCTGATGCCGGCGACCACGGTGATCGTCCCTCGCGAATTTTTTGGCAACATGCCCTCTGCTTATGTATGTTGGCTCATTTTCTGCTTGCCCCTGGCTTCGGAGGGTTTAGCATTCGCTTAATCGAAGTTGCCCAAGGCTTGAAAGAGGGCAAGAGCTACATTGGCTTGACACTAGCCGAGACTTTGATGGGCTTGGATGCTTTTCATCGCCGAGAGACAGCCAAGTTCGCAGGAAGTCCACTACTCTTACAGGGAATGTTTCCCACTTTGCCTCGCATGTGTTTCTCATATCACTCGGGCGTCAGGCTCTGTTTTTGTCACAACCCGAACCTGCCCCTATGGGTTAAGGACGTAACTGGCCAGTAATCCTAAGATTACCTACGGCCTCAAATCAAACCAGACATAACTCGTCAGAGTAAAGGGGCCAAACGGAAGCAAAATTTAAAATTTTGTCCATAGAGCTGTGCTTACATGGCACATCATAACAAACCATACGTACACGTATTAATAACTCACATCAAAATATGTACTAATACAAAGCTTTGTACATACAGGATCTATCAAGTCTAGGTCAGCCAATCAAAACTATATATAAAACATAAACCAAAGTCCTCGCCAACATGACAAAATAAAATAAGGTAGCAAAAGGGTGAAGAAGAGTCTCGTGCGTGAGACGTAAGGCTGACTCTTCAAAACCTTGGTTGTTCCACACAAACTTCACTGAGGCTGGGTTTGGACCTCCCTTAGCTCACCTACAGACACATGAATGAGCGTGAGCGAAAGCCCAGTGAATAATATTAAATAAAGGAGATACATTGGAACAATATACATCGAACGGCCTTAGGCCCAATTCATATTTCTATCTAATACATACATATATTCATACGTAGGTCAGATAACTGCGGTTCCAAACACATCGGACGGCCTCGGGCCCAATCTATTCGTGTCAAACTGGCCTTTGGCCCACTTGTCTTTCGTTCATGTCAAACTGGCCTTCGGCCCATTCATACTTTTCATGTCAAACTGGCCTTTGGCCCATTCATATTTTCATGTCAAACTGGCCTTTGGCCCATTCATTCTATCATTCAGATCATACTAGCCTCTGGCCCATTCATTCATTCATGTCAAACTCATACTAGGCTCTGGCCCATTCATTCTATCATTCAGATCATACTGGCCTCTGGCCCATTCATTCATTCATGTCAAACTCATACTGGCCTCTGGCCCATTCATTCTATCATTCAAACTCATATTGGCCTCTGGCCCATTCATATTTTCGTTCATGTCAGACTGGCCTTTGGCCCAATCATTCTTTCATGTCAAGCATTTGTCCACCATTCAAATTAACAAACTTATAAGACTTACATGGAAGTAAGCAATTGGACAACAACATATATCTTTATTAAGATATTACTCATAGTGATCGGTTGGTTGATTTGCCCTGGAGCTTGACCCTACACATCATATAACACATATGGGTCACAAATGATTCAATCCGTTCTTAATTCACATATTCCTCTTTAGGCTTCTTTCTTATCCTTCTAACTCATTTACAATGCTCAATGTATGCCTAAGAGTACTTAGAAGTGAAAAGGAACAGAAAACGAAATACAGAATGCCTTTTCAAAATTTCAGAAAACAGGGTCCCCGCTCGAGCGTGGACTTCCCCTCTCAAGCGGACCCATGAGGTCTACAAAAGTACTAGTTACGTCATTTTTACGCTCGATCGTGAATTCTGGCGCTCGAGCGGAAGGCCTCACTACATGGCTCCCCGCTCGAGCGTGAACTTCCCCGCTCGAGCGGACACCATGTCTGCAAAAAATTACTGGGAGCCCGAATTTCACACTCGAGCGGACATTAAGTTTTCTGGATTTTCCAGAACATGTTCTTGAGCTTCCACTTGATATTCAAAGGCTCTAAATGCATGATTTTCGCTCAAACTTCGCATATACATATACTAACATGGTATAAACACCAAATTACAACATTATGAAGCTCAATTCCAAGAATTACTTACATGCATGACTCAAATTAACCCAAACTCATCACCAACACATTAAATTCAAACATTCAACTCTCACACCTCCATGATTTGCACATACATGTGGGAGATACCCATTATTCTCAACTTAGTTGGTGAAGAGATGATTAAATACATGGACTTTAATTGAAAATTCAACATGAGTCATGTAATTCAAGCTCAAATATGCAAACTCAAAGCAATTTCTTACATGCATGTACATATTGGCTTCCAATTCAACAAAACCAACTTAACTCATGTTCTTTATCATCATTCAACTTGGAATCTACAAATTACAAACTAAAATCCATGAGTCAAGGGTTGATTACTCACCTAGGAGCCTCAAACACCCAAGCTCTAGCCAATTCTTGAGCTTAATCTTCAAGATTTTCAAGCTTCAATGATCAAACTCCAATTATTCCCTCTCTCTCTCTCTCTCTCTAGCCGGCCCTCTCTCTTTTCTTGAGTTAGAATCAGCCAAATAGAATGCTAAAAAGGAGACTTGAGTACATAGTGCCCCACTTATATAATTTCCCTCAATTATACTTATTAATATTAAATAATTTGAGCACTACACCATTAAATTAATCTAATTAATTTGATCCGAATCAATTTTCAATTAAATTTCACCGTATGCTCTAAAAATTATGCCAATCACAATGGCGCAATTAATTTCAGTTTCTGTGGCCGATAGGGCCTTCAATTAAAATTCCAAAGCAGATAATCAAACAGATATTCCTACGGTGAACAGATAGAAATTCAAAACCACATGTTTTCACATAAATGGCACACATAATCATATCAAACACATAATCATATTCATAATAAGGACCAATTAACATACTACGGAACAGGGTTATCACAGTTTTTCTCTCAAAACCCTTTCTCACTTTTTCCCTCCACATACACCTCTTTATTCTTTAATCTCTCTTATTTTTCATCCCTCCCCAGGTATGGCTCATGGACAGGTTGAAAGTAGTGGACTCTTGTCCTGCATATTCAGTGCGTGGCTATTTCTTTCGTAGCTACAGTATGTCTCACTAGCTTGGCATTCAGTTGGTTGGTTTGACACACTGTGTCTTCTACTTTCCATTCTGATTCAGGCGTCAGTTCGAGCATGACCAGACTTGCCCAGAACAGGGGGTAGAGTACCCGGCTTCATTTCCCATCCGAGGTTCACAACTAGCTCGATACCCCACTGCATGGAGGACAAGAGAACTTCTGGCTCCCGCTCCCAATTTCAGTTGCACCTTTTCTGGAGAATGCATAGCTTGGCTTGAAGATGAGGCGCAAACCGGGCCTACTTTAGCATCTGAAGCTTCCACAAGCTCTGGGAGGGGACGTAGGAACACCTGACTCAGTCGTGTCCCAAGTTTATTGCTTTGATCTATACTTTTAAGTTTTCGTTTTGAATGTAATAAAAAGCGACTTTGATTTGTATCAAGAGTCGGAGAACTCTGTATTGAAATCAATGAAATTGAAGGTTGTGGGTAATAAAAAATTTCATTTTGGTCCAAAAATGGTCTAAGTTGTAAAAATATTAATTTGAACGAAATCAACTTTTATTAAATCTTTTCAAAACCATTTTCGATAAGGATCACAACTGGACACACCCGGAATCTATCCTTGAGATGTACAACCCCGAATCTAATAACTGCAAAGTTGCCCCTTATCTGAATAGCATTGTACTGCATTGGAGATCACAACCGAACTCTTGGATACAGAAAAGACAAAGATGACCAAAGCAATCACATGGACACAATTGATTTGGAAGTGTTTATTGCTGGACTTTATAATGAAGTTGCCTACGTATCCCGAAGATGGGAATCAAGCCTTACGTAGTTCGGTTTGGGTTCACTCGTGTATTAACACTATCCTTTTGCGCTCTAACTTTTGCCAAGGCCGCCCTTTCTGGGTTTTCAACCTTACGAGCTCAGTTTTTCTTTTTTCAAATTTTTTGTGCTCTAACTTTTGCCTAGGTCGCCCTTTCGGGTTTTCGGCCTAGTGAGCCCCTCAAGGGTAGTATTTCTTCAACTTGTCCATGTTGATTGGTTGGGAGAATTCAAGGCCATCTAGGTCCATAAGAATGACTGCTCCACCTGACCAGATTGGCTGGATGATGTAAGGACCAGTCCAATTGGGTCTGAACTTGCCGCTAGGGTCATGGATGGGAGCTTGGTTGTCTTTGAGCACCAAATCCCCTTCTTTCAAATTTCTAGACTTAACTTTCTTGTTGAAAGCCCTAGCAATCCTACATTGATAACTTTGGACATGGTATAGTGCTTTTAGCCTCCTTTCGTTGAACAACATTAGTTCCTCAAACCTGCTCTACTGCTAATTCACTTCTGCTATCAGGCACTCAGCCATAACTCGCAACGATGGAACTTCAACCTCAATCGACAGAACAGCCTCCATCCCATAAACCAGAGAATACGGAGTTGCCCCAATAGATGTTCGGATTGATGTCCTGTAGCCCCAGAGAGCAAATGACAGCTTATCTGGCCCGTCCCTATAGGTTTCCACCATCTTCTGTAGAATGTGCTTGATGTTCTTGTTGGCGGCCTCAATAGCTCCGTTGGTTTATAGCCGATATGTGGATGACTTATGAAAAGCCACGTTGTATTTCTTCAACAAGTTGATAACTTCTTTCTTGAAGTGGGAACCATTGTTTGAGATGATCTCATTCGGGACCCCGTAACGGCAGATGATATTATTCCTGATGAACTTAGCTATGTGCGACGCTTTCAGCATTGCGTAGGATTGGGCCTCGACGCACTTTGTAAAGTAGTCTATTGCCACTTGGATATATTCATGCCCATTTGACCCTTTCAGAGTAACTGCCCCAATAACATCAATTCCCCAGACTGAAAAAGGCTATGGTGAAGTCATGTTGTACAGCTTCAGCGGCGGGATATTCATGCGGTTTACATGAATTTGGCATTTGTGGCATCGCCGAACAAAACCAATACAATCCTCCTCTATAGTTGACCAGTAGTAACCCTGCTTGAGAATTTTCTAAGCTAGCGTCACTCCACTCATGTGCAAACCACATTCTCCTCCGTGGATGGCCGCCATTAGGCGCTTCGACTCTTCTTCATCAACACACAGCTTGTGCATTCCCAGATGGCCTTGTTTGTACAATTTACCCTTGCAGATGATAAACTGAACAGACATTCGCCGTATTGCCCTTTTATCTTTCGCATTTGCCCCTAGTGGATAAACCTCATTTTCCAAGAAGTTCCAAATATTATGATACCCGGGGTTTTTATCTTGTACTTCATCTATTGCGGCGATTAACTCATAAGCCAGCACATATCTCTGTTCAATAATGATTGGGCGCATCCGGACTCCCAAAGGGATGTCTATTATGCAAGATAGAGTTGATAAAGCGTTAGCAAACCTGTTGCTCTCTCTTAATAGATGCGTGAAGGTTAGCTTCTCAAACTTGGGAATCAGAACGTCTAGGGTTTGGTGATAGATTTTCATCCTTTCTTCTTTAACCTTTTAGTCTCCTTTCGCTTGAGATACAACCAGGTTAGAGTCCCTAATGACGTCCAACCGTTTTGCCCCTAGTTCTAAGGCGGCTTCCAAGCCAGCAATACATGCCTCATATTCTAGTTCATTGTTTGATACCTTAAATCGGAGTTTGAAAGCTAAAGGTATGTGGGAATTGTCAGGCACTATCAGCAACACCCCTATCCCATAACCGTGCTGGTTAGACGCTCCGTCAAAGTACATGGTCCAAATCTCTTCTTCGACCTGCAGAATGGCCTCATCTAGGAATAGATACTCTATTGCTTCGTCTCTCTCCACTGGGTGATCGGCTAGGAACTTCGCTACCACTCTCCCTTTCAAAGACTTGCGAGTCATATACTTCAAATCAAATTCGGAGAGAAGAAGCAACCAACTGGCTAGCCTACCCGTAAGCGCTGGTTTCTCGAAAAGATATTTGATGGGATCTAATCTCGAAACCAGTATTACAGAGTGAGCTAACAGGTAGTGCCTTAACTTCCTGGTAACCCATACCAAGGCCAAGCAAGCCTTCTCGAGCGGAGTGTAACGGGTCTCATATTCCAGTATCTTCTTGCTTAGGTAATAGATGGCCTTCTCCACTCTATCCTCATATTCTTGTGCAAGCATGCAGCCCATAGTCATGTCGGTTACTGACAGATACAAAATCAACGACTTCCCCGACTCTAGCAGTGACAACACGAGCGAGTTCTGAAGATACTGCTTGATCTACTCAAAAGCAACCTGGCATCGATCATCCCATTGGAATTTCTTTCCTTTCTTCAGGAGACCAAATAGTGGTTCACAAGTCAAGGTTAATTTTGCAATAAACCGTCTTATGAATTGCACTTTACCCAAAAAGCCTCGCACCTCTTTTTTAGTCCTTGGTGGTGGCATTTCTAGTATGGCCTTGATTTTGGAAGGATCAACTTCGATGCCCCTTTGTGTAATCAAGAACCCCATCATTTTCCTTGCTGTGACACCAAAAGTGCATTTTTGAGGATTCAGTCGCAACCGATATTCTCTGATCCATTGGAAAAATTTCTTCAAGGCGGTGTAGAGGCCCTCTCTTTCCTTAGACTTGACAATCATGTCGTCCACATACACTTCAACCTCTTTGTGGATCATATCGTGCAAGATAGTGGTTGGAGCCCGTTGATAAGTAGCCCTAGCATTCTTCAAACCGAACGGCATCACCCTATAGTAGTAGGTTCCCCATGGCGTGGTGAAGGCAGTCTTCTCCTTATTTTTGGGGGCCATCAAAATCTGGTTGTACCCGGAAAACCCATCCATAAAGGAGAGCAAGGCCTGTCCTGTGGTGAAGTCCACCAATTCATCGATGTGCGGTAGAGAAAAGTCGTCCTTCGAACTAGCTTTGTTCAGATCCCTGAAATCCACACACATCCGAATTCTGCCATCTTTCTTTGCCAGCGGAACAATGTTTGCCAAGCAAGTAGGATACTCAGATACTAGCAAGAACCCTTCATCTATCTGCTTGGTGACCTCTTCCTTGATTTTTAGAGCCCAATCCGGGCGTATTCTCCGAAGCTTCTTCTTAACGGATCGGGCCTCAAGGTCAAGAGGGATCCGGTGCTGTACAATCTCAAGATCGATTCCAGGCATGTCTTCGTAGGACCACGCGAAAACATCTTTGAAATCTTTTAATAAAGAGACTAAGCGCTCGCGTTCCTCCGAAGACAACGTGGACCTGATCTGGACCAGGTGCGAATCCTTCTCAGTACCAACATTAATTGAAGTGATTTCATTAACCAGGGGTTTTACAAATCTCTCTTCCTCTCGATCAATCAAATGTTTCAAAACTAGAGGAATTTCTTCCTCGTCGTTTTTATCAAAGTTTTGAAAGTCCTAATTAATGCAATAAACAAGTGGCACCGAAAAGTACTCAGAAATAGCAATGGTACCATTCCCATTCACAACTTCCAGCTCGTCCAATTCTTTGGTTACAACTGACTCAAAAGAAAAGGAAAAAGACGACCTAGACAAAACAACGGCATCTGGGTTATCAACCCCAAGAATACCGGAGTCTGACTCAGAAGAACTAGAATCTGATTCCGACTCCACAAACTCTGTGAAATCAGATTCCGGTTCACTACCTGATTCAGAACTGCTGGACAAAAAGCCATCTTCGAATTGCCAAACAAGGAAGGGTGCGATAGATAAATCCAGAATGTTGATAGATGGGTCCACAACTGTTTGATCTCCAATGATGGAAACAGAGAAGTCATCCCCTAAGCTCTCCGGTGTGATCTGAGGATCCGAGAGGAGACAAGCCAATGCTGCTCCCAATTCAAGTTCTGTGCCATCAGACTCATCCTCTATACACTATTCAGCCTCAACCGATAGGTCAGTCTGCTCTTCTGCAACTTCATCCCCTTGCAACTGCAGGTCAAAAAAGATCTCAAAGTCGGGCAAACGCTGCTTTTCTGAATTCATCCATGGCTCAGGAAAGTTGCAAAATTGGAAATCCTCCCCCTCCTGGACAAAGCAGCCGTTCAGGGTTCCTTGAATGGGTCTATGCACCAACTCATAGTGTTTCCCAGTTTGCTTAACTTTGGCCCTTCCTGCCATTTCCTTTCCCTTTCTTATCCAATCCTCTTTGGTAGACGTGTAACCTAGACCAAAGATATAAGGGTTATGTGGCACTTCGGCCAACACAGCAATGCCCTTCCGGCCGCTCTTTCCCAATCCCATTCCGGGTATATGTTGTAGCTTATTCATAAGGTAGACGGGTTGAGCACTGACATACAACCCCTCATCAATAACCAGAATATCTTGCACTACCCGGCCCTCGGCCAAGGTGAACCCAGACAAAAAGACATCCTCATCGCCGTGTACAATTTCCAGTACCGGTGTAGTGACTTCCGGCGGAGGATGTATCAAGGAATTCCCAAAAACAATAGTTACCCCCTTCCCATGGGGGTACTTCAACATCTGGTGCAGAGTGGAAGAGACAACTTTCACTTGGTGTAGCCACGACTGTCCGAGGAGTAAGTTAAAGGTGGCTGGAACATCCAAGACGTGAAACTCAATGTCCTGTTGCGCCAGGCCGACCTGGGTTGTAATAAGAACTGTCCCCATCATTTCCTGACTTGTATTGTCATAAACCCAAATCACCTGGGTTGTCGGTACAAAGTCTACCGGCTTCAAACCAATAGCATAGGCCGTGCGCGACGAACACACATTAATTGCAGACCCGGTATCAACCAAGGCGACTAGTATCCACTTCTCTTTACATTCGACAGAGATGTATAGTGGTTTATTATGCTCAGAGCCCTCAGGCAGCAATTCTTTATCCGTAAAAGTCAAAGTCGGTAAAGCGCCACCTGGGAAAACCAATCCCACTAACTGCTCAGGGGTTGTGTCGATAGAGAGCTTAGCCTTATCCATTGCTGATAGGACGACTTGTCTATGCACCCGTGAAGCCATGAGTAATCCCTAAATGGATATATCTGCCTAAATCTTCTTCAGCTGCTTCAGTACAGCTTCCTCCTCCAACAGTTTATCTTTCTGTTTCTCAGCTTCCTTATCTTTCCCTGATGCTTTTGGTTGGTCCAAGTGTGGGGGCTTAAAGTACCGCCCACTCCGAGTCAGGTGATCAACTTCCTCGGTATACCATGTATCATCTGGCAAATTCTGTCCCCAATCCTCATCCCTGTGGGTGAGATGCAAATCCTCCTCTTCCCACCACATTTCTTCGGCAATCGACAAGCAACTGTCTGGTTCCGTTGTAAGCACTCTTGTATCCACAACACAGTTAGTCCCCATAGGGCCTTTGGCTTTTCTAGCTTTCTGATCAGTCTTAATTCTTTCCTCTTCGAACCGCTTCAACACGGCCTCCTGTTCTGTATCAGCTGTACAAATATTACCCAATTCTTGAGCAAAATTCTTAGTACCAGTGCTCTCCGGCAACTTTCCCTTGTCGTCGACCATTTCGGTCGTTGCAGAAGTTCCCATTTCCAACTGTTCCTGCTTTGGTTGAGACCCCTCATCTACATCTGGTTCATCACTGAGTCACCCTGTATTATCCGTTGTGGAGAAGTGGTTTGGAAATACTCTTTGGATCCAATGGGACACTCGAGATCCTTAGCTAGTCACCTGAAAAGGAATGAACACTCTAGTCGGGGGTGCCAGAATTAGCACTCCGACGGACAAGTCAGTGATACTCTCTTAGTTGCTTATATCTCAAGTTTAGAATTTTTCTCACATACCTTTCTCTGGTTGATGCTCCTCTATTTATATTCTTTCCCTTGGACCTTAGGGTCTGGCCCACCCTTGATCTATTGCATGTCTATTTATTCGGCTCTTGTTCTGCTGGTTAGGATGCCGATTATCCTATTCGGCTCTGAGTTCGACTAGGATCAATGCCGAATACAAGATCCGTCCTTGACCGATCTCATACCTGTACCCGGCCATATTGTCCCCCCAAAATACTCGACTCCCACAATTGCCGCCCAAACATCCTATTAACGCCAGTTATTCGGCATGTTTGGTTTCAAACGGCATGTTTATTTTTGAATTTGAGAAGTCAAAGAAAGAACGGCGGCTAACCTCATTCCAATGTATGTCAGAGCAGACGCTTTTTAGGCATTATTACATCTTCCCACCTCTTCGTACGCGTTCTTCATTTAATGTGATTTGAAACTATGTTGTCCCTTTGTGTGTAAGTTCTTTTTGAATACTCAAAGCTTTTGGTTTGTCTTTCGATATACCTCCGTTTCGCGACTTCTGCAACTTCCTCCAGTCTCTCATTATCTCTTCTGCTTCTTGTCAGTTTTCTTCTCCTTTACTTCAAATCCCATTTCCTTATTTATTTTTAGCTTCGTATAATCCTTAGGCTGGCTAGGATGGCAAAACATTTGAAGGAACTCCTTTCTGCGGGTCAAATTTCAGGCTTCCGATGCCATTATTCCATCCCTGACGACGTCCATCTGTCACTCGTGGCAGACAACACTAGTGATATAGAGAGGACTGATGAGAGTACAATCATCTTTCCTCTCCTATTGATTGCTGAGGGCGGAGTTCGTTTTCCCCTTCACCCATTTCTAAGGGCCGTCCTCTGACACTGTGGTCTAATCCCTTCCCAGCCTAACATAAATTTTTTCCTAATCATAATGAGGATTATAGAGTTGAATCGATGCCTTAGGATTAACCTAGGTATACTTGCTATTCGGCATTGTTATGCCTTAACCAAGTCTACTGGCCGACTGGGACGTTATTTTCTTAGAGCCAAGGATACCGATCATCACTTAGTGACCATGCTTGCCAGTTCCGGCAAGCGTGTTGACAATGTAATGGTCGTTGTCCGAGGCAACTAGAATTCAGCGAGGGTGAAAATCACCTAGATCCCGTGCCAAGGCGAACTAGGTGGCCGTATAGCTCATTTTCATTATTTTTCTATTTTTTATTGTCATACATGTATTCGGCTTTTCTTCCATGTACTAACTGTTCTATTCATGCAGGCAACGATTTGAAGAAAGTGTTGGTTCCGGCTGACGACGCTGTGCTTGCGAAAATTAAAATTGCACTACAATTCGTTGGCTGTCCGAGCCTTCAGAAACAAGGGAGGGCGGCCCACATTCTCCTACGGTACGAGCTGACTTACACAACATTTTCGGCGGTAGACCACATTCTAATTCCCATAGGAGAAGAGCATCTTTAGGCCCTTATCTTTCCCAACTTCAAAAATCTAAGGCAAATTGGTTTGAAAGACTCTGATTTGGAGCGCGTAGAAGAGCAATCAGCCGAAGAAATCACTGAGGACCCGAACCAGTTGGAAGCCGAGGTAGACGAGGCTCTTAACTCGACCTTTGAAGAAGCCGGACTCAATTCGTCAGACCCTCCGTCCACGTCAAGCCGAGGGGACGTCTCCTTCGAAGACATTTTTACAGACTTAGGAGAGCTTCTCGGTGCCTATGCTGAGAATATGGCTGGGGAGTCGCTCACACAACTTGCCAGGAGAAAAAATGCCAAAAGGATGGTCGCCCGGAGGAGAGCCGAGGCCGACCGATCGAAAACTCCACCCGCCGCGGTCGCTGAATCCTCTCTACCTATTATTGTGGAAGAAATGGCTCAGACCGAAACAACCATGACGAAGCAGGCAGAACGAGCGGATGAGGCTGAGCATAGGGGGGAAAAGTGCCCCGCCGAGCAAAAAGCCGTCCAACATGAGGACCAAAGTGACAAAGGGCCGTGTATTGAGGAATCAGACTTGGTTGTTCCGTTCACCGTTCAACCAAGGATAAGGAATATGCCGATTGCCTCTGATGTGTCGGCCTTGAAGGATCCAGCTGTGGCCTTGGGCATGGCCTCCTCAATATCCCTGCTGGTTGACAGAGTCGCATTTCGGGCGGAGCCAGACCTAATGCTAATTGCTTTAGCCACTCAGTCGGCCTTATTGATACATCACTTGCCTTATCTGCAGTCTTTCGACTAAGTACATATATATATATATATATATTTCTTATTATTTGCTTGCTGCAACTCTATTTTCTTGTTTTGCAGATGGTGGGCTGGATAGCCGAAATCGGCCGCTGTCAACATGACGTCGTAGAACAGATCGGCTTCCTGAAAGCCGAAATTGACAATGAAAAGAACAAGGCTGTGGCGGCCTCTCAAAAGGCCGATTCCAAGGCATCGCAAGCGACGGAGGAACGTGTGAGAGCCAACTCCGAGGCCGAGCGAGCAAGGAATTCCGACCAATTAAGGCTTGCCACCGAAGAGAGGGCAACGGTGAGCGAAGATGCGCTGAAGTTAGCCAAGGAGGTGATCGCCAAGCTGGAAGCCGACTTGGAAGAATCGAGGAAGGCAAAGGAAGTAGCCGACTCCATGATTTCCAAAGCATTCCAAGCTGGGAAGGACGCTGCCTTGGACAACTATGTAGAAGAAGTCCCCAAGTTCGAGAATCGGGTCTTCAAACACGGCTGGCTCAAAGCCCTCGCTACTGCGAATGTGACATTGGCGCAGCCGATTCCATACGAGCAGGTGGACGTTGAGCCATTGGCGTCTCACCCTGAAGATTGATTAGGGAATATTTTTGTTTTTGGTAGGCATCTTAGATGCATAGTTTTTGTTAGTAGATTTTTGTTTCTTTAAATGTAAGCTAATTTTCATGTGTAAAATGACTGCTGTTTGCACTCAATTTATTAATGAAAATTTTCTGTGCTTTCCAATTTACTACATATACTATTTGTCATATGTCTTTAATTTATTAATGACAATTCCTTATGCTTTTTTGTTTGCTACGGGTAAATTAAACATTCAATAAATTAACCAAATCAGTTAAGCATCCTTTGCCTCTTTGCTATTTAGTCAAATAACTAAAATAATTGGCAATTAACAACTTGGAGAGGCATGAATATTCGTTAGACTAACAAGTAAAACAGCTCAAGATCCCAATGTGTGGCCGATTAGATTAATGGATCTGGCCTTGCCCCATCTGTTGCATGAACTGGAAGGCCGAATGACATTAGGTCATGGAACAGCTGGGGCACATGGAATGATCAGCACCAGGCTTGGATATTTGCCGATTAGATTAAAGAATCTGCCCTTGCCCCAGCTGGTGCTTGAACTGGGATGCCAAATGACATTAAGTCGTGGAGTGGCTGGGGCACATGAAATGATCGGCAAGGTCTGGACATTTACCGATTAGATTAATGAATCTGCCCTTGCCCCAGCTGGTGCATGAACTGGAAGGCTGACTGACATTAGGTTGTGGAACGGCTGGGGCACATGAAATGATAGGCACCAGGCCTGGATATTTGCCGATTAAATTAAAGAATCTACCCTTGCCCCAGCTGGCGCATGAACTTGAAGGCTGAATGACATTAGGTCGTGGAGCGGCTAGGGCACATGAAATGATCAGCAAGGTCTGGACATTTGCCAAATAGATTAATGAATCTGCCCTTGCCCCAGCTGGTGCATGAACTGGAAGGCCAAATGACATTAGGTCGTGGAATGGCTAGGGCACATGCAATGATCGACCAGGCCTGGACATTTGCCGATTAGATTAATGAATCTGCCATTGCCCCAGCTGGTGCATGAACTGGCAGGCCGAATGACATTAGGTCATGGAACAGCTGGGGCACATGAAACGATCGGCACCAGGTCTTGAAATTGGGCATTGATGAGGTCGCCTTGAGGATGCTACTTCCGTAATTAATAAATGGGGTGGGTGCTGCGTGCGCGTAGGCGCCATTTTTGCATTTAAATCCAATAAATTGTGGGAGGGAAAAAGCATTGTGTTAAACTAAGCTGGATGACTGTTGTGGATGGCAAGAAGAGTATTCTTCAACAGCAGAGGAGAAGGGAGGACACTTGCTGAGTTAGACGCAGAGATGAATCAAGGTGGCGAGCTAACGCGCACGGGGAGTAGGACGTCGAGGGAACATGAAAAATGCTAGTCCCTACGTCATCGAAGTAGGTCACTCAGAAGGGAAAAATAGCAACAGGGCAGCTCCCCTCAACCACGCTCGAGGGGAGAATCCAGTGCGACTCCGCGCCCGTTGAGTTTTGCGGTTTTTGTAGGGAACAAACCGATGACGGAAGCGGATTCAATTGTGCACGACCCAAATGTGGCAGTCGAGTTTGCTCGACAAATTTTTCCACCAGAAGTCCAGCAGTCGATGGTCAGTCGACCTGATTTTAAAGTGTTTCGAAAGGGCATCCATGGAGCTGTGAAAGGGCTGTATACCGCCTATGAAATCGGCATACGTCTTTGCGCCGTGCGGTGAGAGATAGAGCAGAAGGATGAACGCATTCGAAGCTTGAAAGCTCGTGCGAAGAAGGCTGAGCGCAAACTAAGAAAGGTCAAAACCACCGAGACATAGTCGGCCGGACAAGCTAACCCGATTGTGGAAGAAAAGGTGACCCAGCGGCTGATAAGTCATGCAATTGCCGATTGCGATACGGCAAGCATGTTTGCAATAAAGGCCGCAAAGCCCAGGTCCTACGAACAAGGCTTCCACGATGGCCGGAAAGTCGGGATACAGAAGACGAAGGAAAAACTCGCCGAAGAGGTCTGTCGATGTGAAAACCGTGGATTTAAGCACAGGTGGGTCAAGGCTCTTCAGACCGCAGAGGCTCTTTGGGCAGCAGGCGTGGATTCGACATCCCCGTTATATCAGAGTCATCATTTTCCCTTCGTAGCTTTCGAAGTCAAGCAGAGTGACGACGAGGGGGATGCTGAATAAAATCCAAGATAAAACATTGTACCGCTCTAACATAGATTGGGAGCGAATTATGTATTATCGATTAATTCAATAAAATTTATTATTTTAAACGTTTGCATGTTGTTTCAATTTCTCTCAATCGATATATTTGGTGTACCAAACATATTCTTTGAATTACATGTTGCTAGTTACTGTTGCGTATACGATCCCCTGATTTTAAGCTCATATGTAATTTAATAAATTCATATATGAGATGGTGGGTTGTTTGAATTCATAATTATACTGGAGTGGTTGAATTCAATCAAAATGATTTTTCTCTTTTGCATAATTTGCATGCTTGTTTAGTTTCTAGTATCAGGTGGGCAATAACCCCGAATAAAGCTGAAGATAAAACACTATCGATCTTCCTCCATTTTTTTGTCAAGTGCGCTTATGCTTATTATTCATAATATTCATGAAAAGCGTACCGAATTAGGGGTCATTTTTCCTCGCCCGTCATTGACGAGGCTCAGAATTAGGAGGCTTGTTCGGCCTAAACCTGTCATTCACAGATGGGGCTCTGGATTCGAAGGCTTTTAACTTGGCCAATCATGATATCCACGAAGGGCGCTCCGAATCCGGAGGCTTCTTTGGCCTAAACGTGTCATTCACGGATGGGGCTCCGGATTCGAAGGCTTTTAACTTGGCCAATCGTGATATCCACGAAGGGCGCTCCGAATCCGGAGGCTTGTTCGGCCCAAATGTATCATTCACGGATGGGGCTCCGGATTCGGAGGCTTTTAACTTGGCCAATCATGATATCCACGAAGGGCGCTCCGAATCCGGAGGCTTGTTCGGCCCAAACGTGTCATTCACGGATGGGGCTCCAAATTCGCAGGCTTTTAACTTGGCCAATCGTGATATCCATGAAGGGCGCTTTGAATCCGGAGGCTTATTTGGCCCAAACGTGTCATTCCCGGATGGGGCTCCGAATTCGGAGGCTTTTTATCTTGGCCAATCGTGATATCCACGAAGGGCGCTCCGAATCCGGAGGCTTATTCGGCCCAAACGTGTCTGTGGGGAAATGGGTTGGAAATACTCTTCCGATCCTGGGAGACGCTGATGATCCTCTGCTAGTCACCTGCAAAGACACGAATACTCCGGTCGGGGGTGCCGGAATTAGCACTCCGACGGACAAGTCAGTTTTCCTCAAGAAAGCTTGTTTACTAAGTTTTTAGAAGTGATTTTCTTACATACCTTTTCTAGTTCATTGCCTCTATATTTATACTTGTTCTTTTTATGATCCTCGGGACCAGAGCCTACTTTTTCAATCATTATTATTTTCCATTATTCGGCTCTAGGGATCCTTCCCTATTCGGCCTCCATGTCTATGCGGGATGTACGCCGGCTAGAGTATAGCTCTTAAGATATACCTCCCCCATCCTTGCCATTTATTCGGCCACCACAATTGCCCCCCGAACTCCCTGTTGACGGCAGTAAATCGGCGTGTTTGGTTCGGAATTTGAGGAGTTTAGTGTCAGGCGGCTTCGCGCGCCCCAATATGTCAGGAAGCACGCGCCTTTTGCTCATCATTGCGCTTTCCCGCTCTATTCATGTATACCTCAGCATTTATTGCGATTTGAAACTTTGGCCCTTTCGGATTCATATTTCGTCGATCTTTTTGAGACTTTTGGATTGCCAGTGCATATCCCTCCGTGACTCGCGTCTTCTGCAGCTTCTCCCGCCTTCCTTTGTCTCATCTGTTCTTCGTAAGTTTTCTTATTCCTTCTTTGTAATCCTATTTTTCTATTTGCTATTTTAGCTTCGGCGAATACTTAGCTCCTTGCTAGGATGGCCAAACATTTGAAAGACCTCCTTTCTGAGGGTCGCGTCTCCGGCTTCCGGCAGCATTTTTCCATTCCTGACGATGTCCATTTATCCCTTGTAACGGATAGTGCTCTTGACATGGAGAGGGAAGATCAGAACACGATCGTATTCCCTCTTTTATCCATTGCGGAGGGCGGTGTCCGTTTTCCCCTACACCCGCTCCTTAGGGCCGTTCTTCGATATTGGGGTTTGATTCCCTCTCAACCCAACGTAAATTTCTTTCGAATCATTATGGGGATCTTAGAGTTGAACCGACGCCTTAGGATTAATCTTGGGATTCCGGCCATTCGGCATTGTTACGCCCTAGCCAAATCCTCCGGTCGGCTGGGGCGATACTTTCTCAGGGCCAAAGATACCGACCATCACTTGGTGACTATGCTTGCCAGTTCTGGCAAACGGGTTGACGACGTGATGGTCAACGTTCGAGGTAATTGGGAGTTCGCTGAAGGAGAGGATCGCCTGGACCCTATTCCCAGACATAAGGGCGATCCAGGTTGCCACGCAATGTCCTGTTTGTTGGTCTGCCTCTTATTCGGCTCTTTTCTTCTAAATCGCTTTTCGTTTTCCGCAGGTAATAGGTTGAAGAAGATTCTGACTTCGGTTGACGACGCGGTTCTTGGGGAAGTCAAGACTGCACTCAGGTATTTCGGCCGTCCAAACGTACAACGGCAGGGGAGAGCCGCCCATATTCTCCTTCGGTACGAACCCACTTATACTACTTTCTCGGCCGCAGATAACATTCCGATTCCAGTCGGCGATCAACAGCTCTCGGCGCTTATCTTCCCCAGCTTCAAAAACCTTAGGCAGATCGGTCTCGTAGCTCCTGATTCGGGAGAAGACGCCGAGCCCAGCGTTGAAGTGGTCGCCGATCCGGAGGGGGGGTCTACTGAGAGAATAGTAGAAGGCGACGAGGTTATACGCTCGGCATTTGAGGCCACCGAGCCATCCGCCTCGGGACGAACAGATTTCTCTTCCGGGGATATTTTTGCAAATTTGGGGGATCTACCCGGCGATTTCTTTGAGGGTATGGCGAAGGAAAGCCTGACGCAGATGGCCCGCAAAAGAAATGCGGAGCGCATGGCCGCCCGAAAGAAGGCTGAATGTGCCGTATTAGATCCCAGCTCGATCAAGCCGTCCGTACCCGATTCGGAGGAGATAGTGGTTGTTGCGTCCGATACGGAAAAAGAGGGTGGAGGACAAATTGATGAGAAACGGCCGATTCCGGAGCAAGGCCAAAAACGCGGTGCCGAAGGGGAAGCGAGTTCAGAAGCTGGCTCTGCTAGCAAACGGCCTCGGCTTGAAGAAACGGACGCGATCGCTCCGTTCGTTATTCAGCCAAAAATCAGGGATATGCCGATTTTATCCGACGCTTCAGCCGCCGAGGATCCGGCCGTGGCTCTGAGCTTGGCGGCTTCGATTTCTCTGCCGGCTGACAACAAAGCCTTCGGTGCCGTGCCTGACATTATGGCCGTTGCCCTAACTGCTCAATCGGCACTCCTGGTAGGTCATCTTTATTTCGCCTTCTTTGTTGAACGCGTCTAATCATACCGAATTGTTTTGCAGACGGTCGGAAGGATCACCGACTTGGGTCGCCGTCTGCGTGATGCTCTCGGGAGAATTGACCATTTGCAAACAGAGGTGCAGGGTCAGAAAAGCAGGGCCGAGTTCGAAATTATGAGAGCTGAAATGGAGAGCGCGAGGGCCGAAGCGGAGAAAGAGAGGGCTCGTGTGGCCGAACAGCTTCGTATTGATGCTGAGGGTAGAGCGAATGTGAGCGCGGAGTCGCTCAAACTTTCCAAGGAGGCACTTGCTGAGGCGGAAGCTCAGTTAGAGGAGCTTAAGGCGGCCCGCGAAAAAGCTGAATCGGAGGCCTTCGAAGCAGGGAGGGGCCCGCTCTATCAGAATATGTTGAAGAAGTGTCTAAGTTTGAGAATCGCGGGTTCAAACATGGCTGGCTCAGGGCCCTTGCCGCCGCTGAGGTTACATTGGACTTGCCGATACCTTATGAACAGGTGGATGTTGAGCCACTTGAATCTGATACCGACGAGTGATCTGGGGGCCGTTTACTGGGCAGCCGTCTTTTTGTTTTTGTTTTTCCTTCTTTTGGATAATGCTTTGTTGATCCAGGGTAGTTTTCATGTATAAATTGGTTAACATCTGCGCGCAATTTATTGATGAAAATTTTCCTTGTAATTTTTTGCTTTACCGCCGCACGCTTTGTATAAAGGAGTTCTGTGGTTTAACTTTAATGAATGAGTGCTGTGTTCATCAATGCATTTGGTAAAATGGGATTGCATATATTGTGGGGAAACCCTGAATTTGGTCCGAGTGATTTTATTTGGAACTATTGTTTATAGAATATTGTTTATCTTTAGTTTTCTGCAGATTCAATGCATATCCCATCAAAATCACCATTTGCAATTTTACTGCCCACTGATCTTCGGCCCTTATATTGACGAATCGGCCCTTGCCCCAGGGGGTTTATGATAAGGACTTCTGGATCGATTCGTGAGCCGGCTGGGGTAGTTTGCCGAACATATGGATGAATCTGCCCTTGCCCCAGGGGGTTACTATTCTAAACAAGCCGTATATTGAATATTGTTTATCCAAACTTTAGTTTTCTGCAGATTCAATACATATTCCATCAAAATCACCATTTGCAATTTCACTGCCTACGGATCTTCGGCCCTTAACTTAGTCGGCGTCAGTCGATTGGGTGTCGCGATTAATGAACTTGCCTCGATCGTGCTGCCTCTGCGAGCGTTAAATGATTAAAGGGATAGCTTTTAAGAGTCTGGTATCTTATCTGATTCAGACTCCTGAGAGAATATCAATTGTACGAATGTCCAACAAACTCTTCTTTAACAGCAAAGGGGAAGCCAAGACATTGGCTGAGCTTGGTGGTGACATGAGGCAAAGTGAACACCGTGGTGCGCCCTTGCGAGCTGGGAGTAAGAGTGCTATGGGTCGACAGAGGCGTCAGTCTCCTAGACGTCGTAGTAGATCGCCCAGACGGGATAGGCAGTCCCAGGGGAAATCGCCACACGCCCAAGTTGATAGGAGACCAGACGCGAATCCGCGCCCATTAAGTTTCGCAGTATTTGTTAGGAATAAACCTATGACAGAAGCGGACTCGATCGTTCGAGATCCAGACGTGGCGGTCGAATTTGCTCGACAAATATTTCCTCCGGAAGTGCAGCAGTCAATGGTCGGTCGTCAGGACTACGAAGTATTTCGCGAGGGCATTCATGGGGCGGTGAGAGGGCTCTATACGGCTTATGAAGTCGGAATGCGATTGCGCGCCGCCCGTCGAGAAATGGAGAAGAAGGAAGAGCGTATCCGTAGTTTAGAGGCTCGCGTGGAGGCGGCTGAACGTGAGTTAAGAGAGATCAGAGCGGCTCAGCCGCAACCGGCTGGGCAGGTGAATCCGAATCCAATCGTGGAAGAGAGGGTTACCAGTCGGCTTATAAGTGCTGCCATTGCCGATCGAGAAACGGCCAGCATGTTCGCATTGGAGTCCGCCAAGGGGAGGTCTTATGAAAAAGGTTTTCATGAGGGGCGCTTGGTTGGAATCCAAAAGACTAAGGAGACGCTTGCCGAAGAGGTTTGCCGATGTGAAAATCGTGGGTTCAGGCACGGTTGGATCAAGGCATCTCAAGTCGCCGAATCTCTTCGCTTGTCAGGCATTGATGCGGCGTCACCTCTCTATCACAATGAGGATTTTCCGTTTTCTGCTTTCGAGGTTGAAAAGAGTGAGGATGAGGGCGATGCCGTCTGACTTTAATTATTGTAAAGTTCGAACGCTGGTCGCGTTTGCTATTATGTAATTTCTTGGTTGGTTGTATATATATATAAAAAAGAAGAAAACGCTTTGTTGAAAATACCAAATTGTCTCCTGCATTCGGCGTGTTAAATTGATAGGACCGGCATGTTAAATTTATGCTTTGATTTGTTGTGCGTGGTCGGAACGCATGTAGTGGCCGTTTACTTTTGAATAAAGCCATTGCGGCGTATGTCGTTGAAATTTTGAAGAAGTCTGGCCGATTGAATTGAGTGGGGTAAATCTTTGGCCTTGCGCAGCCTGTGCGCGTGCGTTTTTGCCAACCGTTGGGTTAACTAGGTCGTGGAGAATGTTGACCGACGCTTGTCTCGTGGGATTTAACATTGATAAAATCGCCTCGGGATTTGGGCCTCGAGATCGCGGCCTTTATTGAGAATAAAAGCGGTAGGAGCGCCTCATGTAATCAAACATCTATCGCGTGGGGTGGTCAAGTGTTGTCACCATCAGGTGGTGATGATAGTCGCAGGGGCTGAGATTCCGGCTGAACCTGGCGCTCACACGGTTTGCGGCGGGGGATTCTCCGATGTAGGAGGTGGACCGCTGAAAGGAGAAACTGGAAACACGTCAGTCTCCAGGTCGTTGAAGCAGATCGCCCCGAAAGGAGACACGACGACCGTTGCCCCTAACCTCTCTTGTCTTGGATCTTGGCCTTGACATTGTCGATGGTGTCAGAGGCCCAGCGACATGCCGATTCGGGCGCGGCTAGATCGATGCGTGATTTGTCTTAGAAGTTAGAGATAGATATTGTAATGTTTGAACGCGGATTGCGTCTATGTAACAACTTTTAAATCAAATAAAAAGTATTATTTTATATGATTGAGTCTCACTCTGAAGAAAATCTTTTGTTTAGTTATGCCAGATGGACGTTCCTAATTCCAACTTTTAATGATTAGGCAGGTCATTTCGTATGGTTTAACAGCTTAGATATTTTTGCTTAAATATTTTTCCTTCATTCAGGAATCGGCCCTTGCTTCAGGCGGAACGTGGATTAAACCTTAATGGGTCGTACTCGTGGGCCGAATAAGACATGCCTTGTCTGGCGAACCGTACTTATTTCGGCCCTAAGGTGTCATGCACCAAAGGGGGCTCCGAATCCGGAGACTTATTCGGCCAAGTGTATCACAAGGGGCTCCGAATCCGGAGACTTATTCGGCCCTAAGGTGTCATGCACCAAAGGGGGCTCCGAATCCGGAGACTTATTTGGCCAATCGTGATATCCACGAAGGGGCTCCGAATCCGGAGACTTATTCGGCCAATCGTGTATCCACGAAGGGGCTCCGAATCCGGAGACTTATTCGGCCCTAAGGTGTCATGCACCAAAGGGGCTCCGAATCCGGAGACTTATTCGGCCCTAAGGTGTCATGCACCAAAGGGGGCTCCGAATCCGGAGACTTATTTGGCCAATCGTGATATCCACGAAGGGCGCTCCGAATCCGGAGACTTATTCGGCCCTAAGGTGTCATGCACCAAAGGGGCTCCGAATCCGGAGACTTATTTGGCCAATCGTGATATCCACGAAGGGCGCTCCGAATCCGGAGACTTATTCGGCCCTAAGGTGTCATGCACCAAAGGGGCTCCGAATCCGGAGACTTATTTGGCCAATCGTGATATCCACGAAGGGCGCTCCGAATCCGGAGACTTATTTGGCCAATCGTGATATCCCGAAGGGGCTCCGAATCCGGAGACTTATTCGGCCCTAAGGTGTCATGCACCAAAGGGGCTCCGAATCCGGAGACTTATTCGGCCCTAAGGTGTCATGCACCAAAGGGGGCTCCGAATCCGGAGACTTATTTGGCCAATCGTGATATCCACGAAGGGCGCTCCGAATCCGGAGACTTATTCGGCCCTAAGGTGTCATGCACCAAAGGGGGCTCCGAATCCGGAGACTTATTTGGCCAATCGTGATATCACGAAGGGCGCTCCGAATCCGGAGACTTATTTGGCCAATCGTGATATCCACGAAGGGGCTCCGAATCCGGAGACTTATTCGGCCCTAAGGTGTCATGCACCAAAGGGGCTCCGAATCCGGAGACTTATTCGGCCTAAGGTGTCATGCACCAAAGGGGCTCCGAATCCGGAGACTTATTTGGCCAATCGTGATATCCACGAAGGGCGCTCCGAATCCGGAGACTTATTCGGCCCTAAGGTGTCATGCACCAAAGGGGGCTCCGAATCCGGAGACTTATTTGGCCAATCGTGATATCACGAAGGGGCTCCGAATCCGGAGACTTATTTGGCCAATCGTGATATCCACGAAGGGCGCTCCGAATCCGGAGACTTATTCGGCCCTAAGGTGTCATGCACCAAAGGGGCTCCGAATCCGGAGACTTATTCGGCCCTAAGGTGTCATGCACCAAAGGGGGCTCCGAATCCGGAGGCTTATTTGGCCAATCGTGATATCCACGAAGGGCGCTCCGAATCCGGAGTCTTATTCGGCCCTAAGGCGTCATGCACCAAAGGGGGCTCCGAATCCGGAGACTTATTTGGCCAATCGTGGTATCCACGAAGGGCGCTCCGAATCCGGAGTCTTATTCGGCCCTAAGGCGTCATGCACCAAAGGGGGCTCCGAATCCGGAGACTTATTTGGCCAATCGTGATATCCACGAAGGGCGCTCCGAATCCGGAGACTTATTTGGCCAAGTGATATCACGAAGGGGCTCCGAATCCGGAGACTTATTTGGCCAATCGTGATATCCACGAAGGGCGCTCCGAATCCGGAGACTTATTCGGCCCTAAGGTGTCATGCACCAAAGGGGCTCCGAATCCGGAGACTTATTTGGCCAATCGTGATATCCACGAAGGGGCTCCGAATCCGGAGACTTATTTGGCCAATCGTGATATCCAGAAGGGCGCTCCGAATCCGGAGACTTATTCGGCCCTAAGGTGTCATGCACCAAAGGGGGCTCCGAATCCGGAGACTTATTTGGCCAATCGTGATATCCACGAAGGGCGCTCCGAATCGGAGACTTAATTTGGCCAATCGTGATATCACGAAGGGCGCTCCGAATCCGGAGACTTATTCGGCCCTAAGGTGTCATGCACCAAAGGGGCTCCGAATCCGGAGACTTATTCGGCCCTAAGGTGTCATGTACCAAAGGGGGCTCCGAATCCGGAGACTTAATTTGGCCGTAAGTTGCCTGAAGATGAGAGAGAAAGTCGATGTTTCATTAAAACGTGGCATCAGTACAAGCATCGGATCCACAAGTCGGGTCCGTAAATGGATCTCCCTAAGATCTATGTTGGCAGGAATTGCGGTGAGCCACGGATTTCCTCAACGCCACGGTCTGTTGGAAGCGCATAAGCTGATGGTAGGTGCTTGGGACGGCCTTCATGAGGTGCAACCAGGGACGTCCCATGATGGCATTATATGGTGACAGAAGCTTAACAACTAAGAATTCCACGTCAACCGTTTTTGAGCCCGCTCGCACAGGGAGCACAACCTTCCCAATGGGTACTCTGGATTCGCGTTGAAGCCGAACAGTGGTTGAGAGGACGGGGATAGGTCTACTCGTTGAGACCGAGTTCAACAAAAGTTCTGTAGTACAAAATTTTCGAAGTGCTGCCTGGATCTACGAGAATGCGTTCAACGCTGAACTGTCGTACGCGTAATTTGACGACCAAAGGATCGACATGGCTGGCCTTCGTTCCAACGAGGTCGGAGTCATTAAACTTAATTGTCTGAGTTTCTCTGGGCTTGCCAGTTGACAAGTTATTCTTTTGGAGGATCGGGTGTGATTGGATTGTATGCACGGTCGGGGGTGCCAGCAAACTGTAGATTATGTGGATCACACCAAGCGGGGGTGAATCCTGTCTCAGGGCTAATGCTTTGGTTGGCTTCCCCTTGCCCACGTATTGTTGCAATCGACCATCTTGTACTAGTTCCTCCAGATGATCCTTTAGCGCATAACAACTCTCAGTTTCGTGGCCGTGATCTTTGTGGTATTCGCATCGTCTGTCCCTCCTCCGTGTGTCGGGAGGCCCCACCATCTTCGACGGCCACTTGAAAAATGGAAGGTGCTGGACTTTGGTCATTATTGCTGCGATCGGCTCTGTTAACTCCGTATATTTTGTCGGTTGCCTTGAGCGTCTGCTGTCGACTTGTAGTTGTTCGTTCATTCGGTGGGAGCACTGATCCCTCGATCGGCGGGAGTCCCGCCTCTTATCCCGCTTGGCTCGTTGCCGAGGCTCAGGGCTCGGTGGCGGTACGGAGCTTATTGGTCGAGCGATTTCGGGGAGGGCCGTTTTGCTGGAGGTTTGTCCGGCTTTTATTCTTATGGCATCATCTTCGACCTTACAGTATTCTTCAACCTTCTTCATTAGTGCCCAAACTGTTTTGGGGGGCCTTCTGGTCAGGGAACTGCGCAGAGCACTGTCAGGATGTAAACCCATTTTGAAGGCGGTGATGGCCATGGAGTCGTTGCAAGCGTCGTCAACAAGATTGAAGCACTCCCAATATCGCGCCGAATACGCTCTGAGCGTCTCTCCCGACTGGATCTGCATAGCCCAGAGGGAGTCGGCCTGTTTCGGTTGTACCTCGTTGGTGATAAACCTGGCCCTGAAGGATTTCTGCAGTTGTCGGAAGCTTTTAACCGAAGCTGGCTCCAACTTGTAATACCACCTGACGGCTAGTGGACCTAGGCTGCTAGGGAATATTCGGCACATGAGGGCTTCATTGTCTGCGTGTAGCGTCATGGCCTGTTTGTAATGACGGATATGATCAGTGGGGTCTGATTTTCCGTCGTAAAGAGTGAATGACGGGGCTTTGAATTTCTTGGGCAGGGATGCCCTTGCGATCCGTCGAACGAAAGGATCGTGCTGGTCTTCCTCGTTTGAGCTGATTCTCCTGCGCTTGTTCCTTGTTCGCAGATCTTTTTCAGAGGAGCTGGAGGTTTCGGACCGTCCCCTTGCGTCGAGCTCCGTGGATGATGAGTTGGAGTTGCTACTGGTATCTTTTGGTCGGGCCCGAGGTCTTTGTCCGTTCGCCTTCGGAGGTCGCTCTGGTTCCTCGCGCATGGCCTCTCTCGATTTTGCTACCTCCAGGGCCAAATCCTGACGGAGTCGTTCGTTCTCAGCGATCATGTTCTCGAGCCCTGTTCGTTCTGCTTTTCTTGTTCTATAATAGCCTGCATTGTTTCTTGCGCTGAGGTCGTTGGCGAATCGAAGTTCAGGCGCGTCGTGCCGCGATGGTCTCTTTTCCGAGCATGTTAGCTGGGGTGAGGTCGTCTACCTGTGTGGTCGCGTCGGTGGCTATCGGAGGATCTTCGGTCACGTCTTCCATGGATGTATTCGAGTATTCCCACAGACGGCGCCAATTGTGGGGAAATGGGTTGGAAATACTCTTCCGATCCTGGGAGACGCTGATGATCCTCTGCTAGTCACCTGCAAAGACACGAATACTCCGGTCGGGGGTGCCGGAATTAGCACTCCGACGGACAAGTCAGTTTTCCTCAAGAAAGCTTGTTTACTAAGTTTTTAGAAGTGATTTTCTTACATACCTTTTCTAGTTCATTGCCTCTATATTTATACTTGTTCTTTTTATGATCCTCGGGACCAGAGCCTACTTTTTCAATCATTATTATTTTCCATTATTCGGCTCTAGGGATCCTTCCCTATTCGGCCTCCATGTCTATGCGGGATGTACGCCGGCTAGAGTATAGCTCTTAAGATATACCTCCCCCATCTTTGCCATTTATTCGGCCACCACAGTGTCATTCAAGGATGGGGCTTCGAATTCAGAGGCTTTTTATCTTGGCCAATCGTGATATCCACGAAAGGTGCTCCAAATCCGGAGGCTTGTTCAGCCTAAACGTGTCATTCACGGATGGGGCTCCAGATTCGCAGGCTTTTAACTTGGCCAATCGTGATATCCCCGAAAGGCGCTCCAAATCCGGAGGCTTATTTGGCCCAAACGTGTCATTCACGGATGGGGCTCCGAATTCGGAGGCTTTCTATCTTGGCCAATTGTGATATCCACGAAAGGTGCTCCAAATCCGGAGGCTTGTTCATCCCAAACTTGTCATTCACGGATCGGGCTCCAGATTCGGAGGCTTTTAACTTGGCCAATCGTGATATCCACGAAGGCCACTCTGAATCCAGAGGCTTATTCGGCCCAAACGTGTCATTCACAGATGGGGCTCCGAATTTGGAAGCTTTTTATCTTGGCCAATCGTGATATCCACGAAGGGTGCTCCGAATCCGGAGGCTTATTACTTCGAACTATAATTCCATATAGTGAGATGAGAAGTCTTGCATTATAAAAGTGAAAGTTGTACACGGCGAACATTCAAAACAAGTCATCATGCCCCACATGTCGGGTTAATGATAAAATTTATGCAAATGCATGGAATTCCAAGGACGTGGCAGACTTCTCCCAGACATGTCTTTGAGCCGATATGCCCTTGTTCCCGTGATTGAATCGATCTGATAGGGGTCGTCCCAGTTAGGACCCAGTTTTTTGTCAGCCGGATTCCTGGCAGCCGAAAGTACTTTCTTGAGGACCAATTCTCCTGGTGTATAGCGGCGTAGCTGAACACGTTGATTATACGACTTAGCAAGCTGTTGCTGGCACCGTGCCATGGATGCAAGGTCTAGACACTCCATTTTTCACCGACCTTAAGACTCAGACGTCATCGATCGAGCGATCGGTGATAGTGCATGTTGCGCTCGTTTCGAGGTTTCGAAGTTTTGGCTGAGAGCCTTGCCTCCGGGCCTCTGAACTCTTTGTGCTTTGGCTCGGTTTGTGGACCGAATCTTGTTTTCTCTTCTCAGAGGGAGGGAGAGGTCTTGTCGACCATCTCTTTGTGGTCGTAGACCACTTTTTGTGGTCGTAGGCCACTTTTCCCGTTTGGAGACTAGTTTTCGGTTTTTGGAGCATTCGGCCGCGCGCCTTGTCTCGGGACCGCTTAACGTTCTCCGTTTGGTGTGGTTTTTGAACCACACCTTGTTGCCTCTTCCTAGAGGAACACTGTGGTCTGGGAGACCACTTTTGTGGTCGTATACCACTTTTGATGCCCGTAGACTAGTTTTCAAGGCTTTCGACCGCGTGCTTTGCCTCCCGATCTCTCGTCTTGCATCCGTTTTGGTTTGTTTTTGGTACAAACCTTGTTTTCCTTGTTTGAAAGGTGGTACAAGGGTGGGAGACCAGTTTTTCCCCTTGGATACCACTTTTCCTCCTGCCAGCCAGTTTTCTGGTCGGATAACTGGCTTTCTTGGTCTTTGGGCCACCTTTTCTGGTCGGCCACCACACCACTTGCTTGTTTTCAGTGTGTAGACTTCTCCTACCCTTGGTCAACCAGTTTTTGTTCTGGGAGACCACTTGAAGTGGTCGGCCGACCACTTTAAGTAGATGTTCGACCACTTCAAGTGGTCGGCTACTTTTTGTCACCTTTTGGAGATATTTTCCTCCAGCTGTGCCAGCTGGAGGGCACTGAAGCCATCCTCCATACACGAGTATGGAGGGATGGCCTTGAACCTTAGCTTCCTTGAGAAGCTTTAGCTTTTGTTCTCTATAAGAGGGAGACTCCTCCTTCCTCCTCCCTCCTCTAGGTTGAAAAGATTGGCTTGAGAGTTATACATATAGCTTTGTCTTTATATTGCTCTTCTTCTTCATTTTTGTGCCTTAAAGTGTCATTTTGTCTTACTTTAGCACACAAACACACACTCAAACACCATCCTTTTGTTGCTGAGGCTTCTTGAGGTTTGTTTTGGAGTTCTTGGACTGGTTTAAGCTTGAAAAACCTGCTGGAGTTGTAGCTTTGAAGGTAGTCATCAAGGGTGAGTTTCTAACCCTTAAAACCCCCATTTTTGCTTAAGCTTTTAGCCTTATTTTCATGTTGTTTTAAGCTTAACTCTTAACTACAAAAAGTTCTGAATTTTGGTGCTTAAGATCTTTGTTTAAGGTCACTTTTGTATTTGGGGTTGTTTACCCCCTCTTAGGCCTTGTTTGGCCTTGCTTTTGTGCCTTGTTTTTAAGCTTTGGGACCACCTTGTTTTGACCTTCTCACCACCGAAACTCAGAGGAATTTCAGTGGTGGAAGTGGTGTTTTGAGGTCCCAAAAAGGAGAGGGTCATCCCTTCTCCTTGTGTTTTATATACTTGCTTCATATGCCTCATGTTTGAGCATGTTTATTAAGCTTGTGTTAGCTTGTTCTTAGCATGTATTTGGGGCTATTTCAGCATGCCTCAGATCTGGTTTTGTCATTCCATGCATGCCTTATACACTTGTAGCGTAAATCTTGCAAATTAGCTTTGTGTGCCTCATGCTTGAGCTTGTCTTTCTAGCTGGTTTTGGGGCCATCTCAGTAGGTTTTTGGTGTTATTCTAACATACCTTAGATCTGTTTTGGGTTGGCTTCATTGACCCCTTGCATGCCTTGTACACTTGTAGTGTAAATCACACAAACTAGTCTTTGTATGCTTCATGAAGTAGCATGTCATTCTAGCTTCATTTGAGTCCATCTCAGTATGTTTTTGGTGGTATTTTGCCATATCATACCTCTATTTTGGTTTGGTTTGGTTGGCCCTTGCATGCTCCATGCACTTGTAGTGCATTTCCATGAATTAGCCTAATGTGTCTCATGCTTTGACATGTCATTCTAGCATGCTTTTGGCTTAACTCTAAGAAGTTTTTGTCCATGTTTTAGCATGCTCTAGCTCTGATCTGTGTTGTTTTGGTCATGCATGCCATGCTTCGTATAGCTATAGTGCATTCTAGCTTGTTAGAAACACTCGGGTACGCCCGGTGTTTACACCGACACCTTCATTGGTTAGAAACATTCGGGTACGCCAGATGTTTACGTCGACACCTCGTTGGTTAGAAACACTCGGGTATGCCCGGTGTTTACAACGACACCTTCGTCGGTATGAAACATTCGGGTACGCCCGGTGTTTACACCGACACCTAGTTGGTTAGAAACATTCGAGTATGCCCGATGTTTACACCGACGTCCTTTTGGTTAGAAGCGTTTGGGATGTGTGTCCGACGCTTATACCACCTCGTTTGTTAGAAACATTCGGGTACGCCCGATGTTTACACCGACGTCCTTTTGGGTAGAAGCGTTTGGGATGTGTGTCCAATGCTTATACCTCCTCGTTGGTTAGAAACATTCGGGTACGCCCAATGTTTACACTGACACTTCTCGGTTAGAAGCGTTTGGGATGTATGTCTGACGCTTATACCACCCCATTGATTAGAAACATTTGAGTATGCCCGATGTTTACACCGACACTCCTCGGTTAGAAGCGTTTGGGATGTATGTCTGATGCTTATACCTCCTCGTTGGTTAGAAACATTAGGGTACGCCCGATGTTTAAACCGACACCCCTATCGGTTAGAAGCGTTTGGGATATGTGTCTGACACTTATACCACCCTGTTGGTTAGAAGCATTTGGGTCGTGTGCCCGATGTTTATACCACTTCTCGGTTAGAAGTATTTGGGACGTGTGTCCGACGCTTATACCGACCCTCTGGTTAGAAACACTTGGGCACGCCCGGTGTTTATACCACCCCTATCGGTTAGAAGTGTCTGGGATGTGTATCCAACGCTTATACTACTCTGTTTTGGTTAGAAACATTGGAACATGTTCTGATGATTATACCACCCTCTGGTGTTTGCACCGCTCCCTTTTCCTTCTGGCGCACGGCGCGTTAGGACGCTTTGGTTAAATGCATCTGGACAGGTTCCGATACTTATATCGCTCTTTGCTTCGGTTGCATAATAGTTGGATGTATTTCACTTGTTATCATTGCGTCTTTCCTCACGTGTGCCACGCGTTGGGATCTTGTTCGCCGCCTCGGGTGCGCCTGATGGTTGTTGTTCTTTACGTTTTCTGTGTGACGCGCAGTTAAGATTGCATAATTTTCTTACATCCTTTCTGCATGAAATGTGGTTTGGTTCGTCTTAACTTGCTTATGTACGAGTTTGCTATAGCATTTCTTTGCATAACATTTGTATCTAGATATTTCATTACAGCGCTCATTGCATGATCAGAAGTTATGTTATGCATCGTGCATATCATTTGCATCTTGCCCCTGAACTACGCTGGTTTGATTCCTTGCAAAGGGATACGTAGGTAGCCTGCCGGCACAACCATTTGTTTCTGCATCTTCATTTTATTTGTTTGTCCAAGTCTTCAGCCTTATCAAAACTGGGTCGTCTCTGGGCTTTGACATTCACTCACGTCATTTCATAACTTCGAGCTCTGTCAAAGAGGGGCAACCGTAGACACCCCATTTTTGACCACCCTTAAGACTTGGGCGCCACTGATTGTTTACTTGGTGGTGAAAGTTGTGCAGCGCAAAGGTTCGATTTTTTCGGCAAGGAGAGAGTCAAATCCCAACTTCACATCCCTTTTTGGACCAAAACTATTTTGAACAAAAATATTTTAGACCTTGAAACCCTCTCTTTCAAAATATTTTTGAAAAGGTTTCTACGATGTTCCGAGGCTCGCATTTCGTTAAATGCTGTGCTTTTCGGTAAACCGAGCAAGGACAAAATAGAAATGAATGGAAGAGAAGTGAACTCTTTGAAAAATCTTTCAAAATACCTTATCTAGGGGTTTGGATTTGAATAAAAGAGGAGAGGAGAGAAGTAAACAAGTTGGAGAAGAAGTTTGGCACGAATCCGGGTAGGATCGAAACTGAGCAGTCTTCACTAAAAGAGGCATAACGTTTTGAACACTTGGAATTTTGAAGTGACGCTTCCACCATTGGAAAGAAGACTTCCAAAGCTTCAATTTCGGCACAAGAATGACCTTCAAAGGAGTTCAGATGAAGGAGTTATGTCCGATTGAAGTCGGGCCCAAAGAGCAGATTTTTCTGGCCAACCAGAGGCGAAGGATGCTGGCCATAAATGGGATTTTCTGGCCATGTGCCGGCCATGAATGGCCTATGCTGACCCCCTCCCATCCAATGGTGATCCATGCCGGACAACAATGATGTAGTGCCGGCTATCAATGATGGTATGCCGGCCATCGATGAAAAAAGGCAGTGTTTGGCAGATATTTATCCTCCAACTGTTACAACTGTCCCTTTTGGGATATTTTCGACCAAGGCTTGCATTCTTCTATATATAGAGAGGCTTCTCTATGGCTTTAAAGGTTAGAAACAATTTAGGAAGAAGTTTGGGAGCCTCTCTCTCTACAATCCTCTCCTTAGATTTCTCTTTCTCTCTAAAGCTTTTGTGCTTAGAAGCTTGCATACATCAATCTTTAACCTATCAACCCTTAACAAGAGTTGTTGATCTTTGGGCTGAGGTTGCTTGAGGCTCTCTTGGAACTCCTTAAGGTGGTTTTTGCTTGGTTTTGTGGCCTAATGTTGTGTTGTGCTTCAAAAGGTATAACTCTCTCCCTTTAAGCTTGTCTTTCATACTAGCTTTGCCATCTTTTTCCACCATTTCAAGGCTAATTTTGGCTTTTAAAAACTTCAGTTTTTCAGTCCTAAAAGGGGTGGTTTGAGCCTTTGTGAGTTAGGGGGTTGTCCCCCCCCTTTTTTGCTCTTTAGCTTGTTAAGCTTTTTGTGCCATCTTTCATCACCTTTCAAACCAAATCTTTTGGCCTTTTAACCACTGAAACTCAGAGGTTTTTCAGTGGTAAAAACTTTGTTTTGGGGTCCAAAATAGGAGGGGTTGGCCTCCCCTCCTTGTGTCTTGTTTGCATGAGTTGATGGCCCAACATGTGAGCATGTTTTTCTACCATCTCATGGCTTGATCTCAGCATGTTTTTGTGACTTTTTTGACTTGCTTTAGCTCTGTTTTTGGCTGGTTAAGTCACTTGTTGCTTGCTTCTTACACTTGTAGTGTAATCATGCTTACTAGCCTAACATGCTAAATGAGTTAGCCTATCATTCTAGCTTGTGTTAGCTCCATTTCAGCAAGCTTTTGCTCATATTTTGTCATGCTTTAACTCTGTTTTGAGTGGTCTTGGTCACATATGCTTTGCCTTGCATGGCTATAGTGTAGTTGGCTTCACTAGCTTTGTCATTTAAGGCCTCCAACATGGTTTGCTTGTGATGGTTGCATGCCATAGCATCATTTAGTATGTAATTCTTGTGATGGTTGCATGCCATAGCATCATTTAGTATGTAATTTCAGTGCATAAACCTCTGCCACACTCTCACACATTTCACTTCTTCATTCCTTTTGAGGGTTGTGTATTGTGTCTAGTCTGTGGGCTAACATGTGTGCATGTTCTCCTAGTCTCATGAGCTCCTATCTTAGCATGTTTAGACCATTGTTTTTAAACTCTGTCCAGAGCTGGTTTGGCCATTTGAGTTTGATATTGTATGCTTCTAGTGTAGTGTTCTTCACTAGCTTTAACACTTTTGGCCCTTAACATGTTGTGCGTTTGTTGCTTGCATGTTGTAGTATTATTTTTTTATGCCATTTCAGCACTAAAATTGACTAAGGAATGGCTTGGTAATGCTAAAATGAGTAAATAAAAAGAACCAAGATAAACATGACCAAGATAAGTAGTGCCTCACTGATGGCCGGCAAGGCTTCATCCTTGGCCGGCAGCAAGAAATCATTGCCGGCAAGCCACTGGTGCATTCCTCAGCAGTGATTTGGTAAAATGGTGCAGAGAGTTCTTAGAGTAGCCCTGCAAACAGAGCCTCTTAAGAGTAAACTGGAGAGCTTTTCAGGGCGAAAACCGAATACATGCATCTTTTACTTTCCAAAGCAGAGCTGAGGTAGTGTTGTTTAATATTTCACATGTTTAGTTAGCATGACTTTGTAATTTAATTAACTAGTTGCTAATTAGTTAAGTGTAGTAATAATTAATTAGCTTAGCTTAGCTATTTCTTTATTTTGTTTTGTAATAATTAGTCTAATTAGTTCAATTAGATTAGTTAGCCTAGCTTAGCTTAGTGTAGCTTAGCTCTAATTCATTCGGACCCTCCTTCCAGAGGGCATAATGTTGTGATAAGCGTCCGTGTGTGTGTGCATGTCATCCAACCCCACGTCTTTCTCCCTTTTATTTAACCGCTTTCGATGGTTAGTTTAGGGACATGTTTTGATTAGCTTACCCTATGCTTGTATGTTTGCATCATTCATTTGTATTGCATGCACGGGGCTCGGCGCATCATTCAAACCGCATTGTATTTCAATATACTTCTTTGAATACGTGTTCCAAAGCATGCTATCAAAGTGTTGCATTCATATGGCATCTTAGATAGCCGAGCCTATTAATTGCATTATTGCATGCGTTGCATTAGGCATCTAACATAGCTAGGATCATGCATTGATTTCTAACTATCTTTTGTTTTGACTTAGAGTACACTGTAAGTCTTTACGCTTTAGCAAACTTGCATGAGTGTGAGTGTTGCCATGTTTAGCATGTTTGCCATGAGGCTATTTGCTTAAGTGATTAGCTGCATGAATGCTTGTGAATGAAGGCTTTGTTGCTTGAATTGTGACAATTCATCAAATGTGAGTTTTAAGCCCACTTTGCGAAGTGGAAAATCATGTTTTAAGCCCACTTGAGGGTGGCAAATCCACGCTTTAGCCCACTTGAGGGTGGCACTTTCAAACCATTTTCGAAAAGCAAACACGAGTTGTTTTGTTCCAATTCTTGTGATTGAGTCTATACTTGTATACTGTGCGCATCACATAATAAGTTAGCTAATAACCGGAATAAGAACACATGTATTTATAAAACAACATATCATGCTTAGTAGAGGCCGACCTTTGATTGGGCGAGTGAGGGTGCTCATTTCAGGACCTTCCCCTCTCGTACCCAAGTTCTCGAGCCGAGTCAACTTTGGTGATGACGGACACGTGGCCTTTGGCACGAGTCAGGGTTTCCTAAATTTCTCAAAAACAAAATATTTAGGTGGCGACTCTGTAATTTGGCAAAGCAGTCCATGTTTGGCGCTTTTTGATGGAAAATCAATTTTCCAAAACCAATTGCCAGATTTGGACTCTTTGGTGTTTATCAGTCTCGCATTGCACTTTGTGAGATTAGATTCAGAACCGTGACAGGAGTCTGAACTGTAGGACGACCAAAGCGATGCTCTCTGAAAGGGGGGGGGGGGCGCGAAGAAAGTCGAGTCCACACTTTTTGGTGACTCTGCTGAGGATTTAGAGAACTTGACTCGAACTCATGATATGTTGTTTTATCAACATTTATGTGTTTCTTTGCATTGCATTTGCATTGGTGCGCCTAAGTCACAATGTTTGTCATTTGCTATTCCTGAACGGTTTACTAGTGGCTTGCTTGGAAAAGCTTGCCATAAGGCTGACCGGTTGCGGGCTCTGCCACAATAGGGGCACAAACCTTGGATCTGGATCACCACCGTACCGTTTGATTTTCCCTATTCACTTCTCGGTGTCAGGAGCGAGAGGTATATTAGGTGGTCTTGCTGAGGCACCCTTTTTGACCAATTAACCTAGTTGCATATCGGAAGCCATAGAGACTGTTCCAAACTAGGACAGGTTGCTTACCCGAATGCAGGATTGTTTGAAACCGCATGCGTGTGTAATGAAACCCTAGCTCCTGACGAAACTAGGACAGGAAAACCCTACCCCACTATAGGGGTGTTTTGGCTCTTACTTGCTTGGTATGTGCTGTTAGGGTGTGTCTCTATAGGGATGTATATATCAATTGCCAAGTTGGTATCTGTTTTGGGGCAGAATTTGGTAGAGAGCACAGTCCTTCAGCTATGCTCATATCCGTTCTAGTGAAATTGGGCTGAGATGCTGTCTGTTTTCTCTTTTACAAGGTAGTCCTAGAACCATAGCTTCAAAAGGCTCCAATATCCCTCGGGTACTCTGGACTTGTATTGATAGACTTTGTCAGGTCGGAATTGGTCCAGAAGCAACATGTGTTTACCTCACCCACCGATTACAAGACGAAGGAGGCTCAGGCAGAATTCACCAATGCAGTTTCTACAGCAGTCACCCCTTAGTTCACTCGGGTCTAGTCTGGTCTGGGAACAGTTTTCTGCATTCAGCTCAGCACGAGATCAATCACCCACTCCTATGGCTCAGTATCTCCCAGCCAGTGTGGAAGAACAGATACACCACTTGCAACAGACAATCGAGGCACTGCAACAGGACGCAGTCTGTCAGGCTAAAGTCACGACTCATCAAGCCGAAGTGATAACCTGGCTACAACAACAACAGCCACAGCTGGCTGCGGCCTCTGCATCTTATGCACCTCCCATGGGTAACCCAACACCTGGAGCCACTGCCCATACTACTAATGTCCAAGAAACTCAGGGCAATCTGGCTGAACCAATCTCAGCACAAGCCTCTAAAGCTCCTATTTATCAAACCGAAGCTCCGTTTGAATTTGAGGTTGACCCAACTGTAGTTAAGGTTAATAAACTGGAGAAGTTATTCAAACGAGCACAAGGAGTGAACTCCATCCCGGATTTAGAGGACGGGTATACTGAATCTGCAGTTACCTTACCGGAGCGGTTTAAAATGCCGCATATCGACCTCTTCAACGGCTCTGGAGACCCTGTAACAAGTCCGCGAGGGACCTTACTACAATTTAGGACTCAAATTGTCACGGTTCTTAATCTGAAACAAAGAGTCCAAATCCGGCAAATCGTTTTGAGAAAAACAGATTTTTGAAAGAAGTGCCAAACATGGACTGCTTTGCCAGATATAGAGTAGCCACCTAAATATTTTTTATGGGGGAATTTAGGAAACCCTGACTCGGTGCCAAAGGCCACGTATCCGTCATCACCAAAGTTGCCTCGGCTTGGGAACTTGGGTACGATTGGGGAAGGTCAGCTATGAGCACCCCCTCTCGCCCGATCCGAAGATCGGCCTCTACTAACCGTGATATCCAATTTTGAAAATATTATGTGTTTTTGTTCCGGTTATTAGCCTAGAATTACTATGTTATGCGCACAGCAAACGAGTATACACCAAACCACCTAAATTGGAACAAAACATTTCATGTTTGTTTTGAAAATGGTTTGCTACTCACAAGTAGGCTAAAATGCAGGTTTTACCACCCTCGAGTGGGTTTTTAGAAAAGATGGTTTTGCCACTATCCAGTGGGCTTTAAAACTCACAGTTTTAATGCATCATTCCAATTTAGGTAACTTGACCTCCATCCACAGGCATTCAAGCAGTTATATCACATAAGCAGCTAGCCTCATGGTAATCATGCTATTATGACAACATTCGCACGCATGCGGTATGCTAAAGCATAAAAGCTTACCTAGTACTCCAAGCCAAAACAGAAACTAGTTAGTAATCATATGCATGATCCTAGTTCATGTTAAGGTGGCTAATGCAACACATGCAAAATGCAACTATAATAGGCTCGGCTATCCTAAAGATGGCATGTGAAATGCTGCAACTAACAAGTACTCAACTTGGAATTGAAATACAAGTGCAGTTAGCATGATGTGCCGAGCCCGGTGCATGTAAGACAAATGAATGGATGCACGCATGCATAGCATAAGGTATGCTAAATTAAACATGACCTAATACTAACCATCAAAAGCAGGTAAGTAAAAGGGAGAAAGAAGCGGGGATTGGAAGACATGCACACACGCACACTTATTACATATTTACCCTCGCTCGGAGGGTCCGAATAAATATTACAGTCCGAATAAATAAATCAACTACCCTAGCTAATTAATTATTACCAAAATTCTAACTCATTTAACAAATTGAATATGCAAATAAATAGAAAGAAGGGGCCGCAGTCCTGCCTCGGAATGCGCAAATGATGCATGCTCGAGTCCGTCTCGCCCGGAAAACCCGTACCATGCCACTGCTGCCTCTGTTCACACTGCCCTGCTTCTCTAAAGACTGCAAAAGTCTTGGGACATGCTCTATAGATGTTGGGGAATGCCACCGGCCAAGCACAAATACCACCGGCCAAAGGGAGGAGCCACCGGCCACCTTTTTTTACTAACGGCCAAAATTAATGGTCGGCCGGCACTGAACTTAGCCGACCGGCCAAAACTCCCTGCAGAAACTGGTTTTTGACAGCAACAGAGGACAAACAGTGTATGGCATGGAATTTCAAGCAAATGTAAGCATGGCCACACTCCCTATCATGCAATGGACTCAAGGGAGCATGGCTCTCGATCCTCGGGCCATCAATTGTGCATTTTGATGCATGATGGCCTAAGAGGCCAAGGTTGCAATTCAATGAAAATGCATGCAACACACAAATGGATACCAAGACCTCATCATGTCAAAGTCAAGGGCCTCGGCGACCGAGAGTTGAGACGTGTTACATCACTTTGTAGTATGAACACTTCTCAACCCTCAAGTTTGGCTTGACACCCCAAGCCAAACAATGCAATGCAAGTATATAAGCATGGCTCAAACATGCAAATGAAACTAAGGCACAAAGCATGTCAAATATGCAGCAAGTATATGAGATGGCTTAACATTAAACTAACATGCAAGTAATATACAATGCAAACATGCTTCTAATGTAATGCAACATGCTCATGCAAAGGTGGATGTAGACCACAAAGAGGGAGACCTCAGCCCATCCCAAAAACAGTGGCTAAAGATGCCAAAATAAAGGTATCAATCATAGAAGACAAACATGCCAACCAATGAACCCAAGACCAAGGTATAAAAGCCAACTCAAGCACGCCTAAAGAAAGAGAGACATGGATTTAGACCAACAAAATCAGTGCTATAGCATATGAGAATAAGCCCCTAAAACCCACACATGGCATCCCAAATGACCCAAACCATAGGCATACACAATGCACATTTCAAGGCATGAAATCACAACACTTCAAAGCATTGAAAGAGACACAAAGGACAATGTAAGACCACATTACATGGACTGAAATATGATCTCAACCGATGCCAAATGATGATAATAGGCTAAGCTAGGCATGTTAGTGACCCATACATTCAAGGCTCACAATCCAAAATGCAAAGTAACTATATCAAACATGCTAAACAAGACCAAATCAGTGGCCAACAGACCTTATGCATGACAAAATATGGCCAAGAACTTCACAAAGTAAAGTAAAATATGAAGCATAGTGATCAAAAGTCATGATACATTTCTAGGCAAAATGAAGGAATACAAAGCAAGTACAAAATACATGCTAAGGGTCAACAAACCCACATGGGACAGAGATATAATATAACCCAAAACACCCAAAAAGCCTCTGAAATGGAGTCATAAACAACTAAGCATGTATGCTACCATATGAGCCAAGAATATGCAAAAATGAAACACAAAGGGGAAAGGGGTGTCCCTCCCCTATTCAAAACCTCAAACCTCCTTCCTCACCACTGAAAATCCACTGGATTTCAGTGGTGAGAAGGCTAACACACAAAGTTGACCGAAGCTTAACAAAAGAGTACCAAAAGAGGCCAAAATGAAGCTAAGAGGGAGAGGTCGACCCCAAATGCCAAAAACCTTAATGAAAGATCTCGAGCATGCAAAAATAAGACTTTTTCTAGTTATACACAAAGCTCAAATCAACATGCAAGACAGGTAAAAACTGTTGCAAAATTGGGGAATCTAAAGTAAAGAGATTACCCTTGAAGAACCCTTGATGAACAGTCAACGCAGCCCTCTTCTTTTGATCAAAACCAGTCCAAAAACTCAAGAATAAACCCTCTAACCCCTAAAGGTCGAAGTAGAGGTGTGATGGTGTGTGTCTTAGTGCAAAACTAAGGCCAAAACACACTTTTAGGCTCCCAAACACATACTAAGGATGAGAGAGAGGGAGATATAGAGAGAGAGGATGATATATCAGATATATATATGTATTCTAGGTCTGGAGTTGTTCAACCCTTGACAATGGAGGAGGAGAGGGGCTTATATAGGCAAAGGAAATGTTTGAAGCTTCTCCAAGAAGCCAAACAAGAAAGGGTCAAAGGGGGCAAAGGGGAGGAGGCTTCCTGAGGAAGCTTTGACAGCTGGGAAGCTTCTTGAGGAAGCTTTGACAAAAGGGTCAAGCTTCCTCAAGAAGCTTTGACCAAAAGGGTGCAAAAGGTGCATAACAACCACACTATGCACGGGGAAGAGTGTTGGTGCATTCCAGCTGGCACAGCTAGCATGCACCATGGCTGAAAGGTGCAAAAGGTGCATACCGGCCAGCAAAAGAGGTCACCGGCCAAACAAAGTGCCGGCCGGCCACATAAAGTGCCGACCGGCCATTAGTATTAAGAAACCATGGCCGGTGGCAACAATGAGTGGCCGGTGGGGTGTGGGGATGGCCAACAAGCCATTCCCTGCCCCTCAAAGCAAAAGCACAAGCATTTGGTGCGAAACCAAACACAAAACAAACGAGTTGAGAGATCCTGAGGAAAGGCGCGCAGCCGAGGCCTCCGGGAACTCAAAACGAACACGAACATGGATGATCACCGAGTGTTCAAACGGTGACATCCAAGTCTTGAGGACGGTCAAAAATGGGGTGTCTACAGTTGCCCCTCTTTGACAGAACTCGAAAGTCATAACAATGACGGGAGTGAATGTCAAAGCCTAGAGACGACCCATTTTTGACAAGGCCGAAGACTTAGAAAAAGCATGCAAGACAAACAAGATATGTGCCCGAAGGCAGGGGCAAAATGCAAGACAATGCATAAAGCCAAACATAACTTATGATCATGCAAAGAAAACTGTAATGAAGCATGACATGCGACAGTTCTAAGCTAGCATATACCAAACTACACTATGATGCAGAAAGGATGTAAGAGAATTATGTAATTCTCAATACGTCTCACGCGGAGGAGACAATACCTGTGCGGTTCGTCTGGTTGCACCAGCCTCAAATGAACCGTACATACAATATCGTGCCTGAAAAGAAAGCAAACTTAACAAGTACGATGCCGTTAGCAACATGCATGACAATGCAATTGAAAGTTCATGACAACGCAAAGCAAGTGGGAAGCATAACAATGCTGTGAAAGTGCCAATTCATGTAAGTAAAGAACACGCGACAACGTGCACAATGTGTGTGAAGGAATTGGAGTACGTGTAAGTAAAGCGATGCACGTATGCACGCAATGTGTATAAAAGGAATTTGAACACATAAGTAAAGCAATGCACGCATGCACGCAATGTGTATGAGAAGAAATTGAACACATATAGTTAAAGCGATGCACGCATGCACGCAATGTGTATAAAGGACAGAAATTGAACACATATAAGTAAACCAAATGCACGCATGCACGCAATGTGTATAAGGAGAAATTGAACACATATAAGAAAGCAATGCACGCATGCATGCAATGTGTATAAGGAGAAATTGAACACATATAAGTAAAGCAATGCACGCATGCACGCAATGTGTATGAAGGACAGAAATTGAACACATATAAGTAAAGCAATGCACTCATGCATGCAATGTGTATAAGGAGAAATACTCATTCATGATATTGGAACGCAAAGTATTGCAATGCAGCATAATTGAAGTGCTTTGCGGAGTTCACAAGATACGAAAAGGATACGGGGGGGATTCCTCGTATGCGTGGAGCATTGCCCATAGCAGACACAATTTGAGGTCAACTCGGAGGTCTACAGATGTTTCAAAGGTGTACTTCCTTACGCAGCCTTGAGAAACTTGAGGTGCCACACCAAACAACGAATCCAAACAAAGGCGCGAGAGATGTATTGACCTCAAGGGATGGGCTACCGGTATCAACTCTGGTACTTTGCTTCCCTATTCTCTTATTGCTTTACTTTCCTTTTTACTGGTAGTTTAAGCACATTGCACTGCCTCAGGAAGGATTTGTTATCATTTTTCAAAACTGTGTATTTTCGCGAAACATATGACGGAAATGAAACTGCTGTTTTGTTCGAAAGATGTTACGTTTGCACGTTTTTATGCATCGCATCGCATAGAATCACATAACAATGTGAATGAAATTCGTTTGAAAAAAAAGGAGCATTCACATCGTAATAATTAGGTAGTGAACCAATTTACAACTCGATAAGCAAAACAGAGAGACTCAACATAACCAACCAAGCGTGAGTACAACTCGATAAGCAAATTAGAGACTTGAAGAGAGTGACATACAACTCAATAAGCAAATGTACAACAACTCGATAAGCAAATAGGCGTGACTCCGCAAGAATCGATCACCGGAGAGCATTGGAAGTGGTGGAATTCTCCAAGCCTCAGCATAAACAGCTCAGAGAACAAGGAGGGAGACCACCGGCCCGAGATAGAGGCCGTCGGCCGTGAGAAACGGCCACCGGCCAGAAGCTTTGATTCATCGGCCAAAAGTGGTGGCCGGTCAGCACTATATTTGGCCAGCCGGCCATTAATTGCCAGAACCAGCAGAATGCTGACATCTGTCCTCCACTCAATCTTATCTTCTACAAAAAGGCCTCAGCTTCGTAGTTCTTCTTAATTCAACACTGATTTGCCCCAAATGGAAGTGCTTCTTGCCCGAAATCTCACAACTTGGATTAACAACTTGGATGGTTCGGAAAAGTTGAATTTCCGGGGCTTCGGCATAAACGCACTATTCACTTTGGGTCGAACCCCGCTGCACTTTCCGTTTCTCCATGCCGCGGCAAGGTTTTGGAATCCGGTGACACATGTTTTTAGCTTCAGCGGGCAAGAGGTATGTCCTACCTTTGAAGATTTCCAAGCTTTAATGGAGTCCGAGCGCAATGAAGAGATCCTGCCCCAACTCCGTTTTGGCCATGCCCAAGCCTTAGGACAAATGTGCGGGCTCTCAATACCTGACGCTCGATCTCTGATTTGTGACAGAATGCTGGATATTCCGAGTTTGATTTGCCGTTTTTCTGATGCTGGTGACCGCGGCGACCGTCATTGGCAATGTTTTCGGCGACATGCACTTTGTTTGTGCATGCTATCTCATTTCTTACTTGCCTCAAGTTTTGGAGGATCTAGCGTCCGATTGATTGAAGTTGCCCAAGGTTTGAAGGAGGGTAAGAGTTGCATCACCATGACTTTGGCTGAGACGTTGATGGGCTTGGATGCTTTCTATTGTCGCGAAACAACCAAATTTGCGAGGAGTCCACTACTACTGCAGGTAAAGTTTCCCACCAAATCTCTCATATGTATTGCTCACATCACTCGGCCCTCAAGCTCGGTTTTTCTCACAAAACCCTTTTCTTACTTTTTCTCTCATCGTACATCTCTCCATTCTTTATTCTCTCATTTTTCATCCCTTCCCAGGTATGGTTGATGGACAAGTTGCAGGTTGTGGACTCTTGCCCAGCATACTCAGCTCGCGGCTACTTCTTCAGGCAACGTCTGGTCGACGCCCTTGTTGAGGGTTGGTGGTTCGACTGGATGTGTAGTTTGTCCGCGGATCGCATTGCTTGGCGATGTCCTTGGCTCAATCTACCGGCAATGGGCTATAGCATGACCCGCCAACCTGGGATTCAGTTGATTGGCTTGACTCACTGTGTCTTCTATTTTCCGTTTCGGGTCCGGCGTCAGTTCGGTCATGACCAGACTTGTCCCCCAGAGGAGGTAGAATATCCAGCTGCATTCCCGATCCGAGGCGCACAGCTTGCCCGGTATGCGACAGCATGGAGAACTAGAGAGCTCCTGGCCCCCGCTCCCACTTTCAGTTGCACTTTGTCTGATGAGTGCTTGGATTGGCTTAATGAAGAGGCACAGGTCGGGCCCAGCTTGGCATCAGAGGCTTCGACCAGCTCTGGGAGGGGGCGCAGGAACTCCTGACTTATCTATGCCCCGGATTTATTGCTTTATTAGTACTTTCAAGTTTTCCTTATGAATAAAGCAACTTCAATTTATATGAAAGAGCAGGAGAATTCTGTATTGAAATCAATAAAATTGAAGGTTGTGGTACTGAAAATTTCCCATTTTGGTCTAGAAATGGTCTTAGTTGTAAAAAAGATTACTTTGAACAAAGTCAACTTGTATTAAAACTTTTCAAAACTATTTTCGGTATGGATCAGAACTGGACACGCCTGAGATCTGTCACTGAGATGCACAACCCCGGATCCTAGCGACTGGAAAGTTGCCCCTAGTCTGAATAGCACTGCACCGGAGATCACGATGAATGCTGATAGACAAAGGTGACTGAGATGATCAAATGGACAAGGTTGATCGGGGAAAAGTTTGTGGCTAAACTCCAGGATGAAGTTGCCTACGTATCCCGAAGACGGGAATCAAGCCTTACGTAGTTCAGGCTTAGGTTCACTCGAGTATTTTCACTCTCCTTTTACGCTCTAACTTTTGCCAAGGCCGCCCTTTGCGGGTTTTCAACCTTGCGAGCTCAGTTTTTATAATTTCAAATTTTTTGTGCTCTGAGTTTTGCCTAGGTCGCCCTTTCGGGTTTTCGGCCTAGCGAGCCTCTCAAGGGTAATATTTCTTCAACTTGTCCATATTGATCGGTTGGGAGAACTCTAGGCCATCTAGGTCCATCAGAACCACAGCTCCACCTGACCAGATAGACTTAATGATGTAGGGACCAGTCCAATTGGGTCTGAACTTGCCCCTTGGGTCGTGGATAGGAGCTCGGTTGTCCTTGAGTACCAAATCTCCTTCCTTTAGATTCCTGGACTTAACCTTCTTGTTGAAAGCCCGGGCAATTCTACGCTGATAACCTTGAACGTGGTACAGTGCTTTCAGTCTTCTCTCATCAAAGAGCATGAGTTCCTCAAACCTGCTCTGCTGTCAATCTGCTTCGGCTATTTGGCACTCAGCCAATACTCGTAATGACGGAACCTCGATTTCGATAGGTAGGATGGCCTCCATCCCATAAACCAATGAGTACGGAGTCGCCCTAGTAGAAGTTCTGATTGAAGTTCGGTAGCCCCACAGAGCAAACGGCAGCTTATCTAGCCAATCCCGGTAAGTTTCCACCATCTTCTGCAAGATGTGTTTGATATTCTTGTTGGCGGCCTCAACCGCTCCATTGGTTTGCGGCCGATAGGTGGATGACTTATGAAAAGCCACGTTGTATTTTTCCAACAAGTCAATCACTTCCTTCTTGAAGTGGGAACCGTTATCTGAAATTATCTCGTTTGGGACTCCGTAGCGACAGATGATGTTGTTTCGGATAAACTTCGCAACATGTGAAGCTTTCAATACCGCATAAGATTGGGCCTCGACCCACTTTGTGAAATAATCTATCGCGACCAGGATGAACTCATGCCCATTCGACCCCTTCGGAGTGACAGCCCCGATCACATCAATTCCCCAGACTGAAAATGGCCATGGCGAAGTCATATTGTACAGTTTTGACAGCGGAATGTTCATGCGATTTGCATGAATTTGACATTTGTGGCATCGCCGAACAAAACCGATACAGTCCTCCTCCATGGTGGACCAGTAGTAACCCTGTCTGAGGATCTTCCGTGCTAGCATTACTCCATTCATGTGCGCACCACATTCCCTCCCATGGATGGCTTCCATTAAGTGCTTCGACTCTTCAGCTTCTACACACAGCTTATGCATTCCCAGATGACCTCTCTTATACAGTTTACCCTCGCAGATGATGAACTGAACAGCCATTCTTCTTATTGCCCTTTTATCCTTGGCATTTGCCCTTGGTGGATACGCCTCTTTCTCCAAGAAGTTCCAAATGTCGTAATACCAGGGGTTGTCGTCCTGAACCTCACCTATGGCAGCAATTGATTCATACGCTGGCACAAACTTCTGGTCAATGATGACTGGACGCATCCGGACTCCGGACGGGATGTCTATCATGGAAGATAGAGTTGCTAAAGAATCTGCGAACCTGTTGTTCTCTCTTGCTAGATGAGCAAAGCTCAGCTTCTCAAACCGAGGAATTAACAAATCCAAGGTCTGGTGGTATATTATCATCTTTTCTTCTTTGACTTTCTAGTCTCCTTTTGCTTGAGACACAACAAGGTTCGAGTCCCCATGACGTCTCCACCGTTTTGCCCCTAATTCCAGGCTGCTTCTAGACCGACGATGCATGCCTCATATTCTGCTTCGTTGTTCGAGACTTTGAATCGGAGCTTAAATGCTAAGGGATACGGGAATTGTCGGGCGCTATCAACAACACTCCTATCCCATGCCCGTACTGGTTTGATGCTCCGTCAAAGTACATCGTCCAAGTTTCGTCTTCGACATACAAAATGGCTTCATCTGGGAATAGGTACTCAACTGCTTCATCCCCTTCAACCGGGTGGTCGGCAAGGAACTCTGCCACCGCTCTCCCCTTGACTGACTTGCGTGTCACATACTTCAAATCAAATTCAGAGAGCAACAGCAACCAACGAGCTAGCCTACCCATAAGTGCCGGTTTCTCGAAAAGATATTTGATGGGATCGAGTCGTGAAACCAACATTACGTAATGAGCTAACAGGTAGTGCCGCAACTTCCTGGTAGCCCATACCAAAGCCAAACAAGCCTTCTCCAGCGAAGTGTAGCGGGTCTCGTAATCCAGCATCTTCTTGCTCAGATAGTAGATGGCCCTCTCTACCTTGTCCTCTGATTCTTGTGCAAGCATACAGCCCATTGTAGTCTCAGTCACTGAAAGGTACAATATCAACGGTTTCCCCGGCTCCGGTGGTGACAACACAAGTGGGTTTTGCAAGTATTTCTTGATTTGTTCAAAAGCAGCTTGGCATCGGCCGTCTCATTGGAATTTCTTTCCTTTCTTCAGGAGACCAAAAAGTGGTTCACAAGTCAAGGTTAATTTTGAGATAAACCGTCTTATGAATTGCACTTTACCCAGAAAGCCTCGCACCTCTTTTTCAGTCATTGGTGGTGGCATTTCTAAGATGGCCTTGATTTTGGAAGGGTCGACTTCAATGCCCCTTTGTGTAATTAAAAACCCCAATATTTTTCCCGTTGTAACACCAAACGTACACTTTTGAGGATTCAGCCGCAACCGGAATTCTCTGATCCTTTGAAAGAACTTTTGCAAGGCGGTGTAGTGGCCCTCTCTTTCTTTGGACTTGACAATCATGTCGTCCACATACACCTCAACTTCTTTGTGGATCATGTCATGCAAATCGTGGTTCGCGGCCCGTTGATAAGTAGCTCCAGCGTTCTTCACCCAAACGGCATCACACTCTGTAGCAGTAAGTCCCCACGGGGTGGTGAAGGCAATCTTTTCCGGTCTTCAGGTGCCATCACTATTTGATTGTAACCTGAGAAGCCATCCATAAACGAAAGCAAAGCATGCCCCGCTGTAAAATCCACCATCATCAATATGCGGCAAGGAAAGTCGTCTTTCGGACTAGCTCTGTTCAAATCCCTGAAATCCACGCATACTCGGATTCTGCCATCTTTCTTCGGCACTGGAACAATGTTGGCCAACCAAGTCGGGTATTCGGATACCAGCAGGAAGCCTGCATCGATTTGCTTGGTGACTTCTTCCTTAATCTTGATGGCCCAGTCAGGGCGGATCCTTCTGAGTTTCTGTTTAACAGGTCGGGCCTCGGGGTCAAGAGGGATCCGGTGCTGTACAATCTCAGGATCGATCTCAGGCATGTCTTCGTAGGACCACGCGAAAACATCTCGAAATCTTTTAATAAAGCAACTAAGCGCTCGCGTTCCTCCGAAGACAACGTGGACCCGATCTGGACCAGCCGCGGGTCCTTCTCAGTACCAATATTCACGGTAGTGATTTCATCGACTAAAGGTTTAACAAATCTTTCCTGCTCTTGATCAATTAATCGTTGCAAAACCGGAGGAATTTCTTCCTCGTCGTTTTTGTCAAAATTTTGAAAGTCCTGATTTAAGCAATAAATCAAAGGCACGGAAAAGTACTCAGAAACCACATCCATATCATTCTCATTATGTACTTCCAAACCGTCCACTTCTTCTGTTACAATAGACTCGAAAGAGAAAGAAAAAGACGACCTGGACAGGACTGTGGCATCCGGGTTATCACCTCCAGGAATACCGGACTTAGACTCAGTTGAGCTGGAACCTGATTCCGACTCACAAGACTCGGTGGAATCAGATTCCGGCTCACTACCTGACCCGGTGCTGCTCGACAAAAATCCCTCCTCGTATTGCCAGGTGAGGGAGGGTGCGATGGATGCATCCAAAATAGTTGATGGTAGGCCCACAGCCGTTTCATTCCCGATCATGGACACCGAGGAGTTATTCCCCAAGCACTTCTGTTCGATCGGAGGATCTGAAAGTAGACATGCCAGTGCTACCCCCATTCAATCTCAACATCCTCAGACTCCAATTCCTTGCTCTGTTCAACCTCAACTATCGGGTCTGTCTGTTCTCCGGCAACATCGTCCCCAGATAATTGCAGGTTAAAGAAAATTTCAAAACCTGGCACGTGCATCTTCTCCGCGTTTAGCCATGGCTCGGGGAAGCCACAAAACGGAAAGTCCTCCCCCTCCCAGACGAAGCATCCGTTCAGGGTACCCTGAATGGGCCTATGCATCAGCTCAAAAGGCTTCCCAGCCTGCTTTGCTCTGGCTCTTCCAGCCATTTCCTTTCCCTTTCTTACCCAATCCTCCTTGGTGGGCAGATAACCCAAGCCAAAGGTGTGTGGGTTATGTGGTACCTCGGCCAGTGCTGCGACGCCCTTCCGGCCACTCTTTCCCAATCCCATCCCGGGGATGTGTTGGAGCTTGTTCATGAGGTATACTGCCTGAGCACTAACATATACCCCCTCGCTAGCAGCCATGATGTTCTGTACAACCCGAGCCTCAGCCAGGGTAAAACCTGATATGAACACGTCTTCCATACCATGCTCAATTTCTAGAACAGGCGTAGATACTTCCGGTGGTGGATAAATCGATGAATTTCCAAAGACAATGGCTACTCCCTTCCCATAGGGGTATTTCACCATTTGATGCAAGGTGAAGGACACCGCCTTTACCTGATGCAGCCACGGTCGCCCCAAAAGCAAGTTGAAAGTAGCTGGAACTTCTAAGACATGGAAATCTATCTCATGCTGTCCTGGCCCAACTTTAGTCTGAACTTTTACCGTCCCCATGACTTCTCGGCTCATGTTGTCGTATGCCCGGATCACCTGAGCTGTCGGCACAAAATCCGCGGTTTTCAAACCGATTGCATACACTGTCCTAGCTGGGCAGACATTGATGGCGGACCCGGTATCAACAAGAACCACCGGTATCCATTTATTCTTACACTCCACAGAGATGTAGAGTGGCTTGTTGTGGTTTACCCCTTCGGGTGGCAGTTCCTTGTCTGAAAAAGTCAGCGTCGGGGTAGCCCCTCCCGGAAAGACTAATCCTACCAACTGTTCTGGCGTGGTTTCTATCGAAAGCTTTGTCTTGTCCATGGCTGATAGGACAGCCTGTCTATGTACTCGTGATGCCATAAGCAGTCCCCAGATAGAGATGTCTGCTTGTATCTTTTTCAACTGTTTGAGCACAGCCTCCTCTTCAAGTTGTTTCTCCTTCTGTTTCTCAGTCTCCCTGTCTTTCCCAGAAGCCTCTGGTTGATCTAGGTGCGGGGGTTTGAAGTACCGCCTGCTCCTCGTCATATGGTCAACTTCTCCAATATACCAGGTGTCGTCGGGTTGGTTGTTACCCCAATCTTCATCCGTATGGGCAAGACATAAATCGTCGTCCTCCCACCACATTCCATCTATAGCCGACAGACACCTGTCCGGCTCTGGTATGACTGTTCTCGTACTCGCAGTACCTTCAATTCATATGCTCACAGCATTTTCCGTTTCTGTGCTCATAGCGGTTTCAGTCCCCACATGAGCCTTAGCCTTCCTGATTCTCTCAGAATCTTCAAACGTTTCCTGTTCCGACTTTGTTAATACAGCTGGGTGTTCGATAATCCCTGTAGTCAAGATGCTCCAATCCTGAGCGAAATTCTTGGCACCGGCGCTCTCCGGCGATGTACTCTGTTCTTTGACCCTTCCGGCCGTCACTGACATCCTTGCCCCTGCTGGGCCCTGTCCTGGTTGGAACTCTTCCACGATATCTGGTTGATCATCCAACCACCCGGTAGCTTCTACCAATTCCTCATAATCAAACCAATTGGCTGCTGCTTCCCCTGGATCTTGGTCACTGTAAAACTGGAGATTGGCAAGGCTCTTTTCCAGAGCCGTTAGATTATCTGTACTCTGTCCCAAACCATCCCCTTGGATCACACACAGCTCTGCCCCCGTTGGCAATTCTACTTCTAGTCTATCTTGGTCTATTGACGAAATGTAGTCACTCGGACTGTACACTTTCTCAATAGAACTCCCAGATTTCTCGAATTCTGGCTCAACAACCTTCTCCTCCTTTGAAATCTCCCCTCTTCCACCCTTGACAGTCACCACCATGGGCTTAGGTTGGGTTATGCAGATGTCCATCATGCACAAGTCAGTGCAGTTGGGAAGGAACACCTCTGGCTTAGGTAGGTGGGAAGGAGTGATATAGATGCTAGGATCGTAAGACACGACCCCAGTCTGGATGAAATTGAACTCTTTTGGGAGGTGGAGCTTGGTTATGCGTAGGGAGAGGGTTCGTCGTGACATTGGGTTTCTCGGGAGGCATAATCACCCCGTTATCGATGAGATCTTGAATCTCATGACGTAATCGGTAGCACAGATCGGTGTCATGACCGTGCTACTGGTGAAATGCACAATATTTGGCTGGGTTGTGGGTAGGGAGAAGCTTTTCCGGTAATGGCCGCGGCTCTAGGGGCTTCAGGTGCCCTTTTCTGATTAAAACCCCCAGAGCTTTGGACAGGGGCATATACAGTGGAGCGAAGGTTCTTGTATTTTTGGGTGGATATTTGGCTGTTTGTGGATGGCTTCCGGACGCACCGGAGAATGGCGTGGCTGCCATGGTCCTTGGGGGGGGTTGGTGGTGACCATACTCACTTCGGAGGCTCTCATAGTTGTAGCACCGCTCGGGCCCGCATTAGTGTTGCGGTTGAAAGTTCTTTCGGGTTGCTCCCGATCATTATCGATTAAGCCTTGCTTCAAGGCGTCCTCGATCTTTACCCCCATCTCATGTAGATCGGCAAAGGTGGGAAAGGGGAGTACAATCATCTTCTGCATTAGCTTCGGCTGGAGATTGCAAACAATCATCCGAATCTGATCTTTGTCTGTGGGCCTTAAGGTCATCATCGAAGCCTTAGCCCTCCATCTGGTCACGAATTCTGAGAAACTCTCTTTAGGCTCTTGCCTTGTTGTTTCGAGATCATGGGTCGTAACCTCGATTTGTGTATTATATGAGCATTGTGCGATGAAGGCCTTAGCCATCTCATCCCACTTTCTCTTTACGTCATCTTCCAATTTGGCATACCATATGGCCGCCACACCTGATAGGGTCCGACCGAATAGAGACAGCTTCTGTAGTCTGGTGAGGCCCATTGGCCTTAAAACATCTGAAAACAATCTTAGGTGCACCATGGGATCCCCGGACCCATCAAACCGGTCGATATGGGGCATTTTGAATCTGTCAGGCAACGTCACAGTTGCGTCGGTATATCCGTCTTCAATGTCAGGGATGGTCTTGACTCCCTGGGATCTCTTGAACAGCTTTTCAAGCTTACTCAACTTCAGTGCTGTGGGGTCTGTCTCGAACTCAAAGGGAGAGTCCGGTAGGTTGGTGGGTGTTTTAGATAACTGGGATTGGATTTGGGGTAGGACCGGGGGTGGAGGCTGTCCTGTGGGAATGTTTGTGTCATTCTGAACATTAGCTGTCTCCCCGAGGGTTGGAACTCCTGGCGGGGGAGGAACTTGCTGTGAAGCAGATGCTCCGTTTTGCTGTTGTAACCTCACGATTAACTCTGCTTGTTCATTTATAACCGTGGCCTGCTGCTTGGCAAACTCTGCCTGTCGGACAGCATCCTGCTGCATCATTTTCATGCTCTCCTGAAGCTGGCGCACCATCTCTTCTAAGCTGGCCATACTGTTCTGCTCTGACTGAATTATTGGTGTATGTTCCCTTTCTGTGGGAGGAGCAGAGTCCTGATCCCTACTGTACACAGGTGGGGTAGACAAAGCCCTCTATACTGACTGTTGAACTGATGCCTTCTGCCTAGTTGTCCTCCGTTTAGTAACCGGGGGTAGAGAGTGGTACACTGGTTGTCCGTCTACCAGATCCTCAGATCAATGGAGCCGACGACCTCTAGTCCAGAGTGCTTAGGGAATATCTACTGGGTCAGAAGCAATTGTGCTCGACTACCTAGTAAAAAGATAAATAAAGCGTATAAATAAACAGACAATCGAACAGCGTAACAGCATAAAATAAACATACAACACACGGTTGGGTATTATAATGTACTGCCAATGAGTTGGATACACTGTTTCTCAAACACTGATCTCTGTTCCCGGATCGTTGCCCCTAAATCTGAATATGATACCCGCAGATAACTAATTCCCAAAAACACTGATGCCCGCGGGCCTGATACTCAAACTCACAAACCGGTACGTGTGTTCCTGTAGAGATACATTCTAAAAACACATAGCAAGTAAATGAAAGCCAATACATCCCTATGTTGGGGGAGGGTTTCCCTGTCCTATTTTTGTCAGGAGTTAGGGTTTCACTACGCACGTAGCGGTTTCAAACAACCTATATCGGGTAAGCAACCTGTCTTAGTTTGGAATGGTCACTATGGATTTCGAATATGCACTAGGTCGAATGGTCAAAAGGGTGCCCCGGTAAAACTGGGGTTTGTGTTCCCATACTGGCAGAGCCCGCAACCGGTCAGCCTTATGGCAAGCTTTGACAAAGTCAAGCCTCCGGCAAACCGCTCAGGAATAGCAGATGGCCAACACGGTGTCCTAAGCGCACCAATGCACATGCAATGCAAAGAAACACATACGTGTAGTCAAAACAAGATATCACGAGTTCGAGTCAAGCTCTCTAAACTCCCCAGCAGAGTCGCCAGAAACTGTAACAAGTCCGCGAGGGACCTTACTACAGTTTAGGACTCAAATTGTCATGGTTCTTAATCTGAACCAAAGAGTCCAAATCCGGCAAATCGTTTTGAGAAAAACAGATTTTTGAAAGAAGTGCCAAACATGGACTGCTTTGCCAGATACAGAGTCGCCACCTAAATATTTTTTATGGGGGAATTTAGGAAACCCTGACTCGGTGCCAAAGGCCACGTGTCCGTCATCACCAAAGTTGCCTCGGCTCGGGAACTTGGGTACGATTGGGGAAGGTCAGCTATGAGCACCCCCTCTCGCCCGATCCAAAGATCGGCCTCTACTAACCGTGATATCCAATTTTGAAAACATTATGTGTTCTTGTTCCGGTTATTAGCCTAGAATTACTATGTTATGCGCACAGCAAACAAGTATAGACCAAATCGCCTAAATTGGAACAAAACATTTCATGTTTGTTTTGAAAATGGTTTGCTACTCGCAAGTAGGCTAAAATGCAGGTTTTACCACCCTCGAGTGGGTTTTTAGAAAAGATGGTTTTGCCACTATCCAGTGGGCTTTAAAACTCACAGTTTTAATGCATCATTCCAATTTAGGTAACTTGACCTCCATCCACAGGCATTCAAGCAGTTATATCACATAAGCAGCTAGCCTCATGGTAATCATGCTATTATGACAACATTCGCACGCATGCGGTATGCTAAAGCATAAAAGCTTACCTAGTACTCCAAGCCAAAACAGAAACTAGTTAGTAATCATATGCATGATCCTAGTTCATGTTAAGGTGGCTAATGCAACACATACAAAATGCAACTATAATAGGCTCGGCTATCCTAAAGATGGCATGTGAAATGCTGCAACTAACAAGTACTCAACTTGGAATTGAAATACAAGTGCAGTTAGCATGATGTGCCGAGCCCGGTGCATGTAAGACAAATGAATGGATGCACGCATGCATAGCATAAGGTATGCTAAATTAAACATGACCTAATACTAACCATCAAAAGCAGGTAAGTAAAAGGGAGAAAGAAGTGGGGGTTGGAAGACATGCACACACGCACACTTATTACACATTTACCCACGCTCGGAGGGTCCGAATAAATATTACAGTCCGAATAAATAAATCACATACCCTAGCTAATTAATTATTACAAAAATTCTAACTCAATTAACAAATTGAATATGCAAATAAATAGAAAGAAGGGGCTGCAGCCCTGCCTCGGAATGCGCAAATGATGCATGCTCGAGTCCGTCTCGCCCGGAAAACCCGTACCATGCCACTGCTGCCTCTGTTCACACTGCCCTGCTTCTCTGAAGACTGCAAAAGTCTTGGGACATGCTCTATAGATGTTGGGGAATGCCACCAGCCAAGCACAAATACCATTGGCCAAAGGGAGAAGCCACCGGCCACCTTTTTTTACTAACGGCCAAAATTAATGGTCGGCCGGCACTGAACTTAGCCGACCGGCCAAAACTCCCTGCAGAAACTGGTTTTTGATAGCAACAGAGGACAGACAATGTATGGCATGGAATTTCAAGCAAATGTAAGCATGGCCACACTCCCTATCATGCAATGGACTCAAGGGAGCATGCCCTCGATCCTCGGGCCATCAATTGTGCATTTTGATGCATGATGGCCTAAGAGGCCAAGGTTGCAATTCAATGAAAATGCATGCAACACACAAATGGATACCAAGACCCCATCATGTCAAAGTCAAGGGCCTCGGCGACCGAGAGTTGAGACGTGTTACATCACTTTGTAGTATGAACACTTCTCAGCCCTCAAGTTTGGCTTGACACCCCAAGCCAAACAATGCAATGCAAGTATATAAGCATGGCTCAAACATGCAAATGAAACTAAGGCACAAAGCATGTCAAATATGCAGCAAGTATGTGAGATAGCTTAACATTAAACTAACATGCAAGTAATATACAATGCAAACATGCTTCTAATGTAATGCAACATGCTCATGCAAAGGTGGATGTAGACCACAAAGAGGGAGACCTCAGCCCATCCCAAAAACAGTGGCTAAAGATGCCAAAATAAAGGTACCAATCATAGAAGACAAACATGCCAACCAATGAACCCAAGACCAAGGTATAAAAGCCAACTCAAGCACGCCTAAAGAAAGACAGACATGGACATTTAGACCAACAAAATCAGTGCTATAGCATGTGAGAATAAGCCCCTAAAACCCACACATGGCATCCCAAATGACCCAAACCCATAGGCATACACAATGCACATTTCAAGGCATGAAATCACAACACTTCAAAGCATTGAAAGAGACACAAAGGACAATGTAAGACCACATTACATGGACTGAAATATGATCTCAACCGATGCCAAATGATGATAATAGGCTAAGCTAGGCATGTTAGTGACCCATACATTCAAGGCTCACAATCCAAAATGCAAAGTAACTATATCAAACATGCTAAACAAGACCAAATCAGTGGCCAACAGACCTTATGCATGACAAAATATGGCCAAGAACTTCACAAAGTAAAGTCAAAATATGAAAGCATAGTGATCAAAAGTCATGATACATTTCTAGGCAAAATGAAGGAATACAAAGCAAGTACAAAATACATGCTAAGGGTCAACAAACCCACATGGGACAGAGATATAATATAACCCAAAACACCCAAAAAGCCTCTGAAATGGAGTCGTAAACAACTAAGCATGTATGCTACCATATGAGCCAAGAATATGCAAAAATGAAACACAAAGGGGAAAGGGGTGTCCCTCCCCTATTCAAAACCTCAAACCTCCTTCCTCACCACTGAAAATCCACTGGATTTCAGTGGTGAGAAGGCTAACACACAAAGTTGACCGAAGCTTAACAAAAGAGTACCAAAAGAGGCCAAAATGAAGCTAAGAGGGGGAGGTCGACCCCAAATGCCAAAACAACCTTAATGAAAGATCTCGAGCATGCAAAAATAAGACTTTTTCTAGTTATACACAAAGCTCAAATCAACATGCAAGATAGGTAAAAAACTGTTGCAAAATTGGGGAATCTAAAGTAAAGAGATTACCCTTGAAGAACCCTTGATGAACAGTCAACGCAGCCCTTTTCTTTTGATCAAAACCAGTCCAAAAACTCAAGAATAAACCCTCTAAGCCCCTAAAGGTCGAAGTAAGGTGTGATGGTGTGTGTCTTAGTGCAAAACTAAGGCCAAAACACACTTTTAGGCTCCCAAACACATACTAAGGATGAGAGAGAGGGAGATATAGAGAGAGAGGATGATATATCAGATATATATATATGTATTCTAGGTCTGGAGTTGTTCAACCCTTGACAATGGAGGAGGAGAGGGGCTTATATAGGCAAAAGAAATGTTTGAAGCTTCTCCAAGAAGCCAAACAAGAAAGGGTCAAAGGGGGCAAAGGGGGGGAGGCTTCCTGAGGAAGCTTTGACAGCTGGGAAGCTTCTTGAGGAAGCTTTGACAAAAGGGTCAAGCTTCCTCAAGAAGCTTTGACCAAAAGGGTGCAAAAGGTGCATAACAACCACACTATGCACAGGGAAGAGTGTTGGTGCATTCCAGCTGGCACAGCTGGCATGCACCATGGCTGGAGGGTGCAAAAGGTGCATACCGGCCAGCAAAAGAGGTCACCGGCCAAACAAAGTGCCGGCTGGCCACATAAAGTGCCGACCGGCCATTAGTATTAAGAAACCATGGCCGGTGGCAACAATGAGTGGCCGGTGATGAACAGGGGTGGCCGGTGGGGTGTGGCGATGGCCAACAAGCCATTCCCTACCCCTCAAAGCAAAAGCACAAGCATTTGGTGTGAAACCAAACACAAAACAAACGAGTTGAGAGATCTTGAGGAAAGGCGCGCAACCGAGGCCTCCAGGAACTCAAAACGAACACGAACATGGATGATCACCGAGTGTTCAAACGGTGACGTCCAAGTCTTAAGGACGGTCAAAAATGGGGTGTCTACAGACCCAATGGTGCACCTCCGCCTGTTTTCTGATATCCTGAGGCCAATGGGTTTGACCCCAGCCCAGAAGTTGTCACTATTCGGCCGAACCATGTCTGGGATAGCCGCAATCTGGTATTCGAAATTGGAAGACTCTATGAAATAGAATTGGGAAGAGCTAGCTGAGGCCTTTATTGTTCAATACTCCTACAACACACAGATCGAGGTCACAACTCGTGATCTCGAAGTCACCCGCCAAGAGCCAATGAAGGCTTTCTCAAAGTTCGTGACGAGATGAAGAGCAAAGGCCTCGATGGTGACCACAAGGCCTTCCGACAA